>CM055961.1:8427500-9150000 GCA_029531755.1 Holothuria leucospilota | reverse complement strand
TGTACAGGTTGGCATTACTCTTGCGATGGTTCGAACACGAATTTTAGTAGACGGCTACCGTTATGGAAAATGAATTATGTCTTATGGTATGTACCAAGTATTAGAAACGTTGTTCGTAGCTCGCCAAAAGTAACATTAAAAGTAAAAAAAAGCATATCACCTTCGTTGTGATTTATGAAATTCTGCAACAGCGTGCCAGACCAATGATGTGCCTCTCAGTATTGCGCATAGTGATCTCACCATTTAGGAAATGACTTCATAGGCCGTTATCAGGGACCCAGTTGTTTTTACCTTTTACACATTCATGAAATGTCCCTACTCTTTAACTCCAACTTGAGACCTTATAAAACTCAGACAATATTCGACAAACCTTGTTGGAACAGCCCTGCTCCCCCGTTCCCCGTATACAATGTTGGAGATAATAATTTCAATTCGGGGTACACCGTTTTCGATTGGAAATGACACTGTACTGGGGGTAAGGGTGTTCTAGGAGACTGAGGTTTCGTAAATCCTGCACGACATCATACATTGACACAACGGTTGGAGATTTCCAAAATTTTTGTCCAAGATTGTAGCCTAATGAAATCATGTGAGTCATGATGGTCTCTCTGCGAAATCTGGAGCTTATTTTGTAATAGTTTTGCCCTAGCCACCGTTGTAGCTGGATATTTCAGGTAACTGTTCCTCATTTTGGTCTTAACGATGATTTCAGTAGTTCGGAAAGTACATGATGAATACGTCAGTGCAAGGATAATTTTTGTATTTTGAGTCCTCCAACTAGCGTTGACGTCACTGTTATTTTGCTTAAAATATTGAAAAATATTTCCCAATATTCTATTTAAAATGGTTATACTGTCTCAAACTTTTAGATTATGATATTTATTACCTTATTATGCTTCAATGTCGTAGATAACGTCGGGGCCAATGGCTCTTGCGAGAACTTGGGTTGTGGTGCTTGGTAAAGGAATTCAAAAAGAGTCTGACGCAAGATTATAAGAGGTGTCCTTTTTTATTCGGTGAGTCCTTCCTCCTCAAATTAAATTACATTTTCAAGCAATTAGGATGATTAGGGCGTAGGAGGTGGATTCTGCAGCCCCCAACAAAATATTTTTGTGAAAATTCGGGCAATATGCTGAGAACTTTTCGGGCATCTACTGAAAGAAAAATAATGCGATGTAGCTAATGGTAATCAATAGTTTAAAAAAGTAATTCCTTGGTTATGAAAATAAACTTTTGATTTGAATTGCACTAGAACCTATATATAAGGTGTTAATTCACCAGTGTTTTTTTTTTAATGGTTTAACTTATATTATGATTATCAGTGGTGTATTTACGGGGCCATTAGGTAGATCATGTCCCCTCACTGATGTCGATTTTTTTATTAACTAAAAAAAGTAAATTTTTTAACACAAATTTTACTTTAAAGATAGCATATGTTGCACTAGGGTACATGTAAGGGAACCTAATTTTTTTCAAAAATTTTTAAAGAGGGAAGGGGAAGTTTTGCCAAAGAAAGCCCTTATCTGAATGTAGCTGATCTCACATACAAAAGTTCTCAACGGGCACGGTGGTTTTAGTCTCCGTTGACTTAACACCATTTCAACTTTTTCAAGTTTGTACTCTGGTACTAGGAAACCAGCTTTCTAGCTGGTGTATGCTATAGTTGCCAATATATGAGATTTACTTCTTCGCCTACATTAGAGTTATGCACACTTTGTCATTCTTTACTTGCAGTTTCGGATGGAATTGTGACCACTGTGGAAAAGAGGAGCTGAACACCACAAAACAGGCGTGTTTGGATATGCCAAAGGGAAATTAACGTGTGAATCTTCGTTACTAAAATTTACATGCAGTTTATATACTGCATCCTCGGTTTTTGGGGAACATGGGTAGTTTACGTTGTCACAGTCCCTATCCAGAGGCTGCCAACTTGGGGCAAGCCGAGGTATTACGATGAACGATTCTGGGTGCACGATAATTGTTTGCTTCGTTTTATCCATCTTCGATTTTGTGTCCCGAGGTCAGAATCTTTAATGGTGTGAAACTGCATAGCAGGTACTGCAAATTAACGAACTTTGCATACCCTGTAGACTACGCTTACGTAAGGCAGGGTTGAAACGGAAGACTCAAAATGGACGGGAAAAAGAGTAACATATCTTGAGTTGCAGCTATGGCATTAGGCCTACTACAGTTTTAATTTTGGTAGACTTAACTGAGATTAATTATTAATACTTTATACCTTCCAAGTGCGGGTTGCGTTCACAATTGTACTACAATACGTTGCTCTTTTAGTATATGATTTTTAAATGAATTTTTTGATATAGTTTATGAACCGAAAAGCAGAAATTTAATTAACTACACCGTGCTTGGAATCCAATTTTGCAGGCTGTGACAGATGTTGTGATACAGTGATATTCTCTGGTGCAAATGTTGAACCAGGTAGTTGCAACAAGACTCCCTGCATATGGCTGAACATCGTAGCCTTACACTTAATGTAAGTGGAATGCCATTGAAAACTGACAATTACAACATAACTTTACGATGGTATGTTTTAGCTTTGCACTATCATCTGTAAGATTTCTCGATACCAATTCATACCTTAATAACCATAAGCCCGCTCTCTTGCCGGACGGGTGAGGGGTGGTGTTAATTAAGTCCCCCCCCCCAAAAAAAAGAACAGAAAGGTAAAAAACCATTTTCACTGCTAATAGTGTACCTTTATGGTTACGTGTAATTGAAGTATTTCAGGACCGTCGGAACCAGGGCTCGGAGTATACAGCAAATTACCATTGCTACTGCTAAGTTTAACTCAAAAATAAAATTATCCCAACTGGACGATTTAAAATTACTTTAGAAAATGTGTAAATTCGGAGTAAAGGCCCCAGCTTTAAACCTTAGAAACCTTCCAACTTCTTTGCATCTTTTGTCACAACCAGTATGTGACAATAATTTTTCCTGCGACATAGTTCTACATAATTAATCGAAGCATACAGCTTTGTCACGTGACTTCAGTTGGTTCAGCGGACGGTGAAACCTTGTTATTGAACTGGATCACTACAGACCATATGTAATGAGAGGTTAGTGCATCTGGTAGGGTAACATTCACATAGTTTGCTAAATTCATAAAGGACTTACACAAGGTGCCACAAGAGGGAGCAGAGGGCTGCGGTCCCTCACACCTGGGAGGTCTAGGCCCCATTGAGGTAACTTGTAACTCATCGGAACATGTTGCGTATTCTATGTCCTTCAAAATAAAGATAAATAGTAATAAAGATAAATGGTATATTATATTGACAGTTCATGAGATATTTGATGTATACTTTGTCATAAAACCACAATGAAGAATGATAAAGAGAAAACACGAAATGTTTTAAACGCTTTTGTTCTTGGGGTGTTCTTGAGGAAAACATTTGCAGTGTTAACTTAAAACGATTCTGTGAACGCTAGAAGCGCCGTTGTGTTTCGTTGTGTTTCTTTTATACCTTGGTTTCATAAAGCTAAATAGTTACTTTCTGACAAAGCGCTGTACCAAAATATGCAAATGTTACAGTGTTCTGTAAAGGTCAGGAATCATATGCACAGTCATACTATTTGTTCTCCTCTTGTACTTGGCATGCTTAGGATAGTCTAAAGAAACTTACTCGAGAAACCTATTCGTAGGACAGACGGACCTATACGATATAATGCATGTCATTCCGTATGTGGGGCCAGGTAGGAGCAGAGAGCCAGAACCTCCCTGACAGGGACCTTCTAATTCCGTCGGGGAGCCTTTGTACGATAAATTATACGTAATTCAACAACCATAAGTCGTCCCAATGGTTAACAGGTTTTTTTTTTTGTTTGTTTGTTTGTTTGTTTGTTTGTTTGTTTGTTTGTTTTTTTTTTGTCTTCCTATTGTCAAGAAGGGCAGATTACAGATGATAACCCAAACTATTTCGGGCGCTCTCCGCTTTGTTATATTTTTGTTTCAGTTTTTTTTTTTCTTTTTCTTTTTCTAGATTCGTTTTATACAATCTGTCTAACACAATCACTCTTACCTAGCAGCCAGGTCAGGAATTGATTAGTAGCCTATATTTGCTCATATGGTCTGTAATACTTGTTGAAAGTACAGTCAGTGTGGCTATTTCTTAGTACAGCCTGTTTAGATTTTTTTTTTTTTTTTTCCTTTTTTCAAGAAGGGCAGATTACAGATGATAACCCAAACTTTTTCGGGCGCTCTCCGCTTTGTTATATTTTTGTTTCAGTTTTTCTTTCTTTTTCCTTTTCTAGATTCGTTTTATACAATCTGTCTAACACAATCACTCTTACCTAGCAGCCAGGTCAGGAATTGATTAGTAGCCTATATTTGCTCATATGGTCTGTAATACTTGTTGAAAGTACAGTCAGTGTGGCTATTTCTTAGCACAGCCTATTTAGATGCAATGCACGTCCCTCACAGGGAGCACCCGTCTGGACAGTTGACCCAGTTATGCTCCGTATGAGTATCGATCCTCTTAGATGTGATAAAAATGCTTCAATACGTCCTAAACACAGGCCCGTAGCCAGCATAATTAATTGATAGGGGGGGGGGGCACATCGACGTTAGAGTTTTGCCAGCCTGGGGGAGGGGTCTAAGGGGTCTTGAAAGTTTTGGCCTATTACAAGAACTCTAGATGTAAAATGGTGCGAATTTTTTTCTTCTTATATTTGTGTTCCAAAAGTGCTGGTCTCGTAAAAAAATTTTGTTCCTTCAGTGCAAGACCTTTTATTGAAAAAAAATTGAAAGGCAAGTGGCTACGTGCCCCCCCCCCCCCGTGGCTACGTGCCTGCCTAAACAAGAAGTAAAAACCTTTGGAACGCTACTCGCACAGTAGAATTACGTTGTATTTCTTATTAGCACCTTATCGACTCATAATGACCCCTCACCAAATGACATAACCTAGCATAGGCGTAGGAAGCGGGGGGCTGAGGACCCCAGTCAAAATGAAGTATGCTTCCTTCCCCACGATCCAAGGGCAAAACCCCCTTATTTTTCTCTTCTTCAAGAAATGTCAAAAATTTGCACAAATTTTCCTTCAAGTTTGTTCAAAATGTTGCACCAAATTGCATCTGAGGACCCTCAAATACCCAACAATTTTCCAAAGGGGAGGGGGAAACCCCTCCCCTCAGACCACGCAACAGGACGGTGATCCGAAACAAGGTTCAGCCCCCAACCCCCCCCCCCCCCGTCTCGAAAAGCTTCCTCCGCCTATGTAACCTAGCATTTGTTACGAGGCGCTACCGGCGTTTCAAGGATAGCAAATCCGATCCTGTAACGCAGTTCAACGAAGGAAAACACTAGAGCTTCCAACAGAGGTCTACTGACTGCTAGAACCGTGCTAAGGATCCACATCATTCTACTGATCTCGAGAATGATTACAGGAGGAACTGATTTCGTCGTAATCCTAATCCTAGAGATAATGAATTGTTTAAAAGAATATGATAGAATTTCGTATAAACTAAGAAAATACTGGAAAGTTTAACGAGCCTTATAAAAATGGCATGTTTTTACCGAACTTTGAGAAATAAATATACACAGAGCCAGATATACTCAAAGCGAGATGTTACCAGGCTTTTCATGCATTCCGGGATGCATTCGCACACCAACTTGCCACCAGAGACTTTCTAAGAAAACGTAGCCTAGAGGGATTCTGCTCGACCTAGAATTCCTGAATGGACTCGACAAATACATGCCGGACACGGACTTACACTGACACTGTTTGAGAGAATCAGAAAGATCAACGAATTAAGCTATGAATCTAGAACGTTGTGCCAACCACCCCTTCATATCCTTATCCACTACCGTAATAACCAGATTCTCGAAAGCCTAACGTTACAACGGAGCAAGTGCTAGAGTAGAGCCCAGCCAAGCCTATGAAATAAGTACACATGCAGAGTAACTATTGTAATCACAGGCCTGCTTTCATGTTAATAGATCTTGTAAGATTTAAGGAAAGTGAAATAATTAGCTACTCGGACTGAACATCTCAGTCTTCTGATTTTTTTTTTTTTTTTTTTGCTTTCGCGGTTTTGTGTATTATACCGGGCACAGGTTCCCGGTGTGGTCGGGAATTTCACCCTTACCTGCATAGATCGGCTGTTTGTTATAGTTAGTGCCTCGGGAAGCATATTCATAACACTAGGGAGTTGTTACATACGCCACTGTAACGCGGATCTTCAGCCTGGTCTGGTGAATAATACACAAGCACGTTTTTCTTCTCATTATATCCAACAGCCACGACTTGTAGTGAGACTATCCCCCCTCCCCCTCCCCCTCCCCCAGCGATGACAGAATCCACTATATTTTCTTTAAAAGTTAGCGGGCTCTGCGCGGTGCTTGAGTGCTCTGCAATTCTTCATGACCAAAGTCCCGACAGGAACGAAGGCAAACCAGCTCTTGATACGTCATGCCTGTATATTATGCTTAATATTCTGTGACGCCATACATATATTACGCGTTGATTGATGCCACCTTGTGTGGTGATCATGAAATAACCATATTCGTATTTTTTTTGTTTTTGTTTTTGTTTTTGTTTGTTTTTTGTTTGTCTTTTTTTTTTCTTTTTGCAAAATTGTGAGTCTTTCCAATGGTGGAAGCCAGTCCCTCCTGTTTTTTTGGCCAGCGGGCATATCCCGGTGCCAAGAACAAAAATTTGCAGTAATTCTCAAATTTTATTCATGTTAAGGCCAAAATAGGGAGGCAGAGCTAATGTTGAGGGGTACATTTGAGACAAAATCTCTGTATATCAACTTGGCCTAAGGATCTCATAAGGCAAGACTGCAAAGATTAATAGTTAGGGGTTTGTTGCGGGGAAGAGGCAAAGAATGCAAAGTTTCTAGCCTTTCTACGCGCCTTCTGAGGACGTAGGGTTTAGAGGAGAGATTTGAGACTCTTGTGGGGTACTGGGGAATCTCTAGGCTTATCTAAATATGGAAACGTTTGAACCTTATTATTGGCATGTCTTAGATTGAAGAATAGCTGTGTTCTAATGGCTATGAATGTGAACTGAACTCCAAACAAATCAAAAAAAGTCACACTTGTACCATTTATATTGGAACCGCCAAACTTGGTTAACGGTTACTTTGATAATGAAATGACTTTGTAGTGAGGTGAGTGAATAAGGGTATGAGACCGTAATTTTACTCTAATTGTTCGGTACATATAATGAGACTACCACCAGCGATTAATTACTCTGAAGAGCACCGAAAACAACATTTTCAGAGAGAAATCAAGTGACAGTTTACTTCATTTAACATTCCAAAAGCGCGTTTGACCTACTGATGAGTGATGCTGCCCAGAACGCTTTACCTGTTAGAGCGAGGCAATGACATAAGAGTACTAATCTATGGTGGGTATTTAAAAGGATCGAAAACTTTTCCTTGGAAAATTTGTAGGAAAGCGTAAACCCAACATACCATTTTCTTGATTTTGAGGACTTAACGAATCATTGATCTAAGGTCAGAGGTCAAAAGTCACTTTTTGCTAATGTTTGTCTATCATAATATCAGAAATTGTAACAAAACCACATAATATGCTGGGGCTGATAATAGGGTAAGTTCTGAAATAGTGATTCTGGGTTGCTAAGGGTGGGGGCAAAGGCTAAATGTAGGTAAAAGATCAAATTTGTCTTTTTGGCTAAAAAGTTTGTGAAGAACTTCTCGTAAACCTTACATTGGGTACATGATAGGGTAAAGGTCAGATATGCTAAATGTATGGTTCTGCCATTATTTGTCTAAATTTTAAACTATACTTTTGGTTATTAGATGTGAGTTAAAAAGTCATAATGTAGTGTACAGGTCAACTTTGCCCTAGTTTTGTAAACAAGACCATCAATAACTCCTGCCAAAAATTCCTCATCAATTCCCAAGTTGATGAATAGGTACCTGCTATATATGTGAAATGTCAAGAGGTCAAAGTTGGAATCAGCTTAATTGGTTTTACCCTTTTTTGGCAACAAAATATGTTAGTAAACATCATAACAAAAATGCAGAGTTATGAGAGATATTTTAAATAGTACCTTCGACTAGTTGCCTAAGTTTGAGATCATAGTTTATATGACCTAGGCTACAAGTGCTTTTTTTCATGATTTGCTCATCAGTATATTTGAAAACTTTCTTGAACCATAAAGTATGCAGAGAGCAATATGAGGGAGGTTAGATTTGCAAGTCCATTGCTAGACCCCTTGTTTTGTGTTGCCTTGGTTTTAAAAAAAAGGCTCACCCTTTGATTAGGCACTAAGGCTACTGCAGACGCAATACCCAAACATGACAGTGGCGTCACTGTAACATTGCTCTCAATGTAACCATTGCGTATTTTTTTACATGTTGTCAGGGACGTCTACCTCTGGGCAGAGAGACCGTGGCCTAATTCTAAAATAGGAGAGATGGACGAAACTTTCATTTTCTCCTTCCCAACTTTTATAGAAATGATCAAATTATCGAATTTAGTAGGACTGTTAATATCATCGATTACTTTAATAACGCAAACGCAAGTGAAATGCCAGTGGAATGCCCCAAGATCGTTATTTGTCATAGGGCATTGAATAAGTGTATTGTCCAATTATTTCTTCAAGGAAAACAAGCTTGACTTGAGGAACTGTAAAACTCTGCACCACCTCTACCACTGTCGATCTTCTCAACACTCAAACCCTTTGAATGGTGAAGAAATCGACAAGCCGGACTTTAAGCTCTAAAAAGACTGGACAATGTGCGTTTTGGAGGTCTGTTTGAAGCATAGTCAATGTAGATAGTTATGTTATGTAAAATGGAGACAAACATTAGTACAATGCCTTGCAATGAATAAATGAGAGTTTTCGATGCCAGTCGCGCCCATTAATCGTATCATACACTTTCTTTGGATACAAAGGTGTGCATCGGTCTTTACGTCCGAAAAGGCTCTATGCTCCTGTTTTGCAAACCAGACTTAATATAACACATAGATGTGCAAATATTTAAACCCTTGTCCTGTCTAAGGTGCAAAACAGAATTTAATGGTTCCTACGTCTTAGAAGTTTACTCTTTGTAAAAGTTGATACCCGAAAGGAAGCCCTAATTCCTATCCAATGCGTGTGTCACTGAATGCAGGGAAAAACAAGTCTTATATCAAAAGGTCCCGAAAGGAATGACGCTTCTATGATATGTTGACTTTCGTCTAGCATGAGATGATCCTTCATTGCCTGTGAGATAAACTTGACTTGAAAATTGCCCTTACACTTCTTCACGTCATTGTGTTTCTCCCAATAAATGCATACATTGCTTCCTGCCTCTTTCAAAATCGAGTTATAACTTTGATTCCTGTAGATATTACAGACATCAACTTGAAGATCCGGAAACTGATCGCAGATGGAAAAGTCAGGTCCACTTCGAGATATCTGGAATTCCCGCCAAGAGTTTTGCGCGTCCTTGACCTCTTGTTCTCCGTGTGAAACACAGGGCTGAGAGTGTCCTCCTAGTAGATGTAGTTTCAAGTCATTTTTTTCGAACTGAATATCGGTGTTGTTTCCTTCTTCGTCTCTGACAAATTTGTCAGCGACTATCGGAGGAGGAAAAATAACGTTAGGCTCAATGTGCTCTTCACCATCTGCAAGGAACACTTCCATTTGAAGGTTCATACTTTTTGCATCTTCCTTCCCTGAGGTCAAATATGGAATGACTATGCCAAAACCTTCTCCCTTTGTATACACAGTCTGTTTCTGCGCACAGTTTAAAACTTTGTCGAATGCTAAGGCGTCATATCTTGCAAATGTCAGCATTATAACGTGTTCATCGCTGGAGATTATATTTTGTAACACAGGTTCAGATGGCAGAAAAAGCTTAACATCTGTATTGGATGCAATAAACAAAAATTAAACTTTATTTAAACATTTGCATAAGCTATTAAGATTAATTTTCACGGTTCACTTCTATGGTACACGAATGAAAAAAAAAACAGATTTTAACAATACCGTGAGACAGTCAGGACAAACGTCTTAAGAAACGTTCCTTGCAATTATTTAAGAATGTTATTCAATGAAATTGTAATTTATCCGAGTTGCATTTGTCTTTAATTGGTTCTGTGAAACAATGATGCCGAACCAACTTTAGAAAATTAAATTATCCCCGGTAATATGCAGACCGTTAATCTAGACGCAAACATATATGACTGACGTTTAATGCTACTAATTCAAAGAGAACAACCAGAGTTACAGCTTCTTGTAGATGGACAGAGATATATCTGCCTACAATTTTAGTTAAGCTGAAATCCGGTAACATGATATAAATACGGTATGATATTTTTATCTCATCTCTCCGGAAGCTGAGTAAAATATTGTAGCTATTTTGCCAGATGATATATAATTTATATATATATATATATATAAATATATAAATATATATATATAATATAAATATATATACAAATATATGGTAAGGGAAATACTGTATAACAACAGTGCTACAGAAGTGAATGGCTGGATGTCGTAAGAGATACGTAACAGCAGTAGAGGCTTGAAAATTGGTTAATAAAATAGCCATAAAACATTTTTGCAAAGCTTTCGAGCAATACACTAATTCTTCAGTGCTTGATCATAGATCACAAGAGTGACTAGCTTCTTGGGAAGTTGTGACCATTTATTCGCTTTGAGATTCTTACCTTTTATCACTGTAATGCTCAGGCCTTTTTTTTAAGCTTTTACTTGGTCAAGTCGTAAGTTTGCCTTTTTTAACAGTTTGTATGCTTTCTTTGTATCAGTTTGGCTGAAGAAGGTTGATTAAAAACCGAAAGCTTTCAAGCCCGGTGATTTTCGTCCATCCTTTTAGCTTGGAGTTGACTTTCACCATTTACTTTATTCTAATATATATATATATATATATATAAATATATCTATAATATTGCAGACGTCATCCCGGGAAAATTATGTAATATGCTCCTCTATAATTTATGATTTCCATTATATTATATTTTGTTTTTTGTTATTGTTGATTCTAAACAAAGCGGGATTGGCAACGCCGTAAATTCTCAGTAGTCATGCAATGGCCTAAACACTGCAGTGCTACAAGTTGAATTTGACTGTGGATCCAACTTCGTCAGCTGGGAATTGTCAAGTTCGTTATGAGATTCCGACAATCTCATTATATGACAGATGGAGGATCTTTTTATAGAAGACGATGGCCTTGTACTATGGCATAACTCTAGCAATTTTCCGAGACTAAAATGTCTTTGTAAAAGCAATCAAAATGATGCAAGAGATAGAGAAAGACTTTATTTTGCACAAACGTTACCAAAACGGAGATTCAAAACGTCCCCACTAGCTAGCTCATATTGACTGCTACTAGGAAATAAGTAAGTAGGCCTAAATCTAGAACTAATCAAACGGTCGACTTATGGGGAGGAATGAAAAGGCAGTTCTGTTTTAATTCTACAAGAACACGACGCATACATATTCAAAAAGTATAATTCGTGTGCCCAGTAGAGAAATCCCGGGGCCAAAGATGGCATCATATTTCAGGTTAAACTTCTAGTTTAGTGTCAAATAACAGTTTCAAAGAGAAGAAATTGAGCAAAAGATATCGAAAAATCCATAGATTTCCATCTTACAGTGTAATTGTTTTTACCTCAAAGATAACTTTTACTAAGAAATCGGAGATCAGTGAAAAATTAAGGCGAACATACAACCCATACCCTTCAGTTTGTTTATCCTCTGGTGCGGGGAATGCATATAAATCCTGCTTTATGACACGCATAAAGGGTCCAATTACTTAATATAGGAAGTCAACTTTAATAGTTTTAAAGGTCTGATTTATGTCCAGTTACATGGTGAAAATGGAAAGTAGAAGTGGAAATGAAAGAAACCTAAACGTACTGACCTTCTCTGCCAAACTGAGTATTTATTTCATTGAGACGTTGCTGCAGCTTTTCTCGTTTCACTGGAAATAAAACAAACAGGCCGTCGAAGTAGTCGGAAGACAGTTTCACATCGAAACTGGGATAAGCTTCACAGAATAATATTAAGGTGCAGAGGACTGCGTTTAACATTGTCAAAGCCATTTGGTTGTGGAAAGTCTTTCAGACGAGCTGTTGGTGACAGTTACTAAGTTAATGTACAGAATAATTGATTTAGTTGTCGTTAACTCGTTTTTATAGACATACTAAAACACGGTAGTGATGTGGCGAGACAGAATGGCCTACCTAGATAGATATATGACTAAATTTACAGGTATAAAGCTGTACATCGTTCTTGCCGTGTTGTATAATTATGTGTAGGAAAGGACGGCCACTTGCTCTCCTCTGACAGACTAACAAACACACACACACACACATATATATATATATATATATATATGAGAAAAATCCACGTATGCTCCATGTAATATAACAAATAATAAAACACATTCCAAAGATGACATAATAAGAGCACAGATATGATAAAAACAGCGTGCATTTCGGACACTCCTGTGTCCTTCCTCAGCGCAAAATGGCAAGTGAAAAATTACAGCATTTTTCAAACTTAACGGTAAAACAAGTACAAACCAAAACAAATGATAGACAAGCAGGTTTAGTTGACCTTGGCAGCTTGGGAAGGATTATTAATTACAAAGGGGAAGTCACTTAAGATGCCAAGGTCCTTGTTCAGGCCCCTAATATGAGTTGACAGTTTAACGACCCACTTGCTCTCAGATTTGAGGCGTTCGTTGACAGATTGGTAATTTGAACCGAGCAAAATACACTTTAGATTTGAAATGGAATGATTCGGTTCACCACAGAAATGTTTAGCAACGGGGATATTAACAGATTTATCCTGAATAGTCTTCTTATGGTTATTGAATCTAAATCTGAATTTATTGCTTGTCTGCCCGACATAGTTGCCTTTGTCGCATATATTACAAAAGAGTAAGTAAACCACATTGGGTGTATCGCAGTCAAGGGGAGGCGAACGAACAATGCACTTTGTGCCGGGAGGGGTAAATTCTTTGTCTGTAATAATAAAATGACATACCTGACACCTCGGTTTGCTACATTTTGCGTTGCCTATGTTACGGGCACTAAGCAGTCGGGAAGATGTGAGTAATGTTTTGAGACTGGGGGGTTGACGTCTGGCAGTTAAAGGGGGGTCATTGAATAACTCAGATATAGAAGAATGAGACTTAAGAATACTGTAATCTGAACGTATGGTTTTATGTAGCCGTTCAGTTTTGGGAGAATAATCAAAAACAAGGGGGATTCGAGAATTTTCAACCTTTGGTTTATAAAACAGAAGTTTGTCACGTGGGTAAACAGAGGCCCTACGTATTCCTTCCTTGATAATGAAAAGGGGATAATTGTTGTTAAGAAAATATCCAACAAGATTACATATGTGCTTGTCGTATTCAGACTGAGAAGAGCAGATACGTCTTATTCTTAGACATTGTGAAAACACAATAGCGCGTTTAACGGTAATATGATGGGAGCTGAAAAAATTAAGGTAACCGTGAGTGTCGGTAGGTTTACAAAAAAGCGTGGTCGCTATGGAACTGTTGCCTAATTTGACCAGCACATCAAGAAAGGAGATTTCCGTCTGGGTGTAATCAAAGGTGAACTTAATAGAAGAGTGAAAGTTATTACAAAACGAAAAAAAGTCATTTAACGAAGGTAAGCCATGTGGCCATAAGAAGAAAATGTCGTCAATATATCTGAAATAATTTAACGGTTTTAATGGGTAACCGGCTAGCATCCTTTTTCGAGGTCAGCCATGAAAATAATTGCATAACTGGGAGCCATTCTACTACCCATGGCAGTCCCAGATGTTTGTAAAAAGTGTTGACCATTAAACTCAAAATTGTTGTGAGTTAAAATAAATTCAACGATAGAAGTTAAGTCGCTAATGAACGGTCGTGAGAAGTCGTTAGCAGCAAGATTTTTTTTTGCATGCTGCAATACCATCGTCATGCGGTATGTTGGTATACAGGGCGCTTACATCCATAGTAACCAGGAGCGAATTGGGTGGGGGAGACCTAATGTCATTGAGAATCCTTAGGAAATGAGTGGTATCTTGGATATAACTAGGAAGGGAAGGCAACAGAGGGTTAAGAATGCTGTCTACGAAGCCGCTTAAATGTTCAGTGAGTGTGCCTATACAAGATACAATAGGTCTACCGGGTGGGAGAATTTCCAATGATTTAGCCAAGTCAAAAATCTTACGAGGGCTAAGTTTGTCCGTATCTAGTGGATCTTTTCTACTAACGGAAGATAATTTAGTTTTAACTAGTTTTGAAACCTTATGTAACTAAGGAATAGTGTAAAAGATACCAGGACTGGGTGAAGAAGGAATGTACATATTTACCTCATCAGCTAATTCAGAAGAAAAGGTATTGATCATGGATTTAAGCTCTTTCTTGAACTGTGCACATGGATTACAAGTGAGCTTCTTATAAAAACTAGAATTGTTAAGTTGAGATTCTGCCTCCTTGATGTAGTCCACAGTGTTTAATATGGTGACCGCACCCCCTTTGTCAGCTTGTCTTATAACGATGTTACTGTTGGATTTGAGATCTCTCATGGCCACTCGTTCTTCACGTGAAACGTTTTGAGCTGAGCTGCCGTCTCTACATGTGATGGGTGGGTGTCTCGGTTGTGGAGGGGCATCAGTGTCCTTGAAATATTCTCTGAGTATATATTCACCCGGAAGGTTAAACTCAGAGAATATTTCAAGGACACCGAGACACCCACCCATCACATCTTGCAAACCGGAATGGACGCCACTCCCTGGAAGAAATCCACACATTGATGCGTTTGTCAACTCGGCGAAGGCCCATTTAAACCGCTTCATTGAATCCAGTTGTAGAGACGGCAGCTCAGCTGTCTATATCTTTGGAATGTGTTTTATTATTTGTTATATATATATATATATATATATATATATATATATATATATATATATATATATATATATATATATATATATATATATATATATATATATAAATAAATATGAGTCAATCCACGCTGTATTAAATAGTCGCACAGAGACCTTAGACCATTTTTCCTCTAACATAGGCACTTGCCTTATACTGAAAGAGGATAGGCTATTTATTTGTGAATGGGAACCTTAGCCTCAAGCAGGCCTCCTCTTGCAAGAGTACAAGCAAGAGTACAAGCGTGCACAACCAGTGATATACTAGATAAGAAAATGCATGGATAGACTTGGGAAGGTTTACAACAAGTTTCATATGAAACAAAGACAAAATACTCGGCGAAGGCCCATTTAAACCGCTTCATTGAATCCAGTTGTAGAGACGGCAGCTCAGCTGTCTATATCTTTGGAATGTGTTTATTATTTGTTTTATATATATATATATATATATATATATATATATATATATATATATATATATATATATATATATATATATATAACGCTAATTCCCACCTTAAGGGGAAATTGTTATATCTGCTTGTACATAGGGCGAAATAAGATAATAAAATACATAAGAAATAAATTCGCCCTAACGTCTAAAAATATAATTAACGTTATTTCAATGGCCAGCCATCCGTTCGTGTTAACAGCTAGGTTGTCCGTAAATTTGACAACTTTGAAGTAATGGCATGTAGTTTGTAAATCAAAGAGGGCGCCCTTGTAAGTTTACGTATTCCTATAGAAAAGTGTGTGGAAACGTTAAGGCGAAAACCTATATTTCACCCGAAAATTTTTTTCCCCTTAAGGTCGACTTTTCAACAACAACTTTCCCCCTAAGTGCCGAATTAGAGAAATATATATATATATATATATATATATATATATAATATATATATATATATATATATATATATATATATATATATATATATATATATATATATATATATAATAACGGTAATTCCCACCTTAAGGGGAAATTGTTATATCTGCTTGTACATAGGGCGAAAAAAAGATAATAAAATACATAAGAAATAAATTCGCCCTAACGTCTAAACATATAATTAACGTTATATCAATGGCCAGCCATCCGTTAGTGTTAACAGCTAGGTGTCCGTAAATTTGACAACTTTGAAGTAATGGCATCTAGTTTGTAAATCTAAGAGGGCGCCTTTGTAAGTTTACGTATTCCTATAGCAAAAGTGTGTGGAAACGTTAAGGCGAAACTTATATTTCACCCGAAAATATTTTACCCCTTAAGGTCGACTTTTCAACAACAACTTTCCCCCTAAGTGCCGAATTAAAGAAATATATATATACATATATATATATATATATATATATATATATTATATATATATATATATATATATATATATATATATATATATATATATATATATATCCACGCCATATTAAATAGTCGCACAGAGACCTTAGGCCATTTTTCCTCTAACATAGGCACTTGCCTTATACTGAAAGAGGATATTTATTTGTGAATGGAAAACTTAGCCTCAAGCAGGATTCGAACCAGCGACCTCCCGCATACAAGGCGGATGCTCTGACCACTGAGCCATTGAGGCCTATGTGGTAGAACCCGGTCAGCTAAGCTTAAATGTCGACAAAGGTTGTAAAAAGTGCTAAAAGTTTGCGGAAAATTCTACGACGTTTTCTTGTTATTTTCCTTTAACGTGTTTCGAAACGGACACGATCGAAAACAAAACTAAACAAAACCCGTCGGATGACAAACGTAATACCAAAAACCATTCAAACGCTGCAAAGAAAACGAAAGTCTCTGTCACCACCAACAAACAGAAACCACCAACACCCGCCGCCGACAGTGACCACCGTCCCGACCCCAACCCCACACCAGTCCCCGAACACCACAAACCTTTTCTTTTTACTTACATAGAAACAGGCACGAAAAACAAAGAACTCAAACATAACAACTATTTACAGAATCCTTTACAATGCGCTAGGAAACAAAATTTCACAGACACAGTCGAGACAAAATACCGGACATGACATCGAACAAATGTTCATACGGCCAACCCCCAATTTACAGTGATGTGCTCCTCACCATGCATATAGCCGGATCAAACCCAAAGTGGAACAAAGGCAAACCTAAAGGCACTCTAACAACTCTTGCTGGGGCTTGATCTTTTTAATCCTTGGGCTCGGTACTGGTCTGGCTCGGTACTGGTATTTCAGAGTGACGGTCTCCCCACTCTGACACCTCGCCCGAGGCCGACCTTTTTAGTGCAGACTCTGACCCATCCCCCTCACACAAATCAAACCAACCCTCCCCAGAAAGTGGGTCCTTGGGAGGAGGCTCCCCATCATCTGACATGAACGAAACAGACTCTGAGTCTGAGGAGAGATGGAGGTCTTCCTCTACTGTCATGATTCCAGCCTCCTTTGGTTCCGTTGGCAAGGATGGTGGAGAGTTCGCCTCAGGAGTCAGTGTCCGCCTCACACTTTTTGGAGGCGAGGACTGAAGTCCTGTTCCACCTCGTGTGCCACCTCCTCCAATTCCTGAGTGGAATATTCCGGGCCTAGTTGCGAGGGCTCAGGTGCCTGCCCCACATTCTCACCGGCATGGGCAGAATACAATTCGGGGCATGCACCAAAGACATGTCCCTCCTCCCCACAAAGGTTGCACCGCACCTCATTGGGACACTCGGCCTTGTCGTACCCCACCTGCCGGCATCTGCCGCAACGTCTATTAGGACACGACTTGGCTTCGAGCCCCTCCTCTCCACACTTAAAACAGGTGCGGGGTTGCCCAGAGTAAATGTGGGCTTTGAAACCCCCTATGAAGAGGAATGATGGTATTTCCCTCTTCAGTACCATACGGAACTGTCTCTTTCCGTTCAGTATGCCCTTCAACTCACCTACATTGTAAGTGACCCACCGCATATCGGAGACAGTTCCGTACTGACTCAGAACCCTCGCAACCAGGCCCCGTTCGACCTCAAAGTTCAGGTACAGCACCGTCACCACCACAGAGCGATCATATGGGGTGACGGTGAGCCCTTCCAGCCCTTTAAGGCAAGACACGCGGTGCATTCGGGCAGCATCTGACCTGAACTTAAAGGTCAGGAGCAGTCGCCCCAAACTTATTTTGAAACAATAGCTAAATGTCACAAATTTCTTCTTATTTCTCTTCCAAGTATCTTTCATAATATTTTAGAACATAAATATTGCATATTCAAGATAAATCAATCAGTTGCTCCTTGTAAATTTTACAACTGAGTGAAAAAAATACTGTCACATGATTCTCAAGAGCCATTCAGGAAATAGGATAGTCTACTATACAATTCTTTATTGGGGTGACTGCATTCTCCCTTTAAGGTCGTACGTGTTGCGGTCGGCAAGCGCCTGCAACATCTCTATCTCTTTAACTTCCACCCTGTTGTTCTTTAACACAGTAAACACTTGAGGGGGTGTAACATTCACCTCCGACTCGAACTGCAACTTAACGATTGTGCTATCCCGACCACCGGGCATAGCAGCATGTGGGTGTGGCTCGAGGCCACACGTGAACAAAGGTAAAAAAAACCAGCATGGTAAACCTACTCACTTAATACAGGACAACACGTACACTATAAAGTTTTATAGTTTCATGCAGTTGTAAGCAACGACGTTTTGAGTAGAGGAGCTTTTTAAGTACGTAGAAACAGGCACTGGCAAACCAAAGAAGAATCCCAAACCCAAACAAAACCATGACGGGTCACAAACACAAATGCTAAACAAACTATACATACCGTGCAACTGGGAACAAAACAGTCTTTGTTATTACTGAACTCCAGTAACTGCCACTGCAGCCAACCCCAAAACAACTCCCCACAACCACATAGCACCCAAACAAATTCCGTCCACACGCCCAAAGGAAACACCACACCCGAAGGCAACTCTACACCCCACGGCAACAATTCACGCCCGAAGGCAACACTATGCCCCAATGGCAACACTACGCCCGAAGACAACACTACGCCCGAAGGCAACACTACGCCCAAAAGCAACAGCACTTAAAAAGCACCGGGAGGAGCACCTTGCCCAAGGGTGCCCCGGAGGCAGTTGTGGCAAAGGGTAACCTCATTATCCCCACGCTTTAACAAGCTCCACAACCGGATGCAGTTTAAGTAGGCGTTTAAGTTGCGTTTTGAGTGAGCTTTTTAAGTACGTAGAAACAGGCACTGGCAAACTAAAGAAAAATCCCAAACCCAAACAAAACCATGACGGGTCACAAACACAAATGCTAAACAAACTATACATACCGTGCAACAGGGAACAAAAGAGTCTTTGTTACTACTGAACTCCAGTAACTGCCACTGCAGCCAACCCCAAAACAACTCCCCACAACCACATACCACCCAAACAAATTCCGCCCACACGCCCAAAGGAAACACCACGCCCGAAGGCAACTCTACACCCCACGGCAACAACACGCCCGAAGGCAACACCACGCCCGAAGGCAACACCACGCCCGAAGGCAACACTACGCCCAAAAGCAACAGCACTTAAAAAGCACCGGGGCAAATACAGGTGCACCTTGCCCAAGGGTGCCCCGGAGGCAGTTGTGGCAAAGGGTAACCTCATTGTCCCCACGCTTTAACAAGCTCCAAAACCGGATGCAGTTTAACGTCCTACCCAGGGCGTTTTGAGTAGGCTATAGACTCTTCATCAAGTGTCAAAGAAATGCAACTGAACAACAAAGAAGTAGAAATAGAGAAGAAACACATTAAAGAAAGGCACGGAAACCGGTCGTACAGAACGAACACGGTGTAAAAATGCGAAAGAAGGCTGAGTAAAACAGGTAAATATATATAGGTATACGGTAACGGAAAACTGTAAAACGACTGTGTACAGAATTGATGGGATCTCGAAAGAGATACAAAATAGCAAAAGGCTTGAAATTCGGTAAATAAAACAGCCAAAACTTGTTTTGCAGGGCTTTCGAGCAATTCTAGCTCTTCTTCAGTGCATGGTCAGAGCAGGGAGCTGGAATTAGAGCTCCCTGGTCAGAGAGTGACAAGGAGTTTGAAATTTTCATTCCCAGGAAATTTTTAGATTCCCCAACATACTGTACTCTACATAAATTGCAGTATATGAGATAAATGTCATTTTGGAAAGACATTTAATTGCTTGTCTAATTTGGAAGGTGCGTGCATTTTGATTGCTCTGGAAAGATTTTGTAGAGTCAACAAGAGCGCACGACTTGCAGTTGGAAGGGCAAGGTGAACAACCAAAGTTCTCGTCGGTGTTTTCCTCGACTGAGGCTTTGTCCTGAAATTTGGCCGAACCAAAATGTCCCGTAAATTTGAAGGACGCGAAACCCAACAACGGGGGCATTGGGAAATATTGATCTTGGGCGAACCATACTCTAAAGGGTGGGCAGATGCTTTTTGATGAATTTGGCTAGTGATGGTAGACCGTAGTACTGAATTACCAATGGCACTCTGTCGGAATTGTGCTGAAGAGCTTTGTACGTCAGAGCCTGGGAACAAAGGGTGTCTTTTGCCTTTTTGATGGCATTTTCAATTGAACCCCGAAAATACTGTCGGTTGCGAAGGTGGTCAGACAGTTCGTTTGTGCGAATTGCGAAATCTGTTTCAGAGGAACAGATGCGTTTGATACGAAGTGCTTGGCAGTACGGAATGATTTTGGTGCAGTGCGGGGGATGGCAACTGCTTTGTAGTAGGTATTTGTGCTTGTCCTTGGGTTTGTTGAACAAGTGTATTTTGAGTGAACCATTTTCTATGGTTACAGTGGTGTCCAGAAAGTTGACACTGACTCTAGACTAGTCGGCCGTAAATTTGATGGTGAGATGGAACGAGGTGATGTTCTTAATAAAAATGTTCAGATGATCTTCACCGTGGGGCCAGATCATGAAGATGTCGTTGATGAAACTTAACCAAATTAGTGGCTTTAAATTTTGTCGAGACAGAAATTTTTGCTCGAGGTTGCCCATGAACAAATTTGTAAACGAGGGAGCCATCTTATTTCCGATGGCGGTACCATGAGTGTGGAGATAGTGGTGATCGCAAAAGATGAGATTGTTGTTGTTCAGAATCAGGTGCATCCGTTCACCCAGGTCTTTCCTGGTGGGGGTTTTCCCCGAATTAGGTTTAAGGCGGTTGTTCAAGAGGAAATGCCTTCTTCGTTTGGTATTTTGTGTACAACGAGGACACGTCAAGAGTGACCAGAATTGTGTCCTGGGGGAGATTTTTCATCTCACCAATTTTGAATGAATGAATGAATTCCTCAGTGTCCTGAACATAGGAAGGAAGGGATGGAACCAGTGGTTGAATGAGAGGGTCAACAAATTTTGAGATTTTCTCTGTGGCAGTCCCGTTGCCGGAAATGACAGGTCTGCCTGGGTTACCCGTTTCTTGAATTTGGGGCAGAAAATAGAAACGGCCCGGTTTAGGATCTACCTGTGGGAGCTTCGGACCAGTTTCAGGGTCGATGAAGCCGTTACTAACCATCTTTTGGATGGACGCCTCAACTTTCTTTGCAATTGTCAAAGTTGGATCTAAGTAATCATTTATAGTGTTCGGGATTTCCAGGAAGTCTATAGAGTTCGTGCAGATGGCGTATTTTATACCACGTGATTACTTTCTTTCGACGGCAAAACCGCTCCTTATTACATTGACTTACCCCGCAAGACTGTTTTGAAAGCTACTTTTTACCTTGCTCGCGTATAATATTTTTGGATAAATTGTTATTTATTGCTTACCATTTGTTGCACATGCCTCCAAGAGCAGAAAAAGAAAGATTCACCTAAAGAAATTAAAAATTTTGAAAGACAGCTGAAGAAATAAGCAACCAGCTGTAGTACCTGAGTAGGAGGTAGTTTTTCTTTTTGCCGTCCAAAATGAACGACAATACCATGTGCTATGACGTGAATGCAAGACCTCTATAGGCTTCCTCCCTGTAAAATTGAGTCCCCATGGCAACAATCGCCAGATCGCAGAGCCTTTGTCCACCGGCTTGATAACGATAACGATATCATCACGATGTAGTAGATTTCGTTTGGCTTGATGTTCACTTTTGTGACAGAGGTGTGGTTTTTCACATCCTCTTCAGTGGCAGAAATAAATGATTCAAGTTTTTGGCAACGACCCTTTGGTGGGTTCCAGGTGCCTTTTGCTTTAAATTGAAAAGATATATCGTTGTCGGATGGTGGTGTATTCGAACTGTCTTCGTTGGCATAATACTCTCGAAGACGTAAGCGTCTGAAAAACGCTTCCAGACCTAAAGACAATTTTTGCGTGCCAGTATGCCTTGGTTTAGAGCAGAAATTAAGTCCTTTCGAGAGAAGTTTTGTTTTTCCTTCAAAAAGCTGACACGAAATGACGACGACCGTGTTGGTGGTGGTGGGTGGTTCAGTCACCGGTTTACGGAGAGATCTGCGAGACCAGCTCTTCTGAGAATTTGCAGTCACTTGATTTGGACTGACAGTCCCTTAGTTTGAAGTGACCCGATCTCTTTTGAACTTGTGTTGTTGCCGAGAATTAAGAGCATGGGAGAGTCGGAGACAGTCCTGTGAAAAAAGCCGGAGCTTGCTTTGAATCTCAAATTTGGGAAGCTCTCGTTTTAGCTTCCTAGTTTTGGAATCAATTTTATGATTGAGGTCATTGATGGTTTTGCTACAATTTCTAAGATGCACCTCCATCAATCTGAGAGACGTTTTCCTGAAACTACCTTTTCAGTTTGAGAAGCGTCCACTGTCAGAGAGTAGCAAGCCGGTAGTGACTTTAATTTGATGTCTGCGATGTCGTTCCCTGGCACACAGTATAAACAATAGCGTGACGTCACTTCTTTACTGTTTATACTTTCAGTTCGCATGATTCCGTGGGTGCATTTAGCAATGATTTAAGTCTGCTATTGCAATGAAAACCGAGGCCAAAGGTCATGTGGTGAAAGTTCAAAATCATGCTTTAATCAATAGTCTGTGTAAAAAAACTTCCCCTCAACAACTGGAACATTTGTCTTCAAACTTGGCGTAAACGTACCCTAAGGACAGAACTCGTGTCTCGCAGCCCAATAAAACAAGATGAAAGCCCAGAGATAAAAGGTCAATCGTTGACAAAATCCAGTTTTTTATTTTACCTTACAGGGATAACATTGAGTTGTAATGAATCTTTTATGAAAATACTTCCCAGTTATGTAAGTATTTTCTGAACCTAAGGTCTGGCATCTACCCCCTCTAAATGTGAAAAGTATATGTCACCATGTGAGAGTTCATTGTGTGCTCACATCGCAGTAGTTATGATTATTTCTATAATGTCTTCTCCACACAGCCAAATAAAAGTAAGTTTTATACAACAGATTAAATAAAAAAAGTAATTTTTACAATTTACAGTGTCGTACATTACTTGCCTCCCATAGGTTAACTTTCAACAGAAATTATTGAACAAGGTTCAATAATAATAATAATAATAATAATAATAATAATAATAATAATAATAATAATAATAATAATAATAATAATAATAATAATAATAATAATAATAATAATAATAATAATAATAATAATAATAATAATAATAATAATAATAATAATAATAATAATAATAATAATAATAATAATAATAATAATAATAATAATAATAAGCGTGGATACTAACTTAGGGCGACAGTTACATTGACTTGCACACTAAAAATTCAAATTTTCTAACCCTAACCCTAACCCTACCCCTAACCCTACCCTAACCAAATTTTGTAGAGATACATTCTAAAGGAGGACGAACAATTTAAGCCTATTTCCGACAATAAAATTATTTTTCTATCTAGTACCTGAGAAATAAGGCGACACATAAACTGTCGCCTTAATTCCAAGTGTCGCCTTAATGTTGTTGAATTAGCATGAACTGTCGCCTTAAGGTGGAATCCATGCGGATAATAATAATAATAATAATAATAATAATAATAATAATAATAATAATAATAATAATAATAATAATAATAATAATAATAATAATAATAATAATAATAATAATAATAATAATAATAATAATAATAATAATAATAATAATAATAATAATAATAATAATAATAATAATAATAATAATAATAATAATAATAATAATAATAATAATAATAATAATAATAATAATAATAATAATAATAATAATAATAATAATAATAATAATAATAATAAATAATAATAATAATAATAATAATAATAATAATAATAAATAATAATAATAATAATAATAATAATAATAATAATAATAATAATAATAATAATAATAAATAATAATAATAATAATAATAATAATAATAATAATAATAATAATAATAATAATAATAATAATAATAATAATAATAATAATAATAATAATAATAATAATAATAATAAATAATAATAATAATAATAATAATATAATAATAATAATAATAATAAAAAATAAAAATAAAAAATAAAATAAAAATAATAATAAATAAACTGACCGGGCAAAACAAGATCCAAGCCTTGAACACATATGCCATGCCAGTCATCAGCTACACTGCAGGAATCATCGAGTGGACCAGAACAGAGATGGCAGAACTTGACCGCAGGACAAGGAAGCTCCTGAACATCTACGGAGGGCTCCACCCAAGAGCGGACGTGCACAGGCTCTACCTCCCACGACATCAAGGGGGTAGAGGGCTGAAAGAGGTGGAAGCTACGATAACTGGCGAGAAGGTGGGGCTCGATAAATATATCGAAAGAAGGAGAGCAACTGAGCCCCTACTGCAGGCCGTCTGGCAGGCCAGGCCCCAACAACAAGAAGTGGAGACAAGAGACCAATGGAAGGCAGGATGGTCACAAAGGTACCAAAGTAAATGGAAAGAAAAGCCACTACATGGACAATACCCCCAGCAGGTGGAGCAGGCTACCAGCACAGAAATGGCGTACAAGTGGCTATCCTGCACAGGGCTAAAAATAGAAACAGAGGCACTAATCACGGCCGCACAAGACCAAGCATTGTGCACAAAATATCACCAGGCCAAGATCCTGAAACAGTCCGACGACAGCAAGTGCCGAATGTGCAGGGAAGCAGATGAGACAGTAAGCCACATCATAGCAGGCTGCCAGAAGTTGGCTGGAACTGAATACCTGAAGAGGCATAACAGCGTGGCAGCAGCTCTACACCTAGAAATCTGTCAGCACTACCGAATCCCCACTTCAGAACGACAACCATGGTTACACAAACCAGAGGCAGTTACAGAAACAGAGCAAGTTAAAGTCCTCTGGGACTTCGAGGTCAGGACTGACAGGATCGTAACGGCAAGGAGACCTGACCTAATAGTTATAGACAAACAGGAAAAGACGGCCAAAATAATAGATGTTGCGGTCCCATTGGACAAGAATGTCAGGGATAAGGAAGGCGAGAAAGTGCAGAAATACCAAGACCTGAAGTTGGAAATGCAAAGACTGTGGGACGTTAAAGCGGAGGCAATACAGGTAGTGGTGGGGCACTCGGAGCGGTCAGCACAAATCTAGACGACTACCTCAAAAGAATTCCAGGAGGCTATGATATGAGGAAACTCATAGAGCAAGGGATTCTCGTCAGCGCCCACATACTAAGACGTGTGCTCGACCTCCCAAGGTCGGGTAGGACCCCGAGGTCTGAAGGACAAAACATGAATGCCAACCATGCAAGGTTGTGAAATAATAATAATAATAATAATAATAATAAATAATAATAATAATAATAATAATAATAATAATAATAATAATAATAATAATAATAATAATAATAATAATAATAATAATAATAATAATAATAATAATAATATAATAATAATAATAATAATATAATAATAATAATAAATAATAATAATAATAATAAATAATAATAATAATAATAATAATAATAATAATAATAATAATAATAATAATAATAATAATAATAATAATAATATATAATAATAATAATAATATAATAATAATAATAATAATAATAATAATAATAATAATAATAATAATAATAATAATAATAATAATAATAATAATAATAATAATAATAATAATAATAATAATAATAATAATAATAATAATAATAATAATAATAATAATAATAATAATAATAATAATAATAATAATAATAATAATAAGAGTGGATACCTACTTAGGGCGACAGTTACATTGACTTGTGTACAAAAATTTGAATTTTTCTAACCCTAACCCTAACCCTACCCCTAACCCTACCCTAACCAAATTTTGTAGAGATACATTCTAGAGGAGGACGAACAATTTAAGCCTATTTCCGACAAAAAATTTTTTTTCTATCTAGTACCTGAGAAATAAGGCGACACATAAACTGTCGCCTTAATTCCAAGTGTCGCCTTAATGTTGTTGAATTAGCATGAACTGTCGCCTTAAGGTGGAATCCATGCGGATAATAATAATAATAATAATAATAATAACAACAACAACAACAACAACAACAACAACAACAACAACAACAACAACACTAACACTAACACTAACACTAACACTAACACTAACAATAACAATAACAATAACAATAATAATAATAATTACAAGTATTTTCACCAGAATAATTGTGTTAAATTTATCTTTATAGCGCCGAGTATACATGTTAGCTAAGAATATTGAGTGTATAATCATTTTATTTAAAAATTCTCTTCCCTTTCCTTTTATAATCCTGAAAAGTGAAAATTTAATTAGGTATGAAAATTACTTATTGAAAAGAGTGTTATGGATCCTAATAATTTTATGCATACTATGCCAGATATTGTTGTCATGGCAATAATACAATGTGGTGGTACAAATATGAGTTTTCTGCCCGTATATTCTGTAAATATTAGAATCGTACTAGAGCTACGTTTAAAAATCGTAATTCTTTACAACGTTGTTATTCTTTAGCAAAGTAGCCAATTGTCTGAGGGATCCCTCAAGACACACCAAAATGCTTTTAAATATAAATTTTCGCCTCACCACCAAGCAATGAAACGTAATGACATGTTAGTACACCTGAGCCAGTTTCAAAAGCGTGAAGATTGATGTTAAGTTTAATTTGTCATGTGACCTTGCTACTGGATTCCCTTTCAAGATCTATATTATTAGGAACAAGGCCCTGGCAAGATAACATTTACTTTGCTACATTCATGAAGTACTTACACAAGCCAGTGAGCCACAACTGGAAAAAAGGCCGTTGCCGGCTCGAATTAAACCAATGGTTGGAAACTGGGCCGTTAAACCTCATCTAACTAACTACATAAGGGGGCACTAGAGGGATTAGAGCGGTTAAATAAGATCTTCAATACGACCTTAACAAAATATAAAGCCTTTGGAAATCCTCGGGCACAGTAGAGCTTCGATTTTTAAACTTTTTTGCTCTTAACATTAGCATCTTCTTGACCAACAAAGGCATCTCACCAAATGACATAACAAAGAATTGCGTACCTTACTCAGGTTTCTGTAGAGGTCGTAAATTCATCCTCAATAATTACAAACTTGTCTTGTATTTGTGAATAGACATCTTGCAATAGTGACTCGAGAAGTCTATCCACAACACGAGGGAGTTGTTAGAGACTCCCTGGTAATTCGTCTATCAGTATGTTAGAAAAAGTAGTAAAACTGTATGATATGCTAGAGTGGACTAATACAATAAGGTTTAAAACAGTCTTTTTTAGTTGCTAACGGTAAATTCAAATGGCCAAAATGTAGGCCAAAACATTGACAAAATTCTGCAAAACGTGTCGCGACCCCCCCCCCCCCATAAACAGTAAACAGTAAGCCCCATGAAGATGAAACTACATGGGACCAGACTAGGAGAGTTTTTAGCTCCTTCATGGCTACATTCGTTTTCTTTTGTATACGTACGTCAATTAATTTTCTGCTTTCCATTCGGTATAAACACGTGTCTGCTGTGCAATTGCAAAAATAAAGAATACGAATAAAGGGAAACTTGGTAAGCAGGTTCTTCAACATGTAAACAAGTGCATGCGTATTTAATTAATGGACATGACCAACATGTCCATTATTGTGGTTGGTCGCATTTTCAGATGGTCACGTGATCACATTTCTTTCGTTCAGTTTATCGGATGGCTCCCAGCAAGAAACATACCGATCTTTTGAGAAAAGATTCGTGTAGCGGAAGAGACGTGTATGTTATAAGATTGTAAAGAAAACATCACTCATCACGAAATGCTGGGCATCTTTCCTCAAAAGTGCTTCATTTAAATATTAAGAAGACTAATTACAATATTAAGCAGGCTAATACGTCGGGCAACTTTATATATGACGTAACCGTGAAAGACGGGTGTTGGTCAACGTAGGCCTGCCTGTCTAATGTCTTTGCAGATCTTCAGGATTTGTTCATATTTTATTTATATTTTTAATATTAATTAATTTCAAAATGTTTTAAAAACAAATTCATTCAATATTCTATTAACAAAGCCATTATAAGGAGAAGTGCATAAACTTAAAAAATACATATTTATTTTTTCTGGCAATTTCTTGGAATTTCGACAGAGCGGTAAGGTACGTCTCTGAGCTGCATGCAGTTCTTGTTATGAATGTACAGTGTGTGTAAACTATGTACTACAGCTGCAGCTACCTACACTACAAAGTATGACATACGTGCGCGTCCATTGCATAATTGCATTGCATGATCCAGGGAAGTCAATGAAGGGAATCTACGGCGGGCACTCGGTTGGCGTATATGCAGACATTCGCTTAAGTGTTTAAGGTAATTTTCGTAATTGACAAAATGAATTTCACATAACTTCGTATAAAAGGTGATTTTGTCAAAACTCAAGGGTGAGTTTTCGCTGTAAGTCTCGTATTTCGAGTAGGATAGCCTAAGTAAAGCGTCAGGTTTTCGATTTGGGTAGGCCAGCGGTAGCTAAGTCTAACGTAAACGCATGTATACTCTAGGCTACTGTACGTGCATTCAATCGTTCAATTAATTCAGTGCTTGCATGCAGCAAGCGATAGTACTTAGTACTCTTGCGTTTTGTGCGACAGTCAGTATACTGTAGGTTACACACTTGTTGCGCAATTTCTGGTTCATGTCATTTCCAATTACTATAATAGTTACACCTCCAATGTCCTTGATCATTATCACACACCACCTCATGTAGGCTAAGATTCCTAGTCCAAATAAGGCTGTCCAGTTTAAATAACATTGCCAACTCTACATATGATGCTAATAATTTCAACACATCTTAACCGCCAGAGAAGTATACCTAGTCATGTCCAGTGTGGTAACGGTACGTGACCATATTTTCTAGTTGATAACGTCGACAGGTAGAGTTTAAATAAGCTAAAATTGGTTTTTGCCACTCTTCACCTATACCTAAAACTGCTTCACTTAGATGAGAGTTAAAAAGTCAAAATATAGTTTAAAGGTCAACTTTGCCAAAATGTTGTAAAAAAGTCAATCTTCAACTCCTCCTTAGCAATGCCTCATCAATTTCAAAGTTGTTGGATAGATGGTTAGGTACCTGAACCTGAACATGAAAAGTGCGTGTAATCATTTCATTCATATGTCGAATATCGAAAGCTCAATGTTCTAGTGGGCTACAATTTGTTTGAATATATCATTGGTTTAACAGACTCTTTGAAAACATCATTAAACTGCGTAAATGGACAAGGTGATGAAAGATATTTTAAATAGTATATTGTAATTGCTTAATTTTGATATCATACTTTAAATGACATTCTAGTAGTCATTTGTCACGATTTACTTATCAACATTTTGGAATTTCTTAAACACCAAGGTATGAAGAGAATATGTTGGAGATTAGATTTGCAACCTCATGGTTTGCCCTCTTGTTTTGTGTCGCGATGGTGCAAAAGAGGCTCAGCCCTTTAACTGAGCGCTAAAGCCTACCTTCTGAGGAAGCAGTACCCAGATATGACAGTGGCATCACTGTATCATTTGCTGTTAATGCTAGATAATTGTGGTATTTGTTTTGCATGTTATCAGAAGTATATGTCATTCGGGGCATGGAAGAAACCGTTGTGTTCCCCCTCCCAGTTTTTACAGTAATGATCAAATAGTCAAAGTTGCTAGAAATGCTCATGTAACAAATTACGCTTAAATGTTAACTTAGGTGAATGCTCTGTAAGTGTTATTTTTGATCGTTTATTGAATATGTGTATTGTCCAATTATTACTTCAAGGAAAATAAGCCTGATTGGGGTTACTGGAAAGCCCTGTCCCACTTGTTTTACACAGGTCATTTACACAGGTCATTACTATAATCGGACCTAAAGGTTGGCCCCTGTCTTTACGTGCAAAGGGCCCTCCCAGTGAAAATGGGACAATTTTGGAAGATTTTTGGACGACGGGGAAGAATTTAGTTGTTTCTCTCATTGCACCAAGAAACTTTGAAGGTTATTATGGTTCCTTTCCTACAATGGAATACTTCAGGCAGCAATACTGGAATATATAACTGCATATGACAATTTTTAATAGCAGGGCTATTTTGGAAGATTCTAGAAGAAATCGTCCGAAAGAAGTAATGTTTCATCCCATCTATTCCGCTGTTTGGGAAACAAGACTTACTAATATAACACATATATGTGCAAATTTTCAACCCCTCGTCCTTTCTTATATGCAACGCAGAATGTGATGGTTCCTGAAACTCAGACGTTTACTCTTTGTAAAGGTTGATACCCAAAGGGATTCCTAAATCCGTATCCAATCCATGTGTTACTCAAAGCAGGGGAAAACAAGCCTAATATCAAAAGTTCCTGAAACCACTGTCGCTTCTATGAGATGTTGACTTTCGTCTAGCATGAGATGATCCTTCATTGCCTGTGAGATGTACTTGACTTGAAAATTGCCCTTACACTTCTGCACATCGTTGTGTTTCTTCCAATAAATGCATACATTGCTTCCTGCCTCTTTCAGAATCGCGTTATACCTTTGATTCCTGTAGATATTACAAAGATCAACCTGAAGATCTGGAAACTGATCACAGATTGAAAAGTCAGGTCCACTTCGAGATATCTGGAATTCTCGCCAAGAGTTTTGCACGTCTTTGACCTCTTGTTCTCCGTGTGAAACACAGGGCTGAGAGTGTTCTCCTAGTAGATGTAGTTTCAAGTCATTCTTTTCAAATTGAATATCAATATTGTTTCCTTCTTCGTCTCTGACAAGTTTGTCGGCGACTATCGGAGGAGGAAGAACAACGTTAGGCTCAATGTGCCCTTCGCCTTCTGGAAAGAATAGTTCCATGTGGAGACTCATACTTTTTGCATCATCCTTCTCTGGGATCAAATATGGAATGACTATGCCCAAACCTTCTCCCTTTGTATATACTGTCTGTTTCTGTGTACAGTTTAAGACTTTGTCGAATGCTAAGGCCTCACTTCTTGCAAATACCAGCATTATTACGTGTTCATCGCAAGAGATTACGTTTTGTAAGACAGGTTCAGATGGCAGAAAAAGTTTAACATCTGTATTGGATGCAAGAAACGAAAATCAAAATTTTTTTAAACATTTGCATGACATATTGAGATTAATTTTCACTGTTGACTTCTGTGGTGCACGAATGGAAAATACCATATATTAACATTACCGTGACACAGTCAGAACAAACGTCTTAAGTAACTTTCTTTGCAATTATCTAAGAACGTTACCCCATGGAATTCTAATTTAGCCGAGTTGCATTTCTCTGTAATTGGTTTTGTTAGACAAAGATGGCGAACGAGCCTTTGAAAATTTAATTATATCCAGTAATATGCAGGCCGTCAATCTAGACCCACACATGCTTGAATGGCGTTTAGTGCAATTAATTCAATGAGAATTACTGGAGTAATAGCTTCTAGTAGATAAGCAAAGATAGGCTATGTCTGCCTACAATTATCATAGTTCAGCTGAAATCCGGCAGAGATGTTATAAATACGGTATGATATTTTTATCTCATTTCTCCGGAAGATGGGTTAGGTTAGATGAGGTTTAACGTCCCAGTTTCCAACCAATTGGTTCAAGTCGAGACGACCAAGGCCTTTTTTCCAGTTGTGGCTCACTGGCTTGTGAAGATGGCTAGATCGAACTGTGAATAAGTAGGTCGAAAGTTGTGTAAACTCTTTCGATCATGAAAGTTCAATCAATCACAATTACTGACGTAGCCTTTATGAACAAGGCAAAGAACAGGAAAAAGTAAATAAATCAGAGAGAAAATAAAGCCATGAGCGGGACTTGAACCCAGCGCCTGTCGTTCACAAGACGACCGCCCTTGTTCATAAAGGCTACGCCAGTACATGGATTGGTTTAACTTTCATGATTGTAAGAGCTTACACACACACACACACATATATATATATATATATATATATATATACTCCATATATATATGCGGAATATATATATATATATATATATATATATAGGTCGATAAAGGTTGTAAAAAGTGCTAAAAGTTTGCGGGAAATTCCACGACGTTTCGAGTATAGAGTATAGACTCTTCATCAGGTGGCAAAGAAATGCAACTGAACAACAAAGAAGTAGAAAAAGAGAAGAAACACATTGAAGAAAGGCACGGCAAACCGGTCGTGCAGAGCCAACACGGTGTAAAAATGCGAAGGCTGCATAAAACTGGTAAAAAGAAATGAAAGTTAAAAAAGTTATAAAAGGTCCATTCTAATGTTAAGACCGAGTGGGGAGAGGGTCCCGAGCTTCAGGATAAGCCGGTTTTCGGCGGTCTGACGATCACGGTCAGAACCTCTGCACATTAAGGTTGCGGTGACGGCCAAGTCTTTAATTGAGCACGCTGATGGTGGGTTGAAATGTGTGACGACCGGATAACCTTGAAGTTTCTGTTTGATGGACAGTATAGACTCTTCATCAGGTGGCAAAGAAATGCAACTGAACAACAAAGAAGTAGAAATAGAGAAGAAACACATTGAAGAAAGGCACGGGCAAACTGCGGGTCGTGCAGAGCCAACACGGTGTAAAAATACGAAGGCTGCATAAAACTGGTTTTATTTACAATTAGGGCTATCATGAAGTCTGTAGGCCAATGGAGTTTTAGATTCGTATTCTTGGGGTTGGATTTACTTGTAAACCCAAAGGTAATAATAAGTAAGGTTACTTACCGTTTTTGTCACACATTAGTACATTCACTGTGATGTGTAGCCATTTCATTAAGTTGCTAAGGCTTTTATGTACTAGACGCAGTGCAATGATGTGGATGCGAGTAAATGCGTGATTGTGCGAATTAAAGCATTAGAGGCCGAAGAGGCATTAAAGACACGCTACAGGTGTAGGGCACGTTACCATGCCCACATTGCTCAGTGTTATATTATTTCTGAAGGTGACCTACATAACGTGACCTCCAATTCCACTTGAACAAGAATAACTTATTTCTTCAACGCGGCATTCCACGTATTTACACTTGAACATGAACGCACAATGACCGGTTTTGGAAGTTCATGGACATTCATTGGTCAATTTCTATGGTATCTTCAGGTGACGCACTTTTATGTGCGCGTTCAATTACTTACGCGCTCACAACGGGAAAGCAACTAGCGTGTTTGATTCCAGAGTGCGCAGAACTGGTGATATTAGTGTTTGCATAGAATGCACACGTCGGATAGCGTAGGGCAGGGGTGATTAACCTTTTTTCATCTGAACGGCCGTTTTGACAGTCATAATCAACTAGTGGGCCGCAGACAGCGAGAGCGCTACAAGCTTTCCCCATAGGATCTTCCACTGATGTAATAACTTCTCCATAAAACAAAGGCTACAAGCATCAATTTCCCTTTGAAATGTAAAAGAACATAAATTTGTAAAAGGGCTAAATCTAAATCTTCATTTCATGGTATAGTTTTTTGGATTTAACATAAGGCTATTGCATTTGCTATAACCCACATGTGAACTTGAAGAAAGCAGGTGTGTAATCTCATAGTGTTGCCTCCTATCTGTGTTCTTTGGATAAGCTGGCAGGCAGGCAACAATATAAAACTTTGCACGGTGCTTTTTACGTCCTGAAGTAACGGACACTGCCAGACCGCAAAAGGATTACATATGGTCAACAATTAAAAAAAAACACTAACAACACCCTCACAAACAAAACTGAACTACCAACACCAATCCCGAACAGCCACAGACGCCCGAAACGAAAAGACAACACCAGACCTTGCCTACGTAGCAGACTGTACGGCATATTCCTTGTCCAGTCATATCCCTAACGCCTGCCAAAGTGAACACCAAAAAAATTCTCTTGGATATTTATAGAAATATGTGGTTGAATGTTTGTGAATATTTACAAAAATGCAACATTTGGTCCAGTTTAAATCATGAAGTAGCCTATGGCACCCACAGAGTTGGGGTGTCATTGTAATACGGACAGTCTCCCTGGTAGTGTCCCTGCACAGGTGGTTACGCAACACACGCAAACACAGTACCGATACTCCGATAGGACTTCTCAGGTTTCAGTGCAGGCTTTCAGTTTACGACTACAGGAGTACACACACTCACTCAAAAACAATAGCATGAATAATGATAGAGTACATGAATAAGTCATATTATGGTAATGAAGTTTGCGTCTACTTGGACGCAGTCCTCTTCGCTTTGGCGGACGGTGGTTTGGGAAGCTGAGCGGGGTACACCAGACCAAACTACAAGAAACTGCCCAGAAGGGCCACAACCCCGAAGGGAAAACTTTAGGACTACCTTATTTACAAATTATTTACAATATATGTACACTATTTACACCCAACAAAACAAAGTCCCGAAGAGATCGAACCAGCCCGGTGATGCACCAAGCACCAAGCACGTCCGCTCTCTTCGGCGACCTAACTTTGCACGGTTAAGTCCTTTGTTTGCAGGCCTGACCAACAAACACCTAATACACACATACTGGGCACACTCCAGTAAATTACTCCGTTAACACCCTCTTCTTCTTAGTTCATAAAGGCAATGGGGTTCTTTGTTACTTTCTTGATTAAAGCAAATATTCTACTCCATCAAGTAAGCCGTATGATGGATGGCCAGATGACATTCGTGGTTAATACAATATACTATATACTCAAGAAGAATGCAAGTCACCCTGTTGCAGTGTAGAGTGTATTAAATTAATGTAGTATATCCAAACCATGCAGAACAAGCGCAGAAGGTAGTCTCATTTTCACAGGGACTCAGCTCAACTCGAGGAAGGGAATCCAGTGAGTCAAGTGACATTGACTTACAAACTTACAAAACATGGTGGGCATTGACGAAAATTCATTCTGAAACCTGAGTATTAGAATGAAAAATTTATAATTTCCATAGGAAACTTGATTGTATTAAATAGATCAATACAATGATGATTTCATCATAGTCCGAGACCTCTTCCTCGCTTAAGTTTTATGTACAGGGAGTCTGATGATTCAGGGAACTTGCCGGCGTGTGAACATACAGCCGTAAGATTTTTTTGTCAGAGGGCAAACGCATTTTTCTGATATAGACTATACCGACCAAGTTCACATACGTGGAACCGTATTCATCTTTACATTCCCATGATTACAGAATTTTATCAAAGGGGCGGGTTCAAGATGAAGTGACACAACGGTTCAGGAGGAGCTGGGGGAAAGTAGTAGGCTCTCGGGGGGGGGGGAGGGGTTGTGAATCATTTGAATGTCTGAAAATATCGCTGAATTCTCCCTTAACAGACCTCAACTCTAGAACGTGTCTACTGTTTTGGTATTGACTTTGTGCCAATGGCCAGTGAATTTGGTGGTGCAAGGCCAGATTTTGGGTGGAAAAGTGGATACCGATGTACCCACATTGGAACAATAATACTACTCAACCAGTCTTCTAGGAGAAATTGGCAATGGGGCAATTATCTTCAATGGATGCGTAACAAAAGGTCATCTCCATCCGCCACTGTGTAACCAATCGCATGAACGCATAATTTACACAGCCTTGAAGGGAGGGGGGGGGGGTAAATGAGGTGTTACAGCATTATCTTTGCCCCCCCCCCTTCAACAAATACTTGCAGATGAATTGATCAGACTGAGAAAAAAATGAGCTGACAATTAATCGAAATCATGGAACAGTCAAAAGTTTTACGTAATTCCTTGTTAAATATGATTTTGTAAGTTAAATTATGAACTACCCCTCCCCCCATGTCTGTGTCAATTGTGCTTCTTATGCATTCCCTTGTTTAGACCGGTTAGACGAGTGGGGGATTATTCCTGTGTCACTAAATGGAGTTTACCTAGATGCAAAATGTTTCTGTCTTAACCCTTTATTGAACACATCAGGAAACAGTGACTTAAGTGGCGAAAAGTTAGCAATTGGTATGGCATGATGTTGTGTAGAAGTGTACGTGTCGGAGTGTGTGATGATGTGGTTTAATGTGAACGCGATAAACAGAGTAAATTTTATCTTAATCGAAATGACATGCATAGATTGTAAAAATATTAACTGAGTACATTCACAATACAGGACGTAAGCAACAACATATTATTCGACATTAGGCTATTAAAGATTTACAATATGTGATTGCCACAATCTCTTTCTTCAATTCAGGATGTGTGTATAAATATTTCACGGTAACGTATTTAATAATCACGGCATAAATACAATTTGAAACTTAACATCTTCATTCTAGAAGTTAGGAAAAAACACCAGTTTCGTGATATAATGCATAAATATAGTAATACAATTATAATAACGAGAAAACTTCCGACATTTGGGCCTGTCCTACCGCTATGTGTCACTGTTACGGTTGTCTGACTATCAAGTGACTGGGCCGGAATTTGTGGAATTCTGCCCTACCTAGCTACTTAAGGTTTCTAGAACCGAAAGAGGAGGAAAGCGCCCTCAGTCATAAGAAAGTATTCTGGTTTAACCAGGGAGTTGTTATTTAGGAGGAGATAAAACGGCAGCTCTCCCCTTTGTCCACACCTAGTCGCCGCCAAGGTCACTTGCTTTGTATAACACTTGAAGATACAATGGGCTTAAAAGCCATTGTTAGTATATAACAAAAGGTTCATGTCGTCTGCTACGTTGAAAAGAAATGTCAGCAAATTTTGTCTATATGCAATAGCATTGCCAGTCGCTTCCCTTGAAAATTAATTTGCAGCTGCCAACGCGATGCAACGCTTATCACACTAGGCTAGTTAAATTTTATGTAACATGTTGATCATACTATTCGGAAATTGCGAAAGTTTGCGGAAAGTAATATAATCCTAAAACAAATTATAGTCTTACACCTCTCTTTAGTCCTTTAAACATTGTTCCAGTGTAAGACCTTCTTGTTGTGAGTTAGTCTTTCTAGACTCCTTAGGAATTTGCAGTCGTTTTGATTTATTAGACAGTATTTCTTACTTGACTGTCGGTAAAAACCTTCGGATCAAAGCATTGTTCCTCCTAATCTTATTCATACGGTATAAGTAGGTGTATAAAAGGTTTACTTGGGTATCATGTACCAATTGAAAAGGATCAGACAAAAGAAGTGGGTACTCTAAGCTCTAATAATCAGTCATGAATTGAAACTATGCAAACGATGAGGTGGATCTAATCAGATTACCATAAATTAAAGTTTCCGATGTATCTCCTCCTAAATAACAACTCCCTGGTTTTACAGCATGCATGACACCTACTGTACAAGGATGGTAGGCCCATTGTAGGATTCTCCATGAAGATCCTAGTTTCCACCGGGGGAGCTACAATCGGTCGGTGCATAGCTGTAGCGTAGGCTTTGCGAACAATGTTCGGTTGAAATGTCTCCCACATTACAGATTTCGTCGGCTTGAACTGTGGACATTTATACTTTGACCTTGATTTCCGAATCTGCAGCAGTGTAGTGACGTATTTTTTAGGTTAATTAACCTTAAGATACTGGGCATCTTCAAAACATTTCTAAAGATCGATTTGTTTTTCCACGTATGATGTGATTAGAATCGGATTCAGTCGCTAAATTAGTTATTTGCGGTTTTCTACCATTAAAAAATGGGCCAAGTCGTAACGCTATCGGCCAAGTCATGACGCCCAGTTTCAAGGGACGGATTTGGGGGGAGATAGGGGAAGAGCCGGAATGACACTTTCAGACCTTAGAATTGCATCTAAACATTATTTACTTTTAGATTTCATGCTTTAGAGTTAGATGAGGTTTTACGGCTCAGTTTCTAACCAATTGGTTTAGTGGGGCAGCCACGGCCTTTTTCCAGTTGTGGCTCACTGGCTTGTTTTTCCTACTCCATTGCTTATGCTGAGCCCCAAGCACAACGGCAGTAGGTGCCATTTTTAGTCTTTGGTATGACCCGGCCAGGAGTCGAGCCCAGACGTTCAGGCTGCAAGTTGGATGCTTTAACCATTTGACCATGCTTTGAAACAAATTTAGAATTCAGGAAGAAAAGTATGATTTGATTTCAAGGGAAAATAAAGTCACCCCAATTGGTATTAGTGTACCCAAGTATCCTATTTCATGAATGGCTCTTAAAGTGATGCCGTGAGATTGCAAAAAGTAAAAAACATTAAAAAATCGAGTTTAAAATTTCAGTGATTCCTTTGAGTGACCCATGTGAACAGTAAGGGAGAAAAAATACGGCCTGTTGTGCGAATTCTGGCAACAGCCTTAAAATTTTCGTAAAAATAACGACTAAACTCGAGGAAATCAAAAATGTGCTGCGGACAAACACTATTCAGTCTTCTAACGAACATCACTTGAACGGACCAATGAGAACGAAGTATAATGCATATTCACTAGGTGTAAACAGCTGATCGATTTAGCACAACAACACAAGTGAACAAGACGCCTGTGTGGTGTGTGGATCTTGAAGAGGTAACGTTGATATTGCAATGAGTGCTATCCCGTTTTACTGTAGTAGCCTTAGGCTATAGTATACTGGCTAGTGGTACCTCTATGTAGATTAAGCCTAATTTAGGCCAACGTTAGATGCTCTGCCTTTATGTGCACTTACCATTGTCTTTGACGTTCTTACCCCATGGCGATGAAAGAGATAGTATTGGTGTAACTTTCGTTATAACCCTGTAACGTCCAAATTCAAACCGGTACTGTAACGCGTACCAAAGAGTGAAAGACTGTGGCCTGTACTACGTAGTATTGAGGAAGCTACATTGAGTGTATACAAGTAAGTTAGTGTTATGAAGCAATTATGCAAGAACATGCATTCTCTGGTCGTGAGCACTGTTATAGAAGAGATCAGTGGTCGTGAGCGAACAGCTGTAAGATACCGTAGAGCTAGTCAGGCTGGAGTGGTATGGTACGTCTTTTTTAACTTGGTGACACCTCAATAACATTGCATATTCAACATCAGGTTCGTTGTAGGCGTGGTTTAATGCCGTATAATAAGGACCGTTTTTTGAAAAAGGCCTTCAAAAATTTACCAATTTTATGCTGTTCAGGTTACTTCCCGAGACTATCGCTATCATTTTGAGCTTTTAAATTGTATTCGTCAACTCTGTAAAGCACTCGTGGCATTTTTAAGAATAAAGAAAGACATAAGAAGAAGCAAAATCTTATGTTTTTCCTTTTTGCAAACTCACGGCATCACTTTAAGAAACATGTTACAACATGTTTCTCACTGAGTTGTAAAATTCACGTATACTGTGTAGCCTAACTCCATGTTTAATAAATCAAATAATTACATATTCATCGATTCCTAGTGTGTGTAGGTATGTCGTTGCTGGCATGCACTGATTATTTCCTTCTAGCTACGCCATGAAGAAGTAGCACTGTTAAGAAATATCCGGCATTAAAGTAGTGATATTTCAAGGTTATTTTTAGTCACGGTCCAGTAACCAATTCAGTTCGTAGTCGTACAGATTCTCAAGTTACACTACAGTACTGTAAATTTCATTGTACACTTACGTAAGGTGCACTCACGTTTATAATACTCCTCAGAGGTAGTAGATGGAACACTTTCGGTTGGAAACTTAACGACTGCCACGATCAAACGCTACGTTCCTAAAAATGTGCTATTGTGACGAAACGTAGCCTGTACGTAACTGACCACAGTCTGTAACACAGAGATACTAGCTGTAACCTGTGCAGTAAAACGACATAGCAACAACACAACGCTGGGCATCCTTAGCCAATGCACACAGTCGAAAGGGCTATCACGCACACTTTCCCTCTTTGTGTGATTCGCGGAAGCGGAAGGCAGACACATAATTTATTACTCACACAACTCAACAGGTCAACGGGCATGAGCAGTGCAACATACATGAGACGATAGTTGACAATGACAGAATTTTAAATTTAATCGACCAGCGTGCTGTGTGTACTGTACACTATGTGACATGCCAGGAGAATCAGTATAGTTGAGACCGAAGTCTAAATTGATCAGAACGATTTTATTTGATTATAGTTTTTGTATATATAATTTCATTAAGCTAGTTTTCATAAATTTTTGAAAAACTATTTGAACCAATTTCTTCTATATCCTTTTCTAAATTCCTCGGTTTTTACATCTTGCATACCGCGGCTCAGGGTTCTTGGCAACATGATTGTCTGGTTCGCTGCATATGAGCATTAGTGGACCAGCTTCCCGCCTTCCATATAATACAGTGGGGGAGGGGGGGGTGACGTTTGCAGGTTTCGGAGGTATGAGCACGACTTGTGGTTTCCCAACTAACGTATGGAGCGGCTACCTCGAGCGTAACAGAGATTGCATTCGTTTAATACGAAGACATTGGCTATACACAATTGACTTTTTAAGTTTGTAAGGGTGGACACTATCAAAATGAAGCAAGAGGTGTTTGTCAGTAGGTTTACTCTAAAGGGAACTAGAGAGAGCGGAATTTGGGTGACTTGAAACTTAAAACGTGAACTTAATACCAGAATGAAAAGAATTAACATGATAGAGATGTCATCAATATAGCGGTGGTAGTAAGATGGTTTAAACTTAAAGGGGAATTTACTTAACATATCAACTTCGAGTTTATGCATAAAAATGTTAACGTAACAAGGTGCAGTTTTTGTGCCCATAGCGGTACCTTTGACTCGTTGAAAAAAAAAAAATTCATTGAAAGTGAAAAAAAATATTCTTAAGAATGAAATGAATAATTTTGACCAGGTCACATGCAAGTTCAGTATCAACGGTGTGATCGTGAACAAATTCCTTACAAGCAAGAGCACCCTCCTCATGTGGAATGTTTGTGTAAATTGAGGTAACATCCATAGAAACAAGGAGAACATCCTTGGGAAGGGTGCCTATATCGGAAACAGTCCTAAGAAATTAGATGACGTCATACCGTTTCTCTTTTTTTTTTTGTCTTTTCAGAGAATACCCATACAGATAACTATTATTTTGTAATTTATCTTACATGAGATTGTTTGACTTAGTTTTCTCTTTCATGTGATACCAAATTTGAGGAAATTGGACCTAAACTGAGGAAGATATGCCCATTTTACTCTGTTTGCTCTTTGGCTATACAACCAGTACTGGATTACCCACGCTGACCTATACACACAGTTCACAGTCACACCGTGTACAGTGCACAGTGAAACGTAAAGGCAAGTGGCTTTTGATCTGTAAACGGCGGTCACACTACAGCGATTTCGGATTACGGTCAGTTTTTTGTGAGTTTTAGTTTAAAGGGATTTGCCAGTGACAAAAATCAATGACTTCAAAAACTGCAGAAAATTTTTCTCTTCTAGGAGGTGAAAACCGCATCTCAATAGCTTGTAGCATTTGGAAGATATTACTTTTCAAAGAAATGCATTTTTTTCTGAAGATAAAGTGCATTGTGGGAAATCTGTGATGTCATCGCGGCACATTAATTTGACAAAGCATTGAATTTCTTTATGATATTACACTGTTGTTGGGAATATTTAGCAACTTTATTTGTTATGCCATACATAAGGTGTAGATTTATGCTAAACCTACATAGAAAGATATTCAAACATTCCAACAGTATCAAATTTCAAGGACAACAGGACATTCAACTATAAAGGAAAACAAAAGAAATCTGAGGCAATGTGCCCGCTTTACATAACATTCTGTGACCTTGATGAGAACTGGAGGTATTTTTTGACAAAAATAAGTAGTCTTTAATATTAGATATCTCGAGTTAGGAAAAGAGTATTGCTATGGGGTTTAGAGGGTATGAACTGAAATTTTTTTCTCTTTCACATTGGACCCTTGTAAAAAGCCACTGGAAAATGCCTTTAAATCTTCTTCATCCCTGGTCAGAAAGAGCCAAAAAATTGCCAGCTTGTGTAAATGTATGATTTGCATTAAAGGACTATGAAAATGAAATGTAAACTTCTTATTTGGTGACGTCACAGCTTTTATCGGACGTACGTACAAAAATCGAACCGATTTTCGAACAAACAACGTTCCGTTTAGCAAAATAAGGTATATAGTGGTAGCAGAACAGGTTATCGTGACACAAACTGGGATCAGTTATCAATATAGCGTGACCATCCTTAGAACAAAGTCTTAATAAAAAACTATTGATCCAATTTAGAAAAAAATCGGATCGGATTTCGGACTGAAAATCGCTGTAGTGTGACCCGCCCTTTAACAGCACTGCGTCCTATTTGCACGCCTGCCACCAGCGCAAGCTCACTACGGATTCTAAAACTGTGAACTTTATGTGCACAAGGCTCATTGAGCAACGCACACAATGTCTTCTGGCTTAAACTTCCTAAATAAAATTTCGACATAACAGCCCGTGTAATATAGTGGGGGAGGGGGTGACGTTTGCAGGTTTCGGAGGTATGAGCACGACTTGAGTTGTGGTTTCCCAACTAACGTATGGAGGAGTGGTCTACGCGGAGCGGGTACCTCGAGCATAAAAGAGATTGCATGCCCAGAAGAAAATTTTCATTCGGTCTCATTCAGTCCTCATTTAAATTTTCAATGGGACTAAATGGGTTTGAATGGGTTTGATGAGAACCCATTCATTTTAATAGGACATCGATGTGGCCTCATTAAGCTTGTGTTGCTGGACTCAGTGAGAAAGCTGGTGGGCAATGGGAATGAATGAGACTTTTCAAGAAGCAAGGGAGTCCCATTCCCGTTAATGAGACATGTCAGAAGTCTCATTTGACATTACCAGACGAATGGGATTGAATTGTCATGAATGAGACACTGCAGAATTCTTAACTAAATTAGCAACTTGAAATAAGATATAAGCTCGGTAAGCTACAGAGTTCACGGGAACTAAGAAACCAAGTAAACAGTGGAATATATATGATTTTGCGCTCCTATTACCAGTCTTGAAAGGCTACGGTACCATGTCATACCCCCTCCCATCACTTAAGTGACGAGAATATCAGTCAGTTCAAAGCGTTTCATACCATTGGTACGGTTTGTCAAAGAAATTTCAATTAACAAAATGAAAAATCAAATAGGGTGGGAGAAAAAATTGTTGCAATTGGGTGGATTACAGCTGCACACTCCCACGACATTACTCAGCTGAGATGGGGATACCCTTTTCATTCTTTTCATAGACAATAGTCCCTTCCCCTACACTCAGCCAAACAAAATAATCATGAAGTATGAAAATGCTTGAGCCAGTACTGTAATTGAAAGCTGTGACAAAGATGTCACCTATTTGTCTCTTAGCATGGTCTCTAGCTGATAAGATAAACCCTCCCCTTGCAGTGCCCAAGGATAAGAAAAATACTAAGAATGTCTCTACATGCATTTAGTTCAAATATTTTGTAAATACAGCACAACTCTGGTATGGCAAGTTTTCACCTATGACTGCTGGCTGGAGAAAGTTTTCTTGTGCACTTGTACAATTTAAAAATCAGTTCGCATATGAAATTTCTCTTTGAAAAAGGCAAACTATTAATTGCAACAAAATTCTCACTCTCACTCAAAAATCACGAATGCATTAGATACTTTTGATACCATTCTGCCATAAAGGATTGTATATCATCAATATGGATTCCATTTTGAACCCCAAAATAATCACTACGGTACTTGGTTTAAGAAACTGATTAGAAAATGACTTCCTCTTTACTCTTCTGAAAACCTTTAGAATACTTTTCAGAAAAAATAACATAATAGTAGCTACTTTTCCAATACCCTAAGCCCCCCCCCCCCCCCCGTTTTCTTACAGAAATTCTGCGTAATCTCTCAGAAAGAATCAGTTATAGCCAAAGATCAATTCCCGTAAGTATGCGAAAAGACTTTCATTCATCTCCTCCAATGAGTTTGAAATGCAACTAACTTTCGGCAGGTATCTAACCATAAACACTTCTGATTGGGTTATAAATGACACAGGCCAGAGCTCAGAGGGATAACTTAGAATTACATGTAATTGATTTCTATCCCTTACTAACTTGTCGTTTCGCCGACGATTTCATAAGTAAAATGTAAAATGGATGGGGAGAAGCTTAGGGACATAAGATTTTCTCCTTATGGACTGACCGCTAACTTTTCTTTCTTTTGTTAAGAGTACAGCAACACACTAACAGACTGACACCCATTAAGGAATGCATATAAATACTGGTAGAAAAACATCTCAAGAGGGTAGAAAATGTTTCCCTGGAAATTTATCTGATAGATTAACAATAATGTTATGAATATTCCTCCTAAATAACGTAACGTAGTATTCCTTAAGAATGATATCTTTTGCCCCAACTCCCCCTTCCCTCTCCACCAGCATCATACCTATGTGGGAAGGCACTTCAGGTTACCTTATTACGCCGGAATACATTTTGTACTCCAAGTAAGCAACCTTCTCCTAATCCTGTTTGCGCCAGGCAATTCATTTTGTTCACTTTACTGCAGGCAACTATCACGTCGGTTTGAAAATGAAGGCATACCCATAATTTTGACAACAGTTTTAATACACTCAATAATAGAAAATAAAAAAGGTTGATGTAAATATCTTCTGCTTGGAAAATGTATTTATTTATGTTCGTTTCAGCCAGTCTAGAACAGGGCAATGCATGGCAAAATTACGATAAAAGGTCTGATGGCTGAAAGAGGGTCATGGTAAATCAAAGTGAACCCGCAGGGGATGTATCTCCTTCGGGGGAAAACCCTTCAGGGAGCAACGTTTAGATTTCGCGATGATCAAAACGAAACTGTCTTATTTCCGTTGATTCTCTTCCCGGCACACGGCCTGATAGAACACAATTATAAATTATGCTCACTATGACTTTACTAAAATGTGGCATTTTGACAATAGTATCTGCTACCTCTAAAGAGAAGCGATGGATCGTTGAATATGGTATACAGATACTGACACTGACACAGCAGGTGGATCTTTTGACGAGGGAAATAACGATGTGAGTCTCCCATAATCATAGTAACATTGATCTATCGCCAAGTACTTTTCATCTAAAAAGGAAAATGAAACTAATTGGCTGGATGGAATCTCAAGTAGAATACATTCTTCCTCAAAAGAAGCTGAATATTGATAAATACGAGAAGACGCCGTCGGATATGATCGAGTCCACAGCACATACCATTTCTTATCATTCTTTTGTGAAAGAGCACATACAGGACGCCCTCCAGTTATGCCTGACGGCGCCGTTATGACGCACATTGTGCGCGGTGACTTTGTTGTCTCATAAAACCTAACTTCCCCCTTTCCATCCTCGCAAATTGTCATACCAAATTGTGAAACGTGGAATCCCCTTGAATTTGAACACTGTACCTTTTTCTCGAGTCTCACATTAACCGTTTCTTTCTTTACTGGAGAAAAACTGAACATGATGATCGTAACGCCATCGCTTAGTAATGCGTAACAATTTTCACCCAGCTCGTCCCATGTTACTGCACTCAGGTGGTATAGCAGAGTATTACTTAGAGTTATACTACTGGCAATACTTATGCTCTTATCATTGTCGTTCAAAGAAACGTAGAGCACTGTCTGACTGTTGCTAAGAATGAGGAACTTTGTTAGGTTGTTAATGAGAATTGAGGATAAGTTTGATATGTTTCCCAAAACGTTAACGCTATTTAATCCTTGCGATGACTGTCCCGTACGAAAAGTGATACGCAGGCTGCTTCCTTCCTGGCAGAGAAAAGCTAGAGAATTTTCAGTTAATAAAACGCAACCTTTGTAAGAATGATTATACGGTACGTGGAAAGATACATCTTTTAGCTTGGACAATGATAGCCGCAATTCGTCTCCGTTGAACTTATCTACCAACTCTCCTAGAAGAATACATGTCAATGGATTACAAGGTTTGAACACAATACATTCTTGGTCGCCCATAGCTTCCTTCTCCTGATCATATACATCTTTAAGAAGTGTTGCTGTCTTCTTGGAGACACTGTCAACAGCACATTTTCGTTTAAACTCTAGCTGTATTAACTCAGCTCTCAATCTTTCACACATACCATGTATGTAATCCGAGGTCAATGACAGTTCTGCCCCCTTTTCTTCTACTTCTTCAAGTCTCTTCATTCTAGTACCTTCCTGTTTGTCTACCTCGAAACAGAGTTCTCTCTTTCTTTCCCTAACCAGTTGAATTGCTGATTCTGTAGCTTCATCTATCTTGACTCTCACGGAGTCTGCTTCCATTCTGCATCGCTTTTTGGAATCTTTCAGGGAATTGAATATGTTTATCCGACTTTTTGTTGACAGTTATCAGGACGTTTTCAATAAGAACTAACATTCTAAAGTATTTGTCAGCAATTTTTTGTACTTTCATGATATCATGACTATGATCATGAATTTCGTCTTGATACTTTTGGCACAGCAGTTCGGAACATACTTTACAGTATACGACGAAATCTTTGCCATGGGTCACACATCTCTTTTGTTTTATTGACTTAGTTAGTTCACTGCTTGCCTGTGAAGCAGAAGACACATCTATTTTTGCTGTAGCTTCGATCATTGATTGCAATGCAAAGTTAGTCGGCAAATCTTCTGCCTTGCCAGAGGAAGGAACTTGTATTGCAGTTTTACACAGTGGGCAGTTAGGGCTGCCCGATTGTATTAAGTTGTAAAGACAGGGTTTAAGACAGAAACTATGACCACATGAAATGATTTTTGGATTCTGGTAAACTTCATAACAGATTGGGCAATCAGAAACAGAGAGCCGTTCTGCGGTCGCCATTGTTTCCGTAACAGGCTCGTGGTATGTTTTCAGTCTCTTAATGTTCTCCGAGTTCAGGCGGCTTAGGCAGATAGACAACCGATTTATAGGATATGTGAAATTTCTGCCTTGCCAAGTTCCTGAAATATAAAGAGAAAACGGTTCAAGTTTAATAGACAGGAAGAATCAGAATTCATTCAAAAGTTCATATGACAGATTCAAAATCTAGAGGACTCAATCGACACATATTTCAGATCATTAAGATCCGGTGGAGAAATCCGCCGGTCTAATTTTAATGTAGACGGAATTATTGGCATCAACGTACATAAAACTGCAAAGATGAATACTAACAATATTTACATATTTAATGGTTCAGAGGGCCGATTTCCTTTTTCATTTCATTTTATATTGTTTTGTTTTTGAGAGAACCTTCGTGCAAGAAATAGCACTTGGACAAGGGAAAGTATTTTTTTAAATTACCATCATGTTACCCTACGATCCATTAAGCTTTTCAGTACGCAGTTAAGAATCTGCTCAAATAGGCATAGAGAAATGGATTTACTATTTGTATATCTAAATTTGGAATCCCATTTCTGTTTTATCTCGTCAGTTGCCAGCTCCAAAAGTGACAGAAGATGACAGTAAGAGCAAATCACACTTTGAAAGGGGATAAAAGCTGAAAGCCAGTGGATAAGAGACCATAGTAATAGTAATTAATCGACGTTAGTGTTGTTCTGTCTGAACGATCTAATTACGTGAGTCAAAAATTAGGTGTGTTAATGAAGAGTTAGCGAAAAACATTAAAATCGGCTCATTAGTAAATAACAGTAATAAATGGATTACCTTGTTATGCAAAATATTTGACAACAGCATGGTAGATCTCTAATACATGCTTCAAAAAAGCCTTAAGTCACCTCGCCCTACGCCTGCAATTATTGTCGCCACAATAGGTGCTTAAAAATATCCGAGGTATTCATTTTTTGAAACCAAAAATACAATTTGTGCCACTCGCCTATCACAATCAATGCAGCATATGCATTGGGCATTTCATGGCGTAGTTTTTGTGTTCATAATTATGAGAACATTCCAGCCCTTTTAGCTGTCTTGAGCAATGCTCAATAGGTTACACGCTGCACACATCATCAACGCAAATCTTACCCTATTTAATTGGAAGAGTTTTTGTCCGCAATTCTTTCTAAGCAAGGGCTTTAACGGCCGAGTTAGCATAATGGAAACAAGCTTAGATGGATTTTGTGAGTGTAAAGATACATACTTTCGTATGAATGAGGTCACTTCCTCTTTGACGTATGAACCTCTGAGGTAGGCCTACGTGGGGCGTATCGAACAGAACATAGTCGTATTTTTGTACGTCGAGTATTGGCAAGAATATACGTTTCAATTCACAGATACGGGCAGTTTCGATCACTAAACCAAGGGACACACATACGTGAAGATATGTTATTTCCAAAATTTTCTATTGCATCAAAATAATTATTTATTAAATTATTCACTAGAGTATTATTCAAGGTAGCAAGCCTGTTGTATTAAGGTTCTTCGGGTTACGTCATAGTGCGTCCCTAATTTTAGTTGTGCGTTCCTACTTGGACTTTTCAGTTACTTTTCTTTAATCCCATGTATATTTCACGAACCTCTGCAGTCTGTGATTATTCATTAACACTCGTTCACGGTTTTCAAGTTGCGTGTTTCGTTTCGGCCGGATGGAAATGACACTTGAGTGAATGTGTATCGTAGGAACCCAGCTCAGAAATTGTTGCGGGTAGAAGTTACCTCATAACTTATAATTAAAATATAAGACTAAGTGTTGGGTCACTGACATACTTACGTGATAATCTATTACTAAAGGACACTCCCATCGTGTACATTTCTTCACTGATAATACGAAATTTGACTCACATGGTAACTGATTTGACCAACGACTGTGCACTATGTGAGTGAGACATGTCGTCTGTGCGTTAATCGCTACACATTAATTGTTCACAAGGTCTGCTTGCTTGATATTGCAATCATCCTGAATAATATAACTCTCGCTATCTTGTGGTAGTAATGCTGAAGAATCGTGAAATATCTTACCTTACCGTTCCTTTCCAATAAAAACCCAACGGTTTAATGAACCATTTTTCCAGGTTGATATAACGTTGTGTCTACCTTCTGCACGATCCACATTGTACGTTGGCAGGTATATGTTTATGCTAGCATGGAAAAGTGCTATGCATTATTAGAAAACAACCGTTGTTTGTGCAGCAGAGTGCCCTATGGATAGCAGAACCATCACTTCCTGGTTCACCATAGCCTGCGGAGCAGACTGTAGCAGCCTTCCAAAAGATGGCGCTCTCTCAGAAATCATAATACACCCCCTCTATATATTTTATACAGTCTGCAAACCTTTGTCCGGTTTTCATTTACACGAATCCCCAATATGCGGGGTAGATTATTATACATTAGAAAGTCACATGGTGTTCACGGTTACTAACTATTCATGTTTATCAACGGCTGCGACGATGCACATATACGAATACTTCTGAAGATACGGTGACGTCTTAAAAAGGTACGTAATTATCATGTATGGGCTAAAAGTCGGGCTAATCCTTGCAGTAAGAAGTCAAGCGTAACGTTAGGCGTAGGATCTTGTACCAGATCTTTGTTTGTACAAACTAGCGTGTATAAAGGCCCTCGCATGGACAAGACGACAAAGTTCCTTGCTAGCTGTATACATGTACCTGCACGGCATCAGCTAAGAGCCGTACTGCATTGCATAACGTGTATGCAAGTGAAAAGAGTTGTCTGCTGTAACGAAGCAACCTGTCGCTCATGTTGACTCCACCCCTTACCAACGCTGATGACGTGTGCATTAATTATCATGAAGTTATTTTTTGTCTCGGAAATGAGATTGGCTAGAAAGTTGGCGGGCTGATGTATTGTATTAAACTTCGTCTGTATACTGTACATTAGTGGTAAGCAAATATTAAGAATTGTACTTGTAGCTGATAAAACTTAACAATAGCCTGCTTACAGCTGGCTAGGGTTCACCAGTGTTCCATACATCCAGACATGAATAAGAAATTCTTCTGTATAGCATATGAGTATGACAGTCAGTAATATAGGCCACATTGTGTGAATAATACATGAACTGATCGGAAATCCTTCTGCAGTGTCTACAGTCCAGTCGGTTTATATTGCACGCCGTCTACATGACTCGTAAACATGTTGATTGTCCATGAAGCCCATGTAGAAAAATTTTATCAGGGATTATGCTATAGCTTAAATGCTTGAGTGCCAGGTTTCCAGTCATCATGAGTGTCTGGCGTGCGATTAAAATTGTGATTTATACGCGGTTACCACAATTGTGTGGAATAAAGGGAAATACGATTCTGACGCCCTGAAGATGGCTGTTTCCTTGAGAATATTGAGGACCTTTTTATGAACTTAAGGAGTTGGAGTGTCAAGACTGCATGATTTAAGAACTTTCCATTTTATGAAAGCTAAAGCAGTTTTAGAAGAGTTTTGTCTTTCTTACTACATTATGAGCTGATTTTTAGTACGCGGTCATTGATAGCTTTTTAATTATTTGGCTCTAGGTTTTAACTTTTATATCATTGATTTAAGCTTTTCACTGCCTAGTTCCCTCTAGTTTGTGTATTTCCTTTGTGTATTTTGCCGTCTGTTTTTACAGTGCAGTAAAAATATTTATTTCATAAGAGACTCTTAAAGCTTAAATGATTTTTTTATTTTAATTTAAGGAGGGCTCGCTGAACAGTTTGATATAGCATTTTCTATTCTTCGGTCGATGTAAATCACAGCCACAAAAGTTATGTGCAAAGATTAACGCAAAACATGTTATATTACAGGGGATAGTCAATTATAGGCAATGGGGAAGTTCAAATGTCATTTCAAGACCATTGGCGTAGACAAATCGTGCTCAATTTGCTCTACGTAGGCTATAACATTTGAAAATGCTTGGCCGTCAATTGTGGCAGTTTGTAGTATCCTTCATTTAGCTGTCAATATTGTTAACGGTAATTCATTTATCGGGCACCGCATAGTAATATGGATAGGCCCAACTAGGAACGTTCCTAGGGATCGATGAGTGGGGGTTGCTGGACATTGTCCCGACAAACAAGGGTTACATTCCCGACAGAATGACAATAGTGAATGATCTCCCCCCCCCCCCCCCCCGATAACGAAGGCGCAACAAGCTTTCCCCATGCATATTGCGCAGGTTAATGGACCCCATGCGTGTCCTGATGGGGTCTAGGGGAAAGGCCCAGGTAAGAAACTGGGTAGAGCCCAGTAGGCAGTGTGGTTTGTATAAATTTACAGCGATTTGAATGGTCATCCACAATCTTTACCTGTTTAAAAAGCTTTGAATGTGCAACATTGCACAGACCAGAGGCATCGCAATATGACCGTTGTCTTTATTGAATATATGTGAAGTAATAATCATAAACGAAAAGCGCGTGCAAAGCTCGCCGAACAAACAGCGTATGTGAAAACAGTTTTTTACTTTTCATTCCAAATTATCCAATTTTCAAATTTCAATTCAATCTTCGAAGGGAGAGTTCTAACTTTCGGAATATACCGGAGCAAACGCAAGGCCCACTGAGTTTTGCACTGTAATAGGTAGGCCTATTCATTTGATAGTGCGCTCCCGGTTAATGCCATGTAGCCTATATCCTACCCAAAACTTCCGTTTTGGAAAGCAGCACCCAGTCCCCCTCCCCTTACTCCAGGTCTCGTAAAGCTACAGCCGAAATGACGTAGCTAGAGCATAATCTGGCATAAAGCTTGAGAAATATGTTTTTTAAACTTAATCAGTTATCTGGTATACTTCTCTACATTAAACATTGTGGTCCCCACTCCTTTTCAACTGATTAATGCCAACTTGTGGCTGAAGTTGAGATTACCGTAAAGCAATAGAGACTTTCCAAAAAGCGTAGGCCTAATTAAAAACGTGCTTTGATCCATGGGATCGATTTGGGGGACGGTAGACATGGCCCCCACTTTTTGAATGGAGGGGACGCTAACACATTTGCCGCCCCCATACTTTTTGTGACCTGAAACTATAGAATGAGGTAACCAAAAAACTACATGTCGGTCATGGAAGATGTCTTCCATTACAATTGTCCAAAGAGAGAGGAATGGCACGCCAGAGGAATGCTACTCCAACATCATTCAGTTTAGCCTACTCCGAAGTAATGTAAAGACATTTTTATTGCTAGAAGTTTTGTCACTGGGTTTTCTGGTGTTGGACCGATTATCGGCATTCAATAACAGTTTTGGCCGATACTTGCGCTTGGCAAGCCAGGCCCTATATTACGCATATTGGACCGGGCTAGAAGTTAACGGTAAGCTTGATGAATCAAATTATACTTTATGCCATTTTTTAATATTTCTTCCATTAATTTGTTTTCTAGAAATAATGATAACGTTCCCTCATGTGGAGCAGCTTTTGCGACTAGCTCTTATTTCTCCAGCTAGCCCATGTTCAGCGGAAAGGTCCTTTTGTGCTCTCAGGGCTCTCAGGAGGCTGGAAACTTGGCTCCGTACTACTTATGATTCAGTCTCGACTCAACCATGTAGTTATTTGTCATGTACACAGAGCCATGCTTGCACAGCTTGACCCATGAGCTATTGCAGATGTTTTTGTGCAAAACTGTCCTGAGAGAAGACAAGATGTGTTTGAAAGTTTGAAGAAATGAATTTGGTGAAGTATAGTATATGAACCACAACATGTAGCCCAGATGAACGATTAAAATAAATGTAAATAGTTGTGTATTATAGGTTTAAAATGTTTTAACTGATATATTGGTCCTTTAGAATGCTCGTTATCTTTAGTAAAATATTTGCTATTGTTTCATGTCTATTTATGATCAACCCATAAACGCAATTTATTGATTTTGTAGAGTATTCCTGACTTAAATTTAGATCGACAGTAGTCCGTAGAAAATTATTCTGCAGCCTACATTTTCGAAACCATATTATTTTCACAGCAACCATAAAGAACTAACTCTGAACTTTTCATAGTACCCCCAAATGTTGAAACGTTTGACACCATTTTACATCTGGACTCACTCCTCTTAGACTCACCAGGATAGGAGAGAAGTTTCAGGCCAGATGTCCCCCACTTTCAAAATTAAATCGACGCCTCTGCTTTGATCGTTGAGTTTGAAATTAATGTCGTCACCTAATTAGGCTGAAAAAATAATTAACTTCATATGTGAACTTAAAAGTCTAGCTCAACACGTTACAAATCACGAAAAGCAAGCTACTCTATGTGGCGTTGGTACTTGTTCCGCGTTGTCGTTAGTATACACACCAGCGCACGGTGAAAGAGTAAACTGTTAAAGGAGCCGAGTAGCCGCCAAAGTAGAATAAATTCTCGGACCCGCCGACTTCGTTACGTCACATCCGATTATGCTTCTTGGTTTATCGATTCGATCCGATAACGATACTTATCAAAGCCATGCATGCAGTGTGTCTGGTGTAACAGTACACTTGTTACTATCGTTACAGGACTAACGTTAGCCTATCTACCACGTTAGCCTAGGTCTACCACGAAAAACAAACTCATTGATCGTAAAAAGCAATTTCAATACCTGCAAAATCCACAATGTTGTTCGTGAACCTCCTGCAGATGATGCACGAAATAGGCGTGTGTCTTGCCACTGTAGTAACGCTAATATTACGTACGTACGTTTTGAGTTGTGTGTACTACATGCCTGGGTAGATGCATCGATCAGAACCGATACAAGTGGAAACGATTCAAAATTGCCGGTGCCAGAAGAAAAAGTAACGGACTAGAAATTCAAAAAACAAATTGTAAAATATCTTACAAGTGTAAAATCAAATAACCCAAGAAATAGTATAGGAACGTTGTTACAAAATTACTTTGCAAGATTATTTTAAATGAGAATATAAAACGCATTAGGATTAATATTTTTAAAATTAGCCCCGCACAGAGGGTAATCATCTCGTTAGGTATGATGTATTTATTCTGGAAGTACGCCACTATTCAGGTCCTTTAAATGGAAAAGCACTTTCAATTCAATTCAATTCATTTATTTTGTTTTATCACAACAATATATAAACATAGTGACAGATTATACAGTTAACAACAAATTAATAAAATGAGTGTTTTGAATGGAAGTACTCTTAAAAACCCTTCAGGGCTTAAAAACAAAAGCACTCCCAGAGAGAATAAACAAAATGTAAACAGAGAAAAACAAAAGAAACAATCCCTATCATACCCCCTTCACCACACACCCACCATCATACCGTCCCCCGCCTACAGCATTAATAGGTACTAATAAAATATTTTAGTAAACCTTTCCTCAGAGACGCAACAGAAGGACTTAGCTGGTAATTTTGGGGCAGTGTATTCCAAATCATAAAAGATCTATACTTGAGACTCTTTTTAAAAGCATCTCTATCGACAAAAAGAGTATGAAGTTTGTTAGATTGTCTAGTTTGGTAGTTATGAACAGAATTTTTAACGGTATAAAAGGAAGAAAAAGAACTTGGAAGTAGCTTATTCAAACAGCGAAAGGTACATATAACTAAACTTATATTCACTGCATCATGAAATTTGAGTAAATGCAACGAGGCAAACAGACCACTGGTCTCGTCCCGTGGAGCAGAGCATGTGATATGTCTGACAGCCCTTTTCTGAAGAATAAATAGTTTATTTAGAATAGATTTAGTAGTACCGGACCAGATACTACAACAGTATGAGAGGTGAGGTAAGACTAGGCTTAAATAAATTAACCTCAAAGCGCTTTGATGTAGAGTAAATTTTAATTTTGATAAGATGCCTACGCCTTTTGAAATTTGTGCTGATACGTACCTTACATGATCTTTCCACAAGAGCTTATCGTCAATATAAACTCCTAAGAATTTAGTGCAATGAACGTTCAGAAGGGGCTTATTATTCATACTTATATTAAAGTTATAGTTATTTCTACCTTTGTTGAACACCATATAATTGGTTTTGTCAACATTCAATGATAATTTATTCGACACAAACCATTTGTAGAACCTACATAATTCATCATTTACGGTTTTCTCTAAGTTGCTGCCATTGTCTGTGAAGAAAATATTGGTGTCATCTGCAAAAAGTACCAAGCAACAAGACGCAGAAACGTTACATATATCATTAACATAGATAATGAAGAGTAAAGGTCCTAAAATGGACCCCTGAGGAACTCCACATGTTACTTTAAGGGATGTAGAATGCACATTATTAAAAGATGTGAATTGTTGCCTTGAAGTCAAGTAGCTTTTCATCCAGAGGTAAGTATTTCCTCTTATCCCATAATGTGATAACTTACGAAGGAGTATATTATGATCTATGGTATCGAAAGCCTTTGAGAGGTCAAGAAACACACCAATTGAGTTTTGTTTACGTTAAATGGCAGAATAAAGTTTATCCACAGCGTCAGCTAGCGCCAACTCCGTGGAATGACCAGAGCGAAAACCATATTGACAATCACTTAAAATACTATGTTTTGTTACAAAAGAGTACAGTCGGTTAAACATAAGTCTTTCCAAAATTTTCGAGAAACAAGGCAATATGGATATTGGACGATAATTACAGAAAATATCAACACTTCCTTTCTTAAAAACAGGAATGATCTTGGCTTTTTTCAAGAGATCAGGGAAAGTACCCGTCTCGAAGAATCTGTTACAAATATGAGTGAGCGGTTGTAAAATATAAGGAATGACCTCTAACACAATTTTTGGACGAATGTTATCAAACCCAGCCGATTTTCTGGGATTAAGAGAGGCATAGGCAATTTTGGCAATTTCATGCTCGGTTGCTGGGAGAAGAAAGAGGGATGAAAGATTAGGACTGCCCAAGTAGCTATCATCAAAAGGCACTGGCGGAATCTTCTCTGCCAGAGAGGGCCCAAGGTTAACAAAAAATTTGTTAAACTCATCAGCAATGTCCCTTTGAGCCGGTGATGTCATGATCCCCTTTTTTGAAAGTATCGGGAAGAGAGGACGTACTCTCACCCTTAAGAAACCCGTTGATTGTTTTCCAAGTTTCTTTGCAATCGTTTATACAATCAGCAAACTTTTTGATGTAGAAATGTTTTTTCACAATTCTAATAATATGGTTCAGTTTGTTTCTATACTTTCTATAATTGAGCCTGTTATCTGAAGTTGGGGCTTTTAAGTATCTTCTGTGCAATTTTTCCTTTCTTCTTAAAGATTTTAATATACCAGGAGTGATCCATGGGGCACTGTTTTTCTTACTCCTTTTATTCCTAATTTTTACAAATGGAAAACAAACGTCATGCGTTTTCTTGAATGTATCATGAAACTTATTAAAGGCAACATTAGCATCATTTTCTTCAAGAACATGATTCCAGTTCATACTGGCCATACTACGGACAAATGTATTTATATTACTAGTAGAAAAATTTTGGATCAATTTGCCATGGTCCTCTTTCATATTCACTCCTATTCTAGTGCTTATGAATATGGGAAAATGATCACTGATATTAGTAGGTAGGATTCCCGTCGATACGATTTTAACTTCATTGCACAAAGCGACATTAGTGAGGATGTTGTCAATCAGTGAGGCAGAATGATCAGTAATACGAGTAGGACTAGTAATAGTGGGGTAGAACTCGCATGAGGACACAGTATTCAGAAAGTCTGAAGATCCATTGCTAAGAAGATCAATATTGTAATCGCCTAAGATAAAACAGTGCTTCTTTTCGTTTGAAATTTTAGAAAGTGTGTCATAAAGATAATCGTTAAATGATGACATATTCCCGCTAGGAGGTCGGTATACAACACCTACAACAACTTTCGTTCCACAATGAGGAATACTTAGTTCAATAAATAAGCTTTCGATATTGTTGTTGAAAATTGATAGGTCAGTACGTTCAACATACTTCTGTCGGACAAAGAGACACACGCCCCCACCTCGTCTGTTCAGACGATGATTCTCAACTAATGCATAATTATCAAGGCGAATTAGAGGTGAAATATTATCAGTCAACCAGGTTTCAGTGAAACCTATTACAGAAAAATTATGATTAAGTAAGGAAAGATAATCAACAGTTTTGTCCAAGTTTCTGTTTAGACTTCGACAATTTAAGTGAAACAAATCAAAATTGCTGTCACTAGATAGAGCGTTAAAGTCGTCAGTTGCATAATAATCACAGTCATCTGGCATACATTCAAGCTTATCAGTGAAAGTGCATATATTGCTTATAAAATTCTGACTTTTGTCTATTGATAAAAATGATTTTAAATTGGCAGATGTATCAACATCACTGGCTTGAAAGAAAGGGAGAGCTTTTTGTAAACAACCAGGACATAACCAAGAAGAGTGCACAGAATCATTACAAGACATATGTGCCAAGTGTGAACAGGAACGACACTGAATTGTACTTAACATGTCGTAGATACCTCTATTACATAATGGACAGACGGGGATTTCAGAAGTCATAGCCTTAGAAACCCACAATACAAAAGAACAAGAAGAGAACAAGGAAAGAAAAAGAAGAAGAAAAAAAGAACCTAATGTAAAAAGAAAAGAGAAGTTACTTCAAGAATACGAGTTACAAGAAAATAAGATTACAAGGCCTAAGTATAGTTCACCAGACATAGCAATGCATTGCTGTAAGCTTTAAGTTTTGAATAATGCAAGGTTTTGAGTGATGACTTACTGCAGCTGCGTACCGGTGATGAATTTAAACGGCATTGTTATACAGAGTGTGCTATTCAAGAGCGTCGACCCACGATTTGCCTCTTTGTAGATCCAGGATAGGATAAATGAAAGCTACGTGGTTAAATTGGTGCCAAGAAAAATCATTTTGCATATTTATCCAGGTCTCCCAAATCCTTAATTCTTCTTACTACTTCATCTTCATCCTTTATAAAATGTGCGAAATATTTTGCCGTCCTTCGACCATCCATTGTCGGTCCCACTGTGCTGCTGGGTAGCCTTCAAAAGCTGCTGGTTCTGGTATGTTAGGTCTTCCTTAACGACAATCTTTGAGCCCTTCAGCTTTCTGCGATTTTGTATAATTGAGACTAATTTTATAGCTCATGAATTTGACAATAATACCGCGATGTCTGCCTTCGGTAGGTCGTCCCACTCTATGAGAACGCTCAACGGAGGTAATGCTCGTAATACCTAGTTTCTGATTTGCTAAGTTAATGATGATCTCTTCTGGGTTCTCCCCTGTCTTTCCTCCACACCAAACACTCTGATACAGTTACGCCTGGAGTATTGATCGAACTCATTTATGTCACCATGGCTCTTCTTCAGTGCGGTTTTTATTTCCTTAATATCCTCAGTATATCGTTTAAGTTCACTTTCCTCTGACTTTTGCCTCCTGTCTTTCTTGCTCCTTTGTAATTTGAGTTAACTTCCTCTTGATGGCTTTCTCAATACAAGTTTGCAATAATGATCTAAAGTTCTCGTTTTCCGTTAATTCTTTGAGAATTTCCGCAACCAGCTCATGAGATCTTGGTGATGCCTTTGATTGCTCCTGCTTCTTCGGCGGCATGTTGTTTTTACAGCTACAGCACGTTTAATTTCAGATTATACATAGGCTAAAGGCACAGCAAATCACTTTAAGTATTCAGGTGTCGTTGTCGCAGTTTATGGTGACTTAGACTAGTAGCCTAACCTGAGGTTTCAGGATCATAACAGCAGGAGATTGTGGATCAGATGGCACAATTTTACTTGCGAACGTTTGTCTTTGATCACAAATCAAGACGTGATGATTTCTCGTATTGTCTTGAAACTACACGAACGGTTTCACGTGGTGAAAGTGGAAGATACTCAATTTGCACTTCCTTCCCTCTTCTTCCTTAGTTCCAGGCGAGGAAACTTAACCCAATTTTTTTTAAACATTTTAACTTTACCTGAAAAATCTCCTCTTTTTACTCTGATAAGTGTCTTTCAAAATGTTCAGATCATAAACATGACATACTTAACTGCTCAAGGTAAACCAAAAGATCATTCTGCATGCATTTAACAATTGAGGTACAAAAATGTCGCATAAGACCATGTATGTATTACGATTCAACGGTATACCAATTAAATATGTGATGACTGCATTTTCCCTTTAAAAACTCACGAGAAAATGAGAAAAAAAGAAAAATATATGCAAAAGACAAGTGCAAAATAAACGTAGGAGTTTCGGAAGCAGTTACTTGCCGCAGTTACTATCAAAATAGTAGCCTTCACAAACGAACCTTAGAGAGGCATCACAGAACGGCCCGATTCAGGGGGGGGGGGGGGCTGTGGATGCAGCTCTATCCTCTTTATCCGATCAAAGGACTGCAAAAACTCGGGCAATTTTCTCGGGTGACCTATTTTTCTCTGGCAAAAGCTGCTCAGCCTCTAGGAAAAATGCCTGTGCATATGACAGTACTATCATAAAACTGGGTAGCTCTGGCATCCTGTTCAACTTCAGCAGTTCAGCGGCAAATTATTTGAAAGATTCCAATTCAAATTACGCATCGCGTAATCTTGACTGTGTCAGTGCATCATTACGAATATCACAAACGTTATCCGATCGAGCAGTACGTAATACTTTCAATGTGTGGTGAATTTCTGGCCTGTTTTTCTCATCCCTTTGGCAAACAGTTCCCTTTAAGTCTGATATTTCATGTGAACAGTTCTAGACTGATGAAGCACTATCTTTCCCCCTTGCGACGTTCTCCGCTGTTGTAGAGACATTATTACCAAAATGATCGGAGTTGTTCATGCAAAGTCAGTAGGCATATTTTTATCGAAAGTACAACGTCGGAACTTTAGGCATCTGTTGTGGGTACCGTAACACTACCAAAGCAGCTGACCTCAGCCCTCCCTAAAATATAGGGTGATCACTGTTCAAGTTAGGTCAAGCAGCGTCATTAGCTTGATATGGGTTAACTACAAAGTAGGAACAAAAATAAGCCTGTTCGTAGCTTTCAAATAAATGGACTGGAAACTTGCCAAACACATCCGTTTTACAGTAACTAATCGAAGCCGTGAAGCTTCGGTTGTTGGAATTTCTCATTTTGTCACTGGATTTGCACCCTCTCTTGTGTGTGGCTTATGCCTTTTTTAGTGTGATACGTATATACCTGAATTAGATTACCCTGAACATACTATTAGACTTCATCTGCGACACCTTCATTTTGACTATTTCATAAAGTGGAATTTTTGCCATTTAACCAATTTCCTCAACTTAATTAACGGTGTTCGAATATGAATGAAAGACCCATTTGGGGGCAAGGAAACAGTCTGTATCCCAAAGGATGGTAAACCGTTACGCATTGTCATTAACTATCTTTTCGTTTTGTCCATATACTAGTGTGATCAGGTTATGATAGTTCCAGAACTGAACGCCACTACGCAGGCTGGTCACGGCATTAGACGGGCCACCAAATTAGTTGAAATCTCCGCATTTTGCGAACGGCTTCGTTTTAGCTGTACATCCGCAAAGGAGAGTAGTAATGTCAAGTTGCTCGCTTGCAAGATTCGTTTCTTTCATAATATTAGCAGTTGGTTTGAAAATTGGCAGCAGAACATAGGCCTGTTTGCTGGCAGAATTAAGTATGGCAGTATTGAGTATTCAGTGACAGAGGTACAGAAAAACAAGGAAGTCATTTTTCCTAAATGTGATGGCTTTTGTGGCTATTCTGAACCATTTCTGGTAAAAATACTGCGTCCACTGGCCGAAGTGGTAATGAAATGCTGCTTTTCTTATCATGATTGCAAATTTCATGATAGTAACTGTAAGTCACTTTTAAGAGAATGGTGGTAGTTGGCGGAGAAAGTGAATAGCACGCGGCGTTCGGCAAGGGTTTTGAAATAGTAATTACGTAGCCTCACAGGCTACGTCCCTGGAATCGTCCTACAGATTTTGCGCGATTTGTCACGCACGAAGATACAAATGCAGACACTTCGGGGAAAAATAACTCCTTTTAGCAAGCAATCTCCATAAAGCTGATTAATACACGACGACTGCAACTGTTTTCCGATATTTAACTTTCCCGTGATTTGCAATTATCACAGACACGCTCTATAATGTTTATTATCGAAAAATATCAAGGACCAAGACAAGTTGTTGTCAGAAATCAAAACATACATTGTGACTTTGTGCAATAAAACTTAGCGACATTTTCGACGGGATGAATCTTTGTTATGCATTTAATGAAGACGATTACGATTAACGCTTACAATCTAGCTTAATTTAAATACTCACTTTTGGATGATACATGCGCCGAGTAAAACGATTAAAGCTCTGCATCATGGCTGTCATTTTCTGTTACGGTCTCCAGAACGCACGGGAAATACCACTTATCTACTTTAGGTGTTCAGCTCAGTGCTTCCATGGGTCTACTGGCATAACAAGTAGAGTGTAGTGCACCACTGATATGTAAAGTTGATTAGACGGATCAACGTACGGACGTACATGACTACAGTTCTTCGGAACTTGTTTACTGTAAGATGAGCGACTCTACGATCGAGGACTCTACGATCGAGGTGACAACAATGGAAGACGGCAGATACTTGCAGTACCTAGGGTCAAAACTTTAACAGTGGCTTTCAGAGTGCGTGACAGAACACAGTCTAGATGAGGGGAATAGTTGATAAAACAAATCAGGACATTGGTGCCACGCACAAGTTTCATATTTCACCTAAATTCATCACATCAGGTAAACTGTTGGCCATTCATAGCCTGGACCATCAATCTACTACAGCAGGGGTCGGCAACCTCAGGCACGCGTGTCAACTATGGCACGCCGGGTGGTATCGGCTGGCACGCGGCCAGATTCTGGGAGATTTTTTCTTTTTTTTTCAGTATTAAAATAATTGTATTCCTCTTGAATGTGCACGTTGTAAAATAAAGATTATACCTCCTGCAGTATTCCTGCTAATTTTTATAACTAGGTGCAGCTCACCTATAATGCACTGTGAGCTTGTAGATTGTATCTTTATAGCGCAGCGCACAGCTGTTAACATTACGTCATATTCGCAGGACGCCGGTTGTGTGTGAGTGTGCGACTACACACGTGCTGTTGTTGTTTTTGTGACTCGGCTGGCTCCTAACGAGAGAACATTACAAACATGGCTAAAAAGGCCCGGACATTCCTGCCCACATGGAGAGATGACTATGGATTTGTACCGCAGCAAGACCGTGCCGTCTGTGTTTTATGTTTGGAGAATGTTGTGTGTCGGATGTCCAGTGTTAAGCGTCACTTTGAAACGAAACACGAAAAATCATTCAAAGATACGGCAGACAAGACAGAGGCAATAAAAAGGGCTCTGTCCACTTACAACAAGCAAACGAACACGTTGAAAACGTTTACCTCTGTTAAACACCATGGCACTGAAGCAAGTTATCAAATTGCCCACTGCATTGCAAAACGTGGTAAGCCATTCACCTACGGCGAATACATCAAAGAGGCGTTCCAGTTAAAGGTGATCAGTCGTCTTGAAATATTCTTTGTGACGTCAGCCTTTTCTTGACATGTTTCTGCAGTCGTCACTGTTCAAGGATACACCGTACAAGCATGGTATAGCTAATCGGTAAGCAAGAAGAGACGGCTTGTAGCTGTATACCTACTAGCTATACCGATGTCATCATAGCTACTTGTACGGTGTATCCTTGAACAGTGACGACTGCAGAAACATGTCAAGAAAAGGCTGACGTCACAAAGAATATTTCAAGACGACTGATCACCTTTAAGTGCAGATGCTTTGTTTGATGGCTTGCCAAGTAAAGAGACAATCAAGTCGAGAATAAAAGAGATCCCCACGTCAGCCAGAACTGTCCAGCGACTTATAGAAGAAATGGCAGAAAATGTCAATTCACAGCAAACTGCAGGGTTGAAAAATGCCCCTGTATTTAGTGTTGCACTTGATGAGAGCGTGGATGTAAATGACATGCCACGTTTGGCAGTAATGGCAAAATACTGTGATTCGACTGTGAGAGAACTCTGCTGCTTAAAACCAATGCCCGACACTATAAAAGGTGCCGATGTAGCCAAGGTGTATCTTGACCGTTGAGGAACGAGGGGTTGATATCAAGAAGATATTCGCAGTGACAACAGACGGCGCTGCTGCTATGACTGAAAAACATAGGCGCTGTCAAATTAATTGAGGATGAAGTTGGCCACCCCATCATGAAACTGCACTGCATAATACACCAAGAAAACCTTTGTGCAAAAATGTCAACTTCAGATCTTAATAAGGTTATGGATACAGTGACCAAGATTGTTAACTTCATATTTAAGCGATCTGCTCTCACACACCGCCAGTTCCAGTCCCTGCTTGAGGAAATCGACGCCACATAAAGATATCCCTCTCCATTCAGCTGTTAGGTGGCTCAGCTGTGGGAAAGTGTTAGAGAGATTTGTAGGCTGTTTTGACGCTATAAAAGCCTTCCTTGCGGAAAAGGGACAAAACTACCCAGAACTGGAAGATGAGAAAGTGGGTGATGAAACTCCTGTTTCTTGCTGATATCACCGGGCACCTAAACGAGCTCAATCTCCAGTTACAAGGTGCGGGGCAAACGGTTTTGGACATGTATGAAACGTGGGCTACTTTCGTCAGCAAGCTGCCAGTCTCTAAAAAAGACATCGAGACCTCCGCTTTCCCCTATTTCAAGCACGTTGGGGAGCACGTACTCAGGCTGTCAGCAGAGGCCCAGGCGGAGTACCGCGAGCACCGCATTGACACCACTGAAATCCCAAAATACATCGGTGACCTGGAATCTGAGTTCTTGAAACGATTTGTGGACTTTAGGAAATATGGCGACATGTTCTCTTTCTTGATCAAGCCCGAGAGCTTTGATGGACACGAGTTTGATTCATTTCTGATAGACTGGCTGGGCACACAGGATTTGGAAATGCAACTAATTGAATTGAAAAGTTCTGCACTTCAGATGGCTAAGTTTGCAGAGCTGCGCATAGAGTTGGAAACTACAGCAGTGAAACATCACGGGGCCTGCACCTACACATGTTGGACATCTGTTCCACAAAAGTTCTGCTGCCTCAAGAACGTGGCCATGGCTCTGTTGTCGGTCTTTGGATCGACCTACCTGTGTGAGCGAATATTCTCTCACATGAAGGATGTGCTCAGCCCCTCTCTCAGCCGTTTAACTGTTGACCGCTCGGAGGCATGTGTACAACTCAAAGTGACCAATTACAACCCCCAGATAACGGAGCTTTCCAAGGAGAAACAGGGCCAGGGCTCACACTGACAGACTGGCAGGCTTTATTTTCTGTACGCTGCAACAGCTGTAGTTTTTTTTTTTTTTTATTTTAGTGAAAAAGAAAGAGACTGAAAATATAAAGAGATTGTTCTGAAAAATATTGCACTGAGTGAGTCTATGACTCCTGTTTATTTTATTTTAGTTAAAAAGAGAGAAAGAGACTGTTCTGAGAATATTACACTGAGTCTATGACTCCTGTTTATTTTAGTTAAAAAGACTGTTCTGTGACTGTTTTTTGTCATCAAGTTTTATTTTATCTTATTCATTATGGTTAAAAAGGGAAAAAGAGACTGTTCTGAGAATATTGCACTGAGTCTATGACTCCTGTTTATTTTGGTTAAAAAGACTGTTCTGTGACTGTTTTTTGTCATCAAGTTTTATTTTATCTTATTCTTTTTGGTTAAAAAGAGGAAAAGAGACTGTTCTGAGAATGTTGCACTGAGTCTATGACTCCTGTTTATTTTAGTTAAAAAGACTGTTCTGTGACTGTTTTTTGTCATCAAGTTTTATTTTATCTTATTCATTTTGGTTAAAAAGGTCTTCTGAAAATGATAAAATTGCTGTCTGTCTCTAAGACTGTTCTAATGTGAAACTGCTGCACTGAGTCTGCCTATTCTAATGTGAAAATCTTGCACTGAGACTGACCGTTGTAATGTGAAAGTAGTGTGCTGAGTTGTTCTGATGGTGAAATATTAATATTGCAATGGATCTATGACTGTTCTATTGATGTGAAAAGAAATGTTGCACTAAGTCTGATTGATAAGTCTAATGTGAAAGAAAAATATCTACCAGTCTAACTTCTAAACTAAAATAAGGCCTAAGCATGACATATAACTACACAAAATGGCCAATAAAAATATGTGGAAACCGTGAAAATGCACTATTTATTATTGACTATAAGGGAATTTATTGTAAATTATTACTATGGCACTCGGAGTGTCAAGGAAAAAAATCATGGCACTTCATGTCAAAAAGGTTGCCTACCCCTGTACTACAGCATATGCTTGTACTTAGTTGATCGCCACCTGTAGTAAGTTGACACATTGAATAGTGTGCGTTGCACTATAGAGTACCAAGGGCAACTGAACAAGTCTGTGCATTACCAGAGAGTCGCTCTGGCTGGTAGTATTATTCCTACGTAAAGTAGTATACATGTGCCGTGGCAGCATTTTTCTTTGTAAAGACGATTTTGGAAGAATGCATGGTCCTAGTTGATAAATAATTGTCACTGGTATGCAGTGCATGTTTCGCCTTAACACAGATCTCGCATGACCTTTGGTCGATTTACTGAGTAGCATGGGCAAGGTGTTCTGAGGAGTCAGTTTTAGGCCGACCTCATGAGGACCACTTTTAACTGAGTTTTCATTTTAGCCTAGAACAATCGGATAGCCAGAACTCATTCGCTTTCACGCGCTGATCCAAGAGGGGGGGGGGCTTTCCCGGCCTCAGCCCCCCCCCTTCGCCACATCAACAATAACAAATACGCGAAAATTAGCATAATGTAAATCTCGGAGAAGGTTTTATTTCGAACTCATCGTGAGGCTACGTAGGATTTGCCGTGCAAATTCAATTTCTAGTTCACTCAAGCACTGATCCTACAGGATGTAAGCGAGACGATTACACAACTGTTCTTCTACGGACACAATACTAACGAGACATCTAATTCTATTGAGCCCACCTCGCGAAGCATGTTGAAAAATTTATTGAAAATCGCGTTTCCCCATACACGGGTAGGTTTTTCAATTGTGCATGCAAGGACCATGCATGCTACGTGTAACAACTTACATTCAGCACTCTGCGTTACCCTCATTCCAGGGTTTCACGTTGTAAATTCATGAAAGGAGCCATCGCCCATGCTTTGGAAGAATTTTTAATTAAGGCATGAAACGAAATTTCCAATAACATGTGCCCTTTGCCCCCAACCTTCGAGCTTTGCCACTGTATTTGTAAGTATTCATTGCAGGTGCGCGGGAAGCGGGCAGAGAGAAAAAAATCCTGGTTCTGTTATGATATTCGACATTAATAATTTTCTTCATTTATATTGCATGATTTACCATTGTATTAAACATTCCCTCATATGTCTCTCTGGTCTCCCTTCCTTCTGTTCATGTTTTCATAATCTTATTTTTTAAGGTCTAGAAAAAGTTGTGGCAAGTGCCTCCTTACACCCGTAAGCCCTGCTATTGGAGAAATATTACTGTATCTGGATAATCTCGAGTAGACCACCGTCAAAGCAGGCACGTGGCCTAGCCCCCCCCCCCCCCCACTACATTCCACAGCCCTTTGCTCTACTGAGTGTTTAATTCACTCTATATCTTTGGGATGGATGATAGCTGTGCATGTTAGCTGTGCTATGTAATAATTTTTGAGATTCTTAATAATTCAATTCAAATGAAACCCGCGTTGCCAGAAGGTGAGATCCTTTCCGGATCTTCAAGTTCTAGCTCCCGTGCCAGGTTTCCATACTCAAAGTATCTGAGAGACAGGCTCTTACTCATACGTGATGGGGAGGAGGTAGAGATATATTCCAAGAGGGGAAATGTGGAAAAGACAATTTAGTAATCAATTGTGGACAAAGATCCTTGGGTTCGAATTTTCAGAGCAGACTATACTACGGTAAAATTGAGTACACAAAATTTTACCCCTCAATTCTAGGCTGCCATGTAGGACAAAACTGGACACGGAGAATGTCAGAACTATTATAATTTACACACTCACAATCAATAAACCATTCGTCCTACACCAGCAGAACTGCACTCGGGGTTACCTCAATAAAAAGGTGAAGAAATTTATTTCATCAAAACACTCCAATTTAAAAGCCATCACAAACTTCAGACGGCACACAAGCACATACAACCTTGTGTAGTGTTTTGCGAACGTGGAAAAAAGAAATACTAATACAAATTTTTCAACAAACTAGACCACTTATGGTGGAAACGTCGACTTTTGCGGATTCATGATTACACAAATTAGAGGGGAGGGGCACTCCCTCCATTAGGCAAATTTTTCACCTACGCTCGACAGTTGTAGGAAGCCTCGACAGTTGTAGGAAGCCTCGACAGGTGGGGGGGGGGGGTACTACGAAAAATTTGAAAATTGTACAATTGAATGGTATTTTGTGGCATCTGGCGATTAAAATAAACATTGTAAAGGAACTTTAGGAGCGTCAAGAAATGTAGTGTCCAAAAAGGGGGCTACAGCCGGCAAAACCCCCCTCTTGATCTGCATCTCAGTGTAGAGCATTTTCGGTGAACAGTACGTTTAACGTCTATAAAGGTGATTGGACAACATCTGGACAATTCTAACTAGTGACATTCGAGGACGGGACACTTCTCACCACTGATTTTATTGTTTTTTATTAGACAATCCGCCTTCAATGGGTCTAGGCCTATTTGCGAAAATACTACTTATTCACTGCCCTTCGACGGCACTCATTCAAGCTGATTTCTTGACAAGTGAAGGGTTCATCTTTTGGGTATTTTTAGGAGGTATTCAAAAAGAATTTCTGGTTTATTGAAAAATATGTGTATCTTCCTGCTTTGATTGCATAATTACATCCTACACGAATAATTACACGCAAATGTCGTAAAAGTCCCATCAATATTTTAAATGTTTGCAGCATTCTAAAGCAAAGACCGACATTCGAAAGGAAATTAACCGGGACAACGAAATAATCCCCCTCTGTTATCAACTATTGTCATTATATTGCCCCCTAAAAGCATCGATTTGCGCCATGTCGATTATAACTAAACAAAGTCTGAGCATGAACGTCCGGTCAACGACGGTGCAAGGTTTTGGGCACAAATATCAAAATTCCTAGAAGAGGATAGGTTTTAAATCCAAAAAATTGAAAATAAGCTTTAGCGACTCCAAATAACTACCGATGAACACAAAATTCCAGTTAAGTTGTCAAATGTTCACCACACGTGTGCAATGTGTACGTGTTTCACATGTGCGTGGGTTTGTATCCCGCTCGATGTACGTAGGTTTTTCTCTGTACTCCGGCTTTCCTCCCACTTGGCAAGGCTTGCCATCAAAATCGGTTGCCCAGCCGGAAGTCGGTTACGCGCCGGACTGAAGCGCCTTCCGGTGGACCAGTTAACTAGCCGACTTTGCTTTCTAATTGTTTTAACATCAATTTATAAATTAAATAACAATTGAAAAAACTTCTGGGGGATTTTTTCGATAACTGAAATCATTTGAACGCCAAAGAAAGGTTTGGTATAGCCATCCGTGGTCCTCCGATGGTCGTCCGTCGGCCAGCCAGTGGCATGCATGGCCGACATATTCCACCTGACCAACGATGGTCCTTCGATGGGCCTCTGTCGGCTAGCCACTGCCACCATGGCCACCCATGAACCACCACTTTGCCGCTGATGGACCGCCAGCGACTGCTTACTGGGAAAGCGATAAATTCTCAGTAATCATTCAGTGGCCTAAACACTGCATCGCTAGAAGTTGAGTGTGCCCGTGGATGCAACTTTTTCGGCTGAGAATTGTCAAGTTCTTTATAAGATTCCGACAATCTCTTTACGTGTCAGATAAAGAATCTTTTATAAAGAAGACGATGACCTTGTCCTATGGTATGACTCTAGCAATTTTCCGAGACTAAAATGTCTTTGTAAAAGGGATCAAAATGATGCAAAGAATAGAGAATGACTTTACTTTGCACAAACGTTTTGAAAACGGATGTAAACGTCCTGACTAGCTACCTTATATTGACTGCTACTAGGGAATCTGTAAATGCAACTATAATTAACCAAACGATCGACATATGTGGAGGAATGAAAAAGCAGTTTTTCTGCTTTCACAACAACACGGTGCATACATATTCGGAAAGTATGTTCGTGTACCCAGTGAAGAAATCCAGGGCCCTTCAGATGGTACTCATATTTCAGGTTCATCTTCTGGTCTAGTGTCAAATAACAGTTTCAAAGAGAGCGTATTGAGCAAAAGATATCGAAAAATTAATAGATTTGTATCTCCAAAAGGGACATATGAAAAAGCCTTCATGTGTACAACTAGTCAAGGATCCTGCATCATTGTAGAGATTACTTTATTTTGAGTAAAGTCGTTTTGTAGGTAGTTTATCAATGTAACATAGCAAGAGTAATTGATTAACAAAATCTGTCATTTTCCCAAGTTTTTTTCTATCTAATGCTTAAACTCTGTAGTTTTGAAACCGTCCTCCTCCTTGAATACGAACTAATAATATCAACTTCTTTGTTAAAACAGACTTTATTAAATGTATAATTATTTTAACCACAAAGATAACTTTTCCTAAAACTCGGAGATTAGTTAAAATGAGGCGAACACAAAATCCTAACATTCAGTTGGTTCATCCTTTGGTGCCAGGAATGCGTACAAATCTTACCTTATGATATACGTAAAGGTTTTAAGTACTTAATTCAGACCTGAAAAGGTTTTAAAGATCTGATTTATGTTCAGTGCCATGGAAATAAAAGAAACGTAAACGTACTGACCTTCTCTGCCAAACTGAGTATTTATTTCATTAAGACGTTGCTGCACCTTTTCTCGTTTGACTGGAAATAAAACAAAATGGCCGTAAATGTAGTCGGTAGACAGTTTCACATCAAACCTGGGGAAAGCTTCACAGATTTAAATTAAGGTGCAGAGGACTGCATTGAACGTTGTCAAATCCATTTGGTTGTGGTAAGTCTTCCAGACGAGCTGTTGGTGACAGTTACTAAGTTGATGTACAGAATAATTGATTTAGTTGTCGTTAACTCGTTTTTGTAGACATAATAAAACACGGTAGTGATGTGGTGAGACAGAATGGTTCATTTATAAACATATATTATTGATTACTTTACAGGTATAAACTTGTGCATCGTTCTTGCCGTGTTGTAAAATTATGTGTGGGAAAAGACGGTCATTAACTCTCCTTTGATAAAGTAACAAATTGCAACTCCTGACAAAAGATATATAGTGCAATTTTAAATGCCCCCTCTAACATTTTGAGACAAACGTGTTAAACAGCTGTAAAATAATTCATGGTATCCATGGAAACTTATCTGCTTGTCCATAACCAGTCACTGATTAAATTCTTCCCTTGGGAAGTGAAAACATTTTTTTCTATTTATCCCCACAAACAGCAAACTATCTCATTAGCGACGTTATGCAAAAGGCCCGATAGATTCATCGGAAACAAAGTTTCGTGATGTTCAGTCCATAGTCCTGGCAGGCGAAAGATTTAGGTCCACGTTAAAAACTTCCTAATGAAAAAATATTCTGGTTTCTTGTTTTTTTTTCCTTGTCCATAAAGCTATGCCAGCCAGTACTTGTGTTGATTTTTATTCATGATCGAATCAGTTACTAACTCTTCGACCTACATTCACAGTCAATCTTACCACGCTCGACCAATCTATTTTACCTCTTTCGGGATTTTCACACCTTATGTGGTAACAAGAAGGGAAAATTGTCGCATGCAGTATTTGTACGTTGGTTCGAGCCGAGACTCAGGTTGGTCACATTGGTGCAGTAGTTAAGGCAGTCGCCCGGAAAGCGACCGTCCCCGGTTTAAACTCGAGTGGCTCAATTTTCCTTCTGGCTTCTCTTTTCACTCTTCCCTTGTTCAAAAGGCTATGCCAATGAGAGAGAGAGAATCCACCGGGATTCGAACTCGGGACCTCCCGCTTGCTAGTGCGGACGCTCTAACCACTGAGCCATGAAGCCAAGATGGTTCGGCCTTTGTTCAAACCCCATATGACGCACTCGCAATTCACCTCCTGAGTAGGCACCTACTTTGGGAACAGCACTAGTTCTCCTTTGATGCAAGCCCTACCAGAGATCAGAAATGATGCAATTCAGCCGAACACTATTGTGAAGCCGCCAGCGGATCTCCGAAGAGATGCAGAAACGTGTGACAGCACAAAGTTGACGGTGAGTAAACACTGACGGCAACTGCGATGTATGTAGAGTTGAGTCGGTAAAGCTGAAAAATCTGGGCGAGGTGAAAAAGCAATGTTGACTCCACCGGGATTCGAACTCGGGACCTCCCGCTTGCTAGTGCAGACGCTATATATATATATATATATATATATATATATAGATAGATAGATAGATAGATAGATAGATAGATAGATAGATAGAGAGATAGATAGATAGATAGATAGATAGAGAGATAGATAGATAGATAGATAGATAGATAGATAGATAGATAGATAGATAGATAGATAGATAGATAGATAGATAGATAGATAGATAGATAGATAGATAGATAGATAGATAGATAGATAGATAGATAGATAGATAGATAGATAGATAGATAGATAGATAGATAGATAGATAGATAGATAGATAGATAGATAGATAGATAGATAGATAGATAGATAGATAGATAGATAGATAGATAGATAGATAGATAGATAGATAGACAGATAGATAGATAGATAGATAGATAGACCGACCGAAATATAAGAATATACACGGAGACAGACAAATTAAGGAAAAATAATTCAACTTCAATGCGACGTTTCGATAGGCTCTACCTATCTTCTTCAGGTGTAAAATATCTCTGAATCATAAAAAAAAGTACGTACGTATGTATACCAACTACCAGAAACCCAAAAAGCTGTGGCTACCAACAGTAACTAAAGAAAAAAAAAGAACACAACTAAAAAGAAAGCGACGTAGGTTTGCTTGACTACCTTCTTTACGTTAATACCCGTAGGGTGAAAGGTATCTAACTGAAGTATCCATGAGAGCTCTTTTTGTTCAAGTAAATGGCTGCTGTAGGTTGGTATCTTTTGTATTCCAATTAATTCAAAATTGGTGCAAGTCCCGTTAAAATGTTTCCCTAAAGGAGTATGACCTTTTTTAAACTCTTGACTACGTCCCATGTGTCTCTGACGTTTCTCCCACATACTGTTTCCTACAGGATAAACAATTAATTAGATAAATAATAGACTTAGTAATACATGTAATAGAACTAAAGTTGTCAATTTTTCCTTTGTGGAATAACTAACAAAACTAGACGTTTCTTTTAACACTGCACAAGTAACACAATTTCCAAAATGAGTTTTAAAACAGCCTTTAGGTTGATCTTTAGGCTTATTTAGTCTGGCTTGAACTAAAAGTTGTTTTAAGTTCGTGTAAGGTTAAAGTTCATGCAAGGCTTGTGTATAGTTTGTTATTCGTGCTATGTTTCATTATGCAAATTAAGGACTCTGTTATTTCTGTAATGTTTTGTTATGTAAATTATTTCTTGAGTCTTCTTCTCTGTTCGTTTTGCTTTCCAAGATTTTTGTTAGTCTTCCTCGAGGGAGCCGAGGAGCTCGCTGAAATATAGTTAATCGTGAACATGTTGGTATCCGCCTAGTCTCCAGTTGCTTTTTTATTAAATGTTTCATAGGCCTACGTAACCAGTTTCCGGCCATGTTCCCGCCCTATATCGGGAACTGAAAACCACGCTACACTAGGATACATGGCACGTACATCCACCGTGAACATAGCTGTGTTTACTTCTAAGGGACCTAACATACCGGATATATATATATATATATATATATATGTATATTTATATATATGTATATATATATATATATATATATGTATATTTATATATATGTATATATATATATATATTTATATGTATGTATTATATTTGGGATTAGCATTATTTAACTTACTTGGATTGGCACGTACGTGGGGTATCTTATATCAGACAACTAGCACATACAAACAGGCCGGTTTCTTTGATGATGTCAAGGTCCATTCCATGTGAAGCCGTTTCTAATACAAAAGAGTTGTGCAGCTCTATATGTTTGTACATGTTGTAGATCAAGTTGTTAAGGGCAGGAATGAGAAAGGGGAAGTTACCTCATGAGCTTCCGTAAGGCGGACTTTGCCTTGGAGAATTTGCCACTTACCCTCCCATTAGCAAAATATTTTTTGGGAGGTGGAACTACTCTTCCAGTTAACAAAATGGGCTCAAGGTACTCTGTGTTTGAAAATATTGAATCTGAGCACTGTACATTAGTAAAAAGGGTGTCTAAATATGTCAGAGTAGAAGGCAGTATTTTTGCCAAGTCAGCTTCATTGAAGTCCTTTTAATATGTGTCAGTTAAAGAATTATCAGCCAAAATAGCAGCTCATGATGCTAAGTTGAAACAAATACAACTTAAGGCCAAATATGAGGTTGAACACTTAGAATGAAAGGCAAAGTATGAAGCAGCCAAGGCCAAACTGGAGGCTATTGAAGGGCAATCTACGCACACAAAAATTGACCTCCCAGATGAACAGCTGGAATATTGTGTTGAGACCCTGGGTGATTTAAAGTTGGCACTGATCCTGAAAGTACCATTTTAGATCAAGATGGTGACTGCCAGAAGAAGCCCGAATTGGCAAACACTGCACAGAAACCGGTGGAGTGGTGAAGTTCCTAACGTTCAGGTAGTTGGTAATGCACTTAACCAACCAGCTGCAGCTATTTCTAGCCTTGAGAATTTGTCTAAAGATCTCTCACATCAAATATCTCTAAACAGACTCCCTATTCCTGAGCCAGAAGTATTTTCAGGTGATCCTTGAAAATATCCTGGGTGGAAGAGTGCTGTTGACATATTGTTAGAAAACAAGGGCATATCTCCATCAGAGAAGTTATTTTATTTGAAAAGGTACATAAGTGGGGCCCCTAAAGATGCACTAGAAGGTTACTTTCTGGTTCCAACTGCTACTACCTACTCAGAAGCAAGGAAGCTTCTTGACAAAAGGTATGGTAATAATTTAGTAATTGCTGATGCTTTTAGGTCTAAGTTAGAACAATGGCCAAATATTCAACCAAGTGATGGTATAGGCTTGCGGAAGTTTGCAGATTTCTTAATGCAGTGTGAGTCTGCCATGCACCTAGTAAAGGGGAGCCTTAGCTTCCTTGACGACAGCTGGGAGAACCTTAAGCTACTGAACAAGTTACCAAATTGGTTAGTGACACGCTGGGGCAGGTTTCTTTCAGACTGCGGTGAAAGTAAGGGTAGCCCTCCATTTACCCAGTTTAGGCATTTTATTTGTAAGGAGGCTGAAATTGCTTGTAATCCTTTGATAACCTCGTCAAAGGCTAACAGAACTGGTACTACTAAGGGGACTAGTAATTTTGTCACCAATGCAGTAGGTCATTCAACGAAAGATTCAAAGATCAAATGTGTCTTATGTAAGGGAGAACATAAACTTGATGTCTGTAAACAGTTTCTTGCAAAACCTATTAAGGATCGTAAGGATTTTGTAAAATCTCAGAATTTGTGTTTTGAATGCCTTCGTCATGGTCACATATCCAAATTTTGCCGTAATCGTTTGACTTGTAATGTATGTTCTAGACTACATCCTACATCACTCCATGGAGATTTCTCTCAATCAGATAGGGTTAAGAATAGTCATAGGAAGACCATAGGGATTCAAACTGAGCCATTGAGTACAAGTGTAAGCAACATGAATGGTTCCGTAAAAATGACAATGAGTTCTCTAATAATGCCAGTGTATATTTCACATAAGGAATTGCACATAGAGAAGTACTGGTTTATGCACTTTTAGATAATCAGATAATACATTTCTTACAGATAATTTATGTGAATCTTTGGGTATAGAAGGTTCAAAGACCGTACTGAGTTTATCCACCTTGTCTGCCAAAAATCGTCTTATAGACAGTAGAAGGGTCAATGGTTTATATGTTAAAGGTTGCTCTGAGGATACCAAAATTCCTCTACCTGTTGTATACACTCAACATTGCATTCCAGCTAATAGATCTCATATCCCAACTCCTGAAATGGCTTTGCAATGGCCTCATTTGGAGCAGATTGCAGGTAGTCTAACGCCTGTGCAGCGGTGTGAAGTTGGATTATTAATTGGTTACAATTGTCCAAGGGCATTAATGCCAAAGGAAGTTATCTCCCCACAGAATGATGGTCCGTACGCTCAAAGAACTGAGTTGGGATGGGGCTTTGTAGGCATAGTGAATCCAAGAGAACTATCTTTGAATAATTGTGATTCAGTAGGCATTAGTCACTTCATAGTAGCTCCTGGTTCGTCAGTGTATGACAGTAATATGCAGCATCCTAGGGCTCAGGTTTGTTTTAAGATCAATGTGAAAGAGGTAACCCCAGCTCAAGTAGCTGAGCTGATGGAATTGAAATTTAATGAAAGAAACTTGGATAGAGCATATTCCTATGAAGATCAAAGGTTTATGAATATTCTTATGCAAGGGGTACGTCAGTTAAGTGATGGCCACTATCAATTACCGTTGCCAATTAAGTCATTAAAGGGCTTTCCAAATAACGAGCCCTTAGCCTTGCATCGTCTAAACCTTTTGAAAAGGAAGCTTGAGGGCAATGACGTTTATGCTAAGGATTATATTGCCTTTATGCAAGGTAGCATTGATAAAGGATTGCAGAGTTAGTACCTACCTCTGAACCTAAGTCTAATTGTGTGAATTATATTCCACATCATGGAGTGTACCACCCGAAAAAGGGAAATATTCGTGTTTTTCTTTTTATTGTAGTGCAAGGTTTAAAGGTGTATCCCTGAATGATTACTTACTCACAGGGCAAAACTTGACTAATAATTTAATTGGTATTCTATGTCGTTTTAGACAAGAGAGAGTAGTGTTTGCAGGGGACATAGAGTCAATGTTCTATCAGTTCAAGGTCAACCCAGAGCACAGAGATCTGTTAAGGTTTTTGTGGTGGCAAGAGGGTAATTTTACTTGTGAGCCGTTAGAGTATCGTATGACCGTCCACTTGTTTGGGGCAGGATCATCCCCTGGATGTGCAAACTATGGTTTAAAACAAATTGCCTTAGATCATGGTTCAGAATTTGGGGAGGATGCAGTTGAGTTCGTGAATAAGAACTTCTATGTAGACGATGGTTTGTATTCTGTTGATAAGGCAGTTGATCTCATGTTAAGAACGAAGGAGATGTTAAGTAAGGGTGGGGTGAATTTTCACAAATTTAAGTCCAATTCAAAGGTTGTATTGCGTTCCCTTCCAGAGTGTGATGTAGAGATGAGTGCTGGTGTGTTAAACCCCTTTTCAGAGTCTGTCGATGTGGACAGAGTCTTAGGAATACAGTGTTGTGTAGAGTCAGATAAATTCAAATTTAGAATAGTGATTAATGATACCCTCTTAACTCGTCGTGGTGTACTTTCAACCATTTCTTCCGTATATGACCCATTCGGGTTCGTAGCCCCAGTTATTCTAGTAGGTAAGCAGATCTTGCAGCAATTGTGTCATAATAACCTAGATTGGGATAGCCCCTTACCAGACGAGTTGCGTTGTAAATGGGTAAATTGGAGAAGTAGTTTACCTAGACTAGAGAGAATTGAGATTGAAAGGTGTTTCAAACCTCTGGGATTTGGTGCCTCAGTCAAGACAGTGTTGCATCATTTTTGCGATGCTAGTGTATCTGGTTATGGTTATTGTTCATATATTCGTATGATAAATGATGATGACGTTGTTCATTGTAGATTGGTTATGAGCAAATCCAGAGTTGTCCCACGTAAACCAGTCACAGTGCCGAGTCTGGAATTAACAGTGGCAGTGTTGTCTGCAAAAATGAGTACCTTACTGAAACAGGAGCTAGAGTATCCCTTTAGTGAAGAATATTTTTGGTCTGATAGTCAAGTTGTGCTTGGTTATATCAACAATGATATTAATAGGTTTCATGTGTTTGTTGCCAATAGGGTGCAAAGATTCGTGAAGTAAGCAAACCTAGCCAGTGGCATTTGTAAAAAGGATCTGAAAATCCTAGTGATTCCGCTTCTCGTGGCGTAATTATTAATGAATTGAAAGCATCTAATTGGTTCACAGGACCAGAGTTCCTATGGGAAAGGAAGGTTCAACCCAAGAAAGAGCATGGAAATTTTGGTCTCTTGGAAAAGGACCCAGAAGTTAAGAACTGTATGGTGTTGCTTTCAAAGGCAAAATCATTTGATTGTCTCGAAGCAGACCGTTTAAAGTCATTTTCTACCTGGTTCAAAGTAAAAAGAGCTATTGCTTTGTGTCTGCTGTGGAAGGAAATTCTTAGAGCTCGGGTAACTAAAAATCCTCTCCCAGTCATGGACATTAGCATAGAAAGGCTTTCAGAGGCAGAGGTGGAAATCAGTAAGATGGTAAAAAGACATCACTTTGAGGAAGAATTTGAGAGCCTAAAGGCCATTAAGAGTGGTGACAAATTCAAGCCTATGAAGAAAGGTAGCAGTTTTCATAAGTTAGATCCTTTCTTAGATCAGAAGGGTATTATTCGTGTTGGTGGAAGACTCGGTAGATTCAGTATAGATCGCAATGTTAAGCATCCTGTAATTGTTCCTAAGAAATGTCATGTTGCAGAATTGCTTGTTAGACATTTTCATGAGTCTGTTGCCCATCAGGGCAGAGGTATAACTTCTAACGAAATCAGAGCAAATGGCTACTGGATCATTGGTTGTAGTGTTCTAGTAGGTAAAGTCATAAACAAGTGTGATACATGTAGAAAGCTTCGTAATGTCTCCAGCCAACCAAAAATGTCTGATCTATCCACTGATCGTGTGGAGACCTGTTCACCATTTACTTATCATAAAGAAAGGGCGCAAAGAGTTAAAGAGATATGGTGTTTTGTTTACATGTATGTCATCTAGAGCAGTGCATATTGAAGTAGCAAATGCTTTAACCACAGACTCATTTCTTAATGCCTTAAGGCGTTTCAAAGCTATTCGGGGTCCCGTACGTCAATTGCGTTCTGATCAGGGCACAAATTTCGTAGGAGCCAAAAATGAGTTATTGGCAGCCCTTAAGGAAATGGATCGTGTAACTGTAAAGAAAAAGTTATTAGAGCCAGGCTGTGAGGCTGTGATTACTTCCAGATTAAATTCAACACCCCCCAAGCCAGCCACATGGGAAGAGTGTGGGAAAGACAGATAAGGACAGTTCGTAGCGTACTGGCTACTATGTTAGACAATTTAGGAATGCAACTTGACGATGAGTCGCTTAGAACCTTTATGTATGACGCTGCTTCTATAGTTAATAGCCGTCCATTAACCACTCACAATCTATATGATCCAATGTCAGCAGAGCCCCAGACGCCTAATCATCTTATCACTTTGAAGTCGAAGGTATTTCTCCCACCCCTTGGTCACTTTGAATCTGCAGATCTGTATGCAAGAAAGAGATGGCACAGAGTGCAATATATGTTAAACGTTTTCTGGTCTAGATGAAAGAAGGAATACCTTCAAAACTTACAAGTTAGACAAAAATGGGTATCGAGTTCCCCAAACGTAGAGGTCGATGATATTGTTTTAGTCACCGATAATGACTTGCCTAGAAATATGTGGCCTATGGCTAGAGTTGTTGAGACAATGGTCGATGATGATGGATGAGTACGCAGGGTAAAGATAGTCTTGAATTCTCAAATTGATAACAAAGGTAAACGTGAAGGAAAGGAGATGCGAGCGTTTTAGAGAGACCAATTCATAAGTTAATTGTGCTGGTGAAGGCCCACGGTTGTCATGAAGGGCCATAGTCGAATTTAAGTGTTTTGCGTGTGTTATTGGTAAAAATGTTTCTACATTTTTGAAGGGCCATGTAATGAATGTATTTGTGTGTCATGTACTTTAAGCTTTCAAGTGTTTTGATATTTATTGTGTTGTCTTCTCAGTATAGCAGCTGCTCGGTTGAGAGAGAGAGAGTTCATCTTACTATGGTTATGTAACCGTTGCATATTCATACTTTGCTCCCATATATAAGGCTCAACACGTGGCATGAGCAGTCTCTGTCTAAACTGACTGCCCATGGAGATGCTCGCATCTTTGTCGTACGAATATTAGCGTGCCTTTGGCACACGTGGGATTGTTGAAGCTGCTCTTAAAAGGCTAAAGAGGTATGTGCATTATATGCATGCATTTGGAAATTAAGTTTGGGAGTTGGCTATGTATGAAATGGTGTGAAAGGGTGCAATTCTTCTTAATTTGTTCTGTGAAATAATTGTGCAATTTATTACGTTTTTGTCTGGTAAAACACAGACTTCATGGAGGCTAGGGTTCAATTCCAGGTTACTGCACCTCGCAAAGTTTGATTGGTATTAATGCATTTGTTGTGAAATATCGTATTTGTGCAATCGTTATATGTCTAGAAAACATTTGAAAATTACTTTATAAAAAGAGAAAAATGGTTTATATATTTATATACTCATATATTTTGTGATACTTTTCCGATTTTGTCAGTTTCACGGAGTCCGAATGGAGCCAGTGGAATGATGCGTTTGCGTGCGGACGTATAAAGAAATATATTTTGTGGTTCCAGAGGCTTCTGTTTGTTACTCTTCTTTTTGACTTGCGCCTCGACCGGCTATAGTTTCTATAGAACATACAGTTTCTATAGAACATCCACTCATTTTCTATATATGTATATATATATATATATATATATATATATATATATATATATATATATATATATATATATATATATATATATATATATATATCTGTCCATACCTAATAATCTCCAGTGTCTGTTTTTGTGGAATCTCTTTCTTTAGAAACCTATAGTGGCCCACTTTTCTACAGAACGTCTATAGGGTTTCTTTAGAGTTCTTATAGAAATTCTTTAGAGCAATTTTATAGGAACTCTATAGGATTCTATAGAGAGTCTATAGGATTTTCTGCAGGGGTTTCTATAGAAAATCTTATGTAGTTTCTATAGACTTTTTCCTATAGATTTCTACAGAAGATTTTTGTATGGGGTTAGGTAACACAACTAAAGAATTTTTAAGTATACCCTCAGTGGGGCTAATCTGACAAGGGTTGTCTCTATTAAGTATTTAGGGGTGACCATCACCAAGCATCTCAACTGGGGTAAACATATTCAGTCTGTTTGTAATAAAGGAAACTTATTACGCAGAAACCGTTCATTTTGTTCTACTAAACTAAAAGGATGAGTATAGAAACAAGTTCTGATACTCCCCAGAGCAGTTGAAAAAGCGTAACATACCCTATTTTGGCCTACGAGGACTAGAATCGATTGCCAGGAGCTTTGACAATTTCAAGCATTTTGTAGGGCTTCACATAACTGACTATTCTATGCCACTAATGCAAGCCTGTATACTGCCTTAGTAACTGCAATCTACCTACCTTGTCGTTAGGTGCACTCAGTCCTCATTTTTTTTTTTTTTTTTGCCTCAATAACATAACAAAGTGGGAATTCAAGAAAGAGTTTTCCTCAAATATATTCATATATATTTGTCAAAAATCACTGTCGCTTACGATACCGTTAGTTCACTCCCCACCTTCGTAGAAAACACAAAATCACAGTTTCCCGATCAGTTGCAGAACCGGTACTAGTACAAGTGCTAATCATTGGCAACCACCTTCACAACAGATCCTGGTCTTGCTTTCTTTGTGTCGGTGTTTAAATCTATCCTCTGCCTATTCAGGTTCCAAAGGATACAATGAGATTTGAGTCTCTTTGCTTCCATGTTTTCTTTTACCAACAAGAAGGTGTACTGTTTCAAGTTTGACGGTGTAAGGTAAACATTACGACTACGTCCTGCTGAGTGCTGTCACAGTTCTGACGTTACCCTGTATATAATGGCCTACAATTCCACACAGTGTACTATAGTCTGTGTACTGTGTGTGTAAATCAGTCTTGCAGTGTATTGTAAATTACGGTAGTGTTGCCAAGTCACGCAAACTATTTCTGCTACAATTGTAAAAATCTTTTTTTTTTTTTTTTTTTGTTTTCACTGAAATAGTGTGTCATGAAAATATATTTAATACGAAACTTTGAATTTTATTCCCTATTACAAGTGGCAAAAGGAATTTGGTAGTGTTCGACCGATCATCTGTTAGATAATCGGCATCGGGCCGATTATCGCACAATCGGTAAATAATCGGCATCGGTAAAATTTTGTCATTCAACAGATTACCACCACCGATTATTTGAAAACTGGAAACAGGGCTAAAATACACTTCAAAGTTTCTGCAAAAATCTTTATAATTCACCAAAACACGCATTTCTTTAAGTTCCCGCCCAAAATATCAGCACTGATACTCACATAACTTGCAACATTTTAAGCTCTCCAAATGATAGCGGTCATCGTAATTGGTGCCGTAACTCTAGTGCAGCACAGTTCAGGTGCGTGAAAGGGCACACAGTATTACCTACAAGGTGTGCATGCCACAATCTGCATACAAATTGTACTACAGGAAGAAATGACTTCGCGCTACGTTTTTTCAAGTTTCAGTGCTAACCATATCATCTGTACACATTTGGTGCACACACGTAATGTAGCAACTTTGGAAACTCGAGGCTAATTATCCTGCATAAATTATGCCACTTCCCACATTCCTTTCGTTAAGTTTTTAATTACCTATGACCCGCACATGCGCACACGTAATTGCCGTACAGTTCTTGCAAAGTTGAAGTTCACCTACGAAGCACACCAGTACAGTGTGTAATACATAATGCAAGCTAAGTGCATTGCCCGCGCTTTTACGTAGCACGTCGGTTATGTACTACTCCGTGCTCCTAACTGTTGAACGAAGGGAAACGGGCCCGTGTTAAATTCACGCTGGAACGGCAAGTTTTTCGATTACGGGAATTTATCGGGAATTAGTTTTACATTTCATTTGGAGATTCTTTTACATAAGACGTAAGTGTTGGGCAAGACGCTTTAAAAAGGGTTTAAAAAATATGTATCCATATCGTTATGGAACCATGAGATGAGTAAATCAAGTAAATTGAGTGGAATGTTTAGTGGCCCTTAAGTGCCAAGGTAGATAGTTTTGCTTAAAACTGGGGTGGATAGGCTACTATATAGCACTACGACAGTCCAGTACAGACCTTTACACGGAATCTTTCGACATGATCGGTGTATTGAACCACTGTAGGAAAAGCCGTATGTAAGCCGACAGACTCTTTGGTTAACGTTAAGCCTGTGACATCATACGAAGGCATGTATTTATGATTGATTTTTATCTCAGTATTTTGAGAGGAAATTCTTCAAAAAACAATATTCCATTCGTGGAACGTGGGGTACTGTTCTTAATCGTTCACCTCCAGTGTGAAGGTTATGTTATGGTGTGTAAACAAAGTTAGAAATATGCGACTGACGGCGAGAAAACATGACCTTCCCATACATGTAAATAATCGGTGATCGGTAATCGGCATCGGCCCGATTGTGTAATTGAATAATCGGTAATCGGTAATTACCGATTATGGCATAATCGGTCGAACACTAGAATTTGGTCAAGCATTTTATAGTGATTTACTACAGCATGTGCAATTGAAATTACTTGGGGTGGGTTGCTAAATTTTCTGTTGTAAAGCGATATGAGGCTCGCTTTCGTCATCGTATATCCGGGAACTGGTAGATTCAAACAACAATGGCGTGAACCATTAGCAACATAAAAATCATTTTTAAGGTTGAAATAAATGTATTCAAGCCTTCTATGTGCTTCTTTGGAAAAAGAATACATTAAAATGTTAGTCTTGGTGCAGAAATATCTTGGATTCATTTCTTCTTTAAGCAGCTGGTTCTGGCTAGCATGGGAAGGACCGTTCGGGCAAAGTAAAGTGATGGCTTCTTTTTTCAATTAAAGAAGGTACTGACGAAGTTGTGGAACAAAGTCGTCTGCTGTTTTGTCGTTCTGAAAGCATTTCAGCTATGTAGCTAGGAGATTTTTGGTGTAAAGACTTGAAAAGGAGAACTAAGATTTTAAAGACGATGCGTTTCTTTGTAGGGAGCCAATGCAGCACAATGAGATCATTTTTGATAAAGTAAAATTCTCTTTTTCTTGTGACTGAGCGTGCAGCAGTCGGCTGGATATTTTTGAGACGCTTTAAAAGTGACTTATTTATGACAACAGGCAAATTTTTACAATCGTCAGTTCTAAACGTAACAATAGAGTGTACTGCCAGTTTGGCTGATTCTGTGATAAGCATTTTGCGAGCACGGCCAATATATTTCAGCCTGAAATTAGCAGTTTTGGGTATTTAAGCTACTTGTGCAGACATACCCATACCGCAATCAAACATGACACAGAGATTCCTTACAAAATCAGTTTGTACAGTGATATCAACACCAGCAATGTTCACAAATGCGAGCCTGAACTTAGAAAGCTGGGAACGAAAACCAAAAAGTAGAACTTTACTTCTTGCAGCATTAAGTTTCAAGAAATTATTTGAAATCCCTTTTGAAATGCTGTGACACATTTTCCAAGTGTTAAAACAGCACGAGTAGTGAATTCAGTTGGTGTAGGGTAGACAGATACATATATCTGTGTACTATCTGTGTATATATGTGGCACCACGTCATGCCTGCGAATGAAGGGGCCAATGGGAAGTTTATGTATTAAAAACAAGAGCGGTCCAAAAACTTTTCCCTAAGGTTCACCGTAGGGAAGAACTTGGAGGTCTGAAATGTTAATATTTTGATTCCCGTTGTACTGCTTCTCTCCACCCAGGAGTTAAAAGGGTACCTGTGAGGTAGCTTGCATCATTTGGCGCTGATTTAGCTGCAGCCTACTGGATGGATTGTCTCTAGAATGGGTTACTGCTGACCAGGAGTAATATTTGTAAAGCACTTTGGTAAATCGGTGAAAAGCGCTATATAAAAACCGAATATTGCTACTATTACTTTTATTATGACGTATAAATTTGTCCCATTTTTATCATCAAACGGACTTTCTTCGGATCCTTTAAAAGCCTATTATTTTAGTGTTGTTAAAGTAGGTCAAGATTCGTTACCTCATTTACGGACTTCAGTGTATTTTGCTTTTGATAAGTTCGCTTTATCATCTTTGTCGTAGTTTTCGTCATCATCATCATCATCATCACGAACAACAACGACACAATCATTTGAAGCAGCAGGTCACTCTGCATGGTTCAGCCTCTATTTTGGAGACACGCAAAGTAGTTAGCATATGTTAAAGGTTAGCTCCAAAGACCTAAAATATTAATAAAGGCGTTTGGAAGTTCCTATTTATGAAAGATAACCGATTTTTGTTGTACATTTTAGGGGACCGCTTTGCAACTAACAATCTTAAATCATTTCTGGGCACGATAGTAGGCAAGCACACCCATAGTACAAAGAAAAGACACACGCATAGTACTAAGAAAGGGTGGCAAAATTGTTTTTACTTCTACCATATTTGGCACGTTTTTGAATTGTGGGTTTACAACTCATTTCATGAGTTACAAATTCAATGTTAGTATATAGGTTCACAGTTCATTTCAAGTGTTACAAATTCAGTATAGAGAAGAAGGAAATTACGAAATAGGTAGCTGCATGCTAGGCTTTATGTACCATTATAACATTAACGACCTAGTAAGAAACTGAATTTTCAACATCCACCATTAAAGTTGACTTCCACAACATCGCAGTTACACAAAGCGTAGTGAACAGTGAAATATTGCTTAATAGGTTATCTGAGAACATTAAGACGCGATGTGTTCATTAGTGAATTAAACAGATAAAGGTGAGTAGAATAAACAACGAAACATTCTAAATGTAATTTCCCCCCAAAAAAGAAAATAAATCAAATTATATTCTATGAAACCTTAAAAGTTTTTGGAGAGCAAAGAGTCGAAAATATGGCGTCTTCTCTCCGTCCAGTAGCTCAACACAGAAGCCAGGCCATTTTGGTGATTTATTCAAGTCATCTACGCGTTCATTATTTCAATTGTCAAGTGATTGCTGCTTAGTTTGTTTATGAAATTATCATCAATAATGTACCTCAGACCTTTTTTTAAAACAGTAAATTGCTTAAAGATAGTTGATGAGGAAACATTTTCAGGGTGGGCGGAATGTTTTATAGAAAACATACCTTGTAACTTTGATTAAGCCTACAGTACCCCTCTCAACTTTACTATATGTCCGCATCACCAAGGGATATAATAAAAATGTAAGCTTTGAGGAAATTCTTCGAAAATGACAAAATGACTCCTAAGACTAGTTTCAAATTTCAGAGAGGAGGCGAGGGGACAACAGGAGCAGTCGCACACCCCTTGCTTTTAGAAGCAAATTTTTATCACATTGGCCTGTGTAAATTAACCAGATTATAAAATGAAAAGTTGTTGAAAAGCAACTTGAAAGCATGGAAAGTTCCATTTCAGGCAATAGGAAAACCTTTTTCAGCAATTTTCGGATACATTAAGGGTGAAATTAGAACAGTGCCCTCATTAGATTTTACCAATTCCTCCAATAAGTTCTAGTTAGTGTCATCTAGCTCATACTTCAGTGGCTAACACATGTTTTACATTTTGATTAGACGTTGAGGAAGTATTCGTAAAGAAAGCAAAGACCTCACAAACCTACCTAATTGGTTAAAATTAAAATTAAAGAAAGGTATTAGACATCAAACATGAGACATGACAATCTTAGGTGTTCGCCTCAATCTTAGACTGCAAAATCCACCATATGACAGGATCATGATAGTTTTATCTATTGGGTTACAGTACAATCAGGAAAACTATACAATTTTTCCTTAGTTACACAAAAGGAGTTACATGAAAAAAACTCTTTTGGCGCTTGCTGGACGGATGTTTCATAACATGTGGTTCATCGTAAAAATTTGCGCACGGAAGTTGTAAAAATGACTTTAAAACCGAGCACAAAGCGGAACCGTTTTTCACGCATAAGGAAAATTGATAAGAGTTGTGGTTAAATTGGGATCCAGTTGAAACCAGTTAAAATATTGCATCTCTTTTTTCTGCCATCCCTTCAAGATATACGACTATGCAAATATTGGTAGCATCATGAATCACGTGAAATAATTTTGTGTGCGTTTTCTTAGTTCCACGTCTAGTTTTGTACCTCCAAAAATAATGGATTCATAATTCGATAGCACTGCATATTATGAGAAAGTCACTCAAACAAGGTAGACACACCATCTGGCATCTCTGGTTTAACTTCGAAGAAATATTTAGAAGATAACAAGTTGACTTAAAATGAAGCAACATTCAATATAGTGTATTTCACCTGGTTAACAAAAGCCCACTTGGAAAAAAATGTGATAACGCCAATTATAAAGCCTTAAACGCTCTAAGTAAGCAATGCATTCACAATTCACGGAATACGTGGATGAAGTCTGTCTTTGATTTATCATATCTTAGCTAGAGGCATCTTAAAGTGAGGATATGAATCTTTTGAAATTTGATTGTCTTTATAGCTTTAATTTGTGTAGTTGTAAAACAAAAAATATGATTACCTACGTCGATGGGCCACTTCTACATCTGAATGCTTGTTTTTATACAAACCTGTTACTATGGTGATAACACAAAGTGGTGGCACAAACGTTGAGCATCGACACCTTACATACACTGACTACTGGAAAGCTATTACAAACAGTAGCAAAAGTATGTAATTATTTTTAGTTCCTTGTTGTCTGTAAGATTTTAAAATCTTACTAACGACTTCTGTCTAATAATTTTACTCCATGACAGATGAAGTGTGTTGCTGAAATTAAATTTTCAACATTTATATAATGAGAGTACTAACCTTTCGGGGTAAAAAATGCAATAGCTTACAATGGAATTTACATTTTGATGTAATCAGCTGGGCAACTCAAAGTTAAACTTTCAGAATGAACGAACGCTCTTAAAAAGAAAATCATACCTCTTTTCAGAAATTAATGGACTTTAAGGGTAGGAATGTAAATAAGAAATTTTCAGTTACAAATTTTTTGTGACATTAATTTATCTCTGCAACCGTTTTAAAAATAGACTTGGATCAACTTTTACGTTGACCTAATCAGACGGCTTATCAACAGAATGCAAAAGGAACAAACAATTTGATTTGCGAAATTATAAGAAGGCAATACAGCCTTAACCCGCTTTTCTTATACACAACTGAGTCTAGCTTGTGCCGTGAAGTAGTAGAGACATTTTTGCTGCATAAAAAATTTGGTACCTTTTACATCAAAGACTTCAAAAGTCTATTCATACATTTTTATATCATGAAGTGATGAACTTTGAACTTTAATGGCTTAATTTGTCCCCATAATATAATTCAGTCATCCTTGGGTTACAAGACCTGCTTACTTATATAACACTTTACGAAGCGAAAATTTATTTTTATCATGGGGTGTTCATCTTTAACCTTTCATGACTAAATAATCACTTTTTCTCTATTTTTAAGAATTTATATTCCTTCGGTGATTGGAACAGTCATCTAAATGAATTTCTCATGCCAAAATGAGCTGTGTCAGTTATCTTTGTACGACGTTTATTTCAAAAATTACGTCCGTTTATCCATACTTGTCGAAAATCCAAAATGGAGGCAAAATGGCACCAAATAAGCCCCATGGGACACGAAACCGTCTTGCGAACATTAAAATCCTTTAACTAGACACCTCGAGGATTACAAAATTGTAACTTAGAAAAATACTGTTGGTGGGGTGCATGGGAACCCTACTTTCCGACGAGACAAATACTGGTCTTCATTAGTTGTCTTTGCATGTAATGAAAAGGACAGGTGTTTACTCGATTTTTCACTTGGTGAGCATGGAGCCAATTGGAACTTGAAATTTTTACATTCAAGTAGAATCAGTTCGAGCTTTTAACAGTGGGTGCAACCTATTAAATGTTATAGGAGTGCCGACGAAATCTGCACAAGTTAGACAATCTTAAAAACCTTTTAAGGAGGGCTTTAACTTCTTTACACTTTATTTACCTTTTGTACTAATCAAATCAGGTTCGTCTTATTTCCAATTACTTCTTTGCAGTTATTGCAAAAACATCGAATAATAATACCGCACAGGTCCACTTTTATGTCTCTATGAAACTAAGCAGGTGACCTTTTAAAATCTTACTGAGTGTGTACTTTACAAAAACTGGATAGCATTGTACTTGTATGTTTAGGGATCTGAAGATGTATGTAATTAATAAAAAAAATTGCCTTTACATGTATTGACGTATTCGAGATTTTTATAATAACCAGTATGTACAACTTGCTACAGCGGTACCCCTTTATACGTTCTTATGTTTTTAATACAAGTAATTGTTTCAGCTTCTACACTGTATATCTTTCAATAAAAAAATCTTTAAGTTTATTATTGTCTCGCGTTTAGTCAAGTATATTTTTAGCAGTTCGTTTATTATGAAGAAAATGATTGTGCTACGGTATGGATTAACGGATACTCCTATGTTTTGTTCTTCCTTACGCAGTCTGTGAATTGTGAATGACAACTAAGATTTCAACAGAAGGTGGGATGTTTCCCACCATTCGGTTACCATCAGTAGCATAGTAATGGGACGGTGACAATGGTAGATAGGCAGAGAGAAAAATCTGTGTGTACAGACATTGCAAGTTGTTAGCAGATCGACACTTCCGTTTCTACCTATCACACACAGTTTCACTAGTTTGTTCAACGGGGTTTGCAATGTAAAATTATATTTTTTCATGTTGATGTATAAATCACGCTCAGAAGTTTACAAAAAGGAGCGCACCCTTTGTGAGAGCGGTTTGCGGAATGCCCAAAGTCCTGATGAGAGGTCTTTGAGTTCAATCAGAGATGAGAAAATTAAAATAAACATAGTAAAATACAATTACCTTTCACGTACTGATAACCATTAGCACACAAAAGGCACATCTTCTATGAAATCGTGCATTATACTGTGTGACAAAAGTATTCCCAGTTTCGAAATAAGTTGGCAAATAATGGTCCCGTATTTGTCAAAATTGCCGAGTTATGTCAATTTGGGAGTCTTTTCTCAAAACTTTATGAAATTAAAAACTGTCAGATTTCCTGCCATCTGACAGTTACAATGAGTTTTAGTGGGCCCCTTGAAGATTTGACCACGATGCCTTTATGGGCCCCAACTATTGAAAATGTTCCAAAGGTCCACAAGGTTCCCTTAATGCCCAGTCCATGCCGGGAATATCCCATGTGGGCCAATATGAGCATGATAAAGATCAACTCACCCAAAAGTCCTGTAGCCAAGGGCCTTGAAGATTGGATTAACTGTGAAAGAGCCCAGGGAAATGTTCCTTTAAAATGATGGTGATATCCGACAAATAGTAAAACAATGATTTCAAATTTTTAAGGCTACTGGACGTACTAGATGACGACATCTTGTTTTGAATCAGGGTCGTAGCCAGGTTTTTGGTGTGGGGGGGGGGGGGCAAAGTCGACTCATCGTCCCCATTTCTGACCGCAGCCCTGAGGAAGGGTGTCCGTGTCCCCCTCCCCTTCTGAAATTTTTTGTTGTCTCGAAGGGCTTAGATGCAACATGGTGCTTCTTTTTATAGTAGATCCCAGTGTTCTCCACAGGGGTTTTTAGAGTGGCTCAGTGGTGGCGCCAGGATTTGCCCGAAGGGGGCCAGATTCCCCAACAGGGAGGCCAGCGACCAGAAACCCCGATGCCGTCGAGGGGTTGGTGAGGGGGGATTTGAAGAATACCTGTGTGCTATACCATGCCATTGGATATATTGCATAAAATTTGTATATACTAGAGGAACATAGATTTACCGTTTTTATCCGTAATATAAACTGTGAAATTGCAAAGCGCGCGAAGCGCGCGAAAAGTTTTGGGTAAGCCTACACAACAGAGAATCTGTACTTGTTTAAAACTTATATAAGTCAATTGTTCGGGCAGGTGGGCCCTATCAGACATAACTTACATTTTACTACTTACATTAACTAGTTTTACGGAAATGAGAGAGACATTGTACTATATTTAGCTATAGGTAACGAAACCGAGGAAGAGTGGGCAAAGCGTACCAAAATTGTGGGTTTTATCTCAGAAATGATTCTTTTGAAAGCCAAAATAAGTAAACCAACCATGGTTGGCTACAGAATTTTCCCGAACGGGGGCCAGGCCATGCCAGCGACCCCAAGTTCCGACAACGCACTATGTCGAGGTGGTGCAAGGTGAGACAGGGATTTGAAGGAGCCTAACTATCTCGGCATGCCATTGCAGGGCATATTTTGCATAATATCACTTAACACTTCAAGAGCCAAGTTGCCCACTGATATCGTTCTTTTGAATCTGAATCGTGAAACTGCAAAGCGCGCGAAAGCTTTTGGTAGGCTTCCACAAAAAACATATGTGATCATCAAGAAGAGAAAGAAAGAAAGAAAACTGTAGGAGTTGAAGATCGTATCGGGGACAACATACATTGTATCGAAACCACCTGGACTCGCTCACCAACTGACCGTGCAGCATGACACACATTAGAGAACAGCAACTAGGCATTGCGATATGGGATGAAATTTACGACCTCTATATAAGCTGTGTACTCTGCCTACATGTTACTTGGTAAGGTGGACAGGACTTGTGCTATCTAGCTATGTGGAATGGAAATATTGAAGAAAATGGATTGGCCCTACAGCGCCCGTAGCGCGCCGAAAATTTTGGGTTTCTTATTACTCAAGTTGTCCTCTTGAGGGTAAAAAACAGGTAAACCGGTGGGGCGACTGTCCTCTTCGGGGACTGCATGCTTTATCGTAACGACTAAGACTCCCCGACAAAACTGTAAAACGTCCCCGACGGGGGGGGGGGCATGGCCCACCTGCTCCCTGTCCCCACCTGGCGCCACCCCTGGAAGGGCGGCCTGCCCTCCGAGTGAAAATGACATTGACAACCAATACGTTTCCGGGATTTAAATATTTCGTTTCAAAATCAGGATTAGGGTTCGATAAAACGGCTAGGGTTCAGTCCCCAGGATATGATCAGTTGAAAAAAGGAGGAAAAATCCGGAACACTGTTTCCAGACGAGATGACATCATGAATATCCAAGGTTTTGCTTGACTTTTTGGGGGCTTATTGCCGATGCGTCCTGCATAAAATAAATATGCCGTCCGTTCTGCTGCGGATTCCACCGTCATTACTCATCCCCGAGACCTATATCATTACCCCCTCGGCCAACTTCCCATCCCTCCCTCTCGCCGTTTTTTTTTTTTTTTTTCGTTTTTTTTTTCTTTTCTTTCTTTTTTTTTTTTTGCTTTCCTTCATTTTTTCAACATCGCCCATTGCGTCCCCAAAATTTCTGTGGGGGCACTCTTCCCCCTGCCCCCCCTCTGGCTACGCCACTGTTTTTAATCGAAGGAAAAGTTTGCCATGGAAATATACTTGTCAAAATTAAAATAAAGGTTCTCTGTCCTAGTGAGAATAATGTGGTTGATTTGCACTCAGAAGCATGGTGTGATCTTATGTCATTCTTAAAGTGTTTATTACTTGAATAACTTTTTATACAATATTCCCTTAAATTTCGTTCGGAAAATGAACGTGATCCACTGTTATACAATTGTGTTATATCATTACAAGGGCTTAAACCCAGCTGTGAGTAGGCTGCTACCCTGTTTGGGAGAAAGAGTAAATGTCAGCTATCCAGTGGAGCTAACATGAAGCTAGAAATAAATCAACTATTGGACTTACGGTTTGCAACTCCCAACGTTGCATCCGATACCACCGAACTTCAACAGGGCAATTATCTAGTTGGACTGGTCACGTGACGTGTGCAGACGAGCGGCGATCAACCAAGCCATCTGGAAGTGTGTCGAGAACCCGTTACCGTACTGAATAGGAAAGGGTACCTGCGGCTTAATCTGTCCTTAATCTGTCCTTCCTCTGAGAAATTTTTGCTAATTTAAGGTTGCTAAGATGCAAAATGGTGCGTTCTTTGGGTAATTATTTGACTATATGACGGGAAAATGTTCATAACTTTGTGAATTCTAATTTTTGGTTGTGTGAAAGAGGGCCTTTTTAGGGGAGAGGTCTAAGGGGAAGGGTGTTCCCCTCCCTTTGAGAAATTTTTGCTAATTTAAGGTTGCTAAGATGCAAAATGGTGGGGTCTTTGGGTTATTTTTTGACTGATATATATGGCTGGAAAATGTTCATAATTTTGTGAATTCTAGTTTTTGGTTGGGTGAAAGAGGGCGGTCCTAGGGGAGAGGTCTAAAGGGAGGGGTGTTCCCTTCTCCTGTGAGAAATTTTAGTTACTTTAAGGTTGCTAAGATGCAAAATGGTGCGGTCTTCGGGACAGTTTTGACTGATATATGGATGGAAAATGTTCATAACTTCGTGAATTCTAATTTTTGGTTGGGTAAAAGAGGGCTGTTCTAGGGGATAGGTCTATGGGAGGGGTCCCCTCCCCTTTTGAGAAATTTTGGTTACTTGAAGGTTGCTTATATTCAAAAGTGGTGTTGTCTTTGGGATATTTTTAGACCGGATCATATGGGTTCAAAACATTCTTAATATTTTTGGTTAGGTGAAAGAGGAGCCTTTTTTTTTGTCTAAGGGTATGTATCAACAAACCTCCTGAAAGGTTGTGTGACATAAAAATAACATAGTTGGATACTTGATGTAAAAAGCATTAAAAATCCAGAAAATAGCCTCAATATCCATTAAACTTTATCAAATATTGACCATTTTACAGGGATATTTCTATTTCACACTTGTATCATGAATAAACATGAGCTGAATATGCAAATATGTGACATCGAAAGAGGGACATACCATATATGGCACATGTTAGCCTTTGTTTTTGCAACCTTAATTTCAAGGACACTGGTAGCATTGTTATTCCCTGAGGGGTTTATTATAAAACTTAAAATATTGATACCACTCACCAAACTGTAATCTATATGATCAGTAATTAAGAGATAATTTATACAGGGTTAACAAAAGAAATCATGACACTGTGCAACACTCCACATCATTATTTTTGCATCTTTAGGCAATTTAGTTTCTTCAGAAACCATCAAACTTTGACGACGTATATTTTGAAAACGGTAAAAGATATTGAAATAATTCCAACGGATCTTTGATTGGAGGACTTAATTCTTTAAGTGACAAGTGAAACAGCTCTTTTTGGTGGCATGTCACACGGCCTTTAAGTCCCCTTTTGGACACATTACTGCCTTCTAATCGGGGAAAGTTTTACGCAAAAATACGTGCGTGGAGTCAATAGAAATATTCTCGAACTATTAAGAAAATTTGCCTTGCTTCATTTGTGCACTATAAAATCGTATCTAAAGGCTGGTAAAAACCGGAATATGGCCTCTTGAAAGCTCTGGATTAACTGTATGGATCAGATATAGGCCTACCCCGCCCTCCTCTTTTCTTCTCCTTTACGTCTTCTTTTCCTACTCTTTTTCTCTTTTCCTGCAAATTACAGGGGGGATAGGCCTCCCTCCCCCCTGAGTGACACCGCCCCTGACCATGACAAAGATGTAACGTATATACACGCATACATTTTTTTATTTGGAAGAATGTAGCAAACGTTACTGAGAGATACGAGCAACTGGACCTGTTCACATTAATGGGAATAACGATTCGGTCTGTGGATTTAACTTAAAAAGAGTGCTAGTGTAGCTTGACGATATCAGCGACGAACTGACTCGTTTTGAACTTCCAACAGATTATTAATCCGTTAACTTGATTTACATGTACATACATACTATCATAGATGTTACTTATCTTATTATCTGACCCAACTTCCATTGTATGAAATAGTGAACCTAATATGTGATTTCCAGACACAGACGACAGTTGCCCTTGACAAACTAAATCCACTGGACAAAGATGTGCACAAGTGTATTGGGCAATTTTGGTTTTCTCAGTACACGCAAATATAGCATAACACAACCTCTGAAATTTTTTTTTTTTGGGGGGGGGAGCTTGAGCGAACTTTTGGGGGGCTTGAGCCCCCAAAGCCCCCCGTAAAACCGCGCCTGAGAATGGGGAAGACCTCTCTGCCACAGATTTTTTAGACCTCATGTACTCTTCATCTTTTGTGCCTCTCATTTGTAAACCTTCAAGAATTACTGGTTCCTATGTTTCGTTGATTAACAATATTTTTTTGTAATGACATGACCCTCTTCTCTTCAGCTGGTATAATTGTTACTGATGTAAGTGATCACCTACCTATTTATTGTATTCATCATATTAAGAGCCCGCGTTTGTATGCAAATTCTTTCTATCATAATCGAGACTTGAGCCCTCGTTGCATTAAAAGTTTTTTTCCACGCTTTAAAGATTGTTAACTGGGACTGGCGTTATGTAGTTAGTTAGTTAGATGAGGTTTAACGTCCAAGTTTACAACCAATTGGTTCAAGTCGAGACGACCACGGCCTTTTTTTCCAGTTGTGGCACACTGGCTTGTTTTCCCTACTCCATCGCTTATGCTGAGCACCAAGCACAAAGGCAGTAGGTTCCATTTTGAAAGTCTTTGGTATGACCCGGCCAGGATTTGAACCCTAGACCTTCCGGCTGTAATCTCAGACGTTAGCAAGGCTTACGATAGTCTTATTCAGGCCGTAAAAAAGTGAAACGCAGCCGACCTAAACATCTATACAGATCTAAACATCTATACAGATCTTACATTACTAATCCTACTCCACATCGTAAGCAAATGTATTCAGTATATATTACCGTGTTTTTCCAAAATTCTTGAAAAACTTGTGTATAACCGACTTATAGTATTTATTGATAAACATAACGTTATCTCTTCAAGTCAGTTTGAGTTTCGCAAAAATTATACTACTTCGATGGCAGCCATTGATGTAGTTAATTTCATAATTGAAGGTTTCAGCAATAAAAAGTACACCCTTGGTTTATATTTAGATCTCTCAATGGCCTTTGACACAGTCAATCATAGTATTCTTCTCCATAAGCTTTCACATTATGGTATTCGAGGTATTGCTCACGACTGGTTTTGTAGCTACCTAAGTAATCGTAGGGACTTTGTGCATGTCAATGGCGTTGCCTCTACATGTAACTATATAACATGTGGTGTTTCGCAAGGGTCTATCCTAGGTCCTAGGTCCTTTTTACTTTATATTAATGATCTCCCTGCTTGTTCAAAAAACCTTAAGTTTTGCTTTTTTGCTGATGATACCAGTATTTTGTTTAAGTCTGGTGACCCAACGTATTCTGCACAAATTATCAACAAAGACATGAAAATTGTTTGTGATTGGTTTAATGTAAACAAATTATCTCTTAACACCAGTAAGGCCCATTTTGTATTCTTTCATCCTTACCAATACCGTTGTAACAAAGCAATCGACATCATTATGGACAATGTTAATATTGTTCAGAAACAATCTGTAAAATTCTTAGGCCTCTATCTTGGTTCCCCAGGGGCGGATCCAAGGGGGGGTTTTAGGGGTTTAAACCCCCCCCCCTTTGATTTTCGAGGATTTTTTTTCATTTTATTTAATATATTGTTTATTTTCCCCGGTATGTTTTGAAGGTTATTTTCAGTTACAACAATGCAATTAACATGCCATAATTATAAGTTTGCTGACAGCGTATTTTCCTTCTATCGTCCCGATTTTCTCTCATTCAAAATCCTTATAGAGTCAGTGAGTGCTTCAAGAGGAGGTCCAGCTCTAATCTTGGTTCCCATATGCAATGAAATCGCATCCAGTAGTGCCTAACTCTGTTTTAAAAAATGGGAACGCGCCTCCACCTTTTCACTTGTACTCTCGCTGAAAAATTCAGATATTGTGTTGACTGAAAGTGGTTGTCGTTGAATTGGAATCACTTAATATAATCAGAAATGGAGAAGGCTAATCATACTATGGACATCCGTTGGATGTAAAGACGTTTAGGGAAAATTAGACTTTTCAGTTGGAACATACATCTAAAGAAGTTACCATTGTTCTGGAAGGTATTATAATCCAAAATTAGCTTATATACTGAATCCTTTTCATTTGTTACACAAGATATATTCCTTTTTATCCAAGAGTACGTTATGACCAAGATCACGTTTAAACATTATTCCATGCCAAAGAGTGGGTGTTTGCCTGGAGTTTCTTGCATATGGGAAGTGCCAGTGACCTGTAGGCGGTATTTTAGCATATTTTCCTTCGTGCCTCTAGACGACATGGTTGTATGTACAGCAAGGGAGGGTATCAATAAAAAAAAAAAAAAAAAAAAAAAAAAAACGTAATGTTTCCATGGAAATGACAAACATACAAAGCATGAAACATGAAGATGGCCTAAGTATAGATTTTAAGGTCTGAGAAGGGTCAATTTTTCTTGGTTCACGCCGCGCAGTGATGGAGCAAGGTGGGGGACAGGGGGCCATGGCCCCCCGTCGGGGAAGTTTTACACTTTTTCAGTTTTTTACAGTCGGGGAGTCTTAGTCGATACGGTAAAGTGTGTAGTCCCCAACGGCGACAAGTCGCCCCGACGGTTCACCTGTTTTTTGCTCTCAAGAGCAGTGGCGCCGGCACGGGGGGGCATGGGGGTGCGCGTGCCCCCCCAATCGATATCAGAATTTTTTTTTGAAAATTTTAAAATGATCTCAAGAGGCGTTTAAGCTATAGATTTCCGTTGGGGGTAGGGTGAGGTGTGTTTTCAGCCGTGTGATGGATCTGTGGTTATCATTTTCAATCACAAATGGTTCTCAAACTATCGGAATTATCCCAAATCTTTCGCAAACTATCAAAATTTTCGCGCGCTTCGCGCGCTCCAAACCTTACCTCAGTGATATCCTTGTTGTCAATAGTTTCCTGTACCAACTCCCGTAGAAGCACAGTAACAAAAGTTGAAGGCTGTTTATGAATTCTCAGTAAAAGATTGGCTTTGTGATTGGCATATAGGTTTGTTGAGGAATTGAAAGTGTTTCGATGCAGAGGATCATGAATGCAGGTTTTGTCATTGTAATCTTATTAAATGAAAAATTTCGGCGCGCTTCGCGCGCATTCGTCACGGTTTGCATCCCATCTTATGGCCATTATTAAGGCTATAATACATGCAACTATTCTGATCACACTTTTCCGAGAAACATAAGTATATCTCCAACCTCTGTAGGCCTATGGGATCTTTCAGTCTAATTTGTAGCATGATCTGGAAGGTTGAAAGTACGTATTTGCCGTCGGTTATACATTTTCTTCAAATGCAGCCATTACCGGTAGGCCTATAGATGGCGATTGTTAATACACTTACGACGAAAAAGCATTTTGAAATGCGCTTTTTAGTCCTACACCCCTTTTGCTATACCTAAAAGGTGTTTGTCTGGGTTTTCGTTCAAACTTTGTAAACATACGACAGTTGCAAAGTGCTCGGCATCATACTCTATAGTATCATTTGGATGTCAGGTAATAAGCATCATGTCAGTGCCCCATTTTATATAATTAATCCAGAGCTTCCAGGAGGCCCTGTACCGCTGCCTGCCAGCCTTAGAAATACCCTTTCATAATGCACAACGAAGCAAAGGAAAATTTTCGTAACAGTCCAAGAATGTTTCCGTGGACTCAACGCACGTATTTTTAAGTAAAATCTTACCCCGAATAGAAGGCATTAATTAAAGTAGCCAAAAGTGGGACTTCAGGAGGTTTGCTGACAACATACCCTTCTGTTGGACAACATACTCTCCTCTTTCACCTTACCAAAAAAATAGAATTCACTAATGTCTGGATAATTTCCAGCCATATATGATCAGTTCCAAACGTATCCCAAAGATAGCACCATTTTGCATCTAAGCAACCTTAAATTAACAAAATTTTCTCAAAGGGGAGAGGGACACCCCCTCCCCTTAGACCCCTCACCCAGGTCAGCACCTTCATGAAGTGACAAAGGAAAGATTATCACTGCTGTATACTATCACAGGGACGCATACTCTCCTCTTTCACCTAATCATACTCTCCTCTTTTGCTTAACCAAAACTTAGAATTCATTTAAATTATGGATATTTTCCAGCCATATATGATCAGTTCAAAAAATATTCCAAAGATATCACCATTTTGCATCTAAGCAACCTTAAATTAACAAAATTTTCTCAAAGAAGAAGGTACACTCCCTCCCCTTAGACCCCTCACCCAGGTCAGCACCTTTATGAAGTGACAAAGGAAAGATTATCACTGCTGTATACTATCGCTGGTACCCATAAATAGGTACAATTTATGCAGACCTGGGGGAAAACTGAGGTGGCATTTGGACGTCATCTGTGATCCCCCCCAATCACCAAACCCTGGCGGTGACACTGCTCAAGAGGACAATTTCCTTTAAAAGAACCCAAAATTTTCGGCGCGGTAGGCGCGCGGTAGAGTCACTCCAGTTTCTTCAGTACTTCCATTCTACATTGCTAGATAGCACAAGACCTGTCAAACTTAACAAGTAACATGTAAGTAGAGTACGCAGTTTATGTAGAGGTCCTTAATTCCATCCCATATCGCAAATACTTGCTGTTGTCTTGTGTGTGTCATGCGGTACGGTCAGTTGGTGAGCGACTCAAGGAGAAAAGTTTGGGTATTTCATAGGGTAGTCCAGGTGTTTCGATAAAATGTATGTTATCCCTGATATGGTCTACAACCCCTACAGTTTTTCTTTTTTGTTTTTGTTCTTAATGATTACATATATTTTTTGTGTAAACCCCCCCCCAAAAAAAAAAAAAAAATCGCGCGCTTCGCGCGCTTTGAAATTTTACGTTTGAGATTCAAAAGTACACTATCAGTGCGCAACTCGGCTCATGAAGTATTCAGTGATATTATGCAAAATATGCCCTGCAATGACTTGGAATATTTAGGCTCCTTCATATCCCCTCCTTACCACCCCTTCGACATAGGGGCTGTCGGAACTTCGGGTCACTGCATGATCCGGCTCCCTGTGGGGAAAATGTTGTCGCTACCGACCTGGTCGGTTTACTTATTTTGGCTTTCAAAAGGGTCATTTCTGCGATAAAATCCAAAATTGTCAGTCCACTTTACCCACTCTTCCTCAGTTCCGTTACTAATAGCTAAATATATTACAAACCCTTTCCACCTTTTCAAGTAACTTAATATAAGTAGAATACATGGATTTATGTAAATGCCGGTCATTTCATCTTATTTTGCTAAACCTAGTTAATGTTCTCTTGTGCCTGTCGTGCGGTACTGCAAGTGACTCGAGGAGGGAAGTTCAGCGTAGGTTATGCCCGATATGGCCCAACTGCCTTTACAATTGACCCATATATATATGCTTCAAATTAGTACAGATTCTTTTTAGTGTAGGCCTATCCTAAAAATTTCGCGCGCTTCGCGCGCTTTGAAATTTCACAGTTTAGATTCTAGGAAAAACGATAAATCAGGGCGGAAATATATATCTCTAGTATATATAAATATTATGAAATATATGCCCCGCAATGTCATAATCTAATACACAAGTTTTCTTCAAATCCTTCCTCACCAATTCCTCGACGACAGCCATGGCTGTCGGGGCTTCGGGTCCCTGGATCGCCGTCGGGGAGTCTGCCCCCGTCGGGCAAATCCTGGCACCACCCCTGGCGCCGCGCCAACTGATGGTCGGGCTCCGCTCAGATAACGAGACAACCAAAAATCCCATGCATCTCTCACAAGAAGGGAGACAACTTTCAGACAGGACATTTATCATAAAATTTCTGACACAGGGAATTTCAATGAAAGCTTGTTTTTATACGGATCAAAGAGCCTAGGAAACGCGTGTGAAATGCCATTTCTTGCAATCTTGGGGTCTTCTGGACCAAAAATTTTCTCCGTACGCTTCGCGCCAACTCATGGTGGCGCTCCGCTTAGATAGTAACTATATCGCAAAACCCCCCCTTTAGTCAAAACCTGCATCCGCCCCTGGTTCCCGGTTACTTTTATATGAATTGCTTAGGCGTGAGAGATTGACGTATTTGATAATTTTATAACTAACAGTATGCACAATATGCTACAGCGCTGCCCCTTTATACCTTCTTATATTATTAATAAAAATTCATTGTTCTAGATTCTACACCGTGAACATTTCAATAAAAACGTAATTTTATTATTGTCTCGTGTTTCCTAAAGTTCGTTAATTATTAAATAGTTATATGCTACGGTATGCATTCATTGATATTCATATATTTTTATTATTCCTTTGTTCCTCCTCCTTTATTCTAATACCGTCTGTAAATTGTGAATGACAACTAAGATCCTGCCTAAATAAGTAGGCAAATAATGGTCATGTATTTGTCAAAATTGCCGAGGTATGGGAATTTGGGAGTCCTTTCTCAAAAAACTTTAGGGAATTAAAAACTGTTAGATTTCCTGGCATCTGACAATCAGGGGCGTCACTTCCATGGGGATGCCACAGCTACAGAAATTTTTAAAGTGTCGTTCGTTGGGAAAATTGTGCAGTCTGTCGGAAAAAAAAAACTTGCCAACTTATTTTCAACTCCCTGAAGTTGTTGAAAAAATCTTTTATTTGGGGCTACAGAAATGTCGGGAAATTTTTTAGCACTATGTTTTACTTTAAGGAAATAAGTGTCGGGTGGAAATATTGCTTTGGGTACATTTACCGGAGACCTCATCCCCCAAAGTTTTAACTGTGATGGCAAACTTTTCTGTTTTTTTTTTTTTCCTTTTTTTAGAAAATCATTATACATTGTTAGGAAATTAATCACATATTAAGGATTCTGTATCAGTAAGTAATTTCTACTTCACGACTCCTGGAGCCATTGCCTTTTTGCTGTCGGGTAAACACAGTTACCATATTGCATAATTGACTGCCATAAAATAGACACTATGTCCGACCAGAGAGTTGGCAGGAACTCCCTGGTCCGACAGTTTAAAATAAAAGCCTTTGGCAATGTGACACAACTCAACCTGACTACTCGCCGGAGAGGATTTTATCAACACACTGGATACATTCAAAAGTCTATCTACCGTTTGTGAGTCACATATTGGAGCGAGTACATTGAGCAGTCGCCTTTTTGAGGGATGTATAACTTATTTTACTTAACCCCTACTCAACCCTGGCCGGAGGGGGGAGCTAGCAGGTTCACCCCCTCCACAATGCCACCGATGGCTTAATGCCGACGAGAAAGTTCCCTTCTCGGCTTATCTGTTCTTTTAGCCAGTCTAGAACGGGACCGCACATGGCAGACTGACCTATATTGTTAAGTTCTGAAGGTCAAGAGAGGGTAGTCATGATAAGTGCTAGCCTAGTGTGTTTTAGGGACGTAGCCCCTTTGGGGTAGAACTCCGAGGGAGTCACGTTTGGTTTTCCACCTTTGGCTTCAAGACTCGAAGGGACTTTGGAAAAAGAATTGTTCTTTTATATTTTGGCTTGGAAAAGAGATTCATGTATACTGTAATATCTTACTGCATAGTGAAGTAATATATATTCAGATATGTGTCTGGAGAAACCAATGTGTTCAAACCTGATTATTTATATTTTAGAGTTAAAAGTTGATATTTTGAAACCCGTGTTTTCTCTATTAATTACATGGTTATCGTTGGGAGGATCAAAAAAAGACTATCTGTTCAACCAGGGGCATACGAAGGAGTTTTTCTTAAGTGTCTGTTATTTTGTCAGGAAGCGGAGGGGAGGGTATCGGAGGAAACGTTAGTGCAGTAAATCGCCCTTGCGCTACAAAGGGGATGTTTTAGGTATGATGTTACACTCCAAAGGGTTTGTGATTTTTCAGATTCAGATCCATCCAGATGTTGGTGCACAATGTTTAATGTTTTGTCCTAATTTTTGTGTGTGGAAGGAGAGGGAAGGGGGTCCCTCTCCCAGTGTCCTGGCAATTAGTGAAAAACGTAGGAGTTTCATATACGGTTTTTTAAGAGCGGGGTTTCGATGGGCTCGTCCCACCACTCTGGAAATACAATTCCTTAAGACTCGAACCCAGGTTGTGAACTGGGGAAGGGGTGCTCGCATCCCGTCTATGGCAAAGATCGAGTCAACTGGAGCAGGGATTTGCAAACAGGTGGAGTTCTGACTTCCTCTTTTCTTGCTTCTATCACTCAAACCCTACTTAACCCCCCATCAACTGCTTTTCTCAAGCCTTTACATTCTTCAGCTACCACACAGCCCCCAGGAACTCAAAACTTCTCTTTGGAGTCGAACTACAATCTTGGACAAAACTGTTGGGGTGTCCCAACGAGTTTTGTCCAAGATTGTAGTTGTCGCCGAAGAGATGTTAACTACTTCGTAATACTTAGACCTGCAGAACTGTTGTTTGTGGTGCTGGTCGTGTTTTTTATAAGCAATACGCCTGGGCAGAAGGAAAGTAATGCATATACATACAGGAAACACATTTGCAGTTATTGCTAATAATTTCCTCAAATACAAGCAAAAAACCGCGTTTTAATCGGATTTTTCGTTCCAATTCTATCTCGAACTAATGAAGGTGTGTTTACATCAAACCAAGGACCAAAATTCGAAATTTTCACAAAGATTGATTTTCGTGACATCTCGCATGAGCTCGCACAACCCGACCATGTACAAACGATAGCTTACAAACTGCTAGCCTGTTCGCGATTGCGTCCGATGGCGTCCAAAATCTCAAAAATAGCTTTTAAAATAGAGCATTTTTCGAGCTTTCAAGACTCGTAACCATGGAAACACTAGTTAAGACATTGATTGAAAGCCATTTGTTGCTCCCTTGGCGTTATAATTGACTCTCTTTTAGTTTGTTAGTTGTTCGCCAACAGCTTATATTCTACGTCAACACATGAAAGAGAATTTTGTACTTACGTTTCTCAAGCCAGGTGGACAAATTTCACTCTTAAAATTCCGTTTGTTACGTGTTTCTTATATAAAGCCTAAAAGTGTCACTCGGTAAAGAAAATGAGTGAAAAGCAATCAAGTTGGCGAACTTCGCCTCAGTTTGCGTCCGAGTCCAAAGCTTATCTCTCACTACTTTGGGAAGAAATCAGTTTCTCTGTCTCTTAGATTTTGCTTCGATTGTCATCCAAATAAATAATTTTTCCTCTGTTATTCCTTTTATTTTCCTCAGTTTTATACGGCCCGATACAACGGTTCGACAATCTAAAGACTTGTAGTTAAAAACTTGTGTGCTTGAGTCAGTGCATATATGCCTGCTGACTTTATAATTACCATGTATCGCCACACAAATCCTGTACAATGAGAATGTGTATGCAGTATCTGTGCAGTGTCATATGGTCCTGTATACCACTACACACAGACACATGTACAGTACCGAGGGTGTTACTCCAAGAATAACACTATTACGTAATACTCAGGAGGAATGGAGTCAGCGTTGATGACACATTGATATGATACCGTGCCCTCGGGTGGTAAGTTTATTATGTACATAACCTTGGAAAAAACTAGTTGGGACTCAGGAAGAATTGGGAAGTCAGAACTCCATCTGTTTGCAACTCCCTGATTGGAGTAGTGCCACGAATTTCGTGTGTGTTAACCAGACAGCCTCAGGATATACCTTAGGTGATCTCATACAGTAAGTGTTCGACGTCCCTCCCCCCTCCCCCCAAGTTGCTAAATCCTGCATGTGTACGGGCCTGAGTACGCCACTGTTTTGAACAAAAGACTGAAAAGAGTAATTACCCACTTAAAATGTCTGTGATATTAGTTTGACAAAACAAGATGATATCATATATTGCTTGATACAGTGTGGAGTGATACTCATAATAACTTGAAAATGTGCCCACAATAACATACCAGTTGTAAGGTCGGTCTTCCAGCTTCCTGCTCAGTGTGAGAGGTAACCATACTGCTGGTGGGATCAAAGACCTCAAGTGGGTTGTTGCTTTGTGGATCAGTAATCCAGTTTTCTCCAGCAGCAGTCTCTGGACTGTTCAGGGCTCTCTCTCTCTCTCTCTCTCTCTCTCTCTCTCTCTCTCTCTCTCTCTCTCTCTCTCTCTCTCTCTCTCTCTCTCTCTCTCTCTCTCTCTCTCTCTCTCTTTGGAAAGCCGCATAACGTGGAATGTCTTCTTCAGTGAGTTTAATCATCAAGCTTTCTTAGCGACCGGAAACATGGTGGCACAAAATCCAGGTTTCTAGAGACTGCGGCCAAATACTGGGCCATAGAATACCCACACATAGCTGATTTTGTAGGCACATTATAATTCTCAAGAATAATAAACACATCTAAATTCTCAAGAATAATAAAAAAGGCCAAACCATGTATGTGGAATGATTTCTAGCCATATAAATAGGATCTGGTATAAAAACCGCAGTGCCTATCATGATTCTGAAAATACAGGTCTTCAAAAACGCAGCTTACTTTCAGAAAGTAAATTTTTCAAACTTTGGAACCATCTAGGCACCAAACCAAGTGTCAGGAAGCCCATATAATTTTGCTCAGCATTATTTGGTTATGGGTCAATAAGCGATGAGCAAGCAAAGCCTAATAACTTTCTTAAATGACTGAGTTATTCGGGCCCAAAATTGGTCACGTCGGAAACATGTGGAATATAGGCCTTGTACGAGGCAAGTGTTGAACCCTATGGGCAATTACCAACAGCTTTTATTTTTTACTTTTACAGAGTGTAATGTTGTTTTTGGCAGCTTTGTAAAAAAAATGTAGCATATCTCTACCCCTTGTATAGTATTGAAGGTATATCATTTATAGCTTTAAATTTGTGGGCCTTCTAATATGATTCCAATGGCTTTTGCCAGTTTCTTTCTGACATGTGGTATAACTCACTTTCTCCCTCTCACTCTCACCCAGCCTTGAAGGGTATTCTAGATGGACATTATTTTGTACATCTTTTGCCATTTCGGATTCTTGCAAATTAGGGTCGTAAAAAGTAATACATGTTAGTTTCATTACTTTAATCGCACTCCCAGACCCCTTAAACATAGGTAAAGACATCCAAAATGACTTTTACGAGTCTCAGATTTCGAGATTTAGTCAAAAATTTATCAAAATAGGGGCCTTTTTGAATTTATGCAACTTAGACAAGCAACTCGGATTTGCTCGAACTTTTAGTATGTCATTATGGGTTCAAAGAAATGCATTTTAAACATAATACTTTGTTTTCAATAGGTTCTAGGTGAATCCGTAGTGTTCTTGGACTATATAGTTACGTCCGTAAGCTTTTAGTAGTTTTTTTAACGCATGTATATTTTTCCAATCATAGAGAAAGGGAAAAAGAACTTCCCATGTTTTTCACATTTTTCAAGTCCTGTGTATCTCTTTAATCACGCATATAGGGCAAAAACTACACAGAACCATCGGGGCCCCACCTCCAATTCCCATGCACGAAACAAATAATTTAGTTTGATTTTGCTTTTAGTTCTTAATAGCTGTGCCTATCACAAATTACCGAGGAAAATGCCAAAATTCGGGAGCTATAAGCTCGGCTAATCTCAGACGCTCCGGCAGTTCTTCAAAACTTTCATGATTGTAGGCCTATTACTGTTTAATACCACAATCATTGAGATTGTATGTGACGTTTCGTAGTCTAGACCAAAATGAACAACTAGATGGTGACACGGATTTGGCGGTTAGTGAAATCATCTTCCAATTTTATTTGTAAATGTCAGTTGGTCATGTTGAAGTCAGCAGGTATTTACAGAATTGTTGATGTAAAAACGATGAAAATATATGACAGACGGATGATCACAATTCGATTCCTCTCAATAAGAGAATTTTCAAATTCAACTAAGCTAAATGTAGACATGTTAACACTGCAGAGGCTAGCGATTTGGGCAAGTCAGACTTCCTAAATTCAGTCGACACCAAATCTCACAGATAAAACAAAGTTTCAGCGACTTCCCATAAAATGACTAAAGCCCCTTTCACAATTGGCGCACGACTACTTGCCACACTTTGGTCGAAGGACAGGGCGAACAAAATCTTCTATTGTACTTGATCGTAGAGAGCTTTCACAGATGCAACAGGGGTGGTGAAACAGAAGCGTCTACGAACAACCGTTGTACGATCCCGGCGCATATGTTCGTCCGAGTGGACGAACGTTCGCAAGGGAGTGTTGCACGAGTGGTTACGATCGGGTGACGCCACCCCATTAAACAATCTGATTGGTTGCATGGTCGTACGAGCTGACGCCTGATTGGATGAGAGCGGTCGTGCGAACGTTCACCATTATAAATACCGCCAGAAACTTGGATCTTTATCAGAAAGTCGCTGAATGCAAAAACAGAGAAGATGACGCCCAAGAAGATGAGCAAAGCCAACAAGCAAAAGTGAAGGGGAAGAGAAATCTTGCTGATGAAGCTTTGGATATAATGAATTTGACGGCCCTGTCTTCCTATATATACCAATAGGAATATTCGCATATTTCTCACACAGTCGTACAACGATAGCACAACGTTGCCAGATCGGATGCGAGTTGTCTCAAGCACACGTGCGAATGTTGCACTATCAAATACAGATCAAATGCACTTTTGCGTCGCATGATATCTTGCAACGTTGCACAACAGTCATACTACCCTCAATGCGACCTGATACGACTGGATCAGTCGCAATCACGCTCGTCTGAATTTTGAACATGTTCGAAATTCAGAGGAGACCTGCTGCGACCGCCTGCGCCACTGCAACGAGTGCGACTCCTCGCACTTCACCTTGCGAGTGCTCGTGCAACAGCGAAAAAATTTGGTCGCCATCGCTCTTAAACAGGTCGTGCGCCAATCGTGAAAGGGGCTTAAGTAACGACCTGGTCAACCTTTACGAGAGTGGCACTATGTATCTCTTAGAAGGCTGCTTTCCTTAGTGAGTTATCTGTAATTTCCCCTTTGTTTATCCTATCTTGGTTCCCCGTGTCTTTTCAAGGAAAAACAGAGCAGTACTATAAATGCAAAATCCTCTCTCTATGATTTAATCAAATTCTTTCGAATTGGTCAAAAGTTCAACATTATTTAACTCTCAGCCAACCGACGTAGCCATAATGATACTTATTCCAACCGACAGGTTATTAAATAATTCCCTCAAATGGCAGCATTCCCCTTTTGTCCAAACCACTGTTTGCTGAAACATTTGGAAATACTTGGGGAAACTAAATGGAAGCTAAATCTCTTGAACCAACTCAGCTTTTTATAGCAGTGTAGTGAAATTACACTGCAGTATATAAGGTACACTGAAAGAATATCGTCACATTATATTGACCAAAAAGAATAGAAACATAGAAAGTGAAATAGAAACGAAGGTGCCAGCTCTAGAAGTCCGTGAAACTTTCAGCGCTTTTCAAAAGATCTGTGTACACAAAATAAAACTCTTCAATTCATTCGAAAAGACCTTTTCACTCACAATCAACGAAACCTTAGACTTAAATGCAAGCTTGTCGGTTTGATGTATGGAAAAGATGTTCATGGGTTCTACTCATGCATTCTGTCCAATGGGTGCCAACGAAGCGCGCTGATAAAATGGCTTTTAAAATACATTTCAACACCATTTTTCATCATTTTGCGATGGAGTGGTGTAGTTTCATTCTTTTATATTGCAAAAACAATGCGTAATAATATTTGGATCCACTTGTTTTGAGATCCGTAATTATTTTTCTAGTTCTTTTTGAGGTATTTGAAACTGCCAAGCAACCTAGAAAGTAAAGATTTAACATAGCTCCACCCGCCCGCCCTCAAACAGTAGATTTTTTCCAGCTATCCCATTAGTAACTTCATAGTAACTGCGACGTAAATTTGCCAATTTTTGAGAGCGAAAAGATAACGAGAAAACAAAGGGAGGTTATACCCCCGTAGCTACGCGGTATGATGGTACCTGGATGGATTCCATTAACTGTGTGAAAATGCCGTTGTTTTTGTTTTGAGTGGGTGTAGGCGTATGGTCACGATAAGTGCAAAAACGGACGTAAATGAAAACGAGATCGTCCGATTTCAGCCTCTGAACGAAACTAAGTTGAAAAAACAGGAACACTAAATTTACATACTTTTTAGGGTGAAAATCGATTGAGCAGAGTAACTTCTAAAAATAATGTGATTGCAGTGTGCGAAGGCGGATGGACTGGAGGTTTTCGCTGCAGTGCAAATGGGGCTTTGAAGCGGCCTTGAAAGGGGGTTCGCCCGAACCCCCTGAATTCCCTTGGATACGCGCATGCTGTGGCTGGATTCGCTTTGTTACTTATATATAATGTTATCACAACACAACCACAAAACAAACTAAGGAGTGGGCTTATTTGATGTTTAGAAATTAGTAATGGACAATAAGTATCTTGCACTAAGTATCGTCTGTTGTGAAAAATGTTACATTTAGTCCAGGAGGCAAGTAGCAAAAATTGTCGTCTCGCTTCACCCCCGAGGTGGAAAAGGTTTGGCACTTTTAATTGGTAGAGGGGATCCTCCTGGTCAATTTGAGACCGGGTGTGGAGATCCATTGTACCAGCAAGGTACTAAATATCTCAGATTGGTGACGTTTTCCCTATTGCATTTTCATGAAAAATTAGGGAGTAGGGACTACATCTATTGACTATCAATAGTTGTCAATTTCAGATGTCGTCAAGTCCGGGAACTATTTTAATTGTAATGTTTGCATGAGCAAAGGTTGGGGTGCCAAATACTATGGACGAACAGCATTTTAGCTGCTGCTGTATCTTACAGTATACCCTAATATAGGTGGGTGATATCTGAAAAACAGGGCGAACGTCGAAAGTTTCCAATCTATTCCGTTCCATCTTTCGAGAAAGAAATGGTGTGAAAAAAAAATACGAAAATTCCATTTTCTAATTTTTGGTCAATATTTGGCCTGAAAGATAAACAAGGTGCTGGTTCAACAGATGTAATCATTCTTCATTTCCAAAAAACTTTATGATTCCTCCTCTCAAGTATGTGTAAGTTTGGTATCTAGATGAGTTTCTGTCTATGAATACTAACCCACTAACTCCGGAAGTAAAACATTTCCACCTTGACTCGACTTCGATGTTCTTTTGACTTCTCATGACGTCACCAATGACGTCATCAACACACACTGAGCATCACATTATAGAATTTTTTTAATGTTTTCCAATAATACTAAACATTGTTTGGTTTATGGAAGATATTGATATGAAAAGTACATATGAAATTCCCCTACCCACTAATTTTTCATGAAAAAACACTAGGAGAAAACTTCACAAATCTGAGATATTTAGTAACTTGCTGGTACAATGGATCTCCACACCCGGTCTCAAATTGACCAGGAGGGTCCCCTCTACCAATTAAAAGTGCCAAACCTTTTCCACCTCGGTGGTGAAGAGAACTCGAAAAATAGAGCTCTTGAGATTTGGCTCCCAGAGTAATTTGTGTTGTTGGTTTACTCCTCACGGCAATGGGTCTGACAGAACTTACATATAATGCTCACTACATCCTGAACAAAAAGCAAGATTTTGATAATCCTATATGTTACTCCTTCCGGGAAGTGTGTCGGCGTTCTATTTGATACACTGATACTGTCACCGAATTATACTGCACGTAATTATAGCTGTAGGAATTATATGTATCTGTTGAAATGTAATTTTCATCTAAAAATGAGACTGAACTTAACCTGCTGGTCCCCTTAATTAGAACGCACTCTTCATTAAAAGACGAGGAATATTGATAAATACAAGAGAATGATCCCCCACTAAAATTTGTACGATTCCACAGAACGTACCATTTCTTGTCCTTTTGCAGAGAACTAACATAAACAGGACGCGATCCTGGTATATCCGACGGTGCTGCTAAGGCGCGTGTTGGGCGAGCTGACTGGGAAGTCTCATAGAACTTAACGTTCCCTTCTAGTTCGTCACAAATCGCCATGCCAAGTTGAGAGACGTGGAATCCTTTAGAGTTTGAACACTCTACTTTCCTCTCCAGTTTAGCATGAAACGTTTCTTTTTCTTCTAGAGAAAAACTAAAGGCCTTTATTGTTTCGCCATCAGTGAGTAATGCATAGCAGTTTTCACCACACTCATCCCAAGATACAGCACTTATTTGATATAAAAGAGCACTACTTAGAGTAACGCTGCTATCTACACGTAAGCTTTTATCATTTTCGTTGAATATAACATTTTGCGGTGTATGATCGTTTTTGACAAAGAGAAACTTCGTTATTTTGTTCACTGGCATGCGAATTGATGATACATTAGAAATTTTCCCCACAATGCTTACGTTATCTAAACTTTGCTCAGATTGTCCAGTACGATAGCGGGCATGTAAAATACTGTCATGTCCATTCCTCTTCTGAAAGAGAAAAACAATGGAGTTAGCTGATAATAAAGTGAAACTCGTGTAAGAATGATCAGGTAAGGAACATTCTAAATCTCTCAACTTGGACACTGATAAACACATTTCTTTACCCACGGAACTATAGGCTGTTAAGATCCCTAGTGGTATGTGTGTCCATTGCTCATTAGGTTGAAATGAAATAGATTCAGTGTCTTTGAGAGCTTCCTTCTCTAAATCAACCACATTTTTAAGAAGAACTGTTGTCTTTTTGGCAACACTGTCAATTGCACTTTTCCGTTTAAAATCTTGTTGTGTTAGTTCAAGTTTCATTTTTGTACACATAACTTGTGTACACTCGCCGAACAGTGATAACTCTGCTGCCGTTGCTGCTAGATCCTCAAGGTACTTTACTGTACTCTTTTCCTTCTCACCTAACTCCAAGTGAAGCTCTGTCATTTTCTTCCTAACCTGCTGGATTATCGATTCTCCAGCTTCATCTATCCTCCCTCTGATGGAATCACCTTCCAGTTTGCATCTTTTTTTGGCACCTTCCAATAAAAGACATACATCATTCGATTTTGTAGTGAGGGTCATTAAATCCTTTTCAATAGGAACTAACATACCACAATATTTATCAACAGCTTCTTGTGCTTTTAATATATCATGGTCCTTGTCATGACTTTCATTCAGACATTTTTGGCACAACAACTCGGAGCACTCTACACAATAAAACACGAAGTCTTCTTCATGAGTGTCACATCTCGTTTGCTTTACTGAACTCATTTCGTTCCTCTTCTGGTTAGCAGAGGATACATCAACTTTTGCAGTTTGCACTTCAACCATCGATTGTAATGCGAAGTTCGTCGGTAGATCTTCCACCTTACCAGACGGAGGCAGTTGAATTGTGATTCTACAGAGAGGACAGTTAGGTCTACTGGATTGCATCAAGTTTCGAAGACAAGGATCTAGGCAGAAACTATGACCACATGAAATCATTTTAGGATTCTTGTAGCTCTCACAGCAGATTGGACAATCCGAAACTGAAGTTCTTCCTGTAGTTGCCATCGTGACAAAGCTTCGTATCCTTACAATTTTCCGAATTAAACCGTTCCAAAGATAACCTTTAGATTGAAACAATATCGAAATGAAGAGCTTTCCCACTTTGTTCCTGTAATATTAAAGATAAAAAGTTACCTTAATATTTTATGTAAAGTAACACCCATCTCAATGCAGTACAACACAACGCAATACAATACAATACACTACAACACAATACAATAAAATACGGTACAGTACAATACAATACAACACAATACATGTAAAGGTAACATAAAAAAGACGGAGTTGAAATAAAGTATAGAACCAGTCAGTAGAAAATCGCCCCGCCGAATGTGATGTATTTTGACTACCCACCATTCACTAACTTCATTTATCTAGAACTAAATATGTTTCCATGAAGGGCTCCATGTTTTGCTCGTTTTGCTTTATGCACTTACAGCGAATGGTTACCGTAGGTTCTGAAAGTAATTACACCGTTGACTATATAATTTCCAGAGTGGGCTAGGGTCTCCCGCTGTTGTATTCTCCCTCAAAATCGATTGTAATTTGTGTAAAATTACTGGTAAAAGGCAAGACGGATCAGAAAGCTAGGGGAACCGCAGCGTGGATATATGAATCATTGAATGGTGATTACGTATGGGTCGCCCCGAAATAGCTGCAAGCACTCAACGAATATGTTATCATAATCATATTTAAGATCACAAGTTAGATTGGCTGAGGGTAGATTTTTAGAGAGGTGAAAAGGGTGGAGTGAACAGGGGATTGATAGTTTCTTGGGAGGAGGAGGAAGAAGGGGTGGAGTGAAACGCAGATCGACACTTAAAAAAAAGGGGATAAAAGAACTAAAATAATATTTTCCTACACAATATTTAATTACTCAAATGGGTGGGTTTGTCGTGCCCCCGTGTGCGAGAAGTAAAATTTTGGGTATTGAAATATTATGCTTAAGCACACCATTTTACATCAATCTGAATACGAAGCGTCTGAAAATATTTTGTCTTAATTTGCTGTTTATTCAGAAAACGTGAACTCTTATGCCAAAAAATTATTTAGCACATCAAATTTATATATCCTGAATAATAAATACACGAATGTGGGCAAAACAGAAGATTTCAAGTTCTATCGTAAAATCCATAGATGCTTAACTGATTGTATTTTTCCTCTGAAATGATAGGAATGGGATTAATATTCCTACATAGTTCACCTATTTATGCCACAGTCATAGACAATTTTACTTTTCAAACATCTGTGAGGCAATTTTTTCTTGACCCAATAGATATATATATATATATATATATATATATATATATATATATATATATATATATATATATATATATATATATATATATATTATATATATATATATATATATAAATATATATATATACATACATATATATATATATATATATATATATATATATATATATATATATATATATATATATATAGGGTTAAAAACGAACACAGCGAAACCCAAATTCATTATTGATTCAGACCTCCTGACGAACGCATTAGCGTGAAACTCTAGAGTAGAGGTTTTATTTGCTTTTACGGCTTAAAATACTTAACATATATATATATATATATATATATATATAGGTCGAAAAGTAATTGGTTAATACATTCGATCTTGAATTGAAACCAATCCTAGATAGAGCTTAGCCCTTATCAAAGAAGGAAAGGTTGAAAGAAAAGCACCAGAGAGGAAAACTAAGCTTATATATATATATATATATATATATATATATATATATATATATATATATATATATATATATATATATATATATATATATATATATATATATATATAAATCAGATTAATTAAATATGTTTTAATGTGTTGGATTCCAATTGGGGCAGCAAAAAAGAAACACGGTTTACTTTTTTCTTAGCTGTATTATGTTTCTATTGTAAGTCATTCATTGAGTACATGCTTTCCCTTAGTATGTAGTAGAAACAAATTTATCTTTTCCTTTGTTTAGCTGGTAGTTTATTGGCAAAGTGTGTCGATATTTAGGTTTCCTTAAAAGGTAACAAGTCTTTTATGAGAGAATGTACGACTTTACAATTATTATTTAAATTTTTATTTTTTAATTTATTTCTCTTGCTCAAAGCGTACTATTTTAACAAAACCATGTGGGATTTTTCAAAATAAAAATTAGAGAGTGTATGAAAATGAAGTGAAAAATGAAAAGGCGTTATTACAATGGGCTACATAATGCAGTTCAAGTAACTGAAACCAGGGAAACCCAAATTTTCCCACGCATGGTTTTTCATATTACGCAACAAGATATTCCTTTGCAGCAAAGAGTAATCTTTCAAAAATATGAACAATCGAAATTGATTTGGTAAAGTTTCTGGAGCATACATTTTCAAATAAAATACTAAATGATAAAATACGAAATGATAATCAAATTCAACTCCCGACCAAAATTTGAGCCAAACAATATTGCAGAGACGTCTAGAGTAACCTCTTGAATATCAGTATCACTTAGAGATATTTGTAGATTATTCCAGAGTTTACTTGAATGTGAATTGTTATAGATTAAATGTTCTATTGGCTCAGTGTACTTATGGCAATGGCCATATTTGTCACATGTTGTAACCTTTATCAAATACAAAAAAAATATTCCTTGGAACTAAGAGCCAAACAGTGTTTATAAAAGTCAATCATTTTTAACCCGCCATCCCAGTAGTCTTGTATTAAGTATAAGCTAGTAATGCTTTAAAATAATCGCGGTCAAATGAGAATTCTGTTCAAAATGTAATGGGGCTAAGGGAAGGGGGAGGAGTGTAGTAGATTCGTATTCCCATGCTATTAGCGACTGACTCTTTTAAGTGTAATGATTACTCATAGTGTATCATCATTGTTCTACCACGTGTATGTTCCAATCATTATGATCATGCTCATGACCTATCATAGAGTATGACGCCGAGCACTTTATAGCAATCGTATTTTTCCCAATTGTGAAAGAATATCCAGACGAACAGCTTCCAGCAATGGGGAATGGGAGGGAGGGAGAGTGAGTATAGGTGCAGGGGGTGATAGTAGACGTTCCTGATAGGTATAGAAAAGGGGTAGAAGGACTAATGAGTGCATTTTCATGTTTTTTGTCGAGTTTTTTTGTCGAATTCGAGTATGCCGAAGGCAGCTCAAGAATGGATTAGGTAGCAAGGAGCGAATATACGAGTGAGCGGACGTCGAGTAAATGAGTGAGTTTCAATCTGTAAAGAGTACAGATATACAATAATTGTGACAAACTAATACACATAATCCTAAAATAATAGTGCCTAAAAGACTACAAACACAAATATGCTTTGATGACAAGAATACTTCAGTTACGGTAGTTCGTTCTCTTCCATTACCGTAGGTAAAGAAAAATGAATTGAAATCAGTTACGACTTACGCAGTCATAACTAGTCAATTGAATACATCATAGTGCGTGGGCACCGCCCTTCCGAACAATATAAATTACCGGGATACACGTTACTCCCTTTTGCCGATTAAACTATCAAAGCTTAAAGAGACTGATAAGTTCACAGTAATTTACTTCAGGTACTTATGACATTGGGCCTTCTGTGCAATTCAGTGACAGAAATATGACGAAATCACTTCGTGTAAACACAAACAACAACAACAACAACAACAACAACAACAACAACAACAATAATAATAACAACAAAAACAACAACAACAACAAACAACAACAAACAGTACTAAACGGAGATCACTCCCAACAAATTACTGTGACGGGTGACGTATGCCGTGGCTTGTATCGTAATGGAGAAAGACACAGGGCTGTGTCTCACTATCTGACCCCAGATATGACAGCTGGGAAAAGGCAAAAATGAATTAATTGCCTGCGACATATATCAAGGGCGAACGCCCTCAACCTAAGGGTTGGGTTAGCTAAGACCGTAACACCCCACAGAGGTTGCACATGTACCTCTGTTTTCTCGAAAAAAAAGTTATCAGAATACTGTAGTTCCTTGTATAATGAGATGGAGTGCAAACCGCGACGACTGCGGGAGAAGTGCGCCAAAAATTTTTATTAAATAAGATTTCCATGACAACACCTGCATTCGGGTTTTCCATCAGGACTCTTTCAGTTCCCCCCAAAACCTATATGCCAATCAAAATGTCAGTCTTTACCTTGAAATTCATAAACAGCTTTCAACGTTTGCTGCTGTATTTCAGTGGGAATTGCTACCAGAACATGTTAATAAGAAGAACAATATTCAGGTAAGGTTTAAAGCGCGTGGAGAGCTCAAAAACTTTAATAGTTTGCGAAGGATTTGTGAAAATTCTGAGAGATTGAGAACCATTTGAGGTAGCAAATGATGACAATAGCTCCATCTCTCCGTCGACAACACAACTTGCCCTACCCGCCACAGAAATTTATAGCTTAAACGCCTTTTGGGCTCAATTTAAAATTTTCAGTTTTTTTTTCGAAATCAATTAAGGGGCATGCGCCCCCATGCCCTCCGTGCCGGTACCACTGATTTGGTTGAATTACCCAGTAAACCTTGATTGAATCTTGCAATCACAAAATACATACTTGGCAAATTCGGTAAAATTTTGCAATAGTTTTTACAACTTCATAAATAATGTATGACATTTTTGAGATAGAAGGGATGATTTCATCCAAATTTAGAAATACTTTTTATTTAAATCATCTCTAATTACATGATATTATTTTTTTTTTTTTGATGATTAAAGACCATTCTTTGCAAACTTTTAGGGAGGCATTTGCCCCCGTGCCCCCGGCTATGGCAGGTGGCTAATGGTAATAACGTAATGTATAAAGTAGTGTTTTGTGGTTGCTAATAGTTGAATCAAATGTCAAAATGTATTTGAAAGGACCAATTTGACTATATTTTGGGGAAAATGTGTTTCGAACTTTCCTTCTACCGTAAGTCCGATGGAGTTCAAACTTGGTGGGTCTCTACTTGTCCATAAAAACTTGGATGTGCATAATTGATGACGTCATAGGTCAAAGAGCAAAAGTCAAATTTTGCTACAATTTGGTTTTTGTAACCTTTTCTTTGCATATCAGTATGTTAGAAAAGATCATAAAACCAGATGATATGTAGACCAGTGATGAGATATATTTTGATGAAGTACATTCTAGTTGCTTAAGATCAAGATCATATTTGGAAGTCGTCTTTTGTCATTATGTGCTTTGCAGGACGTTGGGAAATTTCATTTAGCTCAAGCCTTAGGTATGCAGGGCCGTAGCCTGGGCGAAATCCTTAGGGGGACAGTTCATGACACTTTCTAAGCCGAAAACCAAGTGACGTGCCAACAGATATTTGACACCCGGGTAGACCCTTCCAAATTTTCACCTGTGCATGAGTGCCGTCCTTGGGGAGGGTGTTGAGGGGAGGGGTACATGTATGGCCTGTCTTAGGTGCAAAATTGTACAATCGTTGGCAAGCCTTGAACTGATAATATCTTCAAAAGTTGTCATTATTCGGATATTCTTCTCTTTTTTGGCCGGGCGTAAGTCAAGAGGTACTGTTTATGAGAAGGGAATGACATTCTATACTTTTTGTCTTTGTGCGGTGGCTTGGATGCACAATGGTAATACCTTCGGTAAAGCTTCGTAAAGAATTAAACTGTGTTAAATATTTAGTAATCCTCATTATTTAGTGATTTTTTTTTATTTTGGAAGGTGTAATTGAAGGGCATGCTGCCTCAGCTTGTCAGAAAAGGTATGTTACCTCTACTTTTTGAGAAAATTTTCTTGTTTTAAGTTTTTCTAGATCAAAAATGGTGTTATCTTCGGTAAAGTTTTAGACAGAAAGCATGGTTTGAAAGTTTAAATATTTACTGAAATTCGAGTCGGCTGTGGCATGGCATCCCATAAGGCTGGTACCCGGTGCGGGCCTCCCCTAACGCTCTGGGGACGCTACGCTACTGGGAGAGCCACCGTCGGTTCGCGCGTAGCTGTAGCGTAGACCTTGAAAGAAAATGATCGATCTAAATGTCTCCAAGATGGAAAGGGGGGGGGGGATGGGACTGGCATATTTTTGATCATAAAGTTGCATCTATAATTTCTTTAGTTTTAGATTTCATGCTTTAGAAACAAATTTAGATTTCGTGAAATACGAGAAATTTGTGAGATATGGCTGTTGTTCAAAATAAGTTTGCGGCGACTGCTTATGCCCTTTAAATTAAAAGTTTCTTCACCAGCTCATTGTGTTTAGCTAATAATTTAAGGTACTTATAGGCTATTCTATCTTTAGCCAGTGTATATGCTGTTTAAGCTGTGTATCTTGTGGAAAGAATTCGGATGGTTCATTCGTCAGGAAAGGAAACCTGTATAAGAACGCGTCCACGGCGGGGGTCCGGGGATCTCCCGGGAAAATGTGGAGAAAATAGAAACCCTTAAATGCGATTCCAGAGGGGTTTGGGGGCCTTGAATCATTATTTGGAAAGTGAAATTTTCAGCATTTCAGTATTTTTCTCAAGTAGGCCAACTTTCATTTAAGATTTGAAAATCTCAGGGAGGGGAGTTGTCCCCTTGCCTCCTACAGGCTATGGCCCTGGTATGTCGAGAATATGGGGAAAATAAAATTTGCACTCCATGAATTGGCTTTTGTTTAGTATTTAAAAACAGCTCACTCCAAAGGCCACTCATCTCAGTGGGCGTAAGAGTCGGGGGAGGGGCTGAAGCTCCTCTAGAGCTGCGAAAAAACACGTCTAGTGTGGAATGTTGAAAATTCCGATTTGATTTGATTTATTTGCACTTAAAACATATTAAAGGACAGTATACAATAATGATGAGAGACACATATAAAAGATAAAAAATCAATACAAAGGTTATAAAGCAACAATGAGATTAAAAAACGACATAACAGTGGCGGATCCAGAAATTTGCGAAGGGGGTGGCTACTGAGCTGTCCTGGGGCAGGGCTGTCAATTTTAGTGACTGGTGAGAGTGAGACTCGCTGGGAGACTACTGACGCGGAGCGCGACCATCGGTTTGCGCCGAGCGTCCCGACAGGGGGACTTTTTGCCAAAAATACAGTACCGTACCCCTTGATTGCGGGAAATGGCGCTTCCCGTGCCTCACTACTGCATGCCCAGAATTGCCAGTTTTCCGATGTTTCATGTTCCTGGAAATGTGTAAGGAGACAGTTTGTTCACATTATAAATAGGCCTACGAAAAATTGGAAATTCTGAGGCCTACCGGTATGTATTGCTGATAGCCTAAAGTCGAGAATAAATATATCCGGTGGACTCAGACGTAATTGTTTACCATTGGGTTGAAAGGGACTAGCTCGATGCTGGCAAGATTAATTATACTGTATACTGTACTACTGTCAGCTTACTGTAGACTGACTATGATCAGTTGGAGAAGGAACCCACGTAGCGTGAGAGCTGCGTTTTACGGACACCCGACACATCGTTTGCGTTATGAGCGGATTTTTTTACACCATATGATATTGTGACATTGCATGAGAAACTGGTGCTTCATCGTACAGTCGTAAGAGCCTTTAGATTGCGCTGAAATGCGTGACTCTCGCGCTGAATGCGTGAGAGTTGTCAGTCCTGCCTGGGGGAGGCTGAGGTGTAAGGGGAGGGGGACGTGTCCACTCCACTTTGGAAAAATTTTGTTTATGTGTGCTCAGATGCGAAATGGTGCAATAATTGACAAACGTTTTGTCATATTTCAGGGCCTGAAATAGTACCACAAATTGGACAGTTGTACAGATTTTCCCCAGAAATCAGACAAAACTTCCTTGTGCTAATGAGGGCATTTTTACCATACATCTCCAGAAATTTCATAGTTTCTAGATATAGCCTTTATTATATTAAGTCCACCATATTAACTGCGTTATGTTGCTCTCAAGTTTCCTCTTCTTCCTTTTGAAATTATAATTTAACCTCATTATAGGCCTACTTACAAAATTGTCCTTTTATAAATGGGTGTCACAGTTGGTGGGAGTCCCCCCCCCCCCGTATCCGCCCATGCATAAATAAAACGTAAGTGCAAGGGGTGACACAGAAAAGTTCTCTGGACAGATTCCCCAGTCGGCTTACACGAGCTTTTCTACGGCTTGTTGCCCCTATTGGAATAAAGCCCATAGGGCTTTCCTTTACTTTAACCGCTAATCTTTGACGGAACCCCTGAACATAAAGGAACCCTTTAACTAAACCCAGCGGCGATTTTATGCAATACATCACATGCATTTGCCAGCACGGCGATGCCCCAGCTGTACGTGTTGTATTTGCTTTTAACCCATTAGTTAACTTTCGAGGTTGGTAATATATAGACATTGTTCATGCATTAAGATATGACTTACCTTTCCAAAAGACCTCGAGGGTAAAATGAACCATTTAAACGAACAACGTAGGCATTATCTCCAGTGTCGTGTTTACTATCTGTATGCCTCAGATTCTACAGAATTAATGTATGGAGCCTGTAGCTAGTACAGACCTACACTGCAGTCGAGTGTCACACGTATGCAGATACATGTTTTGTGCAGCAATAATCACTGCCTGAAATATACCCAGCTTTACCATCACTTCCTGGTTCGCTGACCTTGCCCGCTTGGCGGACGTGTATTATTCCTGCTCCTAAACTGGCTGCACAAGGGGAGTACATATTCGACACTTGCTATGAAAGCAGTCGTCGACCTTACTTACATACATGCACGTACAATAGGCTGATAGACTGTGGGTTTGTGGCTAGCTGTGATCGTGGTAAGTTTGCTTTTAGGTAATGATATCCAGAATTTTCATTCCCTGCAATCCAATTCACTGTCTCTGTAGGTGAACACGCGCACAATATACATTTCCCGCAACCTTGACATATTGAACTGTATTTTGGCCTATGGTAGGCCTATATGGGTTATATGGGTTCTGACTGTACCCCTACCGTCTTCGCGACATCTGAGTTTCTAAAATCCGTCTTTTTACTTCAAAAAGTTGCAGGTTTACCTTGGTCGCCTCATGAAGAGGACTCTAGGCCAAATTTTCATGCTCAGACCGAGGTTTTCGTTTTTTTTTCAACACAAAATTTCTCTTATAAAAAATACTCATAGAATTCTCATGAGTTGTCATGAGAATCGAGTGAGATCTCATGAGAAACGCATCAAATCTCATAAGAATCGTGTGAGATCTTGTGAGCATTGTATGAGACCTCCGGAGGATCAAAAGAGATCTGAGAACTGTTTGTGATATGAAGAGAATGGTATGGGAACTGATGAGATTGCATCAGAAATCATGAGAATGTATGAGAACCTTTGAGATTTGTATGAGTATGACCTTTAAGATTTGTATGAGATCAAGTAAGTGTTTGTGAGATCCTATGAGAAGTGTAGGCTAGGTAGGCCTAATGCGAGTCCCATGAGGTCTGTTTGCTATGTTATATGCCAAAAGTGCTGCCACAAAATGCATAATGTCAAAAAAAGTATAACACATATGAGAAGCTTGTGTGAGTGAGTAAGAAATTTTATACATAGATTTAAGAGATTAAGTTCATAATTACATGTACAACCCCGTTAGCTTTGTTGATAATCATCCCCGAATAAAGCAGCTTTACTCGGGTGTCACGTGACCAGATTCAGTATGTCTGCATACAATGTCTGCTTACAAAGAGCCCCTGAAGGGAATGCAAACGTAATCTAATTAGCCTACGCAGTACTTTTTCAGCATGTTCATTGTATGAATCATGAAACATTTAATGCAGTGAGTGGATACTTACAAGTTGTGCAGTGCAGTAGGTGCCGACCTATTATACAAGCATATAATCCTGTAGGCCTACTTTTTTGCCAGTCTAACTTAGAAAACTGTGATGCTTCTTTCCACATCACTCATGCCTAGGCTTTACTTGTGTCTCCTCCTGGTGTAGTAGCTTCAGATTTTGCTTGCACCTGTTCCGTAGTCAAGGGGGGAGCCAGGGGGTGAAGCCCCCTGATTTTTTTGCCCCCCAGAGAGTTTGAATTTTACCATTGACTTAATAAAGTTGTATACATTTGGCCCCCCCCCCTGAAAAAATTTTCGCCCCCCTGGAAAAAATTTTGCCCCCCTCCAGTACCTTGTCTGGCTACGGGCCTGGCTTGCACTGGGAGATATAGTCAGCCAACAGGCCTTTTCTTCAAGTTAAAAAGCACAACAGTGGTTACAATATAGGCCTATTATTGCATTATTTCTCTACAGACTGTTTGCAAGAGCAATGGAAGAATGCCGTTTTGTCAACGGACTTCATCATGCCCAGCCTGAGTGAAATATGGGACGATTTTGGAAGACGTGTTTTTGTCTTCTAATTTCGTCCTACGCCTTTTGGACGATTTTGGTTGGAAAAGTCACTGCTTTTGGAAGATTTTTAACGTTAAGAAGACAGGAATGGTTTGTTTGCAAGAGCAATGGAAGAATGCTGTTTTGTCAACGGGCTTCATCATGCCCAGCCTGAGTGAAATATGGGACGATTTTGGAAGACGTGTTTTTGTCTTCTAATTTCGTCCTACGCCTTTTGGACGATTTTGGTTGGAAAAATCACTGCTTTTGGAAGATTTTTAACGTTAAGAAGACAGGAATGGTTTGTTGCGCAATCAGCTGACTGTTTCTCCTTGAAATGGGGATTTTCTACTCAATTATTGTCACCTATAGTTGAGGGACAAAATAATTTAGTTGTTTCTTTCATACCACGAAGAAACCTTGAAAGCTATTAATAGTAGCTTTCAATGGATCCGCCTATTCTACAGTGGAATAGTCCAGGCAGCAATATCATATGATGTATTACTGCCCTTGACTATTTTGATGAAAGGACGATTTTGGAAGATTTTGGACGAAATCGTCCAATACCAGAAATTTTTCATCCCATTTTTCACCCGACTTGTGGGGTCAAAGAGGCGATGCCCTCTGCCTAAAGTTCATGTGACTCCTATTCACATTACACACTGTAAACTTCCTGCGCGGTCCTCAAGCATCACCTCCCTGCCTCAAGATTGCCCACTTTTCAATCTTACGTGTATCTCCTTTAATTGTAGCGTTGTTAGATATTTGTGACCTATTGGTTCCTACACTCAGTGGCATCGCCAAGGGGGGGGGCAGGGGCACGTGCCCCCCCCCCCAAAAAAAACCTTGTGCCCCCAGTGTGCCCCCAACTGAGATTTGAGATTTCGAAAAAAATATAGATCTTCTGTAAGTTCTGTATTCAGAATATTTGACTACCATGTTTTATATGATTTGATTCTTCTTAGGACAAGAAAAGGCAGCAATTTGTATTTTTTCTAATAACAAAATCGCCCCATCTCATAAAGCACACAGTGTTCTCTGTGTCGGAGGCTGAGCATCGGTCTTGGTAATCTATCCATAATCCTCGCCCCCTCAACAGGTGTGAGTATACGCCTTGATAAAGTAGAGCGGAAATGTCTGCCTGGCGGACTCATCAACCAATACAGTGAATGCTGTTGTTTCGTACGTACAGTACCATGGAACTTGCCTGCCACTTGCATTGCGAATTGTAATGCAAGCTCAATGCCAGCAATTTTAAGGAGACATTTCTGTATTTTCTTCTTCGAAAAAATAATTCCAATAAATTTTAAAAGAGAAATATATGATACAAAATTCTATGATCACTTTAATCCCGTAAGACTCCAATCACTCAGTTTGTGGATCATGAGAATTTCACGTTAATTGAAAAGTCCACAATTGAACGAATATTTGATCGTTGATTCGGCAATACACATGCACGTTGTTTTCACTTTCATTAGAACTTCTCAATCCATGCATAATTTTTTTTTAGTTCCTAAAAATTCGTTATTTTTTGACACAAATTTTACTTCAAAAAGGTAGCGTATGTGGCACCAGATTGCATCTGAGGACACCTAATTTTTTCAAAAATTTCCAAAGGGGAGGGGGACACACCCTCCCCTTAGACCCTCCCCCAGGCCGGCGTTCACACTACATACCGCATACGCCACTATCTACTTGTGCCCCATCATCGAACTGTTGTGCCCCCCCCCCCGAATGAAAAGTCTGGTGACGCTACTGCCTACACTTCTGCCTGCTGGTTTGACAACTTAGCCTATTGGAGTTTCAGTAAGCTGTTTTAATCTTTCCAAATGGACTCTTAGGCTATAATTGTGATTTCAGGTTCAATCTTCTACAACTCAGCCATGTAAACTGTCAACTTAAGAGAATAAGTGTTTAACTGAGGGCAGTTTACGGAGTTCTTTTTTTTTTCTCATATATTGTAGAACATTTACAGGAGATTTACAAAGAGTTAATTCAAAAGAAATGTCTATTATCAAACTGTGGACATAGCCTTAGCACACATATCACATTCCCAAAGAAAAGCAGCAATTTTCCTCCATGTGGAAACCTGACTACATGTGTGAGTCTTCTACACTATTATCAAGAAGAGCAGTTTCTTACCAACGGCATATGCTGTTCTGGCAGCAAACATGTCTCTTGGAATGAATGATCATGACAATTTTCTCATATGATTTCTCATTAGAATCTCACAAGATTTCTCACGAGATCTAAATTCGGGAGAGGGAGAATATAGGTGCAGGGAGGGTGATATAAGTCGTCCCTTATAGGTGTAGCAAAAGGGGTGAAGGACTAACAGGAGTGTTACTTTCAGAATTCTTTTTCGCCGTACGTGTATTTACGCATGGAAGAAATTTTTGAAAAATGCACGAAGGCAAATACGTACATTCAACCATCCCCTTCCACATCATGCTACAAATTAGATTGAAAAATCCCATATCGGTGCGAGGCCTTAGGATTAGGTATGAGATGTACTTTCGGAAATGTGTTGTGATAAGAATAGTTGCATGTATTATCACCTTAATAATGGTCATGAGATGAAGTGCAGAAAGTGACAAATGCGCGTCAAGCGTGCCGAAATTCCTCATTTAATAAGAGTTCCATGACAAAACCGTCAAGCCCCCCCCCCCCCGCCCCCGTAGCAACGCGCCTGCACTGAGGCAATGAGCACCCAGTTTGGCATTTTTTCCTGTGCTGTTTTCTTAATTCATGCTTCGAAGCATGAAAAACTGCAGTATGATGCAGTGCGGGATTATGTTAATTTATGTTAGTACCCTAGGTCAGGTTATCAACGCAGAACTGACGTTACATAGCATGAAAAACTGTACTCTCGAAGCATGCTTCGAAGCACAACAGGTTTGTCCCAACTGGCTCAATGCGACAGTCGATCTCGAAAAATGTCACTGCGCAGGTTTATTTACTCTATTTTGTATTCTTTCAAGTACAATGTGGTCCGTTAAAAATTGTTCCGGAATTAAACGCCGCTAAACAGGCTATAGCCATGGTATTAGACAGGCAATCAAATCTTTCACAAATTTGTTCGAACGTCTTAGCTATAGCGGAACATGCGCAAGTTCCGAAACAAGGGTAGAAGCTTCATGCCCGCCCGATTGCTGTTGCCTGATTGGAAGATTATATCTTGCAGTGTGCTAGTTGGTTTAAAAATCTTGCACAGAACAGTTTGTTGCTTGCAGAAGTTAGCATGGCGGACCATCCAGTGACAGTGGTAGAGCGAAAGAGGAGGTGCCATTTCTGGTATTTCACCATGATGATAGGCGGTGGTCCCATATACACCCATTTTCCCATTCTAGTACCTCAAACAATATTTATTTGACCAAGAAATTAGGTAGCACTTAAATTTGGGCTCTGCATCTTCGTTTCGTACCATTTTCAGGGACTTCGATTTGTACTAGCCTACGAGTACAAACTTGTTTGGTTCGTTAATTTGTTGGAAAGTCTGTAGCTGACTATTTGCTTTCATAACAGATAACTGCCAAAGAGATTCTGTGTAAGTGTTTGAAACATCTAACATTATTTAAATTAATGTCAGATAGTCAATGTGTCGCAACCGTTCACTGAGGAAAATTTATTTTGTTAATTACTTATAATTAATAAACCTTGACCGTTTTGCTTTGCGACTCTTTTCATAAGCCCAGTATCGATCGCATTCCATTCATGTTTTCATATATAGTTCGGCACACCCCTCTTGAATAAGCCCGCTTAAATCAGTTTTATCGTTCAGCGATATTTTTCCTCATATCTTACTAAACCACTACCAAACATATCGTTACAATATAAAACCTTAAACTTCCTTACAAGGAGAGCTGCTGCGCGATCTGAGCAGTAGAAAAGACACCAGCAAGTTTTTAAGATAGGTTAGCTCAAGTTTCAAGTTTATTTCTACCATTATCACATACAACAAAAGTAAGTATTCTACAACATAATTAAGTGTACATCAATTACGCATCATACGGAAGTAAATACAGATCTTTAATAAAGTAATAATTGAGTACTTTGTAGTTGTGATAGTGCAGATTTATGCATGTGATAGGTAGAGGAACCAGAATAAGCAAAGTTTTTCAAGTCTGATCCATTCGAATAAAAATGTGACGATTGGTACTACAACAACAACAACAACAACAACAACAACAACAACAACAACAACAACAACAACATGAGGAGCAGCAGCAGCAGCAACCAAAGAAAACATAGTAGGTAGAGGAGGAAAACTAGGCGAAATTGCGGAACAAATTTTGCAGAAATATATACCCCAATTCTGTTTTTCTGTAACCGTCATGTGTAGGCCTACGCACTATTCATAATATCTTAACACAATGCATGTATGTAACTACGAATCTATTTCCTTAAGAAGAATACGATCATTGGGCCAAAATAATTGAAGACACCAGATAAGTTTGATACTTCTGATAATCTTCTTTTGCAAAATACGTAAATCATTTAAATAAGTCTTATGAGCATTTCGTCAAAGTAATAGGCTATAATTAAGATGAAGAAGGATTCGATCATTATAAATCAACATGAGTACATTTTTAGGAACAAGATATTGGTTTTAAAGATAATGGATGGTGGATAGATAATGGGTAATGGATCTATTGTAATCATTTTCTATCACAAATGGTTCTCAAACTATCAAAATTTTCGCACGCTCTCCGCGCTTTGAACTTTACCTCAGTATTGTTCTTATTATCAATATCTTCTGGTCGCAACTCTCGAAGAAAGCACACTGAGCAGCACAAACTTAAAGCTGTTTAACAATTCTCAGGTAAAAGATTGGCTTTGTGATTTGCATGTAGGTTTGATGGGGAATTGAAAGTGTCTCGAAGCAAAGCATGATGCAGGTTTTTTTTTATGAAAATCTTATTAAATGAAGAATTTTGGCGCGCTTCGCGCGCATTCGTCACGGTTTGCACTCCATGTCACTACCATTATTAAGATAATAATACATGCAACTATTCTGATCACATCACTTTTCCAAAAACAGAAGTACATTTCCGACCTCTGTTGGGACCTTGCATCGATATGAAACCTTTCAGTCTAATTTGTAGTATGATGTGGAAGGTTGAAAGTACGTATTTGCCCGTTTACATTTTTAAAAATTTTCACCAAGCGCTTCTCGTGCAGCCATAATCGGTATCCATAGGTGATTGTACACTTACGACGAAAAAGCATGCTGAAACGCGCTTATTAGTCCTTAACCCTTTTGCTATACCTATCAGGGAGGTCTAATATCACCTCCCTGCACCTATACTCTCCCTCCCATTCCCCATTGCTGGAAGCTGTTATCTGGAATTTCGTTCAAACTTAGTAAAAATACGATAGTTGTAAAATGATAGGAATGATACTCTATAGTATCATTTGGATGTCAGGTTATAAGCCTCCTGTCAGTGCCCTATTTTATATGATTAATCCAGAGCTTCCAGGGGGCCATATACCGGTGTCTGTTAGCCTTAGATACCCTTTTATAATGCGCAATGACGCAAAGGAAAATTTTTGTAATAGTCCAAGAATGTTTCTGTGGACTTCACGCCCATATTTTTGCGTAAAAACTTTCCCCGAATAGAAGACAGTTAAGCAGCCGGGGGGGGGGGGGGCTTCAGAAGGATTGTTGACAACATTACCTTCGCTTAGACAACATACCCTCCTCTTTCACCTGACCAAAAATTAGAATTCACTAAATTATGGACGTTTTCCAGCCATAAAAGATCAGTTCCAAAAATATCCCAAGGATTGCACCATTTGCATCTAAGCAACTTTAAATTTACAAAAATTTCTCAAAGGGAAAGGGGACACCAGGCCCTCACCTTTATGTAGTGACAAAGGAAGGATCCCCTCCCCACTGTTGTATATAATCGCAGAAACGCATAAAAACGTATAGTTTACGCAGACTTGGGAGTTAACCGAGGTGGCATTACGACGTCATCTGTGGTGTCCGCCCCAATCACCAAACCCCGGCAGCACCACTGATAAACAAAACGAACAACCTGGAGGATTGCGTAGATTTAATAAAATACCGATCGAAAATATTAATGCTGTTAACCTTTCATATCAAAGAAGAGATTTTTTTCTTCTTTTTCTTTTTCGATAACACTTTCACACTTATTCCTTTAACTATGGCTTCCTTTAGCAAGACTAAAGATTGGAGAATAGCAAAAAAGTTTGATAAATTTCGAATTTTAATCCCTCACAGAAAACTGAGTAATAGTTGTCTTACGATAAGTGCAGAAACTGATATTTCGTTTGTTTGTTCGCGTTGTCCTACAACTAATTAAGAGTAAATGTTGACTCTGCGATTATGATCTTTTGATAGTTACGTTCGTATCCAGCACTCTGTATTAAATGTTCAGCAAGAATCTTGCCTATACTCTCATATAGTAAGTAAACCATTATATGAGTGCAACAGGTTCCGATCATGCCTTATCACGCTGTCTTCGTTACCCTAAAAAAGTCTCAATTTCTATGTTTTGAAATCTTCTGTTCATCTATCACCTCCATCTGTCTTCAACTATGTAGCAAAAACATTTTTCTTTTTTATCACACATTTTTGCTTTGGAAGATGACACCAAGAAGGATTTTGCCTCACCGCCTGAACAACAGCTTGAGTAAATACAGTGCACATGTAGTATAGAAACTGCGAATCCCAATGTTTTAAAAAAGGAATCAAGTTGATGAACGTTTTAATTTAAACCAATATGCATTTCGAATGAACTTGAAACTCAGATAGCTAAAACTCTACGCAGCAGAGATATCCCAGTTCCATGGTTTTACCAGAGAGCTATGAGAGATGGAGAAACATCGATCAAATCTCTCAGAGAATGTGTACTTGAGAATAATTAAGTTTTCAGACTTTGACCACCGGTGACAACACATGACCTTTGACCTCCACCAAAAACAATAAGGTTCATCTTCTCACTGTAACTCATTTACATACTAAATATGAAATCTATCAAGGCTTCCTGCTTTGATATATCGTATAACAAGGTTTTCAGTGTTTGACCCCTGGTGACCCCAGATGACCTTTGGCCCCACCAAAATAATAGGGTTCATTTTCTTTCCATAACACATCTACATACTAAGTATGAAATCTATCCAAGCTTCCTATCTGGAGACATAGTTTTAACGAGGCTTTCAGTGTTTGACCGCTGGTGACCCAAATGACCTTTGACCTCCACCAAGAACACCAAGGTTCTTTCTCTTGACATGGAGCATCGATGTACTAAGTTTGAGAATCGTCAGGGTTTCCCTTCTTGAGATATCCTGTTAACGAGCAAAGTGTCACACTCACATACAAACCATGCAAACATGCACCCACACATATACACACGCCATCATGAATGCATGGGTTTCTCTTATCATCGAAACCAAAAATGACAAGTGTAACTTTTTGAATAAATTGTTGAGAAAAGTTTCGTGTTTCATTTTAGTCACCATTGCAGCATAAAAAAGTTAGACATGTTTTCTGTGAGTTATAACAAATATCTTCAATGACAATACCCATTTTGTTAATACTGTCTTCACCATGAAATATAAGCGGTCTTCTTTTACCGTAAGAAAATCTCCTTGAGTGATGGGAACTATTATAAGAACTATCACAGCTGAAATACCTATTTGTAAAGGAAAATGCTTTTATCTTACTGCAGGCCAACTTAAAGCATAACCCTTCTAACTCGAAAGTTTCATCGTATTGATAGATTCTGGCATAAGGAACACCACCTTCATCTTCAATGTCATAGCTACGTGTTTCCCAAGCAACAAACCAACGCTGATCATCTTCACGAGTAATGACAAAGACAGGATACCAGCCTTTGATATCTGGAGGCGCTGTTACTGTCTTAGTTGCCTTTGATTGTACCCTTTCATAATACTGTACCCGTTTCTTCTCTATTTCACAAATTGCCATTCCACCAAGTTTACTGACGTGAAATTGCCTAGAGGTAACGGAGGTCACAGGCTCATCTAGTTTAATTTCAAAGTTTTGTCTCACTAATACACCCATATTTATTCTGATAATTGTTTTTCCATCTTTGAGCAATGCATAACAATCATTTCTGCTTTCATCCCAACAAACCGCGCTGATCGCATTCTCTGTTGCACATTCCAAGTTCTTCTCATCAGTGGCTGTTATTGTAGAAGAAAGATCATAGCTAAGTTTGTAGATACTTGTTTCGTTGTGACCAAGAACGCTTAGCCCGCTTTTATCAGTACATGGTGATATAACTGATATGTTAGCAGTTGTCAGGAAAGAAGCATTTCCCCCTACACCACCCTGGATCGTAATTACGTGTTTGATGACGAAATCGGAAACATGAATATTTGTTGATTTGTTCACCCACACAAATCCCTTATAGCTCTGAACCCCAGGATGGTAAGAATATGTACCAACGATTGTGATATCCCACAATTTATTTGCAATGGGAACTAATTTTGTTTGTAAAGGGTTGGGTTCTAATGTACCAAGGCTATTTTCATGAAAGTGTTGAAGGGGAGATGGGTGAAAATATAAACCTATTCCATCCGGGACGTTTGTATTTTCCAGCTGTAAGACATCTTGCGACAGTTTTTCCGTTTTTGATGAAAGGTTGTTAACCACACCTTTGCTGGAAAAACTGTAGCCTTGATGATTATCCTTGAGTTCCCCACAAACAGTTTTTAGATAATTCGAAAAAAGTAACGTTTCAAATTGTTGCGATTTGATTGTTTGAATTTTCTTTAAGATCTTTTCCTTTCTTTCATCTACTTTAGATGACAATTCCTCCACACAATTCTGAAGTAATTGAGCAGCCAAAATCCCAGATTCACTAATTTGCACTTTTATATGATCGGAATCTGTTTCACATTTCAATTTTGCCTTTTCCAATGTGTCTAATATTTTGCAGAGCCGATCGTGAGCTGTCTTTACAGTTTGTTCTGTTCCTTCCAATCTGTCAAAAAACTTGTTTGCAGCCTCTCTTACGGAAGTTACTTCGTGAAGCTGGTCATGAATTTCATTTGCGCACTTTTCACAAATCATTTCTGAGCAGGTTTCACAAAATTTGTCAAGGTTTTCTTCGTGAAGTTGACACAGCTTCCTTTTGACAGTAATATTAGTGTTACTTGAACTAGGAGTTGCTTTAAAGTCACCTCTTCTGTTCAAGAGAGCTTCTAATACAGGATTAGTTGGGAAACTGTCAGCTGAAGCAGAAGAGGTGGACTGAATCTCACTGCTACAAACAGGACACATGGGGCTACTTCTTTGTAGAAGATTCTGAAGGCATGGTTTCATGCAAACGCTGTGACCACAGGATATTAACTTTGGTATCTTGTACTCCTGACCACAAACTGGACAGATCAGCAGATCTGATCCTTTTTCATCCTTGGTAGCCATAAGTCAATGTTTTTCTTCTTTCTTAATGAATTAAGAAACTTCTGTAAAAGATAAATACAAAACACCATATGAGTACACAAATGTAGACAAATAAGCTGCAGCCTCGGTTTCGAAATATCTGGAATACGAAATGAGAATCCATCAGATAATTTGTCAGAGCTAACATACATGTCATCAACATTGCAAAAGTATGGTAAGATCCATTGTCAGCTTGGTACCAATATCCCCTATCACCACTCATGACCACATTCATCTTTATGCATTAGCGGCTCGCCATAGGGGCACGAGGGGGCAAGTGCCGCCCCCCATAAATTTTCAAAGCATGGTTTACAATTTTCCAAAAATAACGTTATTCAATATGACATAAATAAAAATACTTCCTAATTTGGGCAAATTATCCCTTCTATCTCACAAATGTTATATATTATGTATAAAATGTTAAGAAATATGTGATTGTCAATTACACATTTCGTAGTTATTTCAAAATTTCTGTCTAGGTTTACTGGTGTCAGTCGACCACTTGTCATATGAATTAATATGAAGCAAGTCGTCTTGATTTCAATTTATTTTCAGGTTCGTGTGCAACTCCTTCAATGGGGGAGATTCTAGTTTGCAATAGGGAAAATGGTAATATGTCACACTTTCCCATAAGGGAACCATTATCACTTGGATCGTATATTACTAAGAAAATTTGTTGTGCTAAAAAATGTCTCCTACAACAATCACCGTGAACGTAAGTTGTAAGCTGCTCTGTGTCATTTGTTTTGTTTTGTGTTTCATGTGTCAAATGTTAAATTCCCGAAAAGGGTGAATAAGTAAACGATTATTTGGTGAAATCACTGAAGCCTTAACCACTGATGATCGCGAAAGTCGCTTATTGGTAAAGTCAGACGTGCCGGGCGTGTGTGAGGATTAATGTAAATGCAAGAACTTTTAAAATCGAAACTGTATCTACAGTAGTTCTGGAAGCATAACCAAGAAGTATTCAATTTATTTTAGTAGAAACAATGCATAGGAGAGCTCGGTGCGACAAAAGCCGTGTTTTACAAGAATTTTTAACGGAGTTGCGAGAATGGTTTAGACCAGGGGTGGGGAACCTCCGGCCGGTGAGAACATTTGGTCCGGCCGAAAGGAAATTTATAAAATTTGTTTCAGTGACACTTGAAATTAAATTTGTATGAACTTTATACATCATTATTACACTATAAAAACGTCCGGATAAAATTTGACCCTAATCCGGATCGGAAGGGCACCTACCCAAATCCGGGCCATTTGCAGTAATCAAATCCGGAGAATAGTGATCCAGTCTGGATCATTTTTGATCCATATCTGATTAAATTGTTGATCCAGATTCGTGTAGGTGCCCCTCCGATCCGGACTTGGATCAAGTTTTATTCTGACGTTTTTAGAGTGTAGGCACAGGCTAAATACGCTACATGCTGCCGCTTCTGGTGTAGTACATTACCTCACAGGTTGCACAATGTAGTATGCCCTGTAGGTTAGGTTAGGTTAGGTGTAACGTACCAGTTTCCAACCAATTGGTTCAAGTCGAAACGACCACGGCCTTTTTTCAGTTGTGGCTCACTGGCTTGTTTTCCCTACTCCATTGCTTTTATGCTAAGCACCAAGCACAAAGGCAGTAGGTTCCATTTTTAAAGCATGCCCTGTAAAGCATGTATGTCTTTACACATGAACCAAACTTATCTATGGGAACTATGTGACAGTTATTTTGTTCGCACCATGTAAGTCTCTTTAGATTACATTTGTTAACCCCTCACCCCTTCCTTGAGTGGGTTTAAAAAGAAGAAGTGAATAAGTTTGCAATTTAATGCGAAGACTACAGATTAATAATTGAAGTGCCTTCAAAACAATATTTTTGGGAGCTTAGCGCCCTTTTTTTCAGTTGCTCGATTGCTATTATGGTACTTTAGACATCACAAATGGGCCTTCAGTTAGTGCAAACGAAGACGTTTAAAATATACGATCATTTTATGATAACTGTAATCTGATAAGTTTCAATCATCATAGTGGCATTTTACAAAGACTGTAACGGTAATGCTGAAGTTAAATCCCCATGATTTTGCATACACTTCAGAGCTTTCGGGGATCTTTGGGTACACACTAGCCGTGTTGATTTTCATCCACGACTAAAAGCATTTATATTGGGTGTCACGTGGACAGATCGGCATGGGTGTCTGTCTGCAAAGAGGTGTAACGGTAATGTAGCCTATACGTGATGTGTTTCTCATAAGACGAAAGAATTTCAATCCCATCGTTCGTTGGTCACGCTAACAGCCCCGCTGGCCGGCAAGCAGTCGTAAGATTGCGAGATGGCCCGTTATAATCAATAGGTTCACCACCTTTGTTTTAAACTGAGGTTAAGCTAAAGATGTTCAAAATGAACACCAAACAGTCAATTAAAGCTTTTGTGAGACTTCTGACAAGTGATCAGACATCCAAAATAGTGCCGTCATTTCATCGTTTTCACATGACTGTAAGTTCAAAAATTTCGTTATTTTAAGAATGAAATCAAGAAACTCAACATTTGATGACTTCTTGGCAAAACTGAAACGTATTGTGACACAATGAAAAAAAATAACAAAATAGTAATGGATAAGCATTTTATACAATTGGATCAATCGGCATTGCCTGCTTTCCCTGGCTCTTACTCCGTCCTTATGGAGAAGAGATCGGTTGTTACGGTTGTACTTGTTTTCAAAAGTAGCACAACGTATGACTGAATGCATAAGATGGATTTTAAAGAGATCATGAACACTGTATGGAGCATTACTGTAAATCATATTGATAACCATACTCTTACTACACTATCCTGTGGGGACCATTGATTTACCGGGGGGGGGGGGGCGTCCGAACCTTCCTTTCTGTAAAAAGAGACGTCTTCCTTTTTAGCTCAACCCACGAAGTGTGGGTAGAGCTTATGTTATACTGTGGGCTGAAAATGTCTGTCTCATTTTTTGTGTCTGTCTCATTTTTTGAGTTTTCAGCTTCTTCAAATTGCCTCAGATTTGTTTGTATTTTTGGGTGAAGGATGCACACCATGGTGGCAACAGATTTTGTTCTTTTCCGGGGGCTCAGTGAAGTGTGTTCGAAAATATTGACAATTTTCTGTCATTTTACTGACTTGACATTCCTTTTAAAATTCTAACTCTTTTGGACAAAGAGGTTATTTGTGTAAGTGGCTGTGTGGAGAGGTGAACATCTGGAGGGAGTGTGTTCATTTAGTGTAAGGGACATAAATCTTCCATGTGTTCTGTCTGTTTTCATTTTCTGCACACATATGAAAGCATGCATTATCACATCTTGGTCCATCCGGTGTACTCCCTGTTTGTTGGAACATGCATGAATCACGACGTTTGGTGGCTGATTTGGGAAGGTGTGTACATATTGTTTCGGGCTGTTGGAAGACATGCATGGGTTCGTCTGATTAGCCCAATCCTCGAGCACAGGCAGTTCTAACGTTATATAATGCATACATATATATATAAAGTCTATTTATATATACCTGTATGTATGTACTACATAACGTTAGAACTGCCTGTGATCCTCGAGTAGACAATACAGGGAAGAAAAAATTACTCACGTGAGATCCAAACAAGAGTAAACGTGGTAGGCTTAGGAATAGTTTACCTGCAAGATGACGCAGTTTGATAGAAAAACGAAAATACAGGAACAAAAAAAAAGGAAAAAAAAAACCCCGCAGGTGAGACCAAAACAAAGTACTCGGTACTAACGTTATAGACCTAATTTTAGGCCTGGCCTTATGCAAGTACAAGTGACATCGAAACTCAAAAATGTGATCGTGGTAGGCTTAGGCCTACTGTAGTTTACCTGAAAGATGATGCAGTTTGATAGAAAAATGAAAATACAGGGACAAAAAAAAAAAAAAAATCACGCAAGTGAGACCGAAATGAAGTGCATAGCCTATATGAGTATAGGGTTTACGGTCGTTTCGCCCCCTTGCCAGTTCGCCCCAACCAGTTCGCCCCTAAAAAACCAGTTCGCCCCCAAGCGATGACCGGTTCGCCCCCAAAGACCTACCAGTTCGCCCCCAAGTGCTGGCCAGTTCGCCCCCTAATTTATTGACAATATACCTTTGTTATTTTCGGCATTTTTGTGCCTTTTCTTCCTGTATGTTGCATCCTTTGATGCAACTATCGAAAATTACACAAGAAAATAAGCAGAAAAGAGTTGTAGTGCCTAATTCCTCTTGGGACGTGGCAGAGAATACCGCGCACATGATACCTGATTGGTTGTTCTAAGTTGATTGCACATGTGATCGTGTATGGTCAACATTATATTCTGCGTGTGCTAGTTTTTGTTGGCATTTTACCAAATAAAATTCCATGCAATTCTTAAAATACAAAAAAAGTTTTCCAATATACCTATCTCATGAAAAGTGTATTTAAGTAAGGTGGAAATGTAATCACGAACTAAACAAAACTTAACACTAATTAGAAAGTACCACTAGACTTCAACGTACTAGCACAAAAGATGTGAAGAGCCGGCATCATGTAGGTATAGGCCTTGCGGTATTTCAGTTCAAGTGAGTCCCCTCATCACTTTTGTTACCACATTTCATGTCATTTTGCTGCTGCTGTCATTAAAAAATATAATCGAAAAAGAAAATCAACTGTATTTGATTTTTTTTAACAACAGCTAACAGTGAGTGTAAGTAAAATCGAGGGGGCGAACTTGTAGATACTGGGGGGCAAAACGACTTTCACTTTGGGGCGAACTGGCAAGGGGGCAAAACGACCGGGGCGAACAGGTTGGGGGCGAACTGGCAAGAGGGCGAAATGACCGGGTACCGAGTATAGGCCTCTATGCCTTATGTTAGGCCTACAGTAGCCTACGCTAGACGTAGCTTAGGCTAGAACTTATTGTAGGCCTAACTTGGAAGTAGCTTAACTGACTTGGTGTGTCTCGCACAATGACCACTGAATAGTGATGTACATGTACATTAACAGCCTACCCAGAATAAAAGTGGCACATTACTGATTTTATTTATGCCTTACAGGACAAGGTCTACATGGCTAGAGTCTTTTTCTATAACATGTAGCCTATCATAGACTGCTTAAAACACTACAAAGTTTAGGTGAGATTGTGTTGGCATAGGCCTAGGCAATGAAATGGGGGATGCGAAGCCTGATGTTGGAGGAACTGTAAGCTACACAAAGTAACGTCAGGTTTAATGCAATTGAAGTATGAAGTGTTCAATAGCCTAGGCCTAGCCTACAGCTTGTATACCAATAGCGTAAAACACATTTATTGATTATATTTTTCAGAACTTATCAAATTGTACATCAAGTAGCCTATCACCCATATCCAGTACAAAGACAAGCTTTCATACAGCATTAAAATAATCTTGCAAATTTTATTCAGATATCGGTAAACACAGTTTTGTAGGTTTCACGCTATTGGTAGCCTACACATACCGTAGGCGGAGCTTGGCCAAGATCCTTATTTGGTCCTTTGTACATTTTTACTGGATGTGAAGGGTTAGGCACCACAACTAATGTCACATCTAACCTGGCCAGTCTCCTTGCATGGAATTATTGAGTAGGGAATTCAAATTTTGGATAGCGGTTTCAGGGATTTTTTACTTGTTTATTAGCTCAACCCACGAAGTGTGGGTAGAGCTTATGTTAGGCCTACACTGTAGGGAGAGAAAATGTCTGTCTCACTTTTCAAAAGGAATCTACTCCCAAATTCTTTCATGGATTCTCTTGAAACTTGAACACAGTGTTCCTTGGGTGGTGGGCAATTTGAGGTGTGCAGGAATTTGTGGTCCAAGGTCCCGTATGGGCCCAGCTATGGCCCATTTTATGAAATTCTTCAAAATGTTTCTACTCCTACAGATATTCTTGTACAGTGATGATGGTTTGTCATAGTGATACTCTGTTAGTGGTGCCTTCAGGGTTTTCAGGAATTTTAGGTCCATGACCCAAGATGGGCCTAAGGGTCCATTTTGTGAAATTTGCAAAATGTTTAACCCCTCCTCCGTATAATGTTAAACAGAGTTGAAGGCCTGTCATAATGATGCTTGGTTAGTAATCTGTGTATGGTTTTCTGACAGTTTTGGTCCAAGGTCCCATGTGGGCCCTTTGTCGCACTTTGTTTTTTGCTTACCAATTTCATGGCTGAGGGGAGAGAGGGGAAGAGGAGAGGGGGGAGGGGAAGGAAGACATTTGATAGCTTCCTCTCCACTGGTTATGCAACTGCTCTACACAAACTGGTTGCATGTATGCATTATGGCAGTCTAGTTTCTGACCCCTGACACAGTCCAAGTGCTAATTGAACAGTGTATACCATGGTTGTTCATACCGAAGATGGAAAGTTGATTACATTTTTGGGGGAGAGATATTTGTGTGAAATATTTTAATTGTGACAGTGGTGCATATCGTGACCTAAAAGAAGTGGTACAGTTATTTTCGTTTGGAACAAAAGAAAAGTACTGGTAGTTTTATCAGGAACCGGTTAAAATAACCACACAAATATCTTCGGTACTGTCATTACTGGTACTGCTACCGGTACTGGTATTTATGTGAAAACCGGTATACTCGCTAACACTAGGGTTGAGCACAGCAGCATTGCTGCTCATTTTTTAACACATTATAACGTTTAAGAATTAGAAAACGAACAACAAAATGGATAAGCACAGTAAATGACTGAACGAATATTAACACATGATCAAGATAATGACGTCAATTAAAGTGCACTCCGCAAACAACGTTTATATGTTTTATATATATGTTAATTCTTCTTTACTAACAACTTGATGTTTACAGTAATCATGAAATAAACGCATAAACGTGTTTACGAGATGGCGTTAAAGTGGCGTCAATGTGTTAAAGTTGACGTTTTCGACGTTAAATTTGCATATGTAGTTTATTGTTTTTTCGGTTACATAAACGCCAAGACGCGTTTATTGTCTGTTACAAAAAAGTGTTAATCATTTTTAGCTCAGCTGAAAGCTTCAGCTGAGCTATTGCTATCGTACGCGGTAGCAAATGCCTGTCACCTGTCTGTCACTTTTCGACATCGTGTTTAAATGCGTGGCATTTCACTATTTCTTCATAGAATTAACTGAAATTTGGCTGACGTGTAGGTGATGGAAATATTTTAATGATGCAACCATTCTCGATAAATATAAACGTTATTTGACCTCGGGAGAGGGTTTTGTTTGAAAACATAAAATTCCTTCTCTTCCTTTATTTGTGCACTAAATGCGCTGAAACGTTTCATATCGACATAGTTTGAATAGTACTGAACTAAAGTTAAATTTCTCATTTGTTATCATTATCATCTGATGACCCAAAAGAGCATTTTTGAAAGAAAAAAATTACGAATATTGTACATATTTAAATGCAAAGAACATCGAAAATCCCAGATATCATTTGTGAGACTGTATACAACGAAACAAGGTAAAAAGTATACTAAAAATATATAAATGTACAGGACGTCTCGTGCTTAATCGTGTGGAAGTGTTTACGCAAAATGCAGTGTATCGATTTTTGAATACCGTACGTGGGCTACCCCGCAAAGCAGACTATGTTTGTTCAGCTCTTCGCTTCCCAAGCCACGGATATCACATGAATAAGGAATATACCGTACAGCCTGCTATGGAGGCGTTACGTGAACATGTGACGCTGATCTCTTCCAGGCGTTTTAATAATAGACTAGCTAAATTGGTTGGATGGTTAGGCCTACTCGAAAAGAAATGCCGGACGTTTGAAAGTTTTGCAAGTTCTTGCGGATAAGTGGCCTTGTGCGAAACAGTGGTATAAACTAAGCCTACACATTTTTGTGTTGAGGCAGAAACAAGCATTCAACTTAGCCTGATGTCTGAATGTTTTAGTAGAGTTTGGTTTAAAGTTTAAACAGAATATATGCAGTCGCCTGAAGTTGCAAGTTATTTGTAAACATTACCATAATCAGTGGCGTGTGCAGGATTTCGAAGGGGGGGGGGCACAACCTGTGATTCCCCCGACTGACATGGAGGGGTGTGACAAGTGCACCGAGGGTGCACCACGAGCGCGAAGAGCGAGTTTGCACGCGTGGGGTCCAGGGGCCCGCCCCAGGGCCCCTGGCGGGGTCCAGGGGCAGAGCCCCGGTGGGGGTCCAGGGGGCGAAGCGCCCGGAAGCTCCTGCAACATAAGGTAATAAGACCGCCCTAAATTGGTTCTAGAAGCCTTATTGATCAGGTTTCGTTTGCTTCAGATTTTGTAAAATTCGATGTCAGTGATGGAGAGTTCAGGTTATCAGGTCTATTGAAAGCTGCAGTGTGCTGCAGTATGTGTCACATGCATTGACAGGACTACGTTAAAGATCACGAGGCCAGTCAAGAAGGCTGCTTGAGATGATCGCAAAAGTTAACAGCACTGTTTCATCCTTAAACCTATATAGTTTACCATTACAGATGGTTAAAGTGACTAGGGCGATGGGAACTTAATAATAGTAGGCCTACCTGCACCATATGAGACAGATATTGATATTGATAGCATCCTGTCTGATTATTCACTGGAGGACAATTGGAAGAGCTCTATCCTTTGGGAAACGACCAAAAAATGAAAAAAAAAAATTCTCTTCTAATATCATTCTGTAGGCTACTTCTAAGTTTTGAGTTCCAGGGATGGCGCCAGGATTTGCCCGATAGGTGGCCAGACGGGCGGAGGCAGCGACCTGAAGCCCCGACAGCCCCGATGCCGTCAAGGGGATGGTGAGGAGGGATCTGAAGAAAATCTGTGTACTAAACCATGCCATTGCGGGACATATATTTCATAAAATGGGTGTATATACTAGAGAAACGTAGTTTCGGGGATGATTTAATGTTTTCCCCAGAATCTAAAGCGTGAAATTGCAAAGCGAGCGAAAATTTTTTGGGTTATCCTTCACTAAAAAGAATTGGTATAATTATTAAAAGCTAATAAAGGTCAATTGTCCGGGCAGTTGGTCCCTATCGGGCATAACTTACATTGCACTTCTCTCCTCTTGTCACTATAGCCGTACCGCACAACAGACCCAAGAGAACATTGACTGAATAACGTGAAATAAGGTGAAATTCCCGACTTTTAAGTAAATTCATGAATTCTACCTCTTCAGTTACTTGAAAAGGTGGAAATGGTTTGTATTATATTTAGCTATAAGTAACAGAACTGTGGAAGAGTGGGCAAAGCGTACCGGAAATCTTGGGTTTCATTGTAGAAATGACCCTTTGAAAGCAAAAATAAGTAAACAGATCATAGGTGGCGACAGAATTTTCAGAGGGCTGGGCCATGCCAGCCACCCCAAGCTTCGACAGTCCAGTGGCGGATCCAGGGGGGGGGTCGCCGGCGTCCGGACCCCCCCCCTCAAATTTTCCAATGTGCCCTTTTTCAAAAAATGTTTTTTTTTCACACTAGCAAAAAAAAAAAAAAAGAGACAGTTTCACAGGTAATGACAGTGTTGTCCAATTCCGAGGAGATTTTCGTTACCCCAATCCAGTATCGATCAATCCACTCGTAAAAGCCTAGCCATGTATCGCAGGAACTTCCGGCAATATATTTGACTACGGTAGCCTATATTGGCCGCCCCGAAACCCGAACAGTGCAATCGTTTTACAGAAAATGTGACTACAGTATGTCTGCGTCACAATCAGTCATTCTAATCACTTTTCGCTTAGAACCACGTGTGGCGTGCTTGGGCATTCAGAGTAATACAAAACACTCAGATATTACGTCATACTCACCAGCTAGTGCTTTATGTAACGTATTACTACTGGGTTTAATATTGATTCCAAAAGGTCACTGCTAAGTCTTTTGGTCTTACAAAATAATGATCTGTTCACACTCCATAAACGCTTCATCTACGAAACCTTCCCTTCACCCTCTAGTATTCATCCTCTCGTGAACAAGAGAGGGTACGTAAATACGTTTCGCTATGATATTTATAGTCTGGAATTACTCTCTTCTTTTATAGTGTTGCCCTAGTGATGGGAATAAAAAGCCAGTCTTAGGTAAAGTCTACAGCCAAGAGTTGACCAGAAGTCACAATAGACGAATCGGTGTTTGTTTCATTTTAAAATTAACTATATAAAATCACCACCAGGTCAAATAACGCAATGTCAATCGGTTCAATTTTTTGACTTCTTTGGGCCGATGACCGGTCTGCTGTCGCAAATGAAAAGCAACCATTCGACCTCAGTCATCTGTTCTGACAGAGTGTTTTTGATAGTCGCGCCGCAACTATATAGGGAACACAAGTACAGTATTTTAACCTCCTCCCCCAGTCGAGATAGCGGTGGCGCCAGGTGGGGGAGGGTCCATGCCCCCCGTCGGGAAAGACGGGCCCCATATCGGATCAGTTTTACTGAGTTTCGTAAGGGAGTCTAAGTCCAAAGTACGCAGTCCCCGACGACAACTAATCGACGGTTTACCTGTTTTTTGCTCTCAAGAGGATAATTTCTGTAATGAGAGTTTCATTCCACATAGCAGGATAGCAAAAGTCCTGTCAACCTTACCCAAAAAATATAGGCAGAATACATAGTTTATGTAACGGTCGTAACTTTTATCCCATATCGCAAAGCCTAGTTGGTGTTCTCTTGTGTGTGTCATGCGGTACAGTCAGTTGGTGAGCGACTAACGGAGCAAAGTTTGGCTATTTCATCGTGTAGTCCAGGTGGTTTCGATACAATGTATGTTACACCCGATACGGTCTACAAACCCTACACTTCTTTTTTTCGTTTCGTCATATGTTTTATGTGTAAGCCTATCAAAAAATTTCGTCCGCTTCGCGCGCTTTTCAATTTCACGATCCAGATTCAAAGAACACTATCAGTGCGTAACTCGGATCATGAAGTATTAAGTGATATAATGCAAAATATGCCTACAATTGCATGGGATAATGAGGCTCCCACATTTGCCCTTCTCATCATACCCTCGAAATAGGGAATGTCGGAACTTGGGGTAGCTGACATGGCCCGGCCCCCTGTTGGAAAAATTCTGCCGCCACCCATGGTCAGTTTACTTATTTTGGCTTTCATAAGGGTAATTTCTGGGATAAAAGCCAAAATTTTCGGTACGCTTTGTCCACTCTTCCTCAGTTCAGTTATACTTATAGCTAAATATAGTACAAAACCTTTCCACCTTTTCAAGTTAATAAGTAGAATACATGGATTTATGTAAATGTCGGGAATTGAATCGCATTTCGCTAAACCTGGTTAACGTTCACTTGTGTCTGTCGTACGGTACGACTAGTGACTCGAGGAGGGAAGTACAATAAAGTTACGCCCGATAGGGCCCAACTGTCCGCTCAATTGTTCTATATAAGCTTTAAATTAGTACAAATTCTTATAAGTGTAGGCTTACCCAAAAAAATTTCGCGCGCTTCGCGCGCTTTGCAATTTCACCGTTTAGATCCCAGGTTTTGATTCCAGTTTTTTCATGTCTTTTGGTTTATCCTTTCTTTGTCAATATGCGGTAAGTTGTGTAATCGTTGACGTTTATGGTAACCAAAATTTAAAAAAAAATGAATGTGCCCTTTTTATGTTGGACCCCCCCTCAGAAAAGACCCTAGATCCGGCCCTGCAGTCCTCTGTCGAAGAGGTGGTGACAAGAGGATATGACTTATTATCCCATGCCATTTCAGGGCATATTTTACATGATATCACTTAATACTTCATGAGCCGAGTTGCGCACTTTATATAGTGTTCTTTCGAATCTGAAACTTGAATTTGCAAAGCGCGCGAAAATTTTTGGTAGGCTTACACAAAAAAGATATGTGATCAAGAACATAAAGAAAAAAAAGGAAAAACTGTAGGGGTTCTAGACCATATCGGGGATAACATACATATTATCGAAACATTTGGACTACCCTATGAAACAGCCAAACTTTGGTCCGTGAGTCGCTCACAAACTGACCGTACCGCATGACACACATTAGAGAACAGTAACTAGGCTTAGCGACATGCGATGAAATTTTTGACCTCCACATGAACAGTGTTCTCTGCCTACATGTTTTGTGGTAAGGTTGGCAGGACATGTGCTTTCTGGCAATGTGGAATGGAACTGCTGAAGATCCTGGAGTAACTATACAGCGCACGTAGCGCGCCGAAAAATTTGGGTTCTTATTAGAGAAATTGTCCTCTCTCGGGCGCCGTCGGGGACTGCCTGCGTACTCTATCGTATCGATTAAGACTCCCCGAAGTGGGCTCCCCGTCCCCACCTGGCGCCATCCCTGTTGAGTGCTCAGTGTCTCTTCAATCTTTTTCTCTTCCCCTAACCCTTAAATCCCCCGACTAAGAGATTTCCCCCGACTGGCTTCAGAGGTGGGAGACCAGTGCCCCCCCCCCGCCCCCCCCCTTTGAACACGCTACTGACCATAATCCTTCAAATCTTCTTGTATCTCCTTTACAAACACTTTTCTAAACATTTCTGTACAAAAATATTTAGTATGAGAGGTAAACAAATGACGTATCCTTCCTTAATAGCAAATTAGTTTATATTGTCACATGAAGGAAAGAAGCTACCCGTGAATTGGGATGCCGGCGCGGAGTATACTACTTCAGGTTAAGGTGAATGTTGTCTAGGAAATGTCGTAAGGGAAGAAGGAACCCACCGCCTTTCCTTTAAAAAAGAACAAAGCACGTTGATTGAAAATACGATGTTTCATATGGTTTAAGCTTGACGGTTGTGCTAACATTCCAAAAACAGTTTTCGGTTTGAAAAGGAAAACGTGCTTTTTGAAGGCGTGTGCCATATGTCAGTCTCGGAAGCAGGAATTGTGCAGCTCAGGCTTCTAGCCAAGCGGGCCAAGGGGGCGAATCCCTCTTTGAAATTTTTTCGCCCCCTAGCAAGGTTTCACGTTGCCACTGGCTTAATGGCATTTGTACACATTTGGCCCCCTTAAAAATTTGTTAGCCCCTGGAAGCCATTTTGCCCCCTTCAGTACCTTGTCAGGCTACGACACTAGGCGTAGACACTGCAGGAACCGTCTCAGTCTTGTTCTCCGTTGCCGAAAGCCCCACCAGGTTGGTAAGGGGAAGTCATGGGGGATGATATTTTAATAGCCTTAGACTTAGTATACGTGTACATATTTTCCCAACGCTCTCTACGAACTGTAGTTACCCTCCGGCCTGTTGCGACACATTCACCGGTCCTAAAAGCGATCGACGATTTATACCTGGTAGATCCCAATCGTAAAAATGTTATGCAGTAAAATAATTTTGTAGGGGAAAACGGGACTAAAGAGTACTCAGAATTAGGCGTGTAAAGAATTTAATTAGAAATTATCCCTTTATATTGAGCAATTGAGCAGTTTTGGTTTTTCCAAATTGTAGTGGCAACCCGCATTTAAACTTTTGTGCCTGGACAAGTTCAAGGAATATCGTTGGGCAAAATATCACTTTTAAGACCTTTAAACATTTGTAAAATTTCTTTATCGGAAGTTACTATCTGAGTCCAATTATGGAAAACAAAAAAGGTCTACACAGCAGCACACCCATAAACATTCATTATTTGTATACTAACATCTGTGCAGTACATAAAGTTAACTTTGTGTACCAGATTTAATCTTTCAGAGACTTCGGAGTTCAATACATATTTCATTGCATTTATATTTATCTCTTTTGTTTTCTAATGTACGTATGAACAACATGGGTTACAGACCCAACCGAAATATTGACTACAGACTTTTAGGTCAACAGGAAAAGCTGAGCTTCGGCAACATTGTTGCGCTTGTTTATAGTGTTGATCACGAACTTGATTTGCCCCTTCAAACAAAATTTGTTAGAGCCGCCCATGTTCTTATGCACTTATGCCCTGCCACATAAAACTATGTGTTTTCACATGTAGCATGACACACGCTTTTTTGTAAGGGCATGGTCATGTAAATGAACTGCTTGAGGAAATGAAGCATGACATGGCAAAGTAAACGTCATGTTTACTTTTACAAAAGCTTTTGAAAGAGAGAGTAATGGAATATGAAGGTTGTAATAAGTCCATCGATCCTAGGACCATTGAAATAGAATTCGAAGTTATTGATCATATAACAGGGCACCTGTTCTGTGATTTATTGCCGAAAATTAGTCCTTGTCAAGTTTTGTTCATTCTGTATGGGCGAGCGATACGAGGCGGTTCCGGGATGGTGTTGGGTAGTACCGGGTTGTGTGAGGCACTGCGGGTTTTCCATCATTCCTATCTTGAAATATCGTGTTGACAAGGCTTCGAATTGTTACTTCTCGTGACCTCAAAATGGTCTGCGACCTCCACCAAACACAATACCGAACCGTTACACTAATATGACAAATCCATATACTAAGTGTGGTAAGTAAAAAAAGACAAAAAAATGAATAAAAAACTGAAGAATTTAATGTATGGGATAGGATTCGAACCCGGGGCGTGAAAATGAGAAATCGGGGTCTTTCTGACACAACAGCAACATACACACTGATAAGCAGGTATTTCTATTCTTGTAATAGTCACAAGATCCTCCATACGTGTTTATAATTAGTTAATTACAATCAGAATTACTTATTAATGTTACAGAGTTATGCTTGCGAACAGATATGTTTTGTTCATTATAATTTTAACTTTGGAATGAGCAAACATTCAGCCCGCTTTTTGGGTAGTTACGAAACCACGCAATATGGAGGTTCGGCTCACTTTCTGTTCAGTTTACAAACTTTTCATAGTTTCGCCTCTGGTTACCTCAGCTGACTCTTCCTTCCACCAAAACTCACTCCAAACATGAAAAATGTACAAACTTATTATGAAAATTATCCATTATTCCTGTCTTGAAATATCGTGTTTACAAAGTTCTCGCTTTTTGACCTCCGTTGACCTCAAACTCTGATTTCCACCATAAAATCCGAATCCTCCTCTTTTTATTAGGGAGGTGTTCTAGTAACACCTCCTTGCTCAAATTTTCACGTTAGTGCGTTCGATATAAAGACCTCCATACTGAAAGGGTAGGAAGCTTTTTGGAAGTTGGGGTGGACGTGAATGTTAGTGATCAGTGTCCTGAGGAGGGGTCTAAGAGGGGCCCTCCCCTTTGGAATTTTGTTTTTTACTATTTAAAGTGCCCTAGATGCAAAACTGTGCAATGTTTGACAAGCTGTGAATTATTTTCATCCTATTGAATGCCACTTTTGTCAGCTTGTCATCCAAAGTGAAGGGGGCGAAACGAGGTTTCGGTCCCCACCAATTAGCGGGGGGCGTTTTTCCCCTTTTCCTACGCCTATGACCTCCTGATGAACGCCCTAGAGTGAAACTCTGAGTACAAGTGCACTGATTCTTACTCAAATAGTTACTCGAGAGCTATACTTAAGTAAATATTCACGTGTCATTAAATTACGCAAGAATGGGCAATATTATCACCGCATTTCAAAACATCACAGACAAACACCCTAAAGAAAGGTGTGGGTAGAGATTTAAAATCAACCCCAATGTAGGGGCAGGTTGTAACAGGGCATACGTCAAGTTGTAAAGCCTCTTTATTTCTCAGAGATAATAACGAATAAGGGTAGAGAAAAGAAGCGCAATATTTCATTAGACTGTCAAAGCACATGTTAAACATTCAACCTATTCATAGGCGGCGATCCTGGGGAATGGGGGAAATATCCCCCATGGAAATGGATGGGGGAATACTGTACACTACATACCCCCTGCCCATGAAATAAACCCGGAACATTCGGAAATCATGTAAAAAGTTAAGTTAGTTATTAAGAAAACTTCTTAATAGAGTTGGAGTTAGATGAGGTTTTACGGCTCAGTTTCTAACCAATAGGTTTAAGTCAGGCCGGCCACGACCTTTTTTCCAGTTGTGGCTCACTGGCTAACGTTTTGATAGACCAGAAAAATTAAAATCATTACAAAAATTCACGATTTAAAATCTAACATACAACCGTATACTTCTGAAAGTTGTAATAGCATCACGTTGGAGAGCCTGAAAAGGGCCATTTCCGCAGATTCGGGGGTAAATTTGGCCAAAAATTTCCTTCGTACCCTCCTCGCCAACTAATGGTGGCGCTCCGCTTAGATAGTGCCACTGACTAAACCCCCCCCCCCCCCACTTTCAAAGACCAATCGTCGCTCATTAACCTTAGTCTCTTTTACAGAGCACTAAAATGATAACACATTGAGTTCAAACACTAATAAGTAATTCTAATTTTAATTAACTAATTATAAACACCTGTGGAGGATGTTGTGACTATTACATGAATAGAAATGCCTGCTTATCAGTGTGTATGTTGATGTTGTATTAGAAAGATCTCGGTTTCTCATTTTCACGCTCCGGGTCCGATAGCTCACAGTTGTAAAATATGCACAGAGTAGGTATGCAGGTATGCAGTTTAGGTATGATTCTTCCTTTTTTATGTGCCCAGTGCACGAAGGGAGGTGTTGGGAATGAGACAATGCAAGCTAATCTGCCAAAAATAAGTATTCAAAAATGATTTATTCTCTTTCAGGTATAAAAATTTGATTAACAGACCTCTTTTTTCCTATTTTTATGCTACGGTGTTGACCAAACCCTCTATTGAATGATCTCCTTTCATATCTAAACAATCTTGGAACAAAGGTCATTATTAGGACATACCTCGCAGTGAGGTTGTTTGCCGATAATGGTCAAGCTTTTACAAGATTTGTAATGAAACGACTGGCAATATGCGGTTAAACTTGTCTTTCCGATTTTGATGTGTCGCTTGGTTGAAACATTGTTCAAGCCTCAACATTTATTTCACTTTCAGCAATTTTCCCATAACTTAGGAATACATTCGAGAAGTAAGTCTTAATTCTACAATGACATTAACGAGATTTATCATTAAGATGAACAACGACGAAAGTTTCAAATTTCACATTTCGTATGATGACTGGCAGTGGAAAGGTAAGGGGGTCATTGTCATTTTCACAATACGTCACTGACCCTAGTTGATCTCGGTGTTGTGATAAACATTTTGAGGGCTGGGGAGAAAACAAGGTTACCATCGAAAACGAACATTGCTGTAAAGAGTCCACTGGTTTTTCTTCCTAACACCTCCCAGATTACAACCGACCCGGTATTTCTGTATTTGTGTGGATGTGAAATTACGCACCAGTAGCATGTTAAGATGGGGGGCACAGGACAGACCCTCCCCACCCCACCTCCAGGGCCAGTCGGGAGAACATCACTTAGTCGGGATATTTAAGCTAAAGGGGAAGAGAGATAAAGAGTGAAGAAACTAGGGAATGAAGAGACAGATTATTCATCCGAGTCATATTATTTTGTCGATAACTCTTTAACTTTTCCGTACAGCACTGAGCAAGTAAAGTTCCTTGTCCTAACCTATGAATCATCAGTCAATACCAGTGTCCGGCCCGTAACCCAGTAATTATTAATTTTCCTCCCCGCTTTGCAATCGGCTGTATCAGTTTAACATGGCAGAGGGTGCGACTAGGCTGTGTAACGACGTGCCTACGATGCCACATATCTTCCATGTAGGCTACATATACGTAGGTTAAATAATATCACAAGCAGAATTGTAGAGACACATTCATTTTCATGGCAAAAAATACATTTTCCTACAATCTGGAGCTTTTGGGATGCCGAATATTCTCTCATACTGGCGACTCACGCATGGCAGAAACATTTCGTCAATTGTGGTAGAGGGTGGGATTCGCTTTGGATTCTGGGCGCTTCGGAACGCCAAATTTTTGACGTCAGTACAATCTTCAGTCCGGTTGAGGTCCCGTACGGACCCTTCCTTAGAATTCACCCCTATGACAAATTCTTGAATCCGCCATCGCTATGGTCGGTCCATTCGCTATTAGTAATACATCCAAAAAGGTGTCTCAGTTGTGTACTGAATGATCCAGTCAATGAGGTACAACGAGAATTTGTATGAAGCAACTGTCGGAAGCAAGTCCGCCTCTTGCAGCCTTTGAACACTAACGCCGCCTTAACCCCAACACTATGGCTTTTTCTTGGGAAATTAATCAAGTTAATGCACCCGAAACAGTATTAAACGTATAAATTACCCTTCTTATCATATTCACCTATGACGAGAAAACTAGCTTGTTAATCGGGCAAAATAAAGCATAATATATCAAGAAATACTGTTGATTTCATGGATATGTTTCGAAGTTCGTTTTGTCATCAGCTGGTTTCTCATTAACGTGTACTCTCAGTCATTAACATCGAATTAATTTTTGGCAGTCTATTTATCTTATATGGCAGAAGCTCAAGGGGACCACGCCTGGAACCCTAACAATGACCCCTGGAACCCACGCATGAAAACTTGCGCTTCGCGGTTGTGGTTTACCTTCGGTACCTTACTGACTCTCCTCCGTATCGATCGAGGAAATCACAGGTTGCCCCCCCCCCCCCCCCACACACACACACACGCGCGCACACTGCCGAAATCCAGCACACGCCACTGTCACAGACTAGAGTTATTTGTCTGTTCTGATACGTAGAAAAAGTTTGGTTTCTTAAGTCAAAGTTTAGTTACCAAAACCGAAAAGGGGTTATGTTAATTACTGCCATAGTGCCATACGCTTCTGATTCTTCATGATGACTTTAAGGACATTGTTACAACTTGCCACTGTTACTTCCCACCTATTTTGCCCTACTAAATAACAGGGATGCCAGATAAGAAAATTAAGAGTAACGGTGCTCTATGTCAAAACGTTTTTGAGGAACATCCCACGTCCCCTTTTTTCGGCAATTGTTGGGGGATAAGCTTGCTGGATATCTTAATTTGCTGCACTGGACGCTACTAATTAATAATTCAGGTCTTCAAGGGCAGTTGTTTTACTACGCTAAGCGACCAGAAATGTGGGAGAAGCCTATTTGGCTAATGAATTACATCTTCACGTCGGGTGGCTAACCAACTCAAGAATTTAGATCAAATTTGGTTTCTTTTGAAAATTCAGTTCAGATGGGAAAACCGTATATTGCTCTTGGATGAAAAACCCTGTTACTTTTACCCGGCCAGGGATCGAACCCCAAACCTCCCCTTTTGCCAAGCTTCATCGCTTCAAATACCGCCGGCTTCTATCCACGCGGCCAATCACCGTGGTACCCCCTACAAAGAGTTAGATGAGGTTTTACGGCTCAGTTTCTAACCAATTGGTTTAATGGGTTTAAGGCCACGGTCTTTTTTTCCAGTTGTGGCTCACTGGCTTGTTTCCCCTACTCCATTGCTTATGTTGAGCACCGAGCACAATGGCAGTAGGTTCCATTCGTACAAAATGATTCCTTGTGTACTTAGGCTATTTAATACCATTCTTAGAAGTCAGAAAATCACGTCTAATAGTATTCAGTTTCCAAAACGTTTTCCTTGACCCTCCGTGTCTTGATCTTTTTACCAAGTTCTGGTATCGTAACTGTGATATAAATGTTGCAATTGTGGTTCAACTGTACTTTGGGCACTTGTAGGCTACAGCGGAAGGCTTAATGTTAAATTTGTCTGGCCGGGTAGTAGTACTAGAGAGTATGACTAATCTTACTCGTGATCTTCTAGATGTGTAATCGCACTTGCACTTATAATTATATAATTTATTTTGCGACCAACATCAACACAATCGCAATCTGCCATACTCTTGCCTATGCTCACACCCGCACGCAAGCCAGTGAGCCACAACTGGAAAAAAGGCCGTGGTCGTCTCGACTTGAACCAATTGGTTGGAAACTGGGACGTTAAACCTCATCTAACCTAACCTAACCCGCACGCATAAGTTAGTACCAATAACCTCATCCCGAATACGCAAAGAACTCGTAATCAAGTACCCTTACTTGCACCATTATCATGGTGCCTGCAGATAATGGTGCCTGCACCTGTACCTATGATTATGAAGCCCATTCCCATTACAGCCATCCTAGCTAGTGTAGCGTTGGGAACAGGCTGAGTAGCAGGCACTGGTTGGTGGGTTCGGAAAACAGAGTGGTACGAGATAGATATAGGACAGGGGAGCTTGAGAGAAACTGCTTCAAGACTTCTACATTTATGGCAAGATGTACACCAAAATACGGACAGCGTCCACTCTGGACGACAACCAAACCAAGACTAGGCTGACAAACAAGACGAATAGTGAATACATCAAGTTAGACTACAAAGGAACTTACGTAAGATTACGCAACTAAACTAATTTCCCTAACAAAGACAATGGAATTATCACACTCTACATAATTGAACTCCTTACACTAGTTATATAAATATGAAATCGTAACACTCGGAATCGTTCCTGCTCGTACAGGTTTCTCACTATCTAATTAAGTAAATCGATATGTGCTCACCTGTTAGGATCCTACTAAGGAACAAGACGTCCTAGAACATGCGATTACGATCTATATACAGATCATCCTGAAGTTTAACCTAGGAATACCACGAAGTATCGCATCAAAATGAAATTAAGACGTTGTTGCGGAACAGTTACACAGCCATATTGGGTGCAGGTAAATGTAAAAGGATCACAATTAGCTGAACTGCACTCAAAAATTAACTGGGTCTCAAACACGGAAATAATTGTTGCAGTGATCTGTTAGTCTGTCGCTTAATGCAGAGTTAAAGTTCGTAACATGATGGGGCTATTACGGATGGAGTACGGTATCATGGGTTCCAACATTCCGGGAGTAATGAGCCGTGAATATCCACAGGGATTTATCTACACTTACTGAAAAATAGAGTTACGTAATAGATAAGGACAGCTCTAGGCAGTCAGTGTGAATGGCATGTGTTAAAGGAGCTGGGTAGTGGCGTACTTCCGAAATGAAAACGTCATACCAAACGAGATGTTTACCCTCAGTGTGAGGCTAATATTGAAGCTATTCTTCCTCTACAGACGTTTTGAATTCTCATTTCAAATATTTTTTGCAATGTCATTTAGTGATATCCTTCCTATATGTTTTCTAAGATTTTCGATTTTCCACTTGCAAGATATTATACAATTTGTTTTTTTTTTTTTTTTTGAATTTCTAGTTCGTTACTTTTCCTTCTGCCACAGACATTTTTGAATCGTGTCCATTCGTAACGGTTCTGATCGATAGCAGTGCTAACGTATGTTAGCCTAACTTAGGCTAGCGTTAGCGCCTAGGTCTACCACGAGAAACAATTTCATTGATCGAAAAAACAGTTTCAATTACCTGCAAATTGAAATTTTGTCATGAACATCCAGCAGATGATGAGCGAAATAGGCGTGTGTCTTAATTGCTCTTAAGTTAAATTTATTGCACAGAAACACGCAACGCGAATATACTACACACCTACGTACGATGTGAGTTGTATACTGTGCTAAACACAATGCATGGATGGCTTCATCGGTTTCGGATCAAATCGATAAACCAAGAATCGTAACCGGATATGACGTAACGAAGTCGGTGGGTCGGAGAATTTATTGTTTTGGCGGCTACCCAGCTCCTTTAATAAATTGTGTAGTCCAAGGAAACTTGTGACCTTCAGAATTCACTGTGTTAAGGAAACTTTCGGAAAGGCTCCAAAATTCTTAAAAAAGATTTTGGGACATTATTCAAACACAGAATTGTCCCTTTTTAAAGAAGCACGCTAATTTTTACCACACCACCGATTTTGAAGGGGTTTTTACCTTTAAAATGATATCAAATTTGACAAAAACTGAATATCTCCTTCAAACTTGAAAACCTGACGATAAACAATTGCACATAAACAGTTTGATACGAGCAATAAATATTCATATCTTTACAAATGTGAAAATAGCCTTTTGTTCAAGTAAAGTGTCACAAACACAGCTCAGTGTCGGATGGTTTTTCAAAGGAAATTCCAAACACGATTTGGGTAATAAAATCGGCTTATGTAAATGAAAGGTTTGAAAGGTGAGGAGGATGGGGGCGAGTCTCTTTGATTGAAAGGACTAGATGAGTGCTTCATTGCATTTGAGGAGTTCTGCTTTTACTCCAACTTTAGTAGCTCCATGGTAACATACTGTACCATATTGTGACTGTTGGACTTTGCCCCTGTCCAATACCTATAATTAACAGCGCCTGTTGACAGTTGTAATTCACTGTTGCTTTCAAAATTAATAGAAATAGGCGGTGGGCCAATGATGAAAAAGAGGCTTATTTCTTGACTTCCGTAGTCCCCCCCTGGGAAGTACTTAAAAATTGCACAGATATGTTAAGAATGATGCCCTGAAACGTAATTCACGTGTTACCACTTGCCAAAGTTGCACATTTACGAGTATTCTTACAAAAACCTCTTCTTTGGTTGCTAGGGAAAGTTTTCCCTAGCAACGGTAGTTAAAGCACAGATTAAACACAAAATAAAAACTTCTGACTATGAAAACCGACTCTTGAGTACAAAACGGATTACATGTTAATGACTTTTTATTGAGAAATCACCGAAAATGATGAGTATGTCCACAACATAGACTGTTTGGTTGCTAACGAAACATTTCCCTTGCAACCGTAGTTTAAACAATAAAGTTAACACAACGATGCAAACTTCATATTTTGCAAACACTTTTTAGGAAATAAAGAATACAAGTTAATGACTATTTCATGAGAAAACACCAAAAATGATCAGTATGTTCACAAAACATATTATTTGGTTGCTAATGATGACTTCCCCTAGCAACCGTAGGCAGTAAAGAACAGGACCAACACAAAATGAGAATTTCAGATTGTGCTATCTGCCTCTTTAGGAAATAGTCATTACATGCTAATGACTATTCAAAACAAACTACTCAAAACGATGAGTGTATGCAAAGAAAAAGAAACTATTTTGGTTGCTAGGGATAAGTTTTACTGGCAATCTGAGGCTTCTCCCACAATTTTAATCCATAGAATAGCTTTTTCCACCATTTTAAAGTTTGAGTCCATTGAATCAGTTATACTGCAAGCCATCATGGAATCACACCTGTACCTACTATTTGCATTTGGGTTCTGGCAAAACTCCAGGGGGGTTAATCCCCTGGATGTTCAAAGTGTGTGTGTGGGGAGAACATATCCACCCCTCTGCCCCCCCCCCCCCCACCTGTTGACTCCCATGACAAGTTCAATTCAAAATGAGAACTTCACAGTGTGCAAAACGACTCTTTCAGGTATTAACAATACATGTTATTAACTTTTAAAGAGCAACAACTAAAGTAATGAGCTATATGTTCACAAAAACACACATTTTGATTTCTTAGAATAATATCCAGTAATAATTTTTATAGCTGTTTCTTAGAGGTTTAAGCTCCATTTTCTTTTTTTACCACATTGGACAAGTTTTGTATGTTCACTAAAAGAACATTACCTCACATAATCAGGTTAATAATTCGAGTTGCTTCCAGGGGTGCCACCAAAAAGTAAAACATTGATGACCACAAATCAACAAACCCAGCATCTGCAAATCAACCGGCATACTCACTTAGTAAGTTAGAAATGATGATCCTCACAGGAAGTATGACAACACGTCACTGACCATGCAGACTTTTAATCTATCTTCAAACACCACAGCCGGCTGCTGCACAACCATTTTCCAGCCCAAAAAGTTTGCTGAAGGATACTTAAATGATTTATTTTTGGACTAAAATGTTATTAAAAGATACACTATTACCTATAAGTGAGTGCAGCTTCATAGTAGTTGCCGGGTGCTAACAGTAGGATCACAAACCTCCTGAAAGTTCCTTGCACATGCAGGGGGAAGGGGGGATGGGACAAGGGGTAGAGGTACTCCATGGAAAATTATACCTAAGGCACTTTTTCAACAGAAAGTTTCCAGGTGTACTGATATGCAGCAAGCAAAATGCAGATAAAATGAGAAACATCCATTCTAAAATGGGTTGTTGTACTGTATCTTGTATTAGTTCACACCGATGAAAGTACATCAGGTTGCAGCATCATCAGAACGCAGATGCAATGCACTTCTGTAATCTGTTACAATCATACCTCACAGTGTTATGGCATCTTCACGTCAACCCTACCTGAAAGCAAAATTGTCTGTCATCAAATCTGAAAAAGAAGATGATTCAAATTATTTGAGATGAAAGTAAAATTGTTTTTTATATTTAAAAAAGTAACATCAAGCTAAGATTTCTGCATTTCATTTCCACTGCATCTCTCAGGCTTACAAGTTGACCCAGCTTAAGAAGAAGGCCCAAAAGTTTCAATGAAAGGAAAAAGTAGAATTTTGAAAACCAAAGTAGGATTTTTGCAGATATCATTCTTCCATATTTGACAGTGCTGATAGCATTTATATGACTCATTTGGCCATTTGTTCCAATAATTTTAATGTTTCATTTGGCACATTTCTGCTATTTAAAAAGTAGGACAGAAGAGTACATATTAGAATGAGGTAGGATTCTACAGACAAAAGCAGGAGTCACATGAAAGCCTGAGAAGTTTTCACAGAACATACCTCAATACCATGGCATAGCATAGTTCTTGATGTCCTCACAGTTTAAAAGCAAAACTGTCCCTCTTCAAATCTGAAAAGAGATTAGTAATACAAAGAGTTAAATCACAGGAATTTTCATTTGAAAAGAGCAGCATACCAAAGGTGTGCAATTGGGGTGGGGGGGGGGGGGGGTGGGGGGGGGGGGGGGTGGGGGGGGGGGGGGGTGGGGGGGGGGGGGGGTGGGGGGGGGGGGGGGTGGGGGGGGGGGGGGGTGGGGGGGGGGGGGGGTGGGGGGGGGGGGGGGTGGGGGGGGGGGGGGGTGGGGGGGGGGGTCGGTGGGGGGGGGGTTGGGGGGGTGGGGGGGGGTCGGGGGGGTGGCGGGTAGGGTGGGCGCGGGGGGGGGGGGGGGGGGGGGGCGGGGGGGGGGGGGGGGGGGGGTGGGGGGGGGGGGGGGTGGGGGTGGGGGGGGGTGGGGGGGGTGGTTGGGTGGTGGGGGGGGGGGGGGGTGGGGGGCGGGGTGTGGGGTGGGGGGGGGGGCGGGGAGGGGGGGGGTGGGGGGGGGGGGGGGGGGGGGGGGGGGGGGGTGGGGGGGCTGGGGGGGGGTGTTGGGGGGGGGGGCGGTGGGGGGGGGCGTCGGTGGGGGGGGGCGGGGCGGGGGGGCGGGGGGGGGGGGGGGTGGGGGGGGGGGGGGGGGCCTGGGGGAGGGGACTAAAGGAACGGGTGTCTCCCTCCCCCTTGGCGAAAAATTGTAATTTCAGGAGGAGGTATGGATAGCACATGGTGCAATATTTGAGGAATCCCATCTTTAAAAGGGAAATGAAGAGTAGTTGTGACTAAGTGTGACAAAAGTCATTTTTGTGAGCGTGGTGGATATAATGTGAAGCATGACCTCAGCCATTGAACTCCGTTGTGGGGGAGGGTTTAAGGGAGGAGTGGGAGTGTTATTGGTTATAAAACGTTTTCATGACTTAACTGGCACGGTTTAAAAATGTTTTAAGCAGTTGATGACTGAAGCTACCCATAGCAACAACAACAACACTGTAGCTATGCATAATCGCGCGTAGCACGAGAACTTGAGAAAAGTAGGCTAGAAATACATCCTAATAGAGCTGTAAATTATTGGTGATGAGTACAGGTATGGGCATGAAAATATTGATCTGCCTATTTGAAACTGTTTAAGTTCTATCATTACGATCACAGCTATTTCTTATATTTTACTGCGTTTTCTCTGTATATTCTCAAAGTTGGAAACGGTGCACTTTGAAAATTTCTGGGGGTAATTGCCCGCCCCCGCTGTGTGCGGCCGTGGATATTATATTGAGCTGAGATAATACAAGAATCCTACTGAATTATGCATCTCTTTTCATTTATTCTGCCTGCACTTCTCCCATCTTCACCTTCTAGTATATCTCTGTTACATTTGTCCATCACCCTATCCATAGGCTACATGCCTACTACTCAAATACATATCCCCTAGATCATACCATTTGTCTTCAACCTAGGGTTACCATATTTATTTGCTAGGACATAGATCACTATCTGATGTAGGGGTCTAAGGGTGTCCCCTTCCCTTTGGAAATTTTTCCGGTTTTCAATGGTGTCTAGATGCAAAATGGTGCTGTATTTGTTCACGGACTCAAGTCATCGGTATATTACTTGGTCAGACCTATAATACCACCAGTAAATCTTTCAAACTATTTAACCCGCAAAGCAGAAGTAGGGATCATGTGGGAAACACATGAAATCCGGACCTTGTTGGCAATTTCAGTACAAATCCGTCCGGACCGTGACGCCAGTGCGAACTACTAAAAAGAGGACTTGTCGAAAACAATAGTTCTACCGTGCACTTGTCATGGGCGAGGAGAGAGACACGACATATTTGTTAAGGATGGAAGAATTATTCGAACGCAGTACCTTACCGTACGGCATATTTTGTGTACGATACCGTATAGGAATGGTCGTGTAAGAATGGTCTTCAGTGCATGTTTTCAGTAAATCAACCAGCCATCCGAAAGGCAGAAAGGGTCTAAACTTGACAATGTCAACATTACCTAATTAGTCTTGCGTGACGTGTTCGTTTTCCATCTGTCCAGGTGAGTAGTATTCGAATTAAACGACTGTGCAGATTACATACCTAATTTAGTGAAAGTCGGCATTTAAAGTTACAAGGTGATTTCTTACGTGTGCAAAATAAATGTGTTTGTCACACAATTACTTTTTCTTAATTCTTACACATTTTATTTATTTCTTTATTTATTTTTTAAAGGAAATACTTCAAAGTTTATTTCCGTTCAAACATTTATTTTTTCTTAATTCTTACACATTTTATTAGGACACAAAAAATCGGGAGGGGGGCTGACGAATATCTGTGGGTGGCCTAGGCCCCCCAGCCCCCTCCCCCCGTTGCTACGCCGCTGAGCACCACATAAAACTTTTTAACCTTCAATGGTTAAGGCGCGAGGAGATGCGATACGATGCCATCAGAAAATGGACATCGTAAACTTAGACTAGTTCGTACTTGAGGCCCTATACTACAAAATGCGAGGGGACACTTACAACGCGATAAAATTTTGACAAAAATTTTAAACTAAAATGCTTGTCGTCGAAAGTCATTTTCTTGAGAACAGGCATGACCTAGAAATTTTATTCTGGCAGCTCACATAGCTAATTGGTAAATTTAATATAGCTGAAAAATAAAGAAATAACTCGCGCATAGTGTGAGGCTGTGCCGACAATTTTACCTCGGGCTGTGGAAAAGGAACTTTACATCAACTTTAAACAACCTTAGCCGTCCCTTGGAGCCAGCTGAGGATAAATGTGTTTGATAATTCACCCAAATTATGGTAGATCCGTGGGCCATCCTGTAAACATTTTGCCATCTGTTTGATGTAGGTGTATAGTGTCTACTTAAATTCCTCTGCATTTCCGTTTGCAAAACGGCTGTCATATTAGGCCTAGTAGATGCTGGCAAGAGGGCCATCAAGAATTGCATGCATCAAAGGCTAGGAAGCTGTTCTCAGCTGGGGGAGGGGGACTGAACGTTGTTTTCAACCGTTGTCCTGGGGAAGGGTTCAATCGGAAGGATGTCACATTTTTAATACTAGAGGATCCTTAGATGTAATTTGGTGGGTCACTTTATACAAATTTTATGCAGAATTACAGCAAAGTGACTGTTACGGAAGGAAAAAATTTGGGTTTTTCGTACTTAAACTTACCATCTCACCACATTTTTGACTGAGGGCGTCCCCACATGCTCCTCGCCTATGTCATTCACTAGAAGTTAACTAATCAGGAACTACCCGACTTTACACGTCTTTGGCAAAAGGACTACAGCATTTTCAGGCATCCGTCTAACGTCATATTTGATTCACAAAGTGATTGTTCCTTGCAGCGCGGTCAGTGTACGACCTCGGTAGGACTTCTAAATACACCCAACCTCAGTCTGACCATTTGGACCAAAACCCGACTTTGATCCGACGGCAAGATGTGTGTGGGATAGACATGGGTAGGAGTCTATAACAGTTGTACTTGGAAGGTCTCCAATTCGTTTTAAGTATAATTATCTGCTTTACTTGTAGGAAAGAATGACGACGCCAATAAGAAGAGATAATGAAAGCAAACGAAATTTTTTTGCAAGATGGGGGGGGGGGGGGGCGATTAACAAAAGGCCTGCATTCATATTTAGAACGGCAGAAGTCGGGTCCAAATATTGGTTTTACTGGCTCAGAAACAGCTGTGAAGATTATACGAAGCGACGCTGCAGGTAATAAACATTCGGATGACCAGCTAAAATGTATGGGAAATTTCGTGATTTGAAAGTTTCTATGGTAATCTGTTACCCAACCCCTCGCATGGCAGCTTTTACAATATATTAACTGGTCAAACTTAGAGGAACGCCTGCTGCCACTGATGGATTGGAACCCTTCGCTCTGCCCAGTCAGGGCGCAAGTGATGTAACCCTAACTCGCTAACGGTCGCTTATCAGACAAGGTAATGGTTGCACGACGACTGGGCATAGGAATTACAATGAATCTTACATCAATTTACAGACATTATTAATTACCTTTCAGGTTTCCACAATGTGTGCGGAAATGCCGTTACCTTGCCAAGGATATATTCTCAAATTTTAACACACATTCAGTCATTGGGATCTCAGTCTTCCTTGCTCCTACCCCTTTACATCAGCCCCTCGTAGATTATGCCTGTACATGATGTTGACTTTGCGGAAATCACTCATGGGACTCTTCAATTGCATGTAAGGCCCGCATCACACTACACAACTTTCCGCATTTCAATTTAGACTGTCGCGGCCTCAAAATCTTGTAGTGTACGTGGCTTAATGACTATAAGCAACGGTTTCTGGCCAGTTTTAAGTCGTGCACCAGGTGCCCCTTCAGACTGAACACATTCAGGATTTGGGCGGCAGTCTGAGAGCGTTACGGAATTTAAACAATCACTCATCAAATATCTTTTTACGAAGCTGTAGGAGGTTTCCAAAAGGCCATAGTGTACCTTGACGTTTTGTACTTGCAGGCAGGCATAGATGGAAGCATCTGAAGATGGTATGAGACAAAGATATAAAGCTCAAATATTTGTGCCACCTGATTTCTTGACCGAATATATATTGAGTGACGTACAAAAAGGGACAAAAGGCCTACCATGCTCACTTTTGATGGCAAAAGATGTTCTGCTGCCAAATTTTTACTAACAACTTTAATCACAGTGTATAGTAACGTATTTTTCAAGCAGGCAACAGACTGCCGTAAGATGTTTCATCCCAGATTCGGGCTGTGACGTTGGAACCAGTTCATGTCAGGGACCTCGTGTTAAACAAATGGAGTTTCTCAAAGGTGTTGTGGTGGCTTCAAAGACAGACCGAGCCTTCGTAGCGGCGTTCAAGCCTGGGCTTTTTTTCTGAGATGAATCATACTGAGTATTTGAAAACTATGGAGAAAGTCAATAGAACTGCGTAACGGTTTATCACCCTTCGAGATCAAGCCTCAAGATCCTTCGAGGTCTCTTTGCCTCAAATGGGCTGATTATTCATACTGGGACACGCGCGGTTACATTGGTGAAATCGGGGAAATGGTCAAAATAACTGCTCGGCAGATGAAGAAAGCTGGGTATGTCCGCAGTGATCGTGTTCAAATGGAGAAGTATCACACTAAAAAAAATCATACGCCGAGCCACAAAAAAAGACACAAATTCACGTGACAAACTGAGCGAATCGAATAATCGAAGCTGTAGGATGCGATTGTGTAGGCTAACAGTCGTTGTATGGTATGCCAAGGTATATGTCGTGCAACCGTGAAGATTCAAACTAGGGCACAACATTGTTTTTAATTTGCAATGACCAAAGTCGTACAGTGTGCATCGGGCTTAGAGGTTCAACTCAATGATTTGCATCCTCCGACCTTATTGTACTTTAAACCTATGGCTAGTGGATGTCACCTTGCCCATTAGCCAATGTTTGTAGAGGGAAACTGAACTGAAGTTAATATCCCAACTAGGAAACGATCGAGGAACTCTGAACTCTGAGAAGCGTGCTACGATTTTTTTTCTATAGAAAGGGGGAGGGGGGATAGAACCGCTACCTTTTTTTTTCTCTCTCTAGAGTTAGATGAAGTTTGACGGCTCAGTTTCCAACCAATTGGTTTAAGTCGGTAGGTTGTATATATAGTATATATATATATATATATATATATATATAGATATATATATATATATATATATATATATATATATATAGATAGATACATATATTCAATAGGCTTACTCAAATTACTTAGTCTCGCCTCTTTCAAAAACGATAGTCCTAATTGACTATCAGTGGAGACCATTGTCCTCACAATTTAAAAGCTGTAAGTCCCGTACACTCCTTGTCACTCTTGTGATCAAGCACTGAAGAAGAGCTAGTATTGCTCGAAAGCTTTGCAAAAACCTTTTATGGCTGTTGTATTTACCAAATTTCTAGCTTCTACTGCTGTCACGTATCTCCTTTGAGATCCAGCCATTCATTTCTGTAGCACTGTTGTTATACAGTATTTCCGTTAACATATATATATATATATATATATATATATATATATCTATATATATCTATATATACAGTATATATATACAGTATATATATATACAGTATATATATACAGTATATATATACAGTATATATATACAGTATATATATACAGTATATATATACAGTATATATATATACAGTACGGACGGACGGACGGACGGACGGACGGACAGACGGACGGACGGATGGATGAATGGATGAACTGATTGACGGTGGCGGAGCACAATAGCTCAAACAGCTATTAGCTGGTTTGAGCTAAAATTTAATTCTTGAGCTTATTATGTAAAATCTGTATGTTCCATCATATTTCTAACCTCATTTTTAGCTCAGCTAAAAGCTTCAGTTGAGCTATAGCTATCGTACGAGGCAAACGTCTGTCACTTTTTGACATCGTGTTAAAATGCATAGTATTTCTCTATTTCTTCATAAATTTGACTGGAATTTGGCTGGCGTGTAACTGAGGAAAATATCTTAATAATGCAACCATTTTCGATTAATATGAACTGAACGTTATTCGACCTCGCGAGAGTCTTGTCTGAAAACGTAAAACTACCTTCTTTTCGTTCACTTGTGCACTACATGTGCTGCAACGTTTCGTATAGATAAATTGAATAGTTATGAACCAAAGTTATATTTCCGAGTTGTTTTCGTTATCATTTGAAGGCCCAAAGCATGACTTTGTGTAAAAAAATGTACGTTCACAAGAATGTGCACATATAGATTTACAGGACGTCGAGGCTCTCAGTCCTTTTCATTATCATTTGAGGGGCGAAAACAGTACTTTGTGTACAAAGAAAATGCACGCAAAAGTATACTGTACACACATAAATGTACAGGACGTCTCGTGCTTAATCGTGTGGAAGCGCTTACGCAAATCGCAGTATATCGATCAGTGGCGTGGCCAGGATTTTTTGAGCAGGGAGGCACTGGAGGGTCACGAACCATTCGTGGGGGCACAATTTCTGAATTACCTTCCTCTCTATAGGGCTTATATACATAACTATGCATTCCAAAATTTTCCACGGGGGCACCTGGGGTGGCGCGGCTTTGTCGTGTGGGGCACGTGCCCCTCATGCCCCCCCCCCCGTAGCTACACCACTGATATCGACAACGATGATGTCGAGCGCGGGTTCTGCTAATGAATAACGTCTCTACATTCATCATAACGGCGCGGCCTAAAGTTAGGTCTCAAAATAAAATCTTTCCTAATCGGGCAATCATTTGAACGTCAGACAATCATTCACGGGTCGATCATTCATTCGCAGGTCGGGCAAGTTAAGGTGAATGTTGTTTAGAAAATGGGTTAAAGGCGAAGAGGAACTCACTCCCTCTTTTTAAAAGAACATAGTGCTTTGATTGAAACAGAGATGTAAGCCGGCAATGTAGAGGTCAATTTCCTGAAACTGTGTTATCCAGGACTGTCGGCCTAGGGGACGGGTCTAAGGGGAGGACTCCCCTTTGAGAAAACTGTTCACATCAGGAGGGGGTCTAGGTGCATGATGGTGCTATCTTTTTCTGTTTTTCAAGTATGTTCATGCAGTAGAAATTTACATTTTTTTGTAAAAAAATTCCAAAAAGGCCCAAAAAACTTTGCTGACCCTTTGCCATTCCGCCCACCATGACCACTATGAAACTTTTTGTCTAGCAAAATGGATTTCCTGAGAAATTTGGGCAACACTTCCAATTTCCTGAACTCTTACATCTTTGTTGAAAATATAATATTACATGTTTAAGCTTTAGGGTTGTGTTAACATTTCAAAACATTTTTCGGAAAGGACAACGTGCATTCTTGAAGGCGTATGTAAGTTAGTCTCGGAGGCAGGAATAAGTGTGCAGTCACAGGGGGCGCCGACACTGCAGGGGGTACCGTTCAAGCTTATTCTTCGTTGCAGAAAGCTCCACCAGAAGTTGGTAAGGGGGAGCCACGGGGAATGATATTTCAAGCCCACCCGAGATAGCCTTTGTGGCTATTACCCGTGAATGTTTTCCCTCCCTATACCAGCAGTTATACCGCCAGGCCTCCTGTTGCGACACATTCACCGGCCCTAAAAATTGCCCAGAGCAACCATTTATACTTGGTAGATCCCAATCATAAAAATAAAATAACTTTGCAGAAGAAATCCGGATTAAAGGGTACACCGAATTTAGCGTGTAACAAAAGGTAATCATAAGCAAAGTTACGTAGGCTAAGCATGTTGGGCACCGTACTGCGTGAGAACAATACGTATATAATATCTTTATGATTCAGCTGTGTCGCATGCATCATGTATCAGAAGGAAGGTTAATGCGTCCGAGCGAGTTACTCGCATCAGGGAGTTGCAACAGATCCCTGCTCGCATAAGTGCCCTTCTGGGGTGGTGGATCCTAGGACCTCCGAGGGAAGATTTTGGGAAAAGGCTACTAGACCCTTTGTATGCGATTTCCTTGGCTGTGATCCTGGGACTTGAAAACATAAGTAGGAACTGAAGTTTTCAGAATATCTAGATTTCTTTTCGGTTTCCCGACGGGAATACCTATGTAGCCGTCCGTTGCTGACCTTGCAAAACAACTGTAGGGTCGTGCATTTTAATGTCGACTGTGATTCCGTCAACATTCCCCCAACCTGTACAGTATTTGAAAGGGAAGACACATTTTAACGGTGTTCTTTTCTGCGTATTGGCTCATAGCGTCTTACGCCATTCAAGTCTGCTGCCGATAGTTCTTTCACAGTGACTAGCTGAACAAAAGCTAGAAACTCCCTGCTCTCGGTGCACATTTCTTGAATATTCAAATGACTTGTTACGCAATAAGTAAACATCGCGTTTAAAAAGAAGATCTACTTCACACGGACGCCGAGAAGGACGGTGGTATGCGAGAGACTGACTATAATGTTGGCAGCTTGGGGAAAAATTCGTTCTCAATCATCATTCCACAAACCCTTCGGAAAACATTTCACAATTGAGTTCTGATTATATAGGGCTTGGAAATCTCAGCCTCCGAGGACCGTAACCACCCCCTCCCGCAGGTTACGGTTCTGTTGAAGCCCCAACGAAGTTATCAAAGGAATAATATGGCGGGGCAGCTAATTCACGTGCAATCAGCATACGTGACGCTACCGATCAACTGCTGTCAATGATGTCATCCAAGACAGCTTCTTCCCCAGTATAGCTGCGATGCTGGTACGATGTCCAGTCTTTACAAACATCTGTTCAGTATATAACAATAACTTTGTGTAGCACATTTAGTCTTTTAGTGCTTCAGGAGTTCAATAAATATTTGTTTTCATGTAAATATATATATATATATATATATATATATATATATATATATATATATATATATATATATATATATATATATATATATATATATATATATATAAGGTCGAAATACTGCGGAGCACTAGAGTAGTATGTAGGTCGATAAAGGTTGTAAAAAGTGTTTAAAGTTTGCGGAAAATTCCACGACGTTTCGAGTATAGACTCTTCATCAGGTGGCAAAGAAATGCAACTGAATAACAAAGAAGTAGAAATAGAGAAGAAACACATTGAAGAAAGGCACGAACAAACCGGTCGCACAGAACGAACACGGTGTAAAAAAGCGAAAGAAGTCTAACACGTCTACTAATCTACGAATTCCTTTGGTAATTTCCCATCACCCATCGGTACGCCCCATCATTCGTGCCATTTACAGGAATATAGAGACTCTTCGAAAAGACCCTTCAACCCGTGACCTTTTCCCTGAACCCCCCATTACGGCCTTCAGAGTTGAAAAGAACATTTCCAAGCACTTAGTTCGGGCTTCCCACCCACAACAACCAACTGACAACACCCCAGGTACATTTCCCTGTGGTCGTAGTAGGTGCAACACATGCCCAGTGGTTGGCAAGAACACACTTATCAATATTTTGGGTTCTAACGGCAACAGATTTAGTGTGAACCAACACTTCACCTGCACTTCCACAAACTTGGTTTACATTTTAGTTTGTGGACGTTGCAATTGCCTGTATGTGGGAGAAACCAAACGCCGCCTGGCTGACCGAATAACTGAACACCTCAGGTCCATCAAACAAAACCTTCAAGGTTATCCGGTCGCCACTCATTTCAATCCCCCATCACCGTGCTCAATTAAAGACTTGGCCGTTACTGCAGCCTTAATGTGCAGAGGTTCTGACCGTGATCGTCAGACCGCCGAAAACCGGCTTATCATGAAACTCGGGACCCTCTCCCCACACGGTCTTAACATTAGAATGGACCTTTTTTAACCTGTTCCCCTTTTCATTACTTTTTTCCAGTTTTTTTTTTCAGCCTTCTTTCGCTTTTTTACACCGTGTTCGTTCTGTGCGACCGGTTTGTTCGTGCCTTTCTTCAATGTGTTTCTTCTCTATTTCTACTTCTTTGTTATTCAGTTGCATTTCTTTGCCACCTGATGAAGAGTCTATACTCGAAACGTCGTGGAATTTTCCGCAAACTTTAAGCACTTTTTACAACCTTTATCGACCTATATATATATATATATATATATATATATATATATATATATATATATATATATATATATATATATATATATATATATATATATATATATATATATATATACCTCTTTGTTGTTAAACTTAACTTACGGACAACCTGAGTTACAGACTCAACCGTACTATTGACCACACTTTTCCATGACCTAGGATAAGCTAAGCTGCGGCAACGTTGTTGCCCTTGTTTAAACTTTACAGATACAGGCGGGTCTAGGTAGTTTCGAGGTTAAACTTAAATACCTATTTTCCTCAGAATATCAAGTTCTGCAATACTGCGAAAGTGTGCTTGACACCTCACTTGAGCAACTGTAACTAGAAAAACATAATCTAGAATGTTCAGCTTTGGGTAAAAAGATTATTTATGCCTGCTTTGTCACGCACTGCTAAATATTAGCCAAAATTAGTCACATCCAGCTATAACTGTGAACCATTACTTATTTCACTATGGAATGATCCTGACTATGAAGTCATATCGGCCCTCATACACGTTATGTATTCACGGCCAGGTATATGTTTAGACATTTAATTGCTCAAATCTGAGAGGGTCACTTGTGGATTTTGCTGAAAATTGTTCAGCTGGCATGACATGACCCCATGCAGATGCATGATATCAAGAAAAAAAACTACCACACCCCTTTTATGGAGGTCAAAGGTCATATGGGTCAAAGGAGGTCAAAACCTCAAAACGTTCACACCATATTTCAAGGTAGGACGCATTGCTAGTGGCTACTCTTCAAACATAGCATTGAAAGGTTCCCGTTGCTCTTAGTGGAAATTGAAGGTCATCTGGGGTCATCAGAGGCCAAATTCTTATCAATTTTGTAAGACGATATCTCAAGGTAGGAAGAATGAATACTCTTTATATTTTCCATGTAGCCCTAGATACAGTTTGTATAAGAAAAAGGCATGCTTTCGATTTTGGTGGGGTCAAAGGTCGTCTAAGGTAACAATGGACCAAAGATGGTCAACTCAGTTTTCTCAAGATAAAGAGTATTTAACTAAATACACTTATTCATGTAGCTGCATTATATTGAATTATATTGAGTTTAAGTGCCCTGCCGCATTTGGTAGAGGTTAAAGGTCATTAGGGGTCGCTAAATATTACGTTTATGCCTGCAAACTCAAAAAACTTAAACACATTATACTTATGTACATATTCATTACAAAAATGCTGCCGTTAATGTCTTTGTGCTCAGTGAAAGGTCATATCAGGTTACCAGAGGTCAAAGTCTGATAACACTGTCAGCATGTTATCTCAAGGCAGATATAGCACGATATCTCAAGGCAGATATAGCATAATATCTCAAGGCAGATATAGCATGATATCTCAAGGCAGATATAGCATGATATCTCAAGGCAGATATAGCATGATATATCAAGGCAGATATAGCATGATATCTCAAGGTAGATATAGCATGACATCTCAAGGCAGATATAGCATGACATCTCAAGGCAGATATACAGTAGCATGATATATCAAGGCAGAAATAGCATGATATCTCAAGGCAGATATAACATGATATCTCAAGGTAGATGTAGCATGATATCTCAAGGTAGATGTAGCATGATATCTCAAGGCAGATATAGCATGATACCTTAAGGCAGATATACAGTAGCATGATATCTCAAGGCAGATATAGCATGATATCTCAAGGCAGATATAGCATGATATCTCAAGGCAGATATGGCATGATATTTCAAGGCAGATATAGCATGATATCTCAAGGTAGATGTAGCATGATATCTCAAGGCAGATATAGCATGATATCTCAAGGCAGATATAGAATGATATCTCAAGGTAGATATAGCATGATATCTCAAGGCATATATAGCATGATATCTCAAGGCAGATATAGCATGATATCTCAAGGCAGATATAGAATGATATCTCAAGGTAGATATAGCATGATATCTCAAGGCATATATAGCATGATATCTCAAGGCAGATATAGCATGATATCTCAAGGCAGATATACAGTAGCATGATATCTCAAGGCAGATATACAGTAGCATGATATATCAAGGTAGATGTAGCATGATATCTCAAGGCAGATATAGCATGATATCTCAAGGCAGGTATAGCATGATATCTCAAGGCAGATATAGCATGATATCTCAAGGTAGATGTAGCATGATATCTCAAGGTAGATGTAACATGATATCTCAAGGCAGATAGAGCATGTTATCTCAAGGCAGATGTAGCATGATATCTCAAGGCAGATATAGCATGATATCTCAAGGCAGATATAGTATGATATCTCAAGGTAGATGTAGCATGATATCTCAAGGTAGATATACAGTAGCATGATATCTCAAGACAGATATAGCATGATATCTCAAGGCAGATATAGCATGATATCTCAAGGCAGATATAGCATGATATCTCAAGGTAGATGTAGCATGATATCTCAAGGCAGATATAGCATGATATCTCAAGGTAGATATAGCATGATATCTCAAGGTAGATGTAGCATGATATCTCAAGGTAGATGTAGCATGATGTCTCAAGGTAGATGTAGCATGATATCTCAAGGCAGATATAGCATGATATCTCAAGGCAGATATGGCATGATACCTCAAGGCAGATATAGCATGATATCTCAAGGTAGATGTAGCATGATATCTCAAGGCAGATATCATAGCAATATTTCATACATGGTGGAGGGATAAATCAAATTAATTGGTACTGAACGTTAACATTGTAGAGCCTTTGTAGTCTGGGTTAAACTTGAGTCTACTGAAATCAATTCATCGAAACCTCAATGCAATTTTGCATTTTGCTTAAAGGGAGAGAGCAGTAAACCCAAGTTTCATTTCAAAAATCTGCTGAATCTATACAGATCTCCTCTGATATTGCTCACAAGTATCTTTCTGTCCTTTCATTATGTTTCGGTATCAAACACTGAATATTGAAAATAAACTACGGTAAGGAGTTATCCTGCATGAATTTAACAAATAAGTAACAGAAATATTTTCACATAATTGATAGGAGCCATTCCTGGGTTAGGATCATGGGCGTCAATCCGGGGGGACAGGGGGACACGTCCCCCCCCCCTCACATCTTGGAAATACACCCATTAACTTAAGATTTTTGCACAGTAAAGTTTTGACAGAAGTGGCCATGTAACCCCCACATTCGAGTAAAGATTGACGCCCATGGTTAAGATGACGGAGTACACTAATAAAAATTTGGGTACTCCTTTTTCCCTTTAAAATAAACATACTGGGCTGAACTTGAGATTAAATGATACAATTTCTAGGTTTGCAAAACACCTAAGCTTGGGCTAGTATAGTAAGAGAGTGACGTCTCCAAGCGTCCATATAGTCAGAGGGGACGGTTGCACTCGCCCCCAGGATGGACTCAAATCGACTGTCGGCGCCCTTTTTAGGTTTTAACCGTACTTTACTCTTGCACCATTATTGGCATTGCTTCCAAATAACATGATTCAATAGTGTTATTTTTAGGCCGAGATAATACAATGCCCAAACAGCCGCCATTATCCGTACTATATTCTAATGAAAACGGTCTCATCGTCTGTGACCTTGGAGGTTAGTTTAGCCCAAACTTGTCTACATGCTATACTCGCACTAATGGACGGTGGAGCTTTGCTAAGGTAATTGCTTCCCACCCGAGCGTGATAATAAAATACACGGAGTGACCTTGAATTCACCCTCACAGTCCCAAGAAAGATGTTGAGGAGGGTACCAAAATAGCCCTGCTCCCTTCCGGGATGATTGTCAACACGAACAATAAAAACAGTCTATGCAGGTCCCATAATAGCTCCTACAAACTGTTTCTCAAAACATTTAAAAGAGCCTCCTAGTTAAAGGTGATCAGTCGTCTTGAAATATTCTTTGTGACGTCAGCCTTTTCTTGACATGTTTCTGCAGTCGTCACTGTTCAAGGATACACCGTACAAGCATCATCATAGCTACTTGTACGGTGTATCCTTGAACAGTGACGACTGCAGAAACATGTCAAGAAAAGGCTGACGTCACAAAGAATATTTCAAGACGACTGATCACCTTTAAAATAAAACAAACCTGTTAGTGGGAATGGCTTTAGAGTTTGCAGGCACATTCATATACATAATAACGCGCAGGGCTTGTCAATACATTGGACATGCTACAGTCTTCAGTACCTAAATCACACATAAAGTGGCTAGTATTTTACCTCTTGAACCATTCATGCTGCTATATACTTAATACTGGACTTATATCTGATGGGCAACTTTCTTTTGCTTTCCTTCAAATGACCATTTTCAAGGGTACATGGGCATGATAACAGGCTTGCTTACTCCGTAAATGCAGGGTGGCCATCTGACACTGCATGTCATGTCATAGAAATCCTTCTGTCTGTACTTTCTTGATTCTCAAACGCCAGGAAATCACATCTAATAAATTTTTCTTTCATTTTTCATGAAGAAGGTATTCTAGAGACCCAAGCAGACCTTCCGTCTTGGCCATTTCTAACAATGTACTTAGTTACTGGCTATTGCAAAGCGGTAACATAATAATATACGATGAAAACGTATGGTTTTTGTATTCTTATCTTGATTTTCTAATGCCAAAAATGTACATCTAACAGTGATTAATTTCCCAAATTTTGTCCTCCCCTTTAAGGGTTCCCTGCTTTTGACTCCAGCAGATTTAATCTTCACCATCAACATGAGCCCCTTTCTACGTAAAATCCTGAATCTGGAACTGCAAAATATGAACATCACTAAGTGAACTTTAATGGTCGCCTTTATACTAGTATATGTGAAAGGTACGGATTGAAATGGAAACATGTTTTAATAAAATACTTGGGGAGGAGGAATGGGAAAAGTTGTCTAACATAAAAAAGGTTGAAAAGCCATTTCTTAGCTTGAGGCATAGGTTATTTACCTATATCGCCACTACAAGCCATTCTCGCCCCTCTGACCGAATTCATGCATTGATGTAATCACCTTTACCGCCATCTTAGATGACATGCTGCACTATTGGGTGCTAGTGTTTGCTTGCATGTCACCTTGACAAGTGCTTGACAAGTGCACTACACATTTCAAAACTGTGACGTCATGTGCACAAGGCTCATTGAGCAACGTTCTCAATAATTGTTTACTGGTTTAAACTTCCTAATAATAGGCCCTATCACATTTTACTGAGCATTTGTTATTGCTCTCTACAATGAACTGTAGAGTAATGTAATGCCTAGTAGTATTTTTGCATCGTCCACCAGCTGGTTGATAGTGATTGTACATACGCCAATTTGAAGTTAGAAACTACGAGGGAGTATCAATGTATGAGAGTAAGGTGGAGTGATGCGGCAAATTAAATAATTATTCATCGCTTCCGAAGAATGTCTACAGGTATGCAGTTGCTCTCACTGATTTCCCTCTAGCTACGCTACGGAGACGTAACACTGTTAAAGAAATATTTGTCGTTAAAAATAGATTTCAAGATTATTTTTAGACCAGAAACCAATTCAGCTTGTAGTACGTACAGATTTTCAACTTACAATGCAGTACTGTTGATTATGCTAATGCTATACTATACACTTACGTAAGATGCACTCACGTTTATGATAATCCTTAGAGCTAGTACATGAGCAGCCTGTATGGCTGTATGGTCACCGGTCTTCCACCTGCAAGCTAAACGACTGCCACGATCCAACGCCAATATATGATATTGTGACGAAACTTTGTGCACAAAGAGATACTACTGTAACCTGTGCAGTAAAGCAGCAATGCAACAGAACACAGCGCTTGGCACCCTTAGCCAATGCAAACAGTCGAGACGCTGCTACTACCCACACTTGCCTGTGTGATTCGCGGAAGCGAAAGGGCAGATACATAATTTATTACTCAGACAATTAAACGGGTCACCAGGCATGAGCAGTGCAGCACACATGAGACGATAGTTGACAATGACAGTGGGGATTCCCCCGTTTCATAATTTTTAATCGACCAGCTTGCTGTGTGTAGACTATATGTGACATGCTAGGAGAATGAGCATAGTTGAGACCGAAGGCTAAATTGATAAGAATGATTTTATCTGATTGTAGGTTATGTATGGGTAACGTTCAGGAGGCTAAGCTGGATTTCATATATTTTTAAAAAACTGTATTTGAAACAATTTCTTCGATATAGGCAGGCTATCCTTGTGCTAAATTTCTCCGTAGTACATCTGTAGATAGCGCGGCTCTATGGCAAGCCATGTTAGTTTTTATTTCCGAATTTATTTAAAGATATAAGATATCTGCAATTAATTGCATAGATTTTCAATTAAATAAACTATATCTGCAGTTGTTTAGAGATATCTTCAATTGAGTCCAGATATCTTTAAAGAATTAAAGGTATCTGCAAAGATTTAACTTAGGAATGAAAGATATCTTAAATTCGCAATAAAGATATCTTAAAAAATATAATTTAAGATATATCTTAATAGAATTAAAGATATCTTTAAATAGAATTAAGAATATCTTAAATTCGAACCAAAGATATCTACTGATAGAATTAAAGATATCTTTAATGTTAAGCGAATCAGTGTTTCCACGTCGAAAGAAATCTCCAGGAATAAGGCACACTTACGGGAATTAATTGGACCATATTGGGAACTTACTCGGGTAATACAAAATTTTAATATTGGTTGGTAATAGTTACCTTTCTGTAGTAATGCCTGAAGCAGCTACCTTTTAAATAAGCCAATTTCGAGAAATGGTCACTGAATTGCATGTTTGGAAAATTTAGTTATAAAATGTGGAAGCCTTGATTCGAATTGCCGCCAGGTATGTATAAGAAAGATAGCCGCGACAGAAACTCTCTAAATGTAAAAGAGTAAATTTCACTCTTCGACGATTGCCTACAGTGACCACTCCCTGTTTCGAGTGGAATCCCACTCTGACCGCAGTGGTAATTCACTCATTTGGAGTGAATTACCACTCTTACCCGAGTGAAATTTTCACTCGAAGAAAGAGTGGTCACTGTAGGCAATCGTCGAAGAGTGAAATTCACTCTTTTACATTTAGAGAGAATGATAACAGGACGTGCAGCAGATTCTCAGCCTCATTTGTCAAGATTTAGGCCGCCTTTCCGAATGATTAGCTAATGAAGGTGATGTATTACAGGAAAGAGTTCGTCTTGATGGTGCCAACAGAAATTTGTTGAGAATGTCTCTAGCCTACTCTTCTCAGGCCGGAGAAAGGCGTTGTCATGTACGTTCGTATTCGCATACAAGCGCATGTGGTTGATATACCATGCAAAGCACAGTTGTGAAGTGCGCTCCATTTTTCATTGAAATTGGATTGGTTTCAGGGTTTGGAGGCCGCCGCCTGTTCTGTAAAACTACAGATATCTCTAATTTGGAATTAAGAATATCCTAAATTATTTGATGATATCTTTAATTCGAATTACAGATATCTCTAATTTGAATTACAGATATCTCTAATTCGAATTACAGATGTCTCTAATTCGAATTACAGATATCTCTAATTTTATTTGAAGATATCTTTAATTCAAATAACAGATATCTCTAATTTGAATTACAGATATCTTCAAATAGAATTAAGTTTATTTTTAATTCGAGTAAGAGATATCTGTAATTCGAATAGAGTTATTTTTAATTCGAATTGAAGATACCTGTAATTTGAATTAAAGATATCTTCAAAAAGAATTAAAGATATCTTTAATTCTGTTTCAAGATATCTAAAATTCTGTTTCAATATATCTTTAATTTTATTTCAAGATATCTTTGATTTTATTAAGAGATATCTTTAATACTAACTGTAAAGATGTCTTGAATTATATTACGGATATCTCTAAATCTAATCCAGGTATCTTGAATCCTATAACAGATATCTTACATAGAATGAGAGATATCTTTAAATAATCCAAATAAAGATATCTTGAAATCATTTAAAGTCACCAAATAATTGCAGATTTCTTGCCATACGTCTCTATGGCAAGACATATTGGTTTATATTCCCGAACTTAAGACATCTTCAATTATTTAGAGATATCTGCAATTAATTGCAGATATCTTCAATTAAATTAAAGACATCTTCAATTGTTAAGAGATATCTTCAATTAATTCCAGATATCTTTAAATAATTAAAGATATCTGAAATGTAATGTTTAAAATCTTTAAAAACAATTCAGATATCTCTAATTCTTTTAAAGATATAAATATATGTGAATTCCAGATATCTTTTAAACGGTAAAGCTATGTTTAAAATGATTTAAAATATCTTTAAAAATATACCAGATATCCCAAAATCACTTCAATGTATCTGAATTTCATATTAAAGATATCTTCAATTCGAATTCAAGATATCTTTAATGCTATTAAGAGATACCTTTAACTCGATTTAAAGATATTTTAAATTCGAATTAAAGATGTCTTTAAATAGAATTAAAGATACCTCTAAATAGAATTGACTTGTGGTTTCCCAACTAATATATGGAGGAGTGGTCTACACGGAGCGGGTACCTGGAGTGTAAATCGAGATTTTGCATGCGTGGGGTCCAGGGGGATGCTTAAGAGTCCTGGCGGGGTCCAGCAGTGGAGCTCAGGTGGTGGTTAACGAGCCAAGCTCCCGCAGTACTTGATAAGCAAAGAAGTTGTTCCAATCTCTCTATTGATCAGCTTCTGTTTTCGTTTCAGGTAAAGTGAAGTTCGATGGTAAGGCTGAGAGTACAGGCTACTTACAATAACTTGGCAAATGACGTTTCTCAAATATGTCCATGAAATGAATATAAGTTCGTTTGCCCAACCAATGCGGTGGTTTTACTTGCCATAGATACGTGTATAATCAATGGGTAACAAACCAACTACTTTCACGCTGTGGGCTATTTGGGTGCATCAGCCTAACTGAATACCAAAGGCAGGGGCGGCTATCGAGGGTGGGGGAGTTGGGGTATCCTCATCAAAATGGGTGGGTGCGATATGTGAAGTATGCCACTCCAATAAATTTGGAGGATGGCATTGTTTGTCTTACACATTTTGTGTGGGTTTGATAGGTCCCTAGTCATTTACTGTGCCGGCTCAATCTTTGGTTTTGCAAAACGGAAGTGACGTTTTATAATTTCTATTCTGGTCGCAGTGATCAGGCTCGCCCATTTATCCGTACTATGTGCTTGCTTATCCCCCAGTCTTTGGAAATGGACATGGACATAACGTGCAACGTATTAACCAGGGCAGGGTCAAATAGTAACTCCCTGATCATGGTCACCCCGCCGGATTAAAGAGAGCGTGATTTCTTTTGGTATTTTCAGGTCGAGAATGAGTGTGTCACCTCTATTCGAAAACAATATTTGGCGTTGTATGCGAGAACAAAGGGCATACACCACAAGCAACTTCAGGTACTTTCTAAGTTGTCTTTTTTTTTACTTGCCAGACAATTTAAAAGAAGTGAAGATATCTTTAAATAGAATTAAAGATACCTTTTATTCGATTTCAGGATATCTTTAATTAAAATTAAAAATATGATACATCTAAAAAGCATATCAAAATGCAAGAGGTTTCCACAAAATCTCAAAACTATTCGAAACTATAAGAAATATGTTGTTCATTTAAACTTAAGGCTCAAGGGCTTATGAAGCTGGCAATGTGGGGATAAGTCCCTCGTAGTCAAAACTGTCTTGAGGCGGGAGCAGTGGCGTAGCCAGGATTATTCAACAGGGGTGGCCAAACAAAGGATCAACTAAGCGAAGGAGCATATAGGGGCCGAGGGCCGACCCTCGGCCAAATGTATTGCTGTATACACGCGTGACTAAAATAACTCATAAAAAAGGTGTTTTCGATATGAGTCGCGTAATGTTCGCAATGGCGCCGCCAGGACTTAGTGATTGGGGAGGCAGAACAGATGGCGTCGTAATGCCACCTCAGTCCCCCCTAAGTCTGCGTAAATTGTACCTTTTTGTCCGCCCCTGCGATTGTATACAGCAGTGTGGAATCCTTTTTTGTCACTATATAAAGGTGTGGTCCCGGGGGGTGTAAGGGGACGGGTGCTACCTTCCCTTTGAGAATATTGTTTAAGGTTGCATAGATGCAAACTTTTGCTATCTTTGAGGTATTTTTTGAAGTGATCATATATGGCTGGAAAATATCCATAATTTCGTGAATTCTATATTTTGGTTAGGTGGAAGTGCAGAGTTTGTTGTCTTAGAGAAGGGTATGCTGTCAAAAAACTTCCTGAAGCCCCCCTTTTGGCTACTTTACTGCCTTCTATTTGGGGAAAGTTTTTACGCCGAAATACGTGCGTGGAGTCCACAGAAACATTCTTGGACTTACTACGAAATTTTTCTTAGCTTCATTGTGCATTACAAAAGGGTATTTCAGTACGTGCGGATATACTTACCTATATTATATATATATATATATATATATATATATATATATATATATATATATATATATATATAGATAGATATATAGATAGATAGATATATATATATGTTTATATATATATATTGAAGTAGAATTATAGGAAAGAAGGTCCTCCCGTTTAAATTTGTTAGCTTTCTCTAGAAAAAGACAAAGGATCGATTTTAAAAGGGCCCTAAAGTGACAGAAAGGAATGAAGAATGGATGGCAACATATTTAAGACAACAGGATTAAATGGAAAAACTGAGTGGGTGAATGAGGAAACGGATGGCAAATGATTAAAAGCAACCACGAGTCAGGGAGAGGCAGGGAGCAAAAAAATTGAAGACTCTGTTTCATTCATTATTTTATTTTATTTAAAATCCCTGTCATGGTGAGCATTTTCCAGAAAGTCTGGCTATATGGTTCTAGTGATGAGGAATCAAAGAGTCTAGGTTCATGGCAACCAAGAATGTGTCGTAACACGAAAAGTTATGGAAATGATGTCGAATAAAGGAAAGTAACTTTGACTGAATAGGATAAATGATGGGGCTGTGGTAGACTGTAGCAGTTGACTTATGCAACGAAACATCAGTTTACAAAGTCATGTCTAAAAAACTTTTTGTGTTATCAACGTTCATCTATTGTAAATAGTGGCTTTGTTGTTATTTCGTGTAGGACCTATCTTCATAAGTACTTATTACAAAGCCCTTGTGGCCCTTAAAGTCATCCATCATCCATATCCCCTGAATCTTTGCGTCGGCCAGCCGGGGTCAGTCTGATTTAGGCTATTATAACGTAAGGTAAAAGTATGACCTTTGAGGGCTCTTTAATATATATTTTCAAAATCAGTACAATTTGAAGGTATCAAATAAATTATTCTAAGACAAACATTTTTGTAAATACCTCGCGCTTCCCAAATCCATCAAAACAGTGCTGCACCTAGACTTACTTACTGGAAGTGGGCTCGCGCCCTCCGAGCGCCTTCGATATAGTTCAGTCAATCAAACCTTGACCTCACTTACATATCAAAATGCTGGTTGCACTTGCTTTACAACTGACTGAGAAAGTTTAATACAACGTGTGAAAATACCACAAAAGTATGAAAGCAAAATGCAAAAACTTGCTAAAAAAAAGAAGACACAGATAATCATGCTTCAGTGAACGAATCATAAAATTATTAATCATAGATAATTCAGAGCTCTTTTTCGCAGGCCTACTGGGCTTGCTACGTGCGTGACTTTTTTCTTCAATGTATTACAAATTTTGCACTGGTTTTGCTATAAATTACCTGGAATGCAAGCAATGAAATTGTAAAAAAAAGTAAACCTTCGCACCTACGTCCACACCCCGAGAGATTGTCTTCTCCAGAGCTTTCATCGAAGCCCCACCCTTCTCATCCAGGGACGTATACTCTTACCTATTACATTGTTAGCATTGTAAGGGAGAGTAATCACGTGATAATGAGTACTGACCTCTCCGAACCGGAAACGTCATCAAACATGTGTTGTGTTGACTCAATCTCTTCTTACTTGTATTATGTAGTGTTGACATCGACAATGGATTTCCCCCTTTTCGTAATTGCAATCGGCCACAGTGTAATCCTATATAGAAACGAAATGACGCATGTAAATGTATATCTTGACTGTCAGATTATTTCAGTTGTGTACGGGTGTGACTCACGGACTTCTGTGTAAGCTAAGCTTCTGCGTTTTATGTAAACTATTTTTAGGCTACCCTTTTCTTCATTTTACAACCTAGGCTACAATATGTTAGGCACATGCTATTTCAAGCAAATGTCAAGTGTGGTATGAAGTAGCTATGCTCTCCTAATAATGAACAATAACACAAGTAATTTACAACGCACTCTAAGCGTTTATTACATCGCCATTCTATAAGAAAGACGTAAATGCAGGGCATTAAATAACGTGTATCGTACTTGCAAGCACGGAGCTTACAGCCCCTGTATTTAGTGGCCCTAGTCACCTTTACATGGCCCTGGTCATGAGCGGACAAAGGGATCACAGCGCCTCCTCTTTTTTAGCTGTTGGACATAAAACGAATGCCCCCTCCACTCACCCACACACACACCCATACGCACTTTTTGCTGGAAAAAAATCATTAAATTGTCCTTGATCCCCATCAAATTTCTTGTTTCACGTATCGACCAAACGTGAAATATATCGTCACCATTGTAGAATTCTTCCCCTTAAAGCCCATTTAATATCCGCATAAAATGATTTGCTGTATTGAGATTGACGAAGTAACTTAAAAGTGACAAGAATGGCAACTTTTTCTTAGGTCGACACAAGTGCTGCAGTATTCTGCATGACGGTATCATTAACACTCCAGTATTTCAAGTAGGCATTTACTTACTTACTTTTTCACATATGTTACTAGGTTGAATTATATTGTCTGTCCACTTTCACTGTATAAAGGTCTTGCTTTCTGTATAGCTTAGGCCCTTGAGTGACTAGTCTGCTAGATTTGCAGAGAAATTTGAATTCCAAAACGCCATTTTCTTTTGGATCGATCGATGCATCTTTCCCTTCTTGCCTGGCTTTAGGCTACATCTGTGTTCAAGGCGTCATATAAGACTGAAAACTGTAAATAGTGTCGACGTAATAATAACAATATTTGCATGTTTAATGGGCCAATATGAGTTAATCCTAATACAAGGAGAAGCACAATATTACCCCTGCTCAATGATAAATCATCGCAAAGACAATCCCTCCAGTGCGGCAGCTGCTCTAACTGCGCCCCGGTTACAATTTACTTCACGGGTACCCATTTAACTCCCGCTGGGTGGTAGATAGAGGCGATTGAGATCAAGTATCGTGTCCGTGGACGCAACGTAATGATGCAGACAACAGTGGAACCAGTAATCTTTGGATCACAAGTCCAACACCTCAACTTATAGGCCACCACGCTCATGAAACGGAGAAATTACGAAACTGTTTGTGGGTTCAATAACTTTAAAACCACCCTAAAACTCTAAAAGGTAACGAGTTAATATGTCAGGATTGCTGTACAAAAAGTCTTCCATTCCATCACGCACTTTAAACCCTCTGCATCACAATATGAATTAAATGTTAAATGGGATATTGTTAAATAAAAATATCAAGATGAAGTTTCGTGTTCTGTTAAGATAAATAAAACTGTCCATCTTCCAAGGTTGATCTGTGGAAAAAGTGAACTATACTATGTGTATTTTACCTTTTACGAAACCTTCCGATGAAAACATGTGGTCTGTTCCATCCACGAAAAGTTATTTATATCATATGGCAAATCCTGGTTGCAAGCTATGCATTAACGTATCTTATAGATTTATATCCATGCGCATGCTCCCACAACAGATCCGTTTAACCGAGTAAAATAAATCAGTAAACAAATAATCTTTTTTGATGTTCGATAATGATTATTTCATTTTGATCTCGTAAGCTTCAGCAACTGTTAACACGAAGTTTTTCATGCCCCACATAATCATTACATTAAGCTTTGACAATGAAGTTTACTAGCAAGTGTCATTGACCATAACCGTGAGCGCAAAGGTCTACGTTTAAAGTGATACCTGAGAGGCTTCTGAATATTTCACCTACTAATCCATACCAGACTCTTCGATTATATCAGTGTACTCACTGTAGGGACTCAAAGGAGAGCTACTAGGAAGGGACTCCCCAGAGGCTGGACCGGTGCTGAGCAATGTTGTCATGTTGTGTGGGCTATATTAACCACCTACAACCGTGTACATTAAGTTATACCAGTTCATTTATCTCTGTGATTCTACAACAGTGTCTATACATGTGCATCCCCCGGAAAGACGTCGTAAGACCAAGAATCGTATTTGCTAAGACTTGTTAAACTAGATTATTTGCTAACATGGGCGGCTCTAAGAAATTTTGTTTGGGGGGGGGGGGGCGCAAACTCAAGTCCGTATTCAGGGAGGTTCGGAAGACCCCCCCCCCCGCAAATATTAATGGTCAGCTCCGGATAGTACGATATCCTCAATAGGAGTATGCATAGGCGTAGGGGCCCAAGTTGATGGGGGGGGGGGGGCTGTAACGATCTGCCTGAAAAATAGAAACAAAAATTTCCGCCCGCGTTCAAAATGTTAATGTACATATCATATAGGCATGCATGCATCCGTTATCACACCGCATGCCAATTACATACAATAATTTGCCACGTTACTACCTATTCCATATTGGTTATAATTCTGGGGGAAATCGTTACAATAATGATGATAATAATCAGTGGTGTAGCCAAGGTTTCTCTCATGGGCGTGGGGCATGCACTATGTTGTGTGATCGCCGGCCTGGGGGAGGAGTTAAGGGGAGGGGGTGTCCCCCTCCCCTTAGAAAAGTTTTTGAAAAATTAGGTGTCCCTACATGCAATCCGGTGCCACATATGCTACCTTTGAAGTAAAATTTTGTGTTTTATTTTAGGTACTAAAAAAAAATCGGCGTCAGTGACTGGGGCATGGCCTAATGGCTCCTCAAATACACCACTGATAATCATCATATAAGTTTAACCATTAAAAAACACACTGGTGAATTAATACCGAATATATAGGTGATGGTGCAATCCAAATCAGAACTATATTTTAATTACCAAGGAAGTTTTTTAAAGTATCGCTTTCCGTTAAGCTACATTATTACATTATTTTTCTGTTAGTAGGTGCCCGAAAAATATTGCCCGAATTTTCACAAAAATATTTTAATAGTCCCCCTACGCCTATGGGAGTATGGTTATTATTATGTATTACAGCGATGCCCCATGCAGTTTTCAAAAGCTCTTCAAAAACCATTTCAAGCAGTTAGTCATGAGCTGACTACTTTAAAAATAAATACAACCATATCAACCGATCGCTACCGTACTACTATAGGAGTGGAGTAAGAGGCAGGTGAAATGGGCAAGGCGGCTTGATCCATTTGTATAAAATGAGCCCCAATTTAAATATTTTATTGTCTCTTTCATTGTGTCACAATATGTTTCAGCTTTCCCAAGAAGCCATAAAATGTTTGTTTTCTGGATTGTTTTCTTAAACTAACGAAAATTTCGAGCATGAAGGCACTTGAAAACGATGAAATGATAGCACTCGTATTTTGGATCTCAGTACCTTTCCGAAACGAATTTTTTTAAAGGGGGAGGGGAATTCCCCAATTTAGAACAACGCTTCATCCTATATACAAATAGCTAGGCCACTAGTCAAAAGCCTCATCACACTGAACTTAGATTGACTGTTTGGTGTGTTTATTTTAAATCAACTGAAACGGTATACTTTAGCACAGAGGTGGAGAACCTTTTGCCTTATAATAGGCCATTTGACAGTTATAAGACCGCCCGTGGGCCAACCAGGAAATTGCTATTTGACCAAATAGCAATTCCCTGGGCCAACGGCGCTGTCAATTTGGACAAGGGAAGGGAAACCTCTCCTTCTATGGGAAACACAATACTTTTAGACTACATGCCCGTTACAACTTTTTGTAGACAGATACCTATGCTAATCTGACCAGGTGACACCCTGGCAAAACTGCTTTTAGTCGTGGATGATAATCAACACGGCTAATGGGTTGTGTATCTAATGACCCCGAAAGCTCTGCAAAACTATGGGCACTTAACTCCAGCATTACCGTTACACTCTGTAAATGACATTATGATGCCTAAGCTAATCAGATTACAAATATCACAGCGTGATCATTTGTTTTGATTACCTTAGCTCACACTAACGGCAGGTCCATTTATAATGTCTGAAGTACGGTATATATAGTAGCAAACAAGCAACTGAGAAAACGCGCGCGAAGCGCGCCGAAAAAAATGTCGTTTTGAAAGCTCTTTATTAATGTTTAACCTTCGCATTGCATTGGAAAGTTATTCACTTCTTTAATTTTAAGCCCACTCAAGGAAAAGGGAGGGCCTAACCCATCTCGAATTACATTTTTTTTTTTATTATTTTTACTTTTGAAAATTGAAGACCATGCTTTGCAAACTTTTGGGGGGTAAGTGCCCCCCGTGCCCCTATGGCGAGCCGCTAATGTTTGCTAAGCGTGACCTCTAGGGAAGATGTACAAATCTTGGTGGCCATGTAAGTAACACCATTCCTCCCATAGGCGGGATTACGGGGGGCACTTGCCCCCTCCCCCACTTTTTTCCAGAGCTTAAAAAATAAAAATAATAAAAAATGAGCGAAAGAAAGCGAGACCAGAGAAATTATACGAGAAGTTTTAATAGCCTATCATGATTAAAAATTTTTCGGTGTTAAATGAAGGAAAACATTTATGTCAAAAACCATTAAAATGCTAGGAACATTTTTCCGGCGCGCTTCGCACGCACCTCCACAGAAAAATGACTAATACAACTAAAAATTTTGTCTGGCGCTTTCTCCTACGCCACACTGTAGACCTTATGCATATGATGTCACAATGGAGAAAGTGCTCCCTCTTTTGGAGGAAAATGGAGGAAAAGCGCGTATCATTGCAAGTTACACCAATAAATGCAGACAGCTGATCTGTCAACCAATCGTATGCGCGCGTAAGTGCTTCATTGTTTTCACCCAAAATGACGTCAGTGTGATGTCAATGCATAAGGTCTATTGTGACCTGAAGCTCAGTACGTCACAAAATGCACCATGGTTCTTGCAAACAAAGTCCCAAACCCTACCTATCTGAAGGGAGTCGCAATTCTCGAAAAAAAAATTCAGCGTGCTTCGCATTCTCCTTATATAAATCGATGTCTCATTAGTACTGCTGTACTGCTGTACTACTGTGCGCGTAGGAAAACTTAGGTGGAATTGCCTCGTTATTACTTTCTGTAGGGCAACTTGAGTAAATTGCTATTTCCAAAATCCTCGCTACACCTCTTGCTGTTTACTTTCCTCACCAGCTGCCATCATCCTCAGCAAATTGACTGACGGTTACTATCTGAATTTGCATCATCGGCATAAGGAAACTATTTCATTAGCATTCCAAATTACACCTGGGGGTAATAGGAGTTTCTCAGGAAATGGTCCAGAATGGTCGCAAAAGCCGACAAATTTAAGAAAAATTACTCGGGGAGAACCCTCATTCCCCAGCTTCGCCCGTTCGGCGCCTACGGTTAAAGGCTTCGCCGACCACAACTTCCCAAGATGCAGCCTTCAATAAAAATTAAAATTACTTCCCTGGCACTTTAACTGCCGATGTCCTTGACCATGTCCATGTCCATGCCCATGTAAAAACTGCTCATAAAACATTTCATTGACTTTTTAAAGTATCACAAAGTCTGTAACCCTCGAAATCGACACTAACTTATTTTTCACACTAACAAAGTTGAGGGTTACGTCCATAGCAAGTGCCGAATATGTACTCCTCTTTTGACGCACATACTCTAATACTCAAGTTTGTGGAAGTTGGTATTACGAGTGCAGCCGATATGGGTGCAGGAGTGATACACGTCCGCCAAGTGGGCAAACTTTGAGGAGGACTTGTCTAAGACCATCGACAAAATTAAACATGACAGAAAGAACCATAGAGCGGGATATGGGTTCCCATACCCCGCTCTATAGAAAAAAAACAGGCACCCGGAGACATAAGAAAAAATTTTACGCAACGAAAAATTTGCATTTAAAACTAAAGAAAAACAATAGGCTACAAATAAAAGTCTCAAACGCTGTCTCAACGATGTTTTTTCGTCGCGCTTCGCGCGCACCCGTTTTGTATTGTTTCGGGATTCGGGGTTACTTCCTGTGGAACACCTTGCTTCTGATAGCTTCGCACAAACTCTTTTATTATCATTGAAACCACCAGTGTCCCCATGGCCATATGCAGCGGAGGGAAAGTTCCCCGCCCAAGAAATTTTCAAAGCAAAATTTTTATCACCATCAATCTGTGTAAACTTACCGACTCTTTAAAGATTGTTTAGATGCAAGTTGTAAGGCACGGAAAGTGCCAAATCCGGTTACGTAATAAGGAACAGGCGCTTATAGAAGGTGGGCAAGAGCCCTCTACCTCCCTGAGGACACTTTTCTTAGCTTTCTTATTACTAATAACGCTAAAAAGTATGAAAATGCGATTTTTTCAGCCCGCTTCGCGCGCACCCACTATGAATACTACATACCCCATTCTTAAAATTATTGTTCCAAAGCCCCGGGAAACCCTCGAAATAATCCATTGTCCCCTCCTTCCGAAAGCCCTCTGCATTATCGATCCTATCTGACTGTTACCCAGTAAGAATATAATTGAAAAAAGTCGAATTGTGACTTTTGTGGTCTGTTAAGTGCCCACCTTATGTCATTTGAAGTTGAAGCTAAAATGCATCATTTTAATGCCTAAAATTTGTAAATACCCGAGAGCTTCCGGGGGCTTCGCCCCTGGACCTCCACGGGGCTCTGCCCCTGGACCCCGCGGGGGCCCTCATGTGGGCCCCTGGACCCCACGCCGTAAGGAGGAGCGCTTAGCGCTCCCACGGCGCCGTTTGACAGTCTACATCAAATCCCGCCCCTGATTCCTCCCCTAACAGTTACAAGCTCTGGAGGCCAAACAACCTAAATGCTAAAAGGGAGCTCTTACAACTCCCTGCAATAACATTTGCGATTGGTAATGGGACGATTTCAGTTACCTACGTATTTTCCCCTTACACATAATTTACAGCCAATCATACGAAATTGTTTCAATACAATTCCCGTCTCAGCTAAGCTACTGTACTTATGGATAAGTCATGTTCATCCCATACAATCCTTGATCATAGTGCCTTTGTTTCTTTCCACTACTTTACGTTCTTTCGCTGCGCGCACAGTGCATGCTCGCCACAGAGATTCAAAAGCAAAGTCGACTCGTTAATTGGTCCGCCCAAGGGCGCTTCCGGCATTCCGGCGCGTAATCGACTTTGTCGGCTGGGCAAAATGGCAGCCCTTGTCAAATGGGAGGTAAGCAGGAGTACCCGGAGAAAAACCCACGTTACGCACCTGTGAAACACATTGGTACAGAGTAGGGAATAAACCATTCTGTCACTCGAGGTTTACAGAAGTTTGTGGTGGGTAATCCTTTCATTTCCACGTATCGCTTGGCGTCTTCCCATTGGTGTGAGACTTAAGTATATTCATATTTATGTTTACTTTATGTTATCTGGGGAGTCCCGTCCAGGAAGTGTTTAGAACTTCTCGATTCAAGCGCCCTTGTATACACAGCACTGGCAGTGGCGTAGCTAGGGTTTGTAGCGCCCGGGGCAAGAAACGAAATTGGCGCCCCTACCCCCATTTTCGAGGGGGGGGGGGGTAAGGTAATCTTATGAATACTCACACAACTTAAAATCTTAAATAGAACAAATGTCCATGGGCGTCCGCAGAAAATAATTCAGGGGGCAAAATTTTTTATGGGGGCCCAACTTCTTTCATGGGAAATATTTCACTCCCAGAAAAGAGTTTAGATGCTACTTCACACTGTGTTGACAAAGGCATACACCAGGAATTTGTCAAGGTGTGTGTGGGGGGGGGGGGCGAGGCCCATAGGCACTCTCAGTGCTCCGCGCCACCATGGGTTGGCGTGGAGAGCAAGGAAATTTTGGCCCAAAATGCTTCTAAGATCGCTGGAAATGGCACTTCCAAGGCCTATTTACCGCATATAAAAAGGGGAAACACTAGCAATATCGTAACTATTATTTTATTAAAAGATGAAGTTGCGATATCAATATCATGCTCATGGCAAATGGTAGTTCCAACATTCTTTTAAGTGATCTCGATTTGGCACCCCCTAGAGTGGCGCCCGGGGCAACTTGCAGCCGCCCCCGCCCCCTTGAGCATATTTTTGGTATTTTGGTGGTTCATTTTTTTTTTAATATTGCTCAGCCTAGTGTTTCCCCTATTTATATGCGGTAAATAGGCCTGGAAAGTGCCATCTCCAGCGATCTGGGAGACATTTTCGGCCAAAATTTTCTTGCGCTTCGCGCAAACCCATGGTGGCGCGGAGCGCTGAGAGTCTGTCTATGGGTTTCGCCCCCCGAAAAATTCCTGGCCACGCCCCTGTACTTACATCAGCTTCGTTCAGGACATGGAATTAATACCCTTTTGAAGGTTGTCGGCCCCTTAGTTTACCACATTTCAAATTAAGTACTGTTAATCAAATGCTTAATGTAGAAGGGGGCTACACAAATACCGTGGAACAATGTCGGTTGTAAATATTAAAGACAAGACACGAAAACAATGCGCTTGGTATGAAGTCGTAATTTTGAAGCTGTACAAACAAGTAAGCATTATGTATGACGTCAGCATATGACGTATTTTCATTAAAATGGTCCTAGACCAATCTAAGGACAGTTCTGTCAGTACATCGTTTTATCTAGGAAGCTGTAAGAGACTTTTCGTCCATTCGAATGGAAGAACGACGATAACCAGGTCAACCGAAGGAATATCCTCCGAGGCTGACATGGACAATATATTACGTTGAAATGCAAAAAGTATAAATTACACTTAATGAGTAGAATGAAAACAGTGTACTACAAACAAATTAAAAACAAATAATGAGGAACAAAAAACTACGTTAATATATTAAACGTAAGGCATAAAAATTATTATGAGAAAAAAACTGCAAGAAATATATCGTAAACTAAATGAGATAATGTTGAACATTTGCTGTTCTGTTAAAGCTCGTAGCTTCTTTGCACCAAGTGTGGCTTCAGTGTGAAACAATTAGTTATGTATACTACAAGGGATGACCTGAAAAGCCAACAAATTTTAACTATTTGAGAATATTTGTATATAACCACTTTGTCCGAACTCCTTGCTGTTTAATTCAATATTATATAGCAGCAACTTAAGCTTCCATTAATCCACCAATTACCCCATGTAGATTCACTTAAATAACCTCGTAAAGTTCACTTCATGTAAGGTTAAAATAACTAGGACATGGTAAATATTAGCCACAATGTTACAATTTTTTACCACATCAAACACCCCCCATTGTTTATGAAACAAACCCACTGCTTATGTTGATACACACGTATTCTTTTTGCCCTAACCAGCTCTCAGATACTAGAATGATAATCATCTACTTAACTGTAATTTAATTATCACTTCCTTGGTATAAACGATGCCGTATCATTTGAAGCAAACAGTGTATGTCATAAGCCTGTTACGGGCCATTTTCCGACAGTACATTGAATATATCGTTTCCTCCACTTTAGGTTTGTCCATTTTCAGCGGTGTGCCGTATCTGGTTAGTTGTACGTTCCGGCATACGTACACATATACTCTATACATTACATTACTATATAGATTACTATATTTACACGGAAATAGCATTTTTCTTACCAGAATCACTTCATACACAATACAAGAAAAACTTGCTTACAAGAAACCATGCAGCAAGTCTTAATATGCTCACTTAGACAAGAAACGTCAGCTGGCTTATGTACAGTATAGAATTAAATATTTGCCCATTTTCTACGGTGATTCCGATCTTAACTCCACAAATCCTTCATCATAAATACAATGATTACATTATACGTTTAAATTTTTAAATCAATAAATTTACAGCAGTCTTAAAAGTCACATTAAATACAGAAGAGACGAGGAGGTATTTACAGTCAGCTCTTTTAGAACGGAGGTAACTTGGATATCACAATATGAGTGATTGACGTACAGGCCAGGGGGCGGCCCCCAAGTGTCAGAAATCTGACTTGATCGGGCAGATATTTTGGCTCAGTCGGTTGGAAAATTGCCCGGGGTGAGGTCTGAAGTCGGGCAAAAATCACCACCCTCCCTGAGAAAGACAGTCCCGTACGGCAATGATGTGAGTAGCAAGGATAGTTCAGCGAAACAAGATCAGGGTAAGCGGGAAAAGCACCTTGCAAATCGTTAAAATTAACAAAGTGCTTTGTACAATAAAACGTTCTTAGGTGATTATACCTTTCAGTCTTTAATAATAATTGTTATTCAAGAAAGAATTCATCGAGTGTGAACTTTCATTCATTTCTTATACATATAATACTTCATGTGTAGTTTTAAAAAAATCACCGGTGGCTGTGGCCCTAGCTGTTACCGAAATATATTTTGTTTTGAAAAACAGAAATGCTCAGGGGCGGATCCAGGATTTCACAAGAAAGGCTTTGGGGGTGGGGAAGCTAACTCCATGAGGTAAAATGTACGAAATTAGTTTCGACAGGGATGATGGTATAGGGTAAAACGTGAATTTAGACAATTGTATTTCCTGGCATCCGGTAATCAAAATAGGCATACGTATTGTACAGCAGCCTTAAGACCGTCTCAAAAACAGAAGTGGAGCCGAAAACGAAGGCGGTGCTGGAACCGGGAAAGTCCCCCTGGATCCGCGTCCGATGTTGTGAAAAAAAGGAAAATAAAATGATAGTGAAGATAAAAGTTGACTTATTTAGGATAAGCTCACTTTCAAGAATCGCTATTGAGACTGGTAAATGTAGCAAACCAGTAATTGCACCTTGCAAAGTGACATTCTTGAATGACTCAGTGTGCAAGCGATGGTTTACTTTAACTTCAATTCGCATAGCTTGATGTCATACTTAATAGTCTCATCCATTGGCGAACGAGGCATATAGTGGAGGCAGCATAACGTTTTCGGGCAAAAGTGCTGCTATGTCTACAATTGGTAGAAGTTTCTTACGCTTATGGTCTCAACTAAGAGTATAAAACAAAATGATATTATTGCCCCCTCATTCAGAGAGTAAGTAAGCATATAAACCATCTTGTGATCACAGAATGGTAAATGGTGGCTGGCAGTTGAATGACTCATTTCCTCAGGTTTATGGTACCAACTAAAGTTATACCCCGCTAACACAAAACGTTTTAAAACGTGATTTACACGTGTTAAAACGTTTTGTGTTAGCGGGGTATAACTTAAAAGTGGTGTCATAAAACGTTTTTTAACACCACTTTACACGTTTTAAAAAAGTTTTGTGTTAGCGTGGTTACTTTCCGGCTTAAGAGTTTTGTTAGGTTGGTGCTAGTATAGCGATTAAAAAAGAAAGTTAGTAAGTCGTAATACCTGCATACTATTGTACATGGCAAGCAAATAGTAAATAGTGAATGCTCTGATAAACTATATGTACAACAATCCAAATCAAATATTTACGGTTTAGTCCTATATTCACTAAATGTTGTGCTGAAAATGAATAAAAGTTTGAATTTTGTCCTTATCATTATCTTGATGCAAGAAATATAGGAACAAGAATTTAATCTTGACAGAATAAGTCATAAATTCGTTCAGGTTTTACTTTGAATGTAGTAAACATGTACCTTTTGTCTCTTATACTCATCATATATTTGTATGCACATGTACTCGTCATTGAGTACTCCTAACGATGATATTGTATCATCTGTTTCAAGAAGTAAGTACTCATCTTGAAACGAACGCGAGTATTGATAAATGCGACTTTGAGCTACTGAATCTGTTTCCAGAGACTGAGAAACTTTCTTCTGCCAAACCACACACCATTTCTTGTCTTTTCTTTGCGACGTCACACAAATAGGACTAGCGCCTTTGAAATTTGGGGGAGCTTTTATAATGCATGATGCGCCTGGGGACTGTACACTATGGTAGTACCTAACTTCATTCTCCTCATCATCACAAATGGCCATGCCAAATTCAGTTACGTGGAAACCGTAGGGACTGCTACATTTTACCTTTTTGTTGAGCCTCATTTGGAAAGATTCCGACCTGAGTCAAAGCTGAAGAACTTGATTGTCAACCCGTCTTGTAATAATGCGTAGCAATTTGTCATCTCCTCATCCCAACACACTGCCCTTATGGCGTACAAAAGTGCATCGCTTAATGTTAATGACGCCAGTCTTTCCTTATTAGGTAGGGAGGGATCTATGTTATATTTAAAAATTGTACTTGTATTGTAAAAGAGAAAGTTGGTGCCGCCATGGCCTCCAATTGGCAACATGGTTGTACTTTCCTCGGCAACACAAATGGAGTGCTTCAGGACACTTCTTCCCTCCATGCAAACCAAATACAAATTTCGATGTTGCTGAAATGCCTTTACCATTGTATTGACAGTCAGCAAACTAAACCCTCTATAATAATAGGGTTCCACTCTATAATAACAATAATAGGGTTCCACGCTACATAAGCTCGGGTATATCGTATATTTACAATCAATAACATGTAGCCTAATCAACGAGTCTCTCTTACCTTTTCTACTTCCACAAACTGATCCTAGCAACGTTTTTCTTTGTATGTTATCTCTTAGACAACCTACTGGGATAGCATCAGGTAAGGGTGCTCGCTCAAAAGAAAGATCCATCTCCCCTGTGTGTAACGCCAACGCAAGTTCATTAACTTCCCTCTGAAGGATCACAGACCTACCGGAAAGACTTTCAATGGCAGCTGTCCTTCTGAAGTCTTGTTTCACTAAATCAGCTGTTAATTGATCACAGGCGCCCCTCACGTTGTCGGAGGACAAGGAGAACTCCATTTTGCGTGATTCACTTTTCTCAATCTGTTTCATTACATCAGCTTTCTTCTGGTCTACTCTAAGATGCAATTCCTGCTCCCTTCTCTTAACAAGATCTATTATGGACTGAGCAGCTTCACTTATCGTCGTTTTAATCGCGTCAGCCTCTGTATGACATTCAATTACGGCAGCTTTCAATGAGTTGGAAATTTGATCAAGTTCATTGTCGACCATTTCTAGCTCTTTTCTAATCGTGATTAATTTAGGAAGATAGCTTTTGTCAGCTATGGCATGGTAAAATCGGTCCTTAAAATTGCTTACGCAAACTACATTAGACATGTTGAACCCTTGTGTCAAGAAAGATGGCACTGAAGGTATTTGTTTCGAGCTCTCCCTCAAGCTATAGGAATGTGTGTTTACCTATGCAGATGATGGTTCCATGCGGACACCTGTGAAGATAAGAAGCAGTGAGGTGTAGACCTAACTACATTTGGTGTACATGGAAGATAATTGGACTCCCCTCTTCTATTATTTGAAATGGATAGCCACTCATAAACAGAGGCTAGCCTGAGGCCAAGGGGAAGGGGTGGGGAAAGGAGGAGATGCCCCCTAGAATATATTTTCGTTACCAGAAAATAAAAACAATGTCATTGACTAAGTACATTATTTTTGTCCCCTAAGAAAAATATTTCTCCCAAAAGTTATCTTGAGTTCTCGGCCCCGTCAGTACTTTGCCTGGCTAAGAGCCGGGACCATTTCCATTGAGAGAGGGGGGCCAAGCACTTTTGCCAGAAGTTTTAGTCACGTATGACCAAACAACAGAATACATTTTGCCTGAATGTAGCAAATTTCTGCCCCAATGGGGGGAAGCGGCCCCATTCCACCTCGTACGCCTTATCGACCACTGCGACAGATCGACTGTAAAATCTTCACTGACAGCGAAATCTGATCCAATTTTTAACTAAACGATACTTAATCTCTTTACAGTGTAGTAATTTTCAATTGAATAACTGGTTAAAATGTTGTCTTTGTCCAAACTTTTGTCGAATTTTCTCCTGAAAAAGCCCAAATCAAGCCAAAAATTACTGCATTTGCAGATCTTCTGCTAATACGTCACGGTCATTGGGGGGTGCATGTGGTGCCTTCCCAAGCTTCCTGTGGGAAGCTTGCCCCCCTCCCCCTCCCAGTCTCGCAAATCCTGGTAAAACCCCGAAGTAATTGCCATCACAAACCTAACTACTTTTTACAGAGTTATAGTGATTTAATTTTGTTTTTGAAGGCCAATAAAATTTTGACATGTAGACTAGCAGTATTTTTGATGTATGCAATACTTGGTTAAATTTCTTTTCCAATAGGGTTACAACCTTTTGACAATTGTTATGCTATCCATGCGCACAGACTATTGTCAACCTACTGTTTTGCGATTGGATGTCACTGGTATAGGAAGTTGTTCTCGACTGGGGGAGCCGAGCGTGTCGGACCGTCGTCCTGGGGGAGGGGATGCTGGCCCTCCCGTTTAGAAAATTTTTTAATATATTAGAGGGTCGTTAAATGCAATTTGATGCAACCTATTTGGCAAATTTTAAGGAAACTTAAAGCATTTTGACATTTTAACAGAGGGAACAAATAATGGGATTTCGTCCTTGAATTAAGGGGGCGGAAACATACTTCCCCAACCACCCCAGTCCCCCGCTTACTACGCTTACTATGCCTGTGCTGGATGTTATATGACACTGTGGACTAATATCAGTATGCATAGCATAATGTAAGGCATAGGTGTCACTATAGCAAACAAAAGTATATGTCGCAGCACACACTTATAAATTATCATAGCATACAAGGCGCCAACGTGGGCTGCATTGCCTAATTCGGACAGAAAATTTGCCATTTTCAAGTACGATATACACTCTTCATCGAGCGAACATGCGATATCATTTCTGCCAAAAGTGCGTTACCCCCTCCCCTCCCATCCCCTGTTGAAAGTAGTCCCATATGCTTAGATTCGGGGGATGGGCGGTTACAGCTCGAGTTTTTTTCACTTTGACGTATTCTTTCCTAAACATAGGTATTAGCTGAAGCTAAAAATGGTCAAAAATTGCCTTACAAAATGCTACAATCGAGAAGCTAAGAGGTCCCTGCCTCCAACCTGGGAAGCCAGGCTACTGCTCTGATATTGTAAAACTTTACTTTTACGACTAAATTGAATCACTTTCGTCATAAAATGCTCTAAATTAGCCCTATAAACACTACACTACTTTTCTTAACTGCCACCCCCGATTGCAGTGTTGCCACATGGGCGGTTTTCACGCCTAATTGGGCGGTTTTTTACTACTCCGGGCGGTTTTTTTAAAGCTCGGGCGGGTTAAGGTTTTGGGGCGTTTTTTTTTTTTTTTTTTTTTTTTGCTTAATTGGCGGATTTTTGTGCTTGTTTGGCTTTGAAGGTTATTTTGCGGTATATACTGACATTTTTAGCAATCTCATTATTACCATTGTCTCTTACAAGAAACGCCTTGTAAAGAGTTCATGAAGCATTGTGAAACATCCAGTGAAAAGGGCGCGTTCTAACTATAACTCTTCTGTTCACTAACTTCGAGATACTCGAACATGTGATCAAAGGGTCCATTTTAAGGCATTTAAAACGGCGTTAAAACAATTTCTATAGCCTACTATAGTATTAAAAGTTCATGTTTCATGATTAAGTGTGTAATTGCTTAAGTTCATGTTATTGCATGCTTAGTTTATTTTTAACAGTATTATCTTGGAAGGCAAGAAATATTAAAAGGGATACCAAAATCTACAAAAGGCATTTGTCATCACAATATTTTGTGTTTATTTTGGGATATTCCCATAATGACTGCACAACCTTTGATAACGCTATCTGTAGCTGAGATCCTGAGACACGTCGAATAAGTGAATTGGGAAAGTGCGATACACAATGCATGCCAGTGGGAAAGAAAGTGTACCATAACAGAGACTGCATGTGCAAGACAGACAGAGACTGCATGTGCAAGACAGATAATCGGGGTCATCCCACGAGACCGAAGGTCCACGAGACCGAAGGTCCGCGAGACCGAAAATCAAAAACAAAAAGGGTCCACGAGACCGAAAATGGAAAAAGGTTCGCAAGACCGAAAATGAGAAAGGGTCCGCGAGACCGAAAATGAGAAAGGGTCCACGAGACCGAAAATGAGAAAAGGTTCGCGAGACCGAAAGTAAGAAAAGGTCCGCGAGACCGAAAATGAGAAAAGGTCCGCGAGACCGAAAATGAGAAAGGGTCCGCGAGACCGAAAGTGAGAAAAGGTCCGGGAGACCGAAAACGAGAAAAGGTCCGCGAGGCCGAAAATAAGAAAAGGTCCACGAGACCGAAAATGAGAAAGGGTCCGCGAGACCGACAGAAGAGTCAGTCCGCCGTACTGCTCCGCTCCGCTTTAAGTTAATGCTGGCACCCTGTAATATTTCATTTTGCAAACTAGTGCGTTGCCCTTGCAACACCACCCTTCTGGCATGAACGTTCCGGTCTCGCGAGCGGATTTTTAATTTCGGTCTCGTGAACCCTATTTCATTTTCGGTCTCGCGGACCCTACTTCTTTTTCGGTCTCGCGGACCCTATTTCATTTTCGGTCTCGCGGACCCTATTTTATTTTCGGTCTCGCGGACCTTATTTTATTTTCGGTCTGGCGGACCTTCGGTCTCGTGAACCTTATTTCATTTTCGGTCTCGCGGACCTTCGGTCTCGTGAACTCTATTTCATTTTCGGTCTCGCGGACCTTCGGTCTCGTGAACCCTATTTCATTTTCGGTCTCGCGGACCTTCGGTCTCGTGGACCCTGTTTCATTTTCGGTCTCGCGGACCTTCGGTCTCGTGAACCTTCGGTCTCGTGGGCTGTAACCAGATAATCGTTTGTAATCACGCACAATTTTCAACTTTAAAATGATGGTTCTCTAGACATCAATCACGGGTAAAAAAGAATTGATTTTGGAGGAAAAGGTTCTTTTTGAAGTTATTTTCCTGAAAGGGAGAATGCAGTCACCCCAAAAAAGAATTGTATAGTATACCCTATTTCCTGAATGGCTCTTGAGAATCATGTGACAGTATTTTTCTCAATCAATTGTAAAATTTATAAGGAGCAACTGCTTGATTTAACTTGAAAATGCAATACTTATGTTCTAAAATATCATGAAAGATACTTGAAAGCAAAATAAGAAGAAATTTGTGACATTTAGCTATTGTTTCAAAATAAGTTTAGGGTGACTGCTCCTGACCTTTAACTTGGACCGAAAAGGTTGGGCAGTATGACAAATTGTGGAAGACAAGAAAACAGTCGCTCGAAAACTTCGTATCCGTACGGATATATCCGTGGACTTGATCTGTGGTACTACGTGGAACATCAAAATCCAATTTCCGAACTCGTCCATAATTCTCCGATCGACTACCAGTCACTACAACACTTTCAGTGAATAGCAACTCCGTAGTTAGAACGCGACCACTGATCGTTATGATTACTTATATACCGTAAAATAAGAGCTAAAGAATGTTGAGGGTTGCACAGCATAGACGTTTTACAACAATCTTACGTTTATGCGGTTTTGTGTGGGTTTTGCGAAATGTGGGCGGTTTGGGGCGGGTTTTTAAGAAAAATTGGGCGGGAATTAGTCTGAGTGACGTGGCAACACTGCCCGATTAAGGTATCCTGAGTCTAGTTTTACATAGCCATACATGAAAGAGGAACTCAGGTCACATGGGGGAAATCACCTAAATGATTCTGGCACCATCAAATAGCAGAAGAGATCCCTTTGGTATGCCGTCTTAAACCATCAACCCATTTACCTAAAATAAGATCAACTTTCGAATAAGTTCCAGACTTAGAGAAACCAGGGAGGTCTAATATCAGCTCCGTGGAGAAACAAGGTACTGGCTTGCACATACCTGCTCTCTACTTTGCTCGATAATCCCCCATGTACCAGTCTAGCCCTCCAGTCACCATGTGGGTCCTGAAAATAGATACGATAAAGTAAGTTAGCATAGGCCGACAGGCTGTTACGGTACCTTAAGCAGAACCTACACATATATATATATATATATATATATATATATATATATATATATATTATATATATATATATATATATATAACCATAATATATATATATATATATATATATATATATATATATATAACATATAATATATATATATATATATATATATATATATATATATATATATATATATATATATATATATATATAAATATGTTGACGCGCAGCTACAATAGGGAGTGTGAGGTTGTCAAGTATATCTTTTAGTCAAGGCACTGTCCATAATGATTTGTGAATAAGCTATGTAGTAACGGCAGTGGGACGTTGTGCTGCTCTATAAAGGCAGCAGTAATTGCGCTGCGATGTAAGTAGATATGAGATTCAGAAATAACAACAGCAATGCCAGCAATGTGTGATGGTTGGCAGGGCCGTAGCGAGCGGGGGTGTCACCCCCCCCCCCCTAATATTTGGTCGCCGTCGGCAAATTTTCGGTCTGAAGGCAAAAAGGGGAGCGGGGAGGAAAAGAAGAGAGAAAAGAAAGGAAAGGAAGGGAGTGAAAGGGAAGACGGAGAATGGTAAGAAAAAGAGGAGAGAACGGGAGAGCGCAGCTAGTCTGTTATCAGCTAATTTGAATTTCGGCTCTTCATCTAATTGGCCCATTCAAGTCGGAAAATTGATCATGCATGTTACGACCGTATACGGCCGTATCAACGGCCGTCGGTGTAATTGAACGAGTGACCAAGTCCTTCGACAACTCGGGGAAAGGGACTTAAAGGCTTCCGTATAGGTGCACTATTTCGGGTCATATGACATTCTTGAAAAACCACTTTCTGTACATTATTCTTCACTTTTGTCCTCACCATGGGGAGCAGCACCAAATTACCCGCGGAGAGGGTATCCTTAGCCCGTTTTATAAACCCTATCCTTAGCTTCAAACACATTTTTCAAATTTCTTAGGATGCGGTTTACCCGCCAATATCCTGGGAAAAAAATAATGCGTGCCGCTCGTGTCTTCCCTTCAATGCAGTCTCAGGCGTTCAACTTTTGAACACCAAAATGTAACAGATACAGAACGCATCGATTCTGAACACTTTTTCTACATTTTTGAACGCCTGACTCCTATTTGAACACTTACCGTATTTGAACGCCTGACGCGTCTAGTGTTCAAACGCTGAACGCATAGTGTTCAAATTCTGCACGTCAGGTTCAGCTCCTGAAGTATATAGTGGCATGGCGGATGGAATAGCCTAACACAGTGGTTCCCAAGCTTTTCCAGCCCATCGCCCCCTTTCACCGAATTGGGCTGGATAAACGCCCCCCCCCCCCCTCACTCGGTCTACAACATAGCATGAAACTTTGAAAACAAAAACACATGTTGAAGTGTGGAGAGCCTCTTATGGGGACCCTGGGAAAACGTTTAGGTGGAGGACCAAGGGGAAAAGCCCCGGAAGCGCTTGGATAGGCCTATTTCAGAAATTGTTAAATCAGGAATAAAGCACTGTAAGTCAAATTTTCACCGTCTTCCGATTACCTTATAATCTTGAGTGCGCACTAAAGAACTTACAAAAATCCACCTCAGACCAGTTTGTATTTAAATAGTTACTAATGGACGGCTTCTTCGATGCTGCAAGGGATTGCCTTGCGAGTGGGAGGAAGGAGGATAGTATTTAGTTGCATGACGCATTGAAAGACTTCTGCCACCGTGCAGCAGGGCCGTAGCCTGGCCGAAAACCCAAGGGGGGTAGTTCACGACAGAGTCCAGTGGCGTACCTATGATAGCTGGCACCAAGGCGAATCCTTTCTTTGGCTTTGTCGCCAACTGCTTTCCTGAGGAAAGGGTGTAATAAGAGGGGTCTAACTGGAAGAAATGACATTTTGTAAGATCTCGTTATAGGTGCAAATTGGTGATGTCTTTGGCAAAGCTTTGAACTGATTATGTGTTAAGAAATTTGCATTCTTTAGTGCCTAGTGCCTATTTCATTTTTGTTTTTGTTTGAGTGCTGTTTCAGGGCCGGGGAAGCCCACCTACTCTTTGAGAGTTGAGAAGTTGTTGTGTATGTAAGATGCCTAAGATGCAAAATTGTGCTACTTTTAGGACCACTCTCGGATGGTGTGTAGCATAGCTCTATTTTGTCAAAAATGCCTCCCAGATTGGCGTAAATGAAGTCTTCTGGGCTTTCAAAGTTACATCTAAACTTTTTGAAACTTCATTCTTTAGAAACCGAGACTTCGAGAAGAAAAGTTTTACTTGAAAAATTTATTTAGTAAAATCACTTCGTAAGAAAACACATGACTCAAACAAGCTCATTAATTTCTGCATGAAATTAAAGGTTATCATATTATTTATTTCTTTTATATTGACATGCTGTGCCGGAAACCGAGTGAGAAGCAATACTAAAATTCTTCAACAAATAGGCTTCAGCTGTGTTGTGTGCATCATGCATGAGGAAGGAGGTTCATTCATTTGTACGACTTACCCGCATAGGAACCTTTCTGGCCGGGGTCCGGGAGACCTCCTCCGGAAAGATTTGAAAAAAGAAAAACCTGTATATGCGGTTTCCTAGGTTCTGAGGGCCTAAAAAACATAATCAGGAGGATGGAGTTTTTAGTATTTTTAGCATTTTTATTTTCAAGAAGGCCATTTTTTCAGGAAGGGTTGGAAATTTCAGAAGGAACCTGCTCTCCTCCACCCACCCCCACCCCCGCAGGCTACTGCCCTGGCCGCTCAAGCTGCCCTTCAGGTCGTAATAATGAGAAAGAAGAAATTAGCTAACCTAAAACTTGCACTTTGAAAACATTTGAAAGTTTTCCTTCATAGTACATTGCAAATGTTATCTTTAATGTTACAGTTATTTACAATTGTTTCATCTGTCAGTACAACATGTCTATTGACAGCAAAGAAAAAACTGCAATTCCGAGGAAAAATTGATAACTTTTAGCCATGGCCCATTCGCTTACAGTTTTCATTGGCACTGATGGAAATATGAGGGTCCTCGCCAGGAAATTTTTAAAATTATACACCGTTAGATGTGATTTCCTGGCATCTGGCATTAAAATAATTCACAAACTTTGTATCGCACCCGAGGAGGGATTGTTAGACCTACGTGACTTTTGATTTCATTTTATCTCCTTTTTAGGTGAGTTAATTTGGAAGATACTTTAGAGGACACCTCTTGGAATGGTTTAAATTAAATATCTCATTTTTTTCGAAATGCCCCCCTGCCGCCCCCTTAGCGCTCATCGCCCCCTGAGTTGCTCAAACGCCCCCAGGAGGGCGATAACGCCCCCGTTGGGAACCACTGGCCTAACACATTAAAATTATTGAACATCATTTGATTATGCATTATGAACTAAAATATATCCATCCTGAGACTTAAATTTTACCCAGAGATATACTAAAACCTCAGAGCTTCCGGGGGTTTCCCCCTGGACCCCCACCGGACCCTAAGGTGACTCCCTGGACACCAACCGCTTTACAGTATAGTAGCCTGACGAGAGGAATAGCCTAATACATTAAAATTATTGAGAGTCTTTGCATTTGATTATGCATTATGAACCAAAATATATCCATCCCGAGACTTATTTTTTTACCCAGAGATATACTAAAACCGCAGAGCCTCCTGTTGCTTCGCCCCTGGACCCCCACCAGAGGCCCTAAGGCTAGCCCCTGGACCCTAACCCCCCTTTAAAGTATAGTGGTCTGACGAGAGGAACAGCCTAATACATTAAAATTATTGAGAATCTTTGCATTTGACGATGCATTATGAACCAAAATATATCCATCCTGAGACTTTCTCTTTTACCCAGAGATATGCTAAAACCTCAGAACTTCCGGGGGTTTCACCCATTGGGCCCCACAGGGGCTTTGCCCCTGGACCCCACCGGCTAAAGCTCGCGCTACACATTACCAGATCTGTCGGCAAAACATAATATGTACATCCACCCCCAAATATTACACCTTCGCTACGCCTGATGGCTGGTAGTGCCTGCCGATAAACATAGTACTGAAAGGCAGTGAAATATGCTACCAGCAGTGTCGCCTATATTAATAGCAGTGAGTCGTTATCAAGCATATGATAATGGCTGGAGGTAACCTCGCGCGATCTGTGCGCCGCCAAGCTCCGCCTATGTCTAAGTGTATGTTTGAGACAGCTACTAAAAGTGAGGTGTCCTAAATTTAGTTGTTTAAACCGACAAATTTTGCAAGGAGGTTCCAAAGCCGATTCGCCACTAGTAATGTACACAAAGAACGAGTGGAATTTTGGGTAAAATAGACAAAAAGGAGGCGTCCATGACCAAATTTTCTCCTGATCGCAGGAAATGCTTACAATAGGGGGAATCTACCGAACTGTAATACAGGCCTCCGAGGCCACACTAATCGGACATGGCCTAGTAGATCACACTTTAACTACTTCGGATCCCCTAATCTCGCACGATATTGTATTTTGTACATAAATATTCTTAAAGATGCGAATTTTCTGCGCGCTTGGAGCTAACATGTAAGAACGTTCTTTTTATTTCTTTTCTCCTCTCTGTCAACCACTCAAATCAGAGAACTTTGAGAGACAGCTTTCCTGTTCAAATCAAGCGGCTGTTGGATATGAAACTGCATGGTAGAAGTTTGGCTGTTGCTAACTTCTGGAAGCACACCCAATGCTACTTGCGACTAGGGAAAGGGCAGATTTGTTCTTCTTCGGCGCCGCCATTACACAGCACATTTAATTACCAGCATCATATAAATATGTACGTTTACATTTCCATATGTATTAACGTATACATATAGGTCCATGTATACGTTTACATTTACACAAGCGTACATGTTAGTATATGTACATATACGTATTTATACACATACATATACATAAAGATCATTTTTAGGTTTCCGAACCACAACCCCCCCCCCCCCACCCACCCCATATCCAACACAAACAGTCTCTCTCGGGTGAATCCATGGGTCGATTAATTATTTAACCAAATTTTAAATGTAGGTTTCGCCCAAGACATTCTCGACAACATTTTTGTTGAAATTTAACAAAAGCTCTTGTTTATTGAAAGCCTAAACCTAAAAACTTGAGTTTGAGTATCTTTTCCTTTTGAAAAAGAAAATTTAACAGGAAGATTAATCGAAGAATACGATACGCGTAGCATGTGCTATTCCCGTTTGAATTACATCGCGCCTACACGCTATAACTGTTTAGAACATACTGGCTGACTCGAGGTATCCCTACCGTGCGTATAAACCAGCCGCTGTCTGTGCATAGTGCGGAGCTACTGTCACAAGGGACCCAAATACCAGCCAATAAAAATTAAGTTGTGACATTTTTGTCTTCTATCCAGTTTAAGTAAATTTGGGGCAGGATTACGTTGACACCTGATTGCTTATAAGGCGCGGATCCAGGATTTTAAGAAAGGGGGCGCACACCTCGTCGGTCGAAGGCCGACGAGCGAGCGGCGAAGGCGCAAAGCCACGGCGGGGGGTTGGGGGTCCTCCCCCAAGAAAATTTGAATTCTAGATTCGCTTAGATGCGATTTCCCAGCATCTGGGAAGCATATTTTCCATGTCTATTGGCTTATTTTTTCAAAAAATCGTTGATCATCGAAAAGAAGGGGGGCGTGCGCCGGGTGCGCCCCCACCTGGATCCGGGCCAGGTTATAACAGCTTGAAAAATTTGCGAGTTCACGTCTGCCGCAGTAAAAGGGATCGTATCCTGATTCGTGCTGAGAGCAAACGATTTGTGGTTTGACTTGTGAAATTTGTGATTTTCTTTGACTTGCGATGAGTTTTGACTTGACTTGCGTCTGAACCAAATGCATTGTGACTTGACTAAGGCTTGCAAATATTGACTTGCTACCATCTCTGATATGTACCTGTGCGAAGACGCACGTCCGTTACATAAAAATTGCGGCATCTTTATAATAAAATCAAGAAAATACGTAAATCAATATCATCAGCCCTATATGTAGTACCTCTTGTCACTAAGTAATGCAAGCTCAAAAAATCTTACAACACCAAGTTCCAAGTAGCAAATACTTTAAATTTGGCATTTTTGCATGAACTTTACATTATATGCCATTGAGATGGTTGACAAATTTCAACTTTTGGCTGATGGAGTGCAGCATATAACATACATTTTATCAGATGCTTCTTTAAAATAATTGCACGTCATTGCACATTCGGTAACATAAATTAAAATCAAGTTGAAAGTGTATTCAGTAATGAAGAGCCAATAATGTGATTTTGCTTCAGGTTAACTACTTCAAGGAATATACCATCAACAAACTGAGAAAGAAAACATTTAGTTCTATTGTTTAATTTATAGTTTAACCACCAAAAATAATTCAATTTGAATAAATTTTGCTAAAAATTTACGGATATTTTTTAACAGTGGATAGGTCTACTAGCAAGCCATAAAAATTTTATGGAAATTTGGAAAGTATTGGCACTGAGAAGAAAATAGCTCTGGCTATATGTTCAATCATTGGCATGCCTCCTCTACTATTGTCATCCACTTACTACCAAATGAAATTCATATCTGCCCAGATGAACTGAAGTTTAAATTCACATTTATTAGGTCTATCAGAGTCTAAAGACAACCGGTTACGATATACAGCTAATGACCGCACCAATGGATAACAGCAACATTTTTTGTCACTATAATGTCTTCCTATATGTTAGTCCTATTGAAAACATTTTCTGTCGATTTCACTTTTAAATTAAATAAGCTCGAAAGATGTAATATTTTAGGGTTCTTACCTTCCGACGCTACTTTACTTGCCACTGAGAGACCAGTTGATTTCAAATTATGTAGTGTCCGACCACCTTATCACCTTCTGTTAGTAAACGCCCCAAATGCAGTTTAAACATCACAGCAAATGAGTACACATTACGGTGAATGCACAACTGCGACATATTTTCCAAGCAGGCAGAGGAAGTACGTTGCATATATTATTGCTTTCATGCGTCTTCTGATTCGTACGAAAGCTTTAAAGTGCCATCACGATTACCTAACTTTTTCGATTAGGTAATATTTTTCATAAAGATGTTCAGATCAAAAAATAAAATTTTATCAGTACTACTGGAAATGGTAAACAATGACTTGATCATAGGCGTAGGAAGCTGATCTCGACTGGGAAGGGGGCTGAACGATGTTTCAGACAGCTGTCCTGACCGCTGAAGGGGCCTAATAGGGGATTTTTACATGTTTTACGTAGGAAATAAAGAAGGGGTTCTGTCCTTGAATTGAGTAGCGACGGAAGCATTCTTCCACCCCGCCATATTTGACTGGGGCTTTAGCCACCCCCCAGTTCCCCGGTTTCTACGCCCTTGAATTGATAGTTGCAAACATTTCATGATTTCCACATTTGACAATCTGCCCTTTAGTCTGAATGTCGATTTCAGTGGCGCTGAGATCTCATTTGTAGGGCACTTGTTTCAATGCTAACCTGTTTATAGCTCTACCTATACTAGTCTTACAGTAGCCAAATAGAGGGCTGGAAGATTTACGCGGGCTAGATCTCCAACTGTATATACTTTAGTGTTAACTCAGCAGCTAATTCTCCAATGACATATTTTGACAAAATGATGAAATACTAGCTCTTGTGATGAACAGATGAATTGCGAACTTTCAATCGAGCTATTCAACTTTTTTTATTTTACAAAATACCGTGATGGCATGTCCAAAACCATAATTTCAACATTGTTTGGAGTAAAGGTGAAATTACTGACACTTCGGAAAACGTGCTGCTTAATAATATTCTGAAAAACTGATGAAATGACGACGTATATCTTGTTATCCCAACAATTTTTATTAAAATGTTGCACGCCAGAATTTCGTCATGATGAGAGCAAATTTCTAAAAATGATGCATTGACAGTTATCAAAATCTCATTTCAACAATGTTTCGCATTCAAACCGTCTTTCAAATGATCATTTGAGCAATCGCCTACAAAATAATTAAACGATGACCTATCACATATAGTGATTTTAATAATTTGTTATAAACTGTTTAACTGGTCTCTTTACCTACGTTTGACCAAGTTTATTTTGTGCTCTCTATTTCTGGCTGATTACGGGAGCCTAGAATGGGGGAAAATCCACTCTAATCGGTTAGTTTTCACAGACATGCCGCCCCGAACCCCCTGAAATTGTCAACTGTTACTTTCCTAGTTTAAAGTGTAGGTGTTCGGGTGAAGCAAAACTTAATTGATAAAACACCTTTTTAAAAATGCATATCAGTGCTCCTTGCATATACAGCGGCCTAGAACAATGAGTTCGGTAACATCGAACCGCACTTACACAATGAATGGTGCGGTTTGAAACAGCGTTGTTTCTTATTCAACTACAGCATTGCAGTACAACGTTATTTTAAGCTCGGAATATAAACCACTACAGCTATTTTATACTCCAATGGTACACATAGACACAGTACTCTTTGGTATGGTATGGTATGGTATGAGTTCAGTAGCTACTTGCGTGTTTACGCTATTGTGGAACAAACCACATTTTTTTATCTCAATTTTACCACAATCGCCCTCTGAAAAGGAAAATGCTTTAATCCTACTGCATGCAATCTTGAATCGTAATCCTTCTAAGCAGAAGTTTTCATTATACTGATAAATCCTGGCATAAGGGACTCCATCTTCTTCAGTGTCGTAGCTGAGTGTTTCCCAAACAACAAACCGTTGATTTTTCTTCGAGTAGTAACGAATACGGAATACCAGCCGTTGATATCTGGTGGTGCTGCTACTATCTTTGTGGCCTCTGCCTGCACACCTTCATAATAACGTTTCTTCTTTGTTTCACATATTGCCATTTAACCCAGTTCACGAACATGGAATTGCCTAGACGTGATAGAACTAACAGGTTCATCTACAGTAATGTTACTGATATGCGTTTCACCGATCCCCCGGAGTACCCCATGATCTCCCCGGAGCGTACACCAATAATCGCCTCTCCGTCCGTTAGCAACACATAACAACGAGTTTGGTTCTCATACACTGTAAAAAAAATCTGTTAAAAGCAGAGTTTTTCTGGCAGCAGAGTTTCCCGACAAAATCTGTAATTTGAAATTACAGATTAACTATGTTAAAAAAAAACAGTCAGTAACTGTAATTTATAACCATTGTAAAAAAAAAAACAGTTTTTCTGGCAGCAGAGTTTCCCGACAAACTGTAATTTTACAGTATAGATAACCTATGTTAAAAAGCAGACATACCATATTACATAATGAAAATGATATGCATTAGAGTCGCATTCGAAAATGCTTTTACTTTTTCCAATGTCCCCCGTTTCTCGGGCAAGAAAACCAGAGTCCAGCTTTTTTGCAAAAGTCCCCTGACTCTATGGCGAAGAGCCAGGGGCGAAAACCAAACAATACTCCGGAAGGAGTTCTGCTCCCTGAAGGAGTAACAAAGTCCCCAAGGGACAAACTTTGACTCAACTGACCCACCCGACAGTGGTCCCGTTCTAGATGGCTGGATGGAACAGAGTCCAAGGGCGTTTTTTTTTTCAAAAGTCCCCTGACTCTATGGCGAAGAGCCAGGGGCGAAAACCAAACAATACTCCCGAAGGAGTTGTGCTCCCTGAAGGAGTAACAACGTCCCCAAGGGACAAACTTTGACTCAACTGACACCACCCGACAGTGGTCCCGTTCTAGACTGGCTGAATAGACCAGGTCCCACCTGGGAGCTCCGCCGTCGTGATCACGATTAAGTGCTCCATGAAGAACATAGTGTGCTTTTTACGTACATACAAACAGGCACGCAGAAATAAAAGAACTCAAACCGGGCCGGACAAAAACATAACAGTGAACTATTTACAAAATTCTCTACATTGCGCTAGCAAACAACATTTCTTCGATAACTATGCACAAAACCACCCAGAACCGAAGCCAGTTACAGAGTCCTTTTTTTCCAAAAGTCCCCTGACTCTCTGGCGAAGAGCCAGGGGCGAAAACCAAACAATACTCCCGAAGGAGTTCTGCTCCCCGAAGGAGTAACAACGAGTCCAAGGGCGGAATTAAAACCAGTTTTGAAGACATTTTGTTAACAGTCGTAACATACGAAATGTTATATATATACCACGTCTGTGACACGTTGGTTATAGTGAATAACCTTACTACAAAGTTTTTAAAGAAAGACAGTTCATACATCTCAATATTCTTTACCTGTCTTGATTAACTACTTATCCTTTGTCCAAAAAAGTGTTTTTTGCTACAGGTCTCATTAGTTTAGGCCTGCCCTAAGCATAAATTTACAATTTTTATGTAAAAATTTTGGCCACGCCCACTTAAGTAACTAAAAGGAGTTTAGGTCAGTTTGAACTAATCTGAAGGTTACACGTTGCTTTATTGGATATTACTAATAACCTATACCCTGCAGAGTGTTTACAGTATTATCTTTTAACAAGTAAAGTATCCTTCTAATTTGCATAATTGCAAAACATATATTTTGGTAAACTACTGGAAATGCGTAAAACGTCTGTTAAACTTACAGAATATTTTGGTAAATATAAAAAAACAGATATTTTCTGTAAAATTTTACACAATATAACTGTAAATTACCATTCCTAAAAAAAAAAAAATACAAACTTAGTTTATAAACCAACCGATACAAGAACATTTCATGTAAATTAGAAATACAGAAATTATGTTGAAAATTTTACAGAAAATTTACTGTAAATTTACAGAAATTTTTTACAGTGTACCAAGACACTGCACTTATTTTAATCTCCTTTACAATTTGTGTTCCAAATTCTGTTTCGAAAATATCTTTTACACCGGACCAACTATCACAGCTAATTTTATAAATATTTTATATATATATATATATATATATATATATATATATATATATATATATATTTATATTATATTATAAATGTGTTTTCCCGAGTGACCAAGAATGCTATGTCCAGTGATGTCAGTAGTTGGTGAAATAATCGACATATCTTGGGGAGTCGACCAACAGTATTTACCCCGTTCATTGCTTGCACCATAATGTGGTTTAATGATGTACACAAAACAACAATTAGATTATCTTTTTGCCCAAGCGAATCCCTTGTAGACTCAACTCATATTCTCCGTACACATACTCGATATTTCCGAACACGTCCACATTTTACATCCCAAGGAACCATTTTCTTGGGAAGTGTTCGTTTCCAATGTACCAACACAGTTTCCTTGAAATTTTAAGGTGGCATTTTTAAACATAACCCGATTTGATTTGGAAAATTTGTCTTCTCCAACAGAGAGATATCTCCCAACAATTTTGTTATTTTTCTTCAAAGCTTTTCAACCAAACCTAAACTTTTTAAAATGTTACTTTGAGGTTGACCTTTTAGTGATTCACATGCATTTTTTATATAACCAGAAAGGAGTAACTTCTCTACCTTTTGGGACTCGGTACTCTTAATAAGCTTTGCGACATTTTCTTTCCTTTCGGCTAATTTAGAGGAAATATCTAAAGCGTTCTTCCTCACTAATTCAATAAACCTTGCTTCAGCTTCTGTAATTTCCTTTTCGATCGAATTAGCATCTGTTTGACATATAACTGTTAGTGCTTCTAAATCTCAGAGATTTTGCCAAGCCTGCTGTTCTTAACTCTTCTTCTCAGTGGCGCCGCCAGGCTTTGGTGATGGGGGGGGGGCGCAACAGATGATGTAGTGATGGCACTCCAGTTAACCTCCCAAGTTTGCCCAAAATGCGTTCTTTTATTTTTTTTTTTTTTTTTTTCGTGCGCTCTCTGCTTTCGTATACACAGTGGGGATCCTTCCTTTGTCAGGTTTCACAACACTAAGATGCCGTCCTGGGGGAGGGGTCTAAGGGGAGGGGGACACCCCTCCCCTTAGTTTTTGTATATTTAAGATTGCTTAGATGCAAAATGGTGATATCTTTGTGATATTTTAGGAGCTGATCACATACCTGTATGGCTGGAAAATGTCCATAATTTAGTGAATTCTAATTTTCCCCGACTGGCTGGATGTTTTTTCCAACTGAGTGGCTTAAATATTCCCAAGTTTATGCGCCCTGCGTTTGATTACAGCAGTGAGGAACTTTCCTTTGTCACTACATAAAGGTACAGTCCGAGGGGAGGGATCTAAGGGGAGGGGTGTCCCCCTCCCTTTTGAGAAATTTCTGCTAATTTAAGGTTACTTAGATGCAAAATGGTGCTATCTTTTGGAATTCTTTTAGAGCTGATCATATATAGCTGGAAAATATCCATAATCTAGTGAATTCTATTTTTGGTTAGGTGAAAAAGGAGAGTATGTTGTCTAGGAGAAGAATACTTGTCAACAAACCTCCTGAAGACTCCCTTTTGGCTACTTTACCCAAAAATACGTGCGAGAAGTCCACAGAAACGTTGTTGGACTATAACGAAATTTTTCCTCCCCTTCATTGTTCATTATAAAAAGGCAGCTATGGCTGGCAGATACCTGCATTGGGCCTCCTGGAAGCTCTGGATAAAGTAAATAAAATTAAGCAATGACATAATGCTTATTACCTGACATCCAAATAATAATATAGAGTATGATGCAGAGCACTTTACAACTATCATATTTTTACTAATTTTGAACGAAAATCCAGATGAACCGCTTCCCGCAATGGGAAACGGGCTGGAGGGAGAGTATAGGTGCAGGAAGGTGATGTTAGACCTCCCTGATACGTATAGCAAAAGGGGTGAGGACTAACAAGCGCGTTTCAGAATGCTTTTTTGTCGCAAGTGAATTAAAAATCACCATCTATCAGGGACGTAGCCAGGAATTCTTCAAGGGGGGGGGGGGCGAAGCCCATAGACATCCTCTCAGCGCTTCGCGCCACATGGGTTGGAGCAAAGCGCAAGAAAACTTTGGCCCAAAATGCCTCCCAGATCGCTGGAAATGGCACTTCCTAGGCTTATTTTACCGTATATAAATAGAAAAGCACTAGCAATATTGTAAAAATAAACATTAAAAAATACCAAAAATATGCTAAAGGGGGCGGCTGCTGACTTCCCCCCCCCCCAGCTACGTACCTGCCATCTGTACCGATAATGGCTGCGCGCAAAGTGCTCGGTAAATTTTTCTGGAAAATGTATAACGGCAAATACGTAATTTCAACTTTTCAAATCATGCTACAACAGCTTAAATTGAAAGATCCCATATTGATGCTAGGACCCTACAGATGTTGTGCTTATAGTTCCATGTATTATCACCTTAATAATGGTCATAAGATGGAGTGCAAACCGTAAAGCATGCGCGCAAAGCGCGCGAAAGTTTTCATTAAATAAGGTTTCCATGACAAAACCTGCATTCAGAATCTGCATCGAGACACTTTCATTTGCCCAACAAACCTACATGCCACTCAGAAAGCCAGTCCCTTACCTGGTTATTCGTGAACATCTTTCAACTTTTGCTGCTGTGTTTCTGCGGGAGTTGCTATCAGAATATTGATAATAAGAACATTGTGGTAAGGTTTGAAGCGGAGCGCGCGAAATTTTTGAGAAGGATTTGCGAAAATTCTGATAGTTTGAGAAACAGTTGTGATAGAAAATGTTGAAGTAGATCCATCGCTCGGTTAAAGCACACCTCACCCTACCCCCTGCAGAAATCTATAGCTTAATCGCCTTTTGGGATCATTTTAAAATTTTCAAAAAAATTTTATCGGGGGGCACGCCCCTCATGCCCCCCCCCCCGGTGCCCGCGCCACTGCTTCTTCTAACTCTTCTTATCTATCAAAGTGCTTTTTCGCAGATTCTCGTAGTGAAGTTATATTTTGTAACTGGTCATGTGTTTCTGTGACACACTTTTCACAAATTAATTCTGAGCACGTTTCACAAAATTTGTCTAGAGTTTCTTCGTGACGTTGACACAAATTTCTTTAGACCGGTACATTGATATCACTTTTATCAGATCAATCTTCCAAAGCAAATTCGATCATCCCTGGATCGAACGTTTTAGTCCAAAGCTTGACCACATAGGGGCTAAATTGGCAAAACGACAACACTTCAAACACAGTGCTAAAAACTGGCAGACATGTCGCAGTACATTTCAGCTACCTGCTCAGCTCTAAATATAATTTTCCTTACATAGTGGGGACAAAATCAAGGACACCCTGGGTGGAACGAGCGCTATCTATGCGGCTAAATTTTTGTGAAGTCGTGGACGAAATGGAAAACGTCATCGTACACGTAATAGGAGTTATCTTTAATTAAGTTTCATCTTCATCCTCGTTCTCATCCACAGCCTCTTTCTCAAAAGTATAACAAGATACAATTGTTTGTTCTGAGTTGTATGACTTTTTTGCAATGACCATTTCCATTCTGTTGTTACAGCTGTCCCCAAAGGAAAATGCTTCAACATTGTGACATGATAATTTGAAACGCAATCCTTCTAAGTTAAACCGTTCACTATACTGATAAATCCTTGCGTATGGAACACCATCTTCTTCGATCTCACAGCTGAGCGTTTCCCAGGCCACAAACCAACGCTGATCAACTTTTCGAGTTACAACGTACACGGGATACCAGCCCCTTATTTCTGGTGGTGCTGTTACTATTTTGCTTGCTTTTGACTGTACTTTGTCGTAATATCGTATCAATTTTCTGTCCTTATCGCATATGGCCATCCCACCCTGCTCACTGACGTGTAGCTGTCTTGATGTCACGGAAGCCACCGGTTCATCTAATTTAACTTGAACCTTTCGCTTCATCAACCCACTAAAGTTAATGCTGATGATAGTGAATCCATCTTTTAGCAATGCGTAGCAATCGGCTCTGGTCTCATCCCAGCATATAGCACTGATGACTGTCTCTTCAGTAATGTCCAATTTTCTTGCATCATAACTTGTAGGACAACGTTCAGAAGATGGGTCATGCTTTATTTTGTAAACATTATTTTTAGAGTGACAGAGAACGCAGAATCCGCTGATATCAGTAACTGGTGTGATCATAGATGATAAACTAACCCCATAGAGACATGATCCCAGGTAAAATATTCCCTTACCACTAGTAAACCTACCTCTAGCAGAAGTAAATACATTCCAAGATGATTTAAGTTCGGCAAATCCTTTATAGCTGTCATCGTACAAGTTGGTTCTAAATATTTCCTTCACTTGCGATTGTAACCATATGGTACATGTGGCAGGAGTAGACTCTTTTTCTGAAGGGCTAAACTCTAATGTACCAAGTGCATTGAACTGAAGATCTTTTGACGAGGCAGCTTGAAAACATAGTCCTATTTCATTAGGTATGTGTCTTCGTTCCAACAGAGTAATATGCTCCGAAAGTTCCTCCGATTTCCTTTTAAGGTTATCGATACCATTTTTACTCGTAGCGTTGAAGCCTTGCAGGTTGTCACTCTGAAGAGATTCTGAAAGATTTATAAGATATTTGGAAAACATTACCAATTCGCTTTCTTCCAGTTCTGTCTTTTTAATTTCTTTAATCATCTCGACCTTTTTTTGATCGGTTTTAGAACACAGATCAATCATGCAATTCCTTACAAGTTGAACTGCCCAAGTCTCAGCTTCAGCAATGTTGGTTTTGATGGCATCAGCATCTGTTTTACAGTTCATTTTGGCATTTTCCAGTAACTCAGAAAGTTTTTCTAGCTTTTCGTTGCCTGCTTTTAGTGCCTGGTCTACCTCTTTTAATCTACTAGAGTACTTTTCTGCGGCCTCTGCTAATGTAGTTATTTCATGTTCATGGTCATGAATTTCTGTTACACATTTTTCGCAAATCAATTCTGAACACGTCACGCAGAACTTGCTGAGTCTTTCTTCGTGTATATCACATAGCTGGTTTATGACTGGCGTCTTTGTGTAGGCTGTACCGTGTGATGCTTTCAAATCAATGTCTTTTTTGTTTAACAGAGCCTCTAATGCAAGGTTTGTTGGAAAACTTTCAGCTGACATAGAAGAGGTGGGCTGAATGTCACTCAAGCAAACAGGACAGCTTGGACTATCACGCTGTAGAAGGCTCTTAAGACATGGTTCCATGCAAATGCTGTGACCACACGAAACGATTTTTGGTGTTTTGTACTCCTCAGTGCAGACTGGACAAACTAGCAACTTCGATTCTTTTTCATGGCTGGTATCCATTTGTCAACAGTTGTGTTCTCTCCCTTGGTGAACAAATAGCAAGTCAGCGAAACCTTAAGCGTTGCATCTCGACGGAATTACCAAAACGTGAGTATTTCCTGTAAGAAGGTCAATATTTAAAATCAATTTAAGGTGAAAGAAAAATCTGCCAGTTTGGGTTAAAAAGATAGTTGAAAGATAAATTTAAAAATTTAGGCACGGCATATGAAACCAAGTGAGTCAAAGGCAAAATTATTGAATTATGACTTGTCAACATAACCTCTGGGGGGTAAAATTAATGAAATGCCAACAAGGACTGACGGATATACCAACAGACTTGACCCAATCGGCCTTCATCATTACCCTTACTCAAAATCCAGATATGGGCCAGATATGAAATTCCATATATGGGCCAGATATGGATTTCATATCTGGCCCATATCTGCTGCAGATATGGGATTTACATCTGGGCCAGATAAAAAATTGGGCAGATATAACCCAGATCTACGCCAGAACCAGATCTAAGCCATATATGGCCAGATAAAGTTTTATCTGGATCAAGTCTTTATATGGAACAGATAAAATTTTAATCTGGACCAGATATGGTCCTTATATGAGCAAAATATATTTCCATATATGGCCCATATCTGCACCAGATATGGAATTTATATAAGATCAGATGAAAAGTTGAGCAGATATAACACAGGTCTAAACCAGAACCAGATCTAAACCATATATGGCCACATAAAGTTCTATCTGGATCAAGCCTTTATATGGCACAGATAAAATTGTATCCGGACCATATCTGCTCTAGTTATAAATCATAGTAAGGACTTATAGTCCACACTCCTCATGGAGACTTTGAGCTTTTTTTTCCAAAAGTCCCCTGACTCTCTGGCGAAGAGCCAGGGGCGAAAACCAAACAATACTCCCGAAGGAGTTCTGCTCCCCGAAGGAGTAACAACGTCCCCAAGGGACAAACTTTGACTTAACTGACACCACCTGACAGTGGTCCCGTTCTAGACTGGCTGAATAGAACAGGTCCCACCCTGGGAGCTCCGCCGTCGTGATCAGGGATACTCCTGTGCCATGGAGACTTTGAGCACCAGCAAACAATGTTTAAGTGCTCCATGAATTAGAATTTAATGTAAGTATTAGGCTGAATTGACTTAAGTACATAAATTCAACTTATTTCATAACAGTGAACACAAAAATGCCTTGAAATTTCCTATTTTATGTAATCACAGTGATATGGGCTTCTTATTTTAAACTTATTTGACTCTAAATTTTGTTTACTGCGTAGTGCATATTTTACATTCAACTTCCTAAATCATGAAAAATGTAGGTTTAGATACAAGTTCCGCCCAAATATGCAAATCATTTGCCTAAGTTCACTTAGTACACTGCGGTATTAACAGAAGTGTAGCCACTAAATAACTGCAATGTCTGGGAAGGTGATGCTGTATCCAAAACATGTCTTAGTTTGTAACAAGCATAATCCTAGAATCAAATCAAATAAATAATAAAACAAACTAACAAAATGCTCATTTGCATATCTAGCATATCAAGTTATATCTGGCTTGAGATGGCCATATAAAACTTTACTTGCATATCTGGAATTGCATTGTATCAAGTTATATCTGGCTTGATATGGCCATATAAAACTTTATTTACATATCTGGACTGGCATTTCATCAAGTTATATCTGGCTTGATATGGCCATATAAAACTGTATTTACATATCTGGACAGACATTTCATCAAGTTATATCTGGCTTGATATGGCCATATAAAACTTCATTTGCACATCTGGAATTGCATTGTATCAAGTTATATCTGGTTTGATATGGCCATATAAAACTTTATTTGCATATCTGGAATTGCGTTGTATCAAGTTATATCTGGCTTGATATGGCCGTATAAAACTTGATATAATGTATCAAGGCATCTAAATCTGGCTGTATATCTGGCTTGATTTGGCCATATAAAGACTGTATTTAGCCAGATATATCCAGATATAAATCCATATCTGGATTTGGAGTAAGGGTACTGTGAAGGATCTATTTGCTCAGATCCTCATTAACTATTCCTTTAACCTTTTGTAGGGACTGAGATATAAAACCATCGGCTTGACTGGTAAGAAACTTTGTCATTACATTAGACTAAGCTTTAGAGGCAGAAAACGAGTTGAACTCTATACAGGTTCCCAAGATGGACCAAAATTATCTTATTGTCCTTCAAACTAAGGGAAGGGTCGGTAAGCTGGTATTTTTTTCTGTTTTTTATACTTATAAATACACATAAATTACTACAAAATGTTGGGACTCTACACTCCTGGACTTTGTTATTAGCTCGTTGCCTATGTCCAAGCGTGATACTGTGCAGATTTACACACAGCCATTTTTTCTCATATTGGGTAATACAATTAAATAGTTTACTTTGATGTTAATGAAAAAGGCACATGTGATATTCTTTGTCGGTAAAATTCCTCAGTTTAAGTTTCTTTTTGCTAAAGAAAAAAAGAACAGATCGGGAACAAGTTACACGGTCCGCGAGGTTAGGACAACGAAACATACTACAGCTGTATACCTCATAGTATACACTCACCTTGGTGGTAATCCGCCAAACATGAAGTAGACAAGATGGCAGCTCACACACGTCTGGTTGTGATGTTATAGGATTGATCCTATGTACCGTTTTTTATTTCAATATTGAGACGTAATTTGTAAAACTTAATCAGTCTTTCCTGCTCAAAATGTGTCTGTAGAAGGATCAAAATTCCTTTTCACGCTTACAGTTGCAAGAATAGTAAGGTAAACATAGTATGACATACTTGATTACATCCTGTTATATGTTAAAGTAACCTTTGATGTAGTGTAGCAACATCACCATTTGACGAATGCCGATAAACGCAATTGCCTTCCACCCACAAGCTTTAGTTTCCTGTTGCGTTCAATACAGCATTAGAAACGAAAGAGCAAACAAGGTTATCAGACATTATATTTGAACTGAAAAGGTTAGCAGACATGAACATTGTGCATAACGCCAATCAATATTGACTGCACACTGAAATTGGAATTCCCCGTTTGCCGAATTTAAATCAACAGTGCTATCTGTAAGCCAGTCAGTGTACTGGCTTGCGAGTACTTGTGGGGAAGTGATAAACTAGAACCACGAGGCAACCGCTTGATATTAATAACACTGACGACACATAACGTCACAATTCGTTCAATATTTATAATCATCGGAGCTTCGACCTTTCGAGTGGCTTTCGAACGAGCAAGTGTTGTCAGCGCTTGAGTGTTGTAATAAGACGCATACCGTTGTGCATGCATCCACGTGTACCAAAGGCATACGGGGTCACAATTAAGTGGTGGAGGGTGCAGCCGTAGGTGAGTTTTTTTTTCGTAGGATAGCGAGGGGAATTCTATTCATACGGACCAATCAGCTTCTTGGAAAGAGGTCACACCCCTAATTCCAAAATAGCAGCTTTCCGACCCTTGTTTTGTAATTCTGACACCGGATTATGAAAGAACAGGCCAAATAACCCCCATCCATGTAACCCTAACCTTAATTCTAACCCTAACCATGATTTTGAAACAAATTTAAAATTTTTTGAAAAATTGATTTTCCCCTCGCTATCCTACGAAAAAAAAAACTAGCCAGCCGTAGTGCTCATAAGCGATTTCCGGGCAAAAATATGTAACTTTTCAGGCGAACTCGTGCAGTACAGTTTTAAGGCAAATTTAAGGGGATAACCAGATAAATTGAAAGTATAGTGCCCAAACTAGGGAGTTTTTATTTGGAGGGAGATATATCGAAAAGTTTAATTTATGTTAATACTTTAAGATCCACTAATGGAGGGGAGATTATCGTTTATAATCCATTTGTTTTGCTCAAAGGGATTTCTTTCCTTTATTTGGTAGCTACGTACAATTACACGTTTAGAGCAGGTGTCGAAACTGAAACGACTGTTTAATCAGGGAGGCGGTATTCTTTTACTTCAATTAAACGGGAGGTGATATCAGATATCACCTCCCTGATTTAATTGAAGTAAAAGAATACAGCTAGCCGCCCAGTTCTTCTACAAGATACCCCATGTACAAATGAATTGACGAGGTAGAAGTCTTACTTTTGTTCAGTACAACAATATAAAAAGTTAAGTTTCCTGAAATAACCAAATACCGATTCTTGTTCATATTTCGACATAAAACCTAACTGATATACTGTCATATGCGTCACCGAGCCGCGTCGAAAGATTTACTTTTCCTTGACGACTGGCAATGCTGTGGGCAGCGGCCGAAAACTCCCCAGTCAGTACGTACTGTAGATGTAGTAGACGACAAATCCCTTTTGTGTTAACTTCCTAATCCAGTGTAAGTCTTATAGAAATGTCAAGAAAGATACAAGCGATGGATTACTAAGTGACATTGGCGGTACAAACCTCACTTCAAAGGGACGTACTGATCTCCATCCAAATAACAACTCCCTACCCAAACGTACGTTTAATACTCCGGCATGAGAATCCCTCCGGTGGACTACCCCGCGGGGCATGGTGGTGTGATGGGTGGGCATAGGCGTAGAAGGCGGAGGGCTGCATCCCCAAACCAAATATTTTTGTAAAAATTCGGGCAATACTTGATGCTGAGAATTTTTCGGGTACCTACTGAAAGAAAAATAATGCAATGATGTAGCTAAAGATAATAGTTAAAACAACTTCCTCGGTAATTAAAATTAAGTTGTGATTTGAATTACTGGGGTGGGGGGGGGGGGGGGTGGGGGGGGGGGGGGGTGGGGGGGGGGGGGGGTGGGGGGGGGGGGGGGTGGGGGGGGGGGGGGGTGGGGGGGGGGGGGGGTGGGGGGGGGGGGGGGTGGGGGGGGGGGGGGGTGGGGGGGGGGGGGGGTGGGGGGGGGGGGGGGTGGGGGGGGGGGGGGGTGGGGGGGGGGGGGGGTGGGGGGGGGGGGGGGTGGGGGGGGGGGGGGGTGGGGGGGGGGGGGGGTGGGGGGGGGGGGGGGTGGGGGGGGGGGGGGGTGGGGGGGGGGGGGGGTGGGGGGGGGGGGGGGTGGGGGGGGGGGGGGGTGGGGGGGGGGGGGGGTGGGGGGGGGGGGGGGTGGGGGGGGGGGGGGGTGGGGGGGGGGGGGGGTGGGGGGGGGGGGGGGTGGGGGGGGGGGGGGGTGGGGGGGGGGGGGGGTGGGGGGGGGGGGGGGTGGGGGCTGGGGGGGAGGGTGGGGGGGGGGGTGGGTGGGGGGGGGGGGGGATGTAAAGTGTGCAGGCCAAGTAAGGTACCCCTTACCTTATCTGACATTTTTGTTTTACAAACTAAGATTATTAAATCTGAGGCCCACGACCGGATAACGGTTTACCGTTACCTACAAGTCAGGAAAAGTTCACCGTCATTTACATTTAAAGACACAGTCAAGATTTTTCTGTTCGCTTTCACCGTTCGAATTTTTCTTTCCTCAATTTTCCTCCTGCTTACGACGTTTCACATTCTGCTGTAAATCATCCTTAAACCCCTTTTAGCAACAAGTGATATATGGAGAAAAAGTGAGGAACGGGAACCGTTGACTGTATGGGGGAGGTGACTGTAGAAATGCGCTCTACTTAGACACAATCACTTATCGTTTGTTTTGATACCGTATCAATTGTGAACCTCTTCTCTTGAACTGCCGAGATGATCATAAATATTTCGTTGTTTTACAATCATCAACTGTCCTCTATACACCTTTCTCCCCAATTCCCGAGCCGATGCCAATTATCAAAGACCTTTGTAATAAATAACACGCTTGGACTGCATTTTACACAAGTTCTCCTCTTAATAAAATCGTAATTTCTCATGAACAATCCAAAGACTCACATCCTTCCCAATACGATAAACTTACACTACCAATGTCGCTTCCTTCTCTAAATTCTCCTTTAATCAAATAAATTGGAAAGACTTCCCCAAAACTTTGTAAAAAAGGGGGCGGTAGCAGTTAACCACAGGTAGGGGGAAACGAAAGAACATATATCATAATAATGGTTAAGTTCCAACCTCTGTCAAGACAAGACAAGATAGAGAGAAGATGAAGGTAACGTATTAACAATTAAACGATATTAAATTCATGTAAATTAGGAACACCGGTTATAGTTAATTTCAAAGGTCACAGGGGAATTATGATTTATAGAATAAAACTTCCTGTGGCTATCAAAATTGTTTACTGGCAGGGGGGCATAAAATGCTAGAGCATATGAGAAAGGGAAGATGGAGACAATAGAAAGTGAATTTATGGATATTCAGCGTTACTGTCTCGGAAGAAATGCGCACGAATGGACCTAATAAGTGTAAATGTCCCACCAACACTAATATCAATAGGTCTTCAAGGAAGGTTAGCTATCTAAGCTGAGGTCACATGCTATTCTTCACTAAAGCGACTGCACTCGTAATTTGCTACTAACGCTGCACTAGGGAAAATCGTCTGCATGGATATTCAAAAGGGCAAGCCCTTTACCTTTTACACTTTTTGTTTAAACGAAATTATTGAACTGATGGCGCCAGTTGACCTCTAACGTTGACCGTTGAACTACCAGTATCATGGGATAACGGTTCACCGTGTTTTACATTTAAAAACAACAAGTAAATTTCGTTCTTAGGCCCGTGCGAATTTTTTTCCCAAATTCCGTCTTTTAAAGTTTCACAACTGTCTGTAAATATCCTTAAATCCTTTTAGCACCGTTATTTGAGAAAAAGGGTAAACGGGTAACCGTTCGACCGTAGGGGGCTGCTGTGAATGCTCATCAACAAACCGCTCCTTACGTTTTGTTATTATACGTACCATTGTGGAACCTCTTTTGTAATGTGTCGGGCCCTTTGATCATATATATTTATCCGTGTTGTTTTGAGCCAACATCAATGATATCTAACCCTTCCCCAAGTTCCGCCGACCCAATTATCCTAATGATCGTTTTTGTTAAAACACTGTCTCGGATGCATTATACACCAAGTACCCTGCTTATAAATAGAATTTTCCATGAACAAAACCACTCCTTTTCCAAACGTAAATTACAGCTACAGTTTGTCCTTCCGTGCAAATTCTCCTACATTCAATGAACTTCTCTATACTTGTACAGGGTAGACAATGGAAATATGACAATCCCGCGCCCATAATGTTGTTGAATATAGTAGCTGAGAAAAGAACGCGCTTTCGTTTCTTCAACATTGAACAAGGGGAGGAAGGTCCGAGGTCCCAATATTTTGTCACTGTCACGCCTGTAAAGGTATGGGACAGCGGATACGACAGAGAACAGACTTCTAAAAGGTAAATTTCAAGCGCTCTTCAAAGACAGACAGTATGATGGGGAAGGAAGAATGAATCCTGCATATTGACATAACGAAGTATTAATTAAATCTTGAAAGTAGGAAACACGGGGTTATTTGAGTAGTTTAAAGGGCAAACAGGGGAAATTACTTTCGAAATTAACCCTCCTCGTGGGGTATCAAATTGGTTCCTGGGAGGGGGCATAAAATCTGTAGAACATATAGGATGGATAAGGGAATTGAAATTACACGCGGTATATTATGGGATATCAGCTGTTACGTCCTCGGAAGAAACCGCACGAATAGACTTGAAAAGCTAATGTCCCACCAGAGCGCATTTCTATAAACATTGACGTCAGGAGGTCATCATAATTAGTCAAACTATTTTTACTAAGCGACTGCCCAAGAATATTTGTACCACTGCATGCACTTAAAAGCTGCAGGCATTTTTACAGTAGTGCAAGGCCCTTCTTAAGTATCTTTGTCATCTTTTTGTTGACAAAACGTAGATTATTAGAATTAATGGCCCACGGTTACCATGACTGAAGTTGACCGTTTCCACACAGTATCAGAATAACGTTCACGTCATTAACATTTAAGCAGCAGCAAATTTTTCTGTTCCAATGTAACTTGCGAATTTGTCTTCGTCAAATTTGTCTGCTTTTCACGCGTTTCACAGATTTGTTGTTAATCTTAAATCCCTTAGCAACAGGATTATATTGACGAAAAAGGTGGTAAGTGGGTACGTGACCTGTAGGGGGAGGCTGACAAGAAATAGGCCATCTATACGAAAACGTATTACGTTTATGTTATTGTCCTACTCATTGTGACCTCTTCTCTTGTAGTCGCTGGTACGCTAGATCATATATTTACGTAGTTTTAGGCAAATACATAATGTAGATACACCTTCCCGAATTCCCGACCGAAACAATTTCTCCAAAAGCATCGTTCTTTTTAATAAATAACACTGTCCTCTGGTCTGCATATTTACATCAAGTTCTCTGCTAGTAAAAAAATTTTTCATGAACAACAAAACCTCACTCCTTTTCCTATAACTTCAGCTTTTAAAAGTAGGTGCAAGGCCCCTTACCTTAAGTTACTCTTTGTACATCTTTTGTTCTGACAAAACGTTAAGATTTATTAGAATCGAATGGCGCCACGTACCAGTGGGCTGAAACGGTTGACCGTTGACCACTACACAGTAATTCAATGGGAAAAACGGTTCACCGCAGTTTTAACTTTAAAGAACAAGGAAGTCAAGATTTTTCTGTTCGCTTAATGGTCAAACCGTTGCGAATTGTTCTTCCGTCAAATTTTCCGTCCTGCTTTTCACGACAGTTTCACATGATCTTGTATGTTAAATTCATCCTTAAATCCCTTTAGGCAACAAGTGATAATTTGGAGAAAAAGTGATGGAAACCGTGGGGTAAACCCGTTCGACCTGTAGGGGAAAGGGGGCTGACTAGTAGAAATACGCCATCTATTCAGACAAAAACCGCTCACTTATCGTTTATGTTTTCACGGTACTCAATTGTTGGAACTCTTCTCTGTAACTGTCTGCTGGTTACGCTATAGATCATAATATATTTATCCGCATGGTGTTTTAGGGCACAAATACATTCAACTGATAGCCTCTATACACCTTTCTCCCCAGAAGTTCCGAGCCCGACTGACCATATTACTCCTAAATAGCATCGTTCTTTGTGAATAAATAACCACTGTCCTCTGTACTGCATTATTTACATCCAAGTTACTCCGCTAAGTAGAAATCAGTAATTTCTCATGAAACAATCCAAAAGACCTCACATCACTTGTTCCAATGCATTCTCTTAACTTAACCAGCTACCAGATTTGTCGCTTGCCGTTGCTAAATTTCTCCTAATTCAATAGAACTTCTCCTGCTACCTTTGTACAGGCGGTCAGACCCATCCTGGACAAAATTATCTGGGACAATCCCCGCGCCCTCACCTCAAGTGTTTTTGAAGGTGAATAAAGTTGAGCGGGTGAAGAAAAGAGCGCGCTTTTCGTTCTTCTCAAAATGAACAAGGGGGGAGGAAAGGTCCGGAAGTGTTCCAATAATTTTGTCCAGGAAATGTCTGAACCCTGTACAAAGGTATAGGGACAGCGGAATACGACAGAGTAACAGTAGCTTATCATAATAATGGTAAAGTTTCAAGCGCTCTGTTCAAAGACAACCTTTAGCACAGTGATTAGGGGAAGGAAAATGTAACGGTACCACCTGAATTGTATGAACAATTAACGAAACGTATTATCAGCTCAATGTAAATTTTAGAAACAACCGGGTTATTTGAAGTTAATTTACAAAGGGTAACACGTGGAGAAAATTACTGAATTTTTCGAGATATAACCACTTCCTCGTGGGCTATCACAATTTGGTTTCACCTTGGCAGGATGGGCCAATAAAAGTCTGTGCTACATATGAGGGATTGGATAAGGAAGAGTGTCGAGTCAATTAGCAACAGCCAGTGTATTTCTGAAAATATGCAGCTGTTTACTTCCCATCTCGGAATAATGCGCAGAATAGGACCTTGAATAGTCGTAAATGTCCCACAGAGCAGCCTATAATGTATCTAATAGGTAACAGTATGCGTACAGAAGGTGTACATAAGTCTGAGGTTGCAACATGGCTATTCTTCTTACTAAAAGCGACTGCCAAATCACAGTATAATTTGCTACTACACTGCATGCACTAGGGTAAAAGTCTGCTGCATGGCATTCATTTACAAGTAAAGGTGCAGGCTCCTACCTTAAGTACTCTTTGTACATCTTTCTTGTTTCTGACAAAGTAAGATTTATATAGAATCTGAATGGCGCCACGGTAACCAGTGACTGAAACGGTTGACCGTTGACCACTACACAGTAATTCAATGGAAAAACGTTCACGTCAGTTTTAACATTTAAAAGACAGGCAGTCAAGATTTTTCTGTTCGCTTATGGTCAACCGTTGCGAATTGTTCTGTTCCGTCAAAATTTTCCGTCCTGCTTTTCACGACAGTTACATGATCTTGTCTGTATCAATTCATCCTTAAATCCCCTGTTAGGCAACAAGTGATAATTTGGACGAAAAAGTGATGGTAAACCGTGGGGTAAACAGTTCGACTGTAGTGGAGGAGGTGACTAGTAGAAATAGGCCATTACTTCACGACACAAACCGCTCACTTATGTTTATGTTTATGATACCGTAATCAATTGTGGAACCTCTTCTCTTGTAACTGTCGTGGTTACGTATAGATCATAATAATTTATCGTATAGTTGTTTGAGGCACAAATACATTCACTGATAGCCTCATACAACTTTCCCGAAGTTCGAGCCCGACTGACCAATTACTCCTAAATAGCATCGTTCTTTGTGTAATAAATTAACCACTGTCCTCTGGTACTGACTTATTTACATCCAAGTTTCCTGCTTAAGTAGAAATCAGTAATTTTTCATGAATACAATCCAAAGACCTCAATCACTTTTTCCCATACATAAAACTTAACCAGCTACCAGATTTGTCGCTTGACCGTTGCAATATTCTCCTACGATTCAAATGCGATTCTCCTATACCTTTGTACAGGCGGTCAGACAATCCTGGACAAAATTATCTGGGACAAATCCCCGCGCCCCCTCAATGTTGTTTTGAAGTGATAAAGTTGAGCGCTGAAGAAAGAGCGCGCTTTTCGTTCTTCTCAACATTAACACATGAGGGTTGGAGGGGAAGGTTTCCGGAAGATTTGTCCCAGATAATTTTGTCCAGGGATTGTCTGAAACGCTCTTACAAAGGTATTAGAGGAGACTACAAGTGAATCGACTGCTAGCAGAGAACATTAGAGGTGTCTAATCATAATAATGGTTAAAGTTCCAACGCTCTGTTAGACAAGACAGTAGATGGGAGGGGTAATGGAATACACTGATTATATGAACATTAACGAAGTATTACGAATCTCATGTAAATGTAGGAAACACCGGGGTTATTGATTAAGTTTACAAAGTAACACGGAAATACTGAATTATCGAGAATATAACTTCTCGTGGCTATCAAATTGGTTTTCACTTGGGCAGGGGGCATAAATGCTGTAGGCATATGAGGATCGATAAAGGGAAGTGTGAGACAATGCCAACAGCCAGTGATATATATGAGAATATGCAGCGTTTACTTGTCTCGGACAAGAAATGCCGAACGAAAAGGACCTTGAAATAGTCGTAAATGCCCAGAGCCTATAAGTATCTAATAGTACAGTATGAGCGTACAGGAAGGTTAGTATCATAAGTCGAGGTTGCAACATGGCTATTCTCTTACTAAAGCGACTGCCAAACCCCACAGTATAATTTGCTATACAATGCATGCACAGGTAAAAGTCTGTCTGCATGGCATTAGTTACAAGAAAGGTGCAGGCCCTTACCTTAAGTACTCTTTGTACATTTTTCTTGTTTGACAAAAGTAAGATGTATTAGATCTGGAATGGCGCCACGGTTACAGTGACTGAAACGGTTGACCGTTGACCACTAACAGTAATTCAAGGGAATAAACGGTTACCGCAGTTTTAACATTTAAAAGACAAGAGTCAAGATTTTTCTGTTCGCTTAATGGTCAACCGTTGCGAATTTAGTTCTTTCCGTCAAAATTTTCCGTCCTGCTTTTCACACAGTCTTCACATGATCTTGTCTGTTAAATTCATCCTTAAATCCCTTTTAGGCAACAAGATTATATTTGGAGAAAAAGTGATGTAAACCGTGGGGTAAACGTTCGACCGTAGTGGGAGGAGGCCTAGATAGTAGAAATAGCGCCATAACACTTACGACACAACGCTACTATCGTTGTTTATTGATACGTAATCAATTTGAACCTCTTCTTTGTAACTGTCGCTGGTTACCTTAGATCATAATATATTATCCGTAAGTTGTTTGAGGCCACAATACATTCAACTGATAGCCTCTATACACCTTTCTCCCCGAAGTTCCGAGCCCGACTGACCAATACTCCTAAATAGCATCGTTCTTTTGTGTAATAAATAACATGTCCTCTGGTACGCATATTTACATCAAGTTACTCCTCTTAAGTAGAAATCAGTAATTTTCATCATGAAAAATCCAGAGACCTCACATCACTTTTTCCCAATCGTAAACTAACAGCTACCAGATTTGTCGCTTGCGTTGCTAAATTTCTTCCTATATCAATATGTGACTTCCTATACCTTTGTACAGGCGGTCAGACAATCATGGACAAAATTATCTGGGACAAATTCCACCGCTTGTCCCTCAACCTCAATTCTTGGTTTGAAGGTAATTACCAAGGTAAGGAGGCTGATGAGAAAGATGCGCGCTTATCAGTATTCCCTTTCCTAACATTGAACAAGGGGTGGAGGGGAAGGTCCGGAAGTGTCCCAATATTTTGTCCAGGATTGTCTGACGCCTGTACAAAGGTTATAGGACAGCGGATACGACATGAGAACAGTTTACGCTATCTATTAATGTTAATGGTTAAAAGTCCAAGCGCTCTGATTCAAAGACAATGACAGTAGCATTAGGGATGGGAGAAAAATGGAAGTACCACTGCATTATTATGAACAATTAACGAACGTATTAATTAGAATCCTTAGTAATGCTAGGCAAACACAGGGGTTATTTGAGGTTAAGTTTACAAAAGGGTCAAAACGGGAAATATGAATTTATCGAGAATATAACAATTCCTCGATGTGGCTATTCAAAATTTGGTTTTCACTTGGCAGGGGGGGGGATAAAATGCTGTAGAGACATATGAGGGATGATAAGGAGAGTGTGATGACAGCAAGCCCATAGTGATATATGTATGGCAGAATATTTCAGCTGTTACTGTCTCAGATAGAAATGCCGCAAAGATAGGACCTTGAAATAAGTCGTAAATGTCCCACAGAGCAGCCTATAATGTATCTAATAGGAACAGTATGAAGGACAGAAGGTTAGCTATCATAAGTCTGAGGTTGCAACATGGCTATTCTTTTACTAAAAGCACTGCAAACTCACAGATAATTGTGCTACTACACTGCATGCACTAGGGTAAAAGTCTGTACTGCATGGCATTATTACAAGTAAAGGTGCAAGGCCCCTACCTTAAGTACTCTTTGTACATCTTCTTGTATTTGACAAAACGTAGATTTATAGAATCTGAATGGCGCCACGGTTGACAGTGACTGAAACGGTTGAACCGTTGACCCTCACAGTAATTCAATGGGAATAAACGGTTCACGTCAGTTTAACATTTAAAAAGTACAAGCAAGTCAAGATTTTCTGTTCGCTTAAGGTCAACCGTTGCGAATTTGTTCTTCCGTCAAAAGTTTCGTCCTGCTTTTCACGCAGTTGTTCTGATTTGTCTGTTAAATTCATCCTATAATCCCATTTTAGGCACCAAGTGATTATATTTCGATAAAAAGTGAGCCATTACTTCGTTGTAAAACGTGACCTGTAGTGGTAGAGGCCTGACTTATAGAAAACGCCATCTACATTCTAGACACAAGCTCACATTATGTTATGTTTTGATACCGTACTCAATATGAGAACCTTAACCTTCTCTTGATGAACTGTCCGCTTGTTCGCTACTGTATCAGATAATATGATTTACCGTGATGTTGTCTTTAGGCGACAAATCTTCAGACTATAGCCTCTATACACTTTCTCCCCGAAGTTCCGAGCCGATGACCAATTACTCTAAATGCATCGTCTTTGTGTAATAAATAACATGTCTCTACGAGTATGCACTTATTTACATCCAAGTTAACCCTTAAGTAGAAATTCAGGAATGTTGGATAATTCCAAAGACTAATTCACTTTTTTCCCAATCGTAAACTTAACCAGATACCCGTTGTTCCTATTTAAGGATTAATTAACTCGTTAATTGCTAAAATGTCCTCATTCTCCCTTCCCTATCATTTGTCTTTGAAGAGTGTGACTAACCTTCTTATACACTTACGTGCGATTGTCCTAGTACACCTGAAACGAAAAATTATTTTTTGGGAAAACTCCCCGCGCCCCCCCACCTCAATGTTGGTTTTGAAGGTGAATTAAAGTTGAGCGCTGAAGAAAAGAGCGGCGCTTTTCGTTTCTTTCAACATTGAACAAGGGGTGGAGGGGAAGGTCCGGAAGTGTCCCAATAATTTGTCCAGGATTGTCTGAACGCTGTACAAAGGTATAGGGACAGCGGAATACGACATGAGAAACAGTAGCTTATCATAATAATGGTTAAAGTTCCCAGCGCTCTGTTCAAAGACAAGACAGTGTTAGGATGGGGAAAAGGAAGAATGGAAGGTACACTGAATTAGTATGAACAATTACGAAACGTATTAATTTAAACTCATGTAAATGTAGGAAAACACCGGGGTTATTTGAGTTAAGTTTACAAAGGGTCAAACACGGGGAATTACTGAATTATCGAGAATATAACCACTTCTGTGTGGCTATCAAAATTGGTTTCCTTGGGCGGGAGGGAGGGGCATAAAATCTGTAGAGACATATGAGGGAGGATAAACGGGATAGGTTTGGACAATTAGCAAAAGCCGTGATAAAATGATGGAGAATATTGCAGGTTACTGCTCGAAAGAAATGCCGCAAAATAGGACCTGAAAAAAAGTCGTAAATGTCCACTCAGAGCAGCCTATAATGACTAATGGTAACAGTATGACGTAAGGAAGGTAGTATCATAAGTCTGAGGTTGCAACATGGCTATTCTCTTAACTAAAGCAACTGTCAAACTCACAGTATATTTGCTACTACACTGCAGCACTAGGGTAAAAGTCTGTCGCATGGCATTGATTTACAAGTAAGGTAAGGCCCTTACCTTAATACCTTTGTACATCTTTTGTTTGACAAAACGTAAGATTATTAGCAATCTGAATGGCGCCACGGTTGACAGGACTGAAACGGTTGACCGTTGACCACTACACAGTAATTCAATGGGAATAAACGGTTCCCGTCAGTTTTAACATTTAAAAGACAAGCAAGTCAAGACTTTTCGTTCGCTTAATGGTCAACGTTGCGAATTTGTTCTTTCCGTCAAAATTTTCAGTCTGCTTTTCACGACAGTTTCACATGATCTTGTCTGTTAAATTCATCCTTAAATCCCCTTTTAGGCAACCAAGTGATTCATTTGACGAAAAAGTGATGGTAAACCGTGGGGTAAAACGTTCGACCTGTAGTGGAGGAGGTCTGATAGTAGAAATAGCGCCATCTACTTCACGACACAACGCTCAATTATCGTTTATGTATTGTACCGTACTCAATTGTGGAACCTCTTCTCTTGTAACTGTCGTGGTTACGCTATAGATCAAATATATTTATCCGTATTGTTGTGAGGCACAAATACATTCAAACTGATAGCCTCTATACACCTTTCTCCCCCGAAGTCGAGCCGACTGACCAATTACTCCTAAATAGCATCGTTTTTGTGTAATAAAAACATGTCCTCTGGTACGCATTATTTCACTCCATGTTACTCTGCTTAAGTAGAAATCCTTTTTCAGTATTTTCCCTCAACAACAACAATCCAAAATGGACCTCACATGAAATTTTCCAACTATCCGGAAACGAACTAGGTAACAGTACCAAGTGATTTGTCGCTTTCTCCGTTGGAACTAAAATTATCGTCATTATAATTTCACATAATGAGAATTCTGGCTAACCTTTGTTTTACAGTCGGTAGACAATCACGGAAAAATTATCTGGGACAAAGGTTCCCCGGGGCCCCCAACTTCCAATGTTGGTTTTGAAGGTGACTAGAAGTAGAGTGCTTAAGAAAAGAGCGCGCTTTTCGTTTCTTCTCAACATTGAACAAGGGTTGGGAGGGAAAGAAGGGTGGAAGTGTTCCAATTAATTGTCCTTAGGCATTGTCTGATGAACGCCGTTGTACATAGTTATAATAGGTGGACAGCGGAATTAAAACCGACATGAAGAGGGAAGTATAGCTTAACATAATAATGTTAAAGTCCAACGCGCTTCTGTTAAAGATAAAGAGGAAACGATTGATTCCATTTGAGGATGGCAAGGTGAAGAATGGAAGGTACCACTCAATTAAGTTATGAAAAAACCAATTAACGAACGTATTATATTAAATCTCATGTAATGTAGAAACACCGGGTTATTTGAGTTAAGTTTCAAAAGGGTCAAACAGGGAAATTACGAATTTATCGAGATATAACCACTTCCTCGTGTGGCTATCAAAATTTGGTTTACACTTGGGCGGGGGAGGGGCATAAAATGACTGTAGAGACATATGAGGGAGGATAAAGGGAAGGTGTGAGACAATTAGCAACAGCCGTGATATATTATGGAGAATATTGCAAGCTGTTTATGTCAGTCAGAAAGAAATGCCGCACGAATATAGGACCTTGAAATAAGTCGTAAATGTCCCACCAGAGCAGCTATAATGTATCTAATAGGTAACAGTATGAAGCGTACAGGAAGGTAGCTATCATAAGTCTGAGGTTGCAACATGGCTATTTTCTTACTAAAGCGGACTGCACAAACTCACAGTATAATTTGCTACTACACTGCATGCACTAGGGTAAAAGTCTGTCTGCATGGCATTATTTACAAGTAAGGTGCAAGGCCCCTTACCTAAGTACTCTTTGTACATCTTTCTTGTTTGACAAAACGTAAGATTATTAGAATCTGAATGGCGCCACGGTTACCAGTGACTGAAACGGTTGACCGTTGGAACATACACAGTAATTCAATGGAATAAACGTTCACCGTCAGTTTTAACATTTAAAAGACAAGCAAGTCAAGATTTTTCTGTTCGCTAATGGTCAACCGTTGCGAATTTGTTCTTTCCGTCAAAATTTTCCGTCCTGCTTTTCACGACAGTTTTCACATGATCTTGTCTGTAAATTCATCCTTAAATCCCCTTTAGGCAACCAAGTGATTATATTGAGAAAAAGTGATGGTAAACCGTGGGGTAAAACCGTTCGACCCTGTAGTGGGAGGAGCCTGACTAGAAGAAATAGCGCCATCTACTTCACGACACAACCTATCACTTATAGTTATGTTTATTGATACCGTACTCAATTGTTGGAAACCTCTTCTCTTGTAACTGTAGCTGGTTACGCTATAGATCATAAATATATTTATCCGTATAGTGTTTTGAGGCACAAATACATTCAACTGATAGCTCTATACACCTTTCTCCCCCGAAGTTCCCGAGCCCGACTGACCAATACTCCTAATAGCACTTCTTTTGTGTAATAAATAACACTGTCCTATGGTACGCATATTTACATCCAGTACTCCTGCTTAGAGAATTCAGTATTTTCTCATGATACAATCCAAAGACCTACATCACCCTTTCTCAACCACCAGATTTCCGTTCAAAACCTTAACTCAGCTACCCAGAAATTGATCTGGCAATGCCATGTATAAGCTAAAGAGCGCGTTTTCTTCAACTGACAATCATTAGTCATTAGAATGAGACTTCTCTATGTTGCCTAAAAGGGGATTTAAGGATGAATTTATACAGACAAGATCATGTGAAAACTGTCGTGAAAAGCAGGACGGAAAATTTTGACGGAAAGAACAAATTCGCAACGGTTGACCATTAAGCGAACAGAAAAATCTTGACTTGCTTGTCTTTTAAATGTTAAAACTGACGGTGAACCGTTTATTCCCATTGAATTACTGTGTAGTGGTCAACGGTCAACCGTTTCAGTCACTGGTAACCGTGGCGCCATTCAGATTCTAATAAATCTTACGTTTTGTCAGAAACAAGAAAAGATGTACAAAGAGTACTTAAGGTAAGGGGCCTTGCACCTTTACTTGTAAATGAATGCCATGCAGACAGACTTTTACCCTAGTGCATGCAGTGTAGTAGCAAATTATACTGTGAGTTTGGCAGTCGCTTTTAGTAAGAAGAATAGCCATGTTGCAACCTCAGACTTATGATAGCTAACCTTCCTGTACGCTCATACTGTTACCTATTAGATACATTATAGGCTGCTCTGGTGGGACATTTACGACTTATTTCAAGGTCCTATTTCGTGCGGCATTTCTTTCCGACGGACAGTAAACAGCTGCAATATTCTCCATAATATATCACTGGCTGTTGCTAATTGTCTCACACTCTTCCCTTTATCCATCCCTCATATGTCTCTACAGTATTTTATGCCCCTCCCTGCCCAAGTGAAAACCAAATTTTGATAGCCACACGAGGAAGTGGTTATATTCTCGATAAATTCAGTAATTTCCCCGTGTTTGACCCTTTCGTAAACTTAACTCAAATAACCCCGGTGTTTCCTACATTTACATTGAGATTTAATTAATACGTTCGTTAATTGTTCATAATAATTCAGTGGTACCTTCCATTCTTCCCTTCCCCCCATCCTACTGTCTTGTCTTTGAACAGAGCGCTTGGAACTTTAACCATTATTATGATAAGCATACTGTTCTCTGTCGTATTCCGCTGTCCCTATACCTTTGTACAGGCGTTCAGACAATCCTGGACAAAATTATTGGGACACTTCCGGACCTTCCCTCCACCCCTTGTTCAATGTTGAGAAGAAACGAAAAGCGCGCTCTTTTCTTCAGCGCTCAACTTTAATTCACCTTCAAAACCAACATTGAGGTGGGGCGCGGGGATTTGTCCCAGATAATTTTGTCCAGGATTGTCTGACCGCCTGTACAAAGGTATAGGAGAAGTCTCATGTTGAATATAGGAGAAATTTAGCAACGGCAAGCCACAAATCTGGTAACTGGTTAAGTTTACGGTATTGGGAAAAAAGTGATGTGAGGTCTTTTGGATTGTTCATGAGAAAATTACTGAATTTCTACTTAAGCAGGAGTAACTTGGATGTAAATAATGCAGTACCAGAGGACAGTGGTTATTATTACACAAAAGAACGATGCTATTTAGGAGTAATTGGTCAGTCGGGCTCGGGAACTTCGGGGGAGAAAGGTGTAAGAGGCTATCAGTTGAATGTATTTGTGCCCCAAAACAACCATACGGATAAATATATTTATGATCTAAGCGTAACCAGCAGACAGTTACAAAAGAAGAGGGTTTCCCAAAAATTGGACGGTATCAATAACATAAACGATAAGTGAGCGGTTGTGTCGTGAAGTAGATGGCGGGTATTTCTACTAGTCAGGCCTCCTCCCCCTACAGGTCGAACGTTTACCCCCGGTTTACCATCACTTTTCTCCAAATATAATCACTTGGGTTTCTAAAAGGGGATTTAAGGATGAATTTAACAGACAAGATCATGTGAACCCGTCGTGAAAAGCAGGACGGAAAATTTTTACGGAAGAAACAAATTCGCAACGGTTGACCATTTAAGCGAACAGAAAAATCTTTACTTCTTGTCTTTTAAATGTTAAAACTGACGGTGAAAACCCTTTATTTCCCCTTAATTACTGTGTGTGGTCAACGGTCAACCGTTTCAGTCCCCTGGTTAACCGTGGCGCCATTAGATTCTAATAAATCTTACGTTTTGTCAGAACAAAAAGATGTCAAAGAGTACTTAAAAGGTAAGGGGCCTTGCACCTTCTTGTAAATAAATGCCATGCAGCAGACTTTTACCCTAGTGCATGCAGTGGTAGTAGCAAATTATACTGTGAGTTTTGGCAGTGCTTTTTGTAAGAAGAAATAGCCATGTTGCAACCTCAGACTTATGATAGCTAAACCCTTTCCCGTACGTTCATACTGTTACCCATTAGATACATTATAGGTTTCTTGGTGGGACATTTACGACTTATTTCAAGGTCCTATTTCGTGCGAATTTCTTTCCGACGGACAGTAAACAGCTGCAATATTCCTCCATCTATATCACTGGCTGTTGCTAATGTCTCAACCCCCCACTCTTCCCTTTATCCATCCCGCATATGTCCTACAAGTATGTTCTTGCCCCTCCCCTGCCCAAGTGAAAAAACCAAAGTTTTGATAGCCACACGAGGAAGTGTTATATTCTCTATAAATTCAGTAATTTCCCCGTGTTTTTGACCCTTTCGTAACTCAAATAACCGCGGTGGTTTCCTACATTTAACATGGAGATTTAATAATACGGTTCGTTAATTGTTCATAATATTCATTGGGAGCCTTCCATCTTCCCTTCCACCCATCCTACTTCTTGTCTTTTGAACAGAGCGCTTTGGAACTTAACCATTATTATGATAAGCATACTGTTCTCTTCGTATTCCCTGTCCTATACTCTTTTGTACAGGCGTCAGACAATCCTGGACAAAATTATTGGGAACTTCCCGGACCTCCCCTGCCACCCCTTGTTCAATGTTGATGAAGAAACGAAAAGCGCGCTCTATTCCTCAGCGCTCAAATTTAATTCACCTTCAAACCACATTGAGGTGGTGCCGCGGTGGGATTTGTCCCAGATAATTTTTTCCAGGATTGTAGATTGGAGGTAATCCCCCTTTAAGCATATATTGTAACTTGACATTTGCATCCAGCATTGCTTATCACAGTAAGTCGATGAAGAAAATTGGGATGAAAATGCTCTAGAATTGCTTTAGGAATTTATCCTGTAATCCTCCGTGGGCAATATTAATGTACGTCGCGGAGCCGCAAATAGCCTCTAGCTTCCCCTCGAGAATTTAGAAAAGTTGCTTTAAGTGGTAAAATACCAACCTTTACAGAAATGTTTGTGGCTACATGTTATATTGGTACCGGTGGGCAACCCTGCGAATCTGGAAAAATCCCCGTAGTGAGAGATGCCGTTCCCTTCCTGCAACCTGTCAACCCTGGAAAACATGCGTTTGTATCGTAGGTTAATCAGTTGTCATGAATTGAACGTAGTCTGGTGCACTAAATGCGAACTAGAAAACCCACTGCCAAATGTAAGCCTATGTTACTTTACCAAATAATCCGCTTGGGTGCATTGGCGTCTCCCATATGCTCACGGGGCACTTGCCCCCCCCCCCCCAAAAAAAAAGTTTGCAAAACATGTTATTAAATTTTACAAAAAAAAAAATAAAAAAATAAATAAAATATGTATTCGGCCTCCCTTTTCCTGACTCGGCTAAAATTGCGAAGTGAATTAACTTTCAATGCAGATGCAAAGGTTAACATTAATAAATGCTTTCAAACGTCATTTTTTTCGGCAGCGCTTGGCGCGCGGATTCTTAGTTGATTGTGTTGCTACTATTACGTACTTCAGACATCACAAATGGACCGACAATTAGTTTCGAGTTAAGGTATCAAACAATGATTATGCTGTGATATTGGTATCTGATTAGCTTAGGCGGTATAATGTCATTTACAGAGGGTACGTAATGCGGAGTTAAATGCCCCCTAATTTTTGCAGACACTTCAAGCTTTCGGGGTCATTAATACAACAACCCATTTAGCCGTGTTGATTATCATCCTGAATAAAAGCAATTTTCCCGGGTTGTCACCTGGCAAGATTTACATAAGTTATCTGTCCCTACAAAAATTTGTAACGGGCAATGGTAGCCTAAACGTATTGTGTTTCCCATAAAGGTGAGGTTTCCCTTCACTTGTCCCCAAATTGACAGCGCCGCTAGCCCACGAGCGTTTCTTCTGACGGTCAATGGCTATGCCTATATAGTCAAAAGGTTCCTCACCTCTATTCTAAAGTTACGTTTCAGTTGATTTAAAATAAACACACCAAACCGTCATCTAAGCTAAGTGTAGTGAGACTTTTGGCCTAGCCTATTTGTTATATAGGATGAGACGTCCGTTTTTCTGAGTAGGGGAATTCCCCTCCCCCTTTAAAAAATCTCGTTTCGGAACGGTACCGAGATCCAAAATAGTGATATCATTCCATCGTTTTCCAGTGTCTTCAGTGCTCGAAATTTTCGTTAGTTTAAGAAAACAATCCAGAAAACCAACATTTTATGGCTTCTTGGCAAAGCTGAAACATATTGTGAAACAATGGAAGAAAAAACAAAATGTTCAAAGGTGGGGATCATTTTATACAAGTGGATCAAACCACTTTGCCCATTTCACCTGCCTCTGACTCCCCCTATATAGTAGCAATCGGCTGATATGGTTGTATTTTTATTTGTAAAGTAGTCAACTCATGACTGGCTGCCTGAAATGGTTTTGAAGAGCTCTTGAAAACTGCATGGGGCATCGCTGTAATACATAATTATAACCATACTCCTATTGTACTATCCGGAGCTGACCTATAATATTGCCGGGGGGGGGGTCTTTCGAACCTCCCTTAATACGGACTTGAGTTTGCGCCCCCCCCCCAAAACAAAATTTCTTAGAGCCGCCCATGCTTGTGTGCGTGTATTTTTATTACATACCTTTACAAGAATATTATACTGGAAGCCTCTTTGTCTGTTTATGTTTGGTGTCCACCAAATGGGGGAGGGGGGTGCGCCCCAAGCGCGCCGGAAAATACTCGCCTTCACGTGATCATAAACCTGAGGTTAAATCGTCTTGTACTCATTAATATCAGCAAAATTTACATGTGTTGGACAAACATTACGTGAGCAAGTATGTTAATGTAAGTGTATAGGAATGCATATGACTAGGCTACTATATTACTTGTCTGTTTCAGTGTCGGACGGATGCTCTGTGACTTCAGTGAAAGGTGCGCCTGAAGCGCAAGGAAAAATATTCCTTTTGTGATCATAAAAATTCGGCAAAGTCGTCTCCTACTAATAAATATTAGCAAAATGTTACCATATCAGTGATAAACCTGTAGTTATACATTAATGTTGTATTTATATTGAGTTCCATGTTAGTTTTTTATATAGCACAGCGTCATAAGCTTACATTTCACGAATTTTCTAAACGGGGAAAGATAGGGGCAAGTTCCACTCTGTGTCTCTGTCCTCTTCGGACCCGCATCTGCAATCAACGGTTATACTGTTTCTTACAAAGGTTGTGTTCGTCGGCCACTATGACATGCCAGAAGCCATATTTTAGGTTCCAAGAAATCAAGCAATTATTTTTAACAACGATAAATCTTATAACGTTAATGGTTTCATAGTAAATTTCATAAGTTCAAACGAGTTACCAACTCCTAAATCAATCAAAAATCGCCACTAAAAAACCGTTTTGTGTCTATATGTGTGTGTGGGGAGAAAAGTAGAAGCAGTATGAAAGAAGGAAAGTTTTAATTCAGAACGGGGACTTTGCCAGTAAATACGAAAACTTTGTAAAATCTCTCATAGCATATAACTCTATGAGTTATCACAACAATAAAGTCAACAAGTTTACAAAATTTTCACTATTTCTTTCACAACTCATATGTTCTCGACATGCATAGTGTGTAACCCGCATGTTCCATCATTTCCCATTCTTGTCCTGTATGCATGCAATAATTTTCTGCTAAAGTTGTAGGCTTTCTCTCCCGAGCTTCCGTCCCCCTTTCACTCATCCAAGCGAGATGCAATCACAAGCTTGTCAAAGCCATGATCGAAACTTTGATGTCAAGATTAATAAAGGAATGAATGAGTCATGTGCGTTTTTATCGCGTTGCAATTATTTCATTGCAATTTTCTGTAGGGAATCTTGTGTGTCTTCTGGGTAGTTGCTATGGAGCTGGGTTCCATAGCAACTACCCTTTACTGTAAACCAACGGACACCCATGGCTCAAGGAATGAATGAGCCATGTGCATTTTTATCGCGTGGCAATTATTTCATTGCAATTTTCTGTAGGAAATCTTGTGGTCTTCTGGGTTCCATAGCAATTACCCTTTACTGTAAACCAACTGACACCGATGGCTACCTGAATTTTAACAGTTCCCATCACATCAGTTTGAAACGATCTATTGTATTTTCTCAATGCATCAGAATCAAGCGTATCTGCTCAACCCAGTCTGAATACGACAAAGTGAAACACGTAAGTAACCTTGTGGATTTTTTTCTCAATAATGACTACCCTCTACCCATTATCAAAGAGGGAATAAGTAAAGCTTTCGTTTACCGCAGGGATAATTTGTTATGTTACAAACCTAAAGTTGGAAATTCACGTATTCCACTTGTCTTTGACTATTCCCCTAAAACTGAGGGCCTACATGAATGTATACGTTCAGATTTCAGTATTCTTCGGACAGACAAATCCATTTCCGAACTTTTTGAACCTTCCCCTTTAACTGCGAGACGGCAACACCCCAACCTCAAATCTCTCCTTACATCCTCCAGGCTTCTTACTATTGGGAACATAGGCAATAAAAAGTGTGGCAAGCCTAGGTGTCAAGTGTGTCGGTTCATTATCACGGACGAAACATTTACTCCTCCCGGCACTATTTGCAACATCCGTCCCCCTCCCCTGGACTGTGACACGCCTAATGTAGTATATTTATTATGCTGCAATTTGTGTGACATGGGCAACTATGTCGGTCAGACCGGTGTAGCGGGAAGAAGTGTCTTCTTTTGGAAATGCTGTCTTCTCTACAGTACTTCCACTTTTGAACGTCATGATACTTTCTGACAAATTACAATTCCTACCAAAGACCAGATGCATGAAGTTCATGTAATCAGTGGTGTGATACTGTAAGACCTATACACACACGATGACTCAATTGTTATTTCCGTGCACCTTGCGGCGCTAACAATAATGCAAGTGAACGTGTTTAGATGAAATAAGGCCGAAGTGATAACTGTAGTAAAATGGAAAAGATTAATTTAGTGTTGTCTGCAATGCTAAGTACCCTACGGTACCTGTTGTACTCTCTGCAAGATTATGTCGTCTCCATATTTGCTGGTAAGGTGTGGAGAAGTCAGGTCTGCTGCTGTAAGGAATCCAGCGCTGCAGTGTAGTATAGTAAGACTGCAGAACTCGTAGTGCGCGAAAGTAGAGGGTGGGCTGGATATACTGTTAACAGCCGTACTTGAGAGTGGCCTATAATTACCATATTATATGCAGGTATGCTGGTATGGACTGTAGCGGAAGAGTCCATTCAGGAATGAGGTCGCTACAAGCTAACATGGGTTTGATGTCATGACATTGGCGTAAACCCCCTTATTTTTTCTCTCTGTAAGTGTCAAAATTTTGCCTTGAGTTTGTTTAAAATTCGTCCAGTATGTTGCACCAAATTGCAGTAAGGACCCTATATCCGATGTATTTCAAAGGTGATAGCTGGATAGGGGTATTGAAAATTTTAAAAAAATTTTTTTTGGGTATTTTCCTCTGGGGGGGTGGGGGGGGTGGGGAGTGGGGGGGGGGGTTGGGGTGGAGGGGGGGGGGGGGGGTGGGGGGGGAATTAAAATCAATGTTTCAAAGGCACCTGTACCCCCACCCCACCCCCCAAAAAAGTTTGCAAAGCATGGTCATCAATTTTCCAAAAAAAGAAATAAATAAAACATGTAATTCGAGATGGGTTAGGCCCTTCCTTCTCGAGTGGGTTTAAAATAAAGAAGTGAATAACTTTCCAATGCAATGCGAAGGTTAAACATTAATAAAGTCCTTTCAAAACATTTTTTGCGGCGCACTTCGCGCGCGTTTTCTTAGTTGAAAATTAGTCTGTTTGTTACATATATATACTTCAGACATCACAATGAACCTGCCATTAGTGCGAGCTGAAGTAATCAAAACAAATGATCACGCTGTGATATTTGTAATCTCATTAGCTTAGGCATCATGCTGTCATTTTACAGAGTAAAACGAGTTAAATGCCCATAGTTTTGCAGACACTTCAGAGCTTTCGGGGTCATTATAAGATACACAACCCATTAGCCGTGTTGATTATCGTCCACGACTAAAAGCAGTTTTGCCCGGGTGTCACCTGGCCAGATTAGCGTAGGTATCTGTCTACAAAAAGTTGCAACGGACATGTAGCCTAAACCTATTGTTTCCCATAGAAGGAGAGGTTTCCCTTCCCTTGTCCAAATTGGACAGCTCGTTGGTCTACGAGAAGTCTCATGACTGTCAAATGGCCTGTTATAAGCAAAAGGTTCTCCATCTCTTTGCTAAAGTATACTGTTTTAATTGATTTAAAGTAAACACACCAAACAGTCAATCTAAGCTCAATGTAATGACACTTTTGACTCGTCATCTAGCTATTTGATCGGGTGAGAACTACTATCCACACAAAAATGCAATACCTTATAGTGTTGGATTACGTTTACGTAGAATCTGTTCCGTGGATGAAACTTATATGAAACGGTGTCAAGAATATAAGCATTACCTTTTGCATCAAGGTTATAATCCTAAGCTTATTGATATACAATTTCACCGGGCCACTAGTCTATCTCAGGATGACTTACTCAAACCCCAATCCCAAATCACTAAAAAAGTTTATCCCCTTGTACTTGACTTTAACCCCATCCTCCCCAATATTTCCAAAATACTTAAGAAACACATTAATTTGCTTTACACCCTTCCCACCCTCAAAGAAATTTTCCCAGAGGGTTCCATCATACCTGCCTACAGAACTAAAAATTTGAAAGAATTAGTAGCACCCTCAAAATTTAAGAATAAGTAACCCCTTCCTGATCTTACCTCCCTCGGTTTTTTTTTTTTTTTTTAACTTGTAACAACAAATGTGACCTCTCTCAAAACTACTCGTCTACTTCTCGTATTTTTTACTGTACCGCCACAGGTCGCTCATACTGCATTAAGCAATACACCACTTGTACTACTAAGAATGTTATTTACCTGTTAACTTGTTTGAAATGTAATGTCCAATATATGGGTTCTTCCTCTACCGAACTAAAAGTTAGATTTCGTAATCACAAATCCTACAAGCTAACTAATAAGAAAACGTACGTTGTAGCCACCCATTTCAATCACACTCCCCGTGAATTAACTGACTTAGCTTTTCTCCAGATTGAACGCATCACTGACACCACAAAAACTAACAAGAAACTCCTCAGCCGTGAAATCTACTGGACTGCCCAGTTGCGTACTATTTTCTCCTATGGCCTTAACAAAAGAAATGAACTTAATTCCAAAAAGCGTATCAATTTTGCCCCGTAGGCCCTCTGTTATGTGTTTATCACCAGTGTACTGCATTTGTTCAAATGAGGAGGGTCGAATGACCGAAACGTTTTGAATTATACTTCTTATAGTGGAGCAACAAAAGTTGTGTTTCTTGCTATTATTTTTGCTTATACTTTCTATATTAATATGAGTTAGTTAGTTAGTCCTTCTGTTGGGAGTACATTGTTTGGGTACGTTGAACTTTCTTATTCTCGCTATATATGTATATATGTATATATATATTATATAATATATATATATACATATATCATATATATATATATATATATATATATATATATACATATATATATATACACTCAAGGTCAAGAGCACTTTAGCCGTGGGTGACTGATGATTTTACAAGGACCTGCAACAAACCCTGTTATTTTCATCATTACAAGATGACATTTTACCCCACACTGGCATTAAAATAACTCTTCAGTGTTTACTGCAGAAAAAATAAGAAACTTGCTCAAGGACATGATAAAATGAACCAGACTAGAATTTAACCTGGACTCCACAGGGTCATATCTCCATTAATGCCTGTAAAACCACTTTTCACTTGTCTGAACGCTCAGCTTACACTGTTTAAAAGAAGAGATTTATTTCTAGGCTTGCTTCTTACCTTGTTTGTTGACAGCATCAAAATGTTGCCTCCCCCCCTCTTTGCTTCAAATGTTCTAATGATCTCCACTGACCTAGTCTCATCACTTTATCTGGAAAGGATAAGGTTGATTTTCACTCTGGAAAAGCTCACAGCTACATTGACAAACTTTTAAGACTCTGAAATAAAATCAAAATTTCATTATTGAAGATGCTTAAATCAGTAAACAAAAGCAGCTCATATTACCCATCTGTGACTTATTTATATAGTGTTCACTTAGCTTCAAATGCAAAATGTGCTAGTAATTAGTTCATGCAGATTAATGCCATTCTGTCAATTTTCTGGCCTCAGGAGAATTCCCTTCACAGGCAAAGTGACCGGTTGCGAGGACAGACTTCTCTCGGGGGAGAGGCATGCTGTATGTTAATTGATCACTGGCATGGGGGAGGGATCTAAGGGGTATCCCCTCCAGTCTGAAAATGTTTTGAACACTTAGGCGCTACATTTGCTGCCTTGGAAGTGAAATTTGTGCTGAAACATTTACATAGTAATAACGTAACAAAAAGTACAGGCTTCAGTGTAAGGGAGGGAAAGTCTAGGGGAGAGGGGCACTGCAAGTGACTGACCTTCCTCAAGTACCTCAAATTTAAAAAAGCAGTAAGTCACACATTGTATAATGAACGTTTCTCATTTTTGTTCCGCAATGGTTGATAAATTGTTTAAAACCCAAGGTACAAATGGCCTTGGCTTAGTGTATATTCCGCTTTGGCTTACTTGCCTAAGCTAATAATGGTTTGCTGGAGGAAACTAACTGGCAAAGCTACAGTAGCTGTCTATCTAATAGGATAGGCCTAGGCCTAGGCCAGGTATATATGGCATAGGCGAGCCAATATGCATGCTGTTTGTTAGCTTAGGCCTAAAGGCATCAGAGAAAACCCTTGTGATATCATTGGCCCCTGGCCAAGGTAGATATAACTGGGGCCTAAGCCTTTCGGCTTGACTAGGCCTAACATATCTGGCAAAGGCCTAAGCCTTTCGTGCCCATTGGAATGTCTAACGTTACAATGTATTCTACCGTTAAATTAAGGCCTAGGCCTGTGCCAAGTTAGTTAGTTAGATGGGACTTAACGACACATCAACACTAATGTGTTATGTAGTGTCATCTAGACAAAACGGTAAAAACTAAAAAGTAAAAACGTTGGGGAAAAATCTTTAAATGTCTAGACAAAAGCAAATGCGGGAGTCATGTCATGTCATGTTACTTTCTTTGAGAAAGTCCAAAATGAGAGAGGGGTCTACGTGCTCAAATAATGTCTTCAGTTCTGGCACAGTGTAATACTTCTGACGAATATGGGAGTATTCATAGCAGTCGACGAGAATGTGACTGACGGTGACATCGCAATCACAGGGGATACAATATGGTCTCTCTTCCCCGTGGAGCAAATAAGCATGGGTGAGGCAAGTGTGGCCGATTCGTGCTCTAGTCAGTACCAAATCATCTCTTCGTTTTCTGGGGGTTGCATTACCCACACTCCCGACCGTTGGTTTGACCTGGTAAAGTTTGTTCTCTGGGAAAGAATCCCACAGTTCCTGCCATTTTGATTTTATATAGCCGTTGATGTTAGGGCGATAATCAGTGTGGGGTACTTGGAGGTTGGTAATGTCCATCTGTAGGGCCTCCTTAGCTAGCGTGTCTGCCTTTTCATTTCCGTGTATGCCCACGTGACTCGGAACCCACGCGAGCACAACTGACTTCTGCAGTCTCACCAAACTGGAGAAAATTTCACGGAGAGACATCACACAAGGGTGTTTTTCCTCATGGCCTTGAAGAGCTAAAAGGCTGGATAGTGAGTCTGTGAAGACAATGAACTGGCGGTCGTGCGAGGTTTCGATCAGCTCGAATGCCATCTTAAGTGCCTGGATCTCGGCGGTTCATTAAAGCTGGCACGGTACATCAGTTCATTGGTTGAGTTCTTGAGATGTTGTCTCAAACTAAGGTCAATAACTGGTTTGACTAACTTCCAGGGGGGAGTGATTGAGAAGGTAAGCTGTGCTACAGAATCGGGGTGCCTGTGCCAAGAAGTAATTTGGTAGACCTAACGTTAGTCAACTAAGTGTCATTGGCAATATTTGTTAGGGTAGTGCCACGTTTATTCCGAGTGGCCATGTCATGCATGCGCAAGTATTTAGGTCACAAAAGTTGTCACTGTCTATTTAGACCCTAGTTAACTAGCCTAACGTTTTATTTTCCATTAAGTTCCCCAAAACGCCAAAATCCCGTTTGGCGTACTTTCAATTTTTACCGGCCAACAAAGGTAAAAAAACGCCAAATTTGCCTATTTTTGCGTTTAAACGCCAAAATGGCAACCCTGATTTCAATGGCACTAATCGACTTTCGTAGATTTCTGTAAATAGTTCACAATTGTGTATTCGTCCGGTCAGGTTTGAGTTCTCCCCCTGTGGGCTGGGGGTTGAAGAATATGCCCACGGTATTTCCCGCCTATCGTAAGAGGCGACTAAAGGGAAGGACTTGAACCGTAAACTTTTTGACATTATATAACACATTCGTGTTGGTGTGTCGTTAATCTGATCTAACTAACAAATTCTTTCACCGTGCCCGTTTCTATGTGCTTTTTAAGCAGCGGCGTAGCTACGGGGGAGCCTGGGGGGGGGCTAGGCCCCCCCGATATTCGTCAGGCCCCCCCCCCTCCCACATTTTTTGTGTCCTAATAAAATGTGTAAGAATTAAGAAAAAATAAATCTTTGAACGGAAATAAACTTTGAAGTATTTCCTTCTATTACATAAAATGTGTAAGAATTAAGAAAAAGTAAATGTGTAAAAAACACATTTTGCGCAAGTATGAACTCAACTTATAACTGTAAAATGCCTACTTTCACTAAATTAGGTATATAGTATGTCGTTTAATTCGCATATAATTCACTTGGACGTCGAAACGAACATCCCGACGACAAATTCGGATGTGACTTTGTCAGGTTTAGACCCTTTCTGCCTTTCGGATGGCTGGTTGATTTACTGCAAACATGGCAACCATACACTGAAGACCATTCTTACACGACCATTCCTATACGGTATCATACACAAAATATGCCGTACCCTACGGTAGGTACTGCGTTCGAATAATTCTTTCTATCCTTAACAAGTTTTCTTTTTAAGTACGCAGAAACGGGCACTAGAAACAAAGGGCGAGAACCCAAACCGGACCGGACAAAAACGCAACAGCAAAATATTTACATACACCTACAAACATAAAATTGTGTTACTATGAACAAAGGACTATATACAAAGGTTAATTACATAAGACAATTTACAAATTTATTCACGCAAAACTACAGGTTAGCAGCTTTTTAAGTACATAGAAACAGGCACTGAGGAACAAAACCCAAACCGAAATTTCTGTGTTAACTTTGTATAAATCCATCCCGAACCCAAGCCAGTTACACAGGACTATCCTTAAGAAGTGGGCTTTTTAAGTGCATCGAAACGGCACATACAAACAAAAAAACAAAAACTCAAACCGGACCGGACAGGAACACAAAGGCAAAACCATCCACACACCACCAAATCAAACAGAAAATTATGTTCATTACAACAATAGAACCACACACACACACTGACAACCCAACACCCCACAAACCAACCCCCCCGGCCACCCCAAACCAATATTACTACATACCGCCAACGAAAGACAACACCAGACCAAACCACCACCACCCAGCAACAACCAAAAAACCAAAACACCAGACCAAACAATCATCACAAACTGCCCCAAGGGGCCACGAGGGGTCCGGGGCGGGGTCCACCTGCCACGAGGGGTCCGGGGTGGAGTCAACTTGCTATATTTACAGTATGTAGACTATATACACTATTTACACAAAAACAAAAAACTGAACAAAACTGGGCCAAAATACAGGCGCACCTTGCCCAAGGGTGCACCTGAGGCAGTTGTGGCAAAGGGTAACCTCATTATCCCCACGCTTTGACAAGCTCCACAACCGGATGCAGTTTAAGAAGTATGTCGTGTCTCGCCTTGTCCATGACAAGTGCACTATAGAACGATTGTTTTCGACAAGTCCTCTTTTTACTAGTTCGCACTGGCGTCCGGGCGGATTTGTAAAATTGCCAACAAGGTCCGGATTTCATGTGTTTCCCACATGATCCCTACTTCTGCCTTGCGGGTTACATAGTTTGAAAGATTTACTGGTGGTATTATAGGTCTGACCAAGTAATATAGCGATGACTTGAGTCTGTGAAAAAATTCAGCACCATTTTGCATCTAGACACCATTAAAAACCGGAAAAATGCCCAAAGGGAAAGGGGTTCTCTTAGAACCCTACATCAGGACAGTGACCTACGTCCTCCTTGCTAGAAAATAAATATGTTAACCCTAGGCTGGAGACAAATTGTATGGTTTAGGGTGGCCGGGGGGAGGTTGGTCTGTTGGGTATTTGGGTTGAGCTTTTTACGTACGTAGAAACGGGCACGATGAAACAAAGGAGAACTTAAACCTGACCGGACAAAAATACAAAGGTGAACTATTTACAGAATTCTGTACATTGCGCTAGCAAACAAAATTTCTGCTATAACTATGTACAAAACCGCCCCAAACCCAAACTAGTTACATAGGACTATTTACAATCTCACTAGGCAAAACTATTTACATACCCATTTACATCAACAGAAGAGTGTTCAGGTTGAGTCTGTTCAATGCTTTTTTGTAACTATGGGTGCTCCTTACGTGCTCCGGAACAAAACACCGGACGTGACATGAAACACAAGGACAACTATATACACCAGGCCAGCATTCATGTGGCCAACCCTCACTATTTACAATATTAACAATGTGATGTGCTCTTTACATGCTTGTAGCCGGGCGGACCTAATGTGGAACAAAGCAAACCTATTTACACTGAACTACCAAAAAACCTTTGTCGCTTTTTAAGTACGTAGAAACGGGCACTGTGAAACAAAGGGCGAGAACCCAAACCGGACCGAGCAAAAACGCAACAGCAAACTATTTACATGCACCTACAAACAAAAAATTGTGTTGCTATGTACAAAGGACTATATACAAAGGTTAATTACATAGGACAGTTTACAAATTTATTCACGCAAAACTACAGGTTAACAATCACCCGCCCCGCCCGCACTGAAGCAATTGGCCCCCAGCGCCTGCCAAAAGTCGACCTTGGCAGACGAGCAAAGTCGGCCTCAACCCTCAGTTTAATCTCCGATCTCACCGACGCCAGGACGACGTCTGGTGGCCTCCCTCCTTCCCTAAAAACAATATTACACCGGTCTCTCCATATAGCTAGCTTAATGGAGGCCGAAACAAACGTAAGTATGGCCCGAACACTTGTATTGCCTGGTGGGGGCAGTAGACCATACAAAGCATAGTCCTGGCTGACCGCCCAGGTGTTACGAAACGTTAGACGGTCAGCCAGGACTTGAAACCACTCCCACAGGAGGGCCACAAAGCCACAATGCCAAAACACATGTGGCACACTCTCCCACTTTGTGCACCCAGTGCGGGGGCAAATGCCATCTCCAAGACGCCACCGAAGGCGCTTGAGATTAGTTACGATGGCGTCATGTGCAATTCGCCACAGCAGGTCTCGCCGGCGGTGATCTAGTGACCTGCTGTGCACCACGCGCCACACCTCCCGGCCCCAAGGCGTAGTGGCTTGGTTGGACCCGGCCAGCCAAGCCATCAAAGATGGCTTGGTACAGGTCCCCCGCACTGGACTGCAAACGTCCCCTACAGTTGACATCATACGGAGAGTGTCCCTCATATGACCATATGTCCTTGAGGGCCTCCCGCTGTGGGGTACACTATTACTAAAAAGGGACGGAAAGAACCCACGGAGTGACAATCCCCCCCAATAACGGACAAAGTAGGCAAACGGCATCTCACTGTCGACAGCGCTAAAAACACACTTGGTCAGGAGAAAACGGAGCTTTGAGGGAAAGTGCACAAGGCCCAGTCCCCCATGCCTAAGGTCCTGGTACACCACCTTTCTTCTGACCAGCTCCGTTTTCCCTGACCATAGGAATTTAAATACGGCCCTCTCAAGTCGCACAAGGACACCTTCTGGAGCAGCCAGAACAGTACCCGGGTACCACAAGAGAGGGTAAATGAATCTATTAATTACTGTTACTTTCCCCATCAGACTTATGTAGCGCCCTCCGTAGTCTGCCAACCTAGCTTCCACCAGGTCCACTTTCTCATTCCAGGTAAGTGACTCGGGTGAACCGTAACCGAACCATATGCCATTGATTTTTATGGCGTCGTCTACCCATGATGCCACGAAGGGCAGTTGTTTCGACCGCCACTTACCTAGACGGAGTCCTTTGGTCTTGGTGGGGTTCAGTCTGGCACCTGTCGCTCTTTGGAAAGTGGACAGGGTGCCAGTAAGGGCCTTGAAGGAAGCTAGGTCAGAGACTACGCATGTAACATCATCTGCATACTGGAGGCACCTGACTGTGGCTCCCCCAGGAATGTGAAAAGGTCGGAACATAGGCTCTACATGGAGGGCTCTTGCGAGGGGTTCACTGAACAATACATAGAGCAAAGGTGACAGTGGGCATCCCTGCCGTACCCCACGTTGGACTCTGAAGGGGTCCGACGGTAGGCCATTAACAATAACACGACTATATACACTATTATACAATAAGGTGATCCATTTAACAAAAACTGAGTTCAGACTAAACTTCTTCAAGACTTTAAAAAGGAATCCGTGATCAGCCATGTCGAAGGCCTTCTCCTGATCGAGGGAGACAAGCGCACAAGGAAGATCACGGTCCATCACATACTCGACCAAGTCCCGCACCAACCAGAGGTTCTGCTGAATACTGTGTCCCCGCACCGCACATGTCTGAAAAGGCCCCACAAGATCCGGCATGACGGTGCCTAGCCTGTTGCAAAGGGCTTTCGCCAGGATCTTGTAGTCCACATTTAACAGGGTGATTGGTCGCTTGTTTTTAGGTTCAAGGGGGTCACCAGGCTTGGGTAACAGTGTTATTACTCCTGTGCGCTGCGAGGGGCTCAACGAGCCAGCAAGGAAGGCAGAGACGAATACATCACGGAGATCGTGTCCAACGGTACCCCAAAAGCGTTTGTAGAATTCTACCGGAATACCGTCGGACCCAGGTGACTTTCCACCCTTCATCTTCGCCACTGCCTTCCAGAGCTCGTCGACAGTACATGGGGAACAAAGATCATCGTTCTTCTAATTAGTGGGGGTCTTGGTAATGTTATCTAATAGGGACTTTTGAAGGCCCTCATCAACATCTGCCCGGGTGTAAAGCTGTTCATAGTATCTTTTAAATACTTCTACGATGTCCAGAGGGTCCTTCTGTACTGTACCGTGGACGTCACGGACTGCCTTTATTCGACGGTCAGTAGCATACTTTGTGACGTCCCGGTAGAATTTGATGGTTGGTTTTTCCTCCGCCTCCACACAATGAACACGAGCACGAACACGGGCCCCGTGTAGTTTTTCATCCAGATACTGCTGGATTGCGTGGAGTGCAGAGGAGTCCCCAACCCTCTCCCTAGAGCAGAGCGAGAGGAACTCCTCCCTTTTTCGACGAGCTCTTGCTACACAATACTCAACCGTAAACTGTTTGATGCGAGACTTGACATCATCCCACCACTCTAAACCCGTAGAGAATGCTGGCTTCAAAGTTCGCCATCCCCCGTACCTGGCCTTAAACTGGGTACAATAATCATCCTCCATTAGAATATCTGTGTTCATTTTCCAGAACCCCCTTCTTGCTGGCCATGAATCTGGGGGTTGAAAGGAGACAGTAACTGCATCATGATCCGAAATTGGACATGCCACAACTTCACAATCACTCGGCGACAGAGCAAGTGGAGAGTACACCCGGTCCAGCCTTGAGGCGTCCGTGCCGTCAGGGCGGTGCCAAGTGAGCACGGACAAGCCGGGATGCTGCACTCTCCAAACGTCAACCATGTCGTGACTCTTTGTAAACATGTCCAATTCCGTCATGCCGACACTACAGCCTGAAGACGCACAGGAGGTCATTCGGTCAAGCTGTGTGTCGGGGACACAGTTAAAATCTCCAGCCAGGATACAAGGGGCACTGCCAGGAACGAAGGACGGCAGGGTCATGAAAAAGTCCCTTCTGTCTGAAGGCCGATTAGGAGCGTAAACGTTACAGAGGAAAAGGTTCCCACAAGGGTGCTTTATGGTTACGCACACCAACCGGCCCTCATGGTCAGAATCAACTTTTCCGACCAGGGGAGTCCACCTTGGCGAAACTAAAATAACTGAACCACATGATGTCGAAGAACCAAAGGAAGCATGCAAACCCCCTCCCCACTGAAAGGACCAGGTGTGGACATCGTCCTCATTCACAATGTGGGTCTCCTGGAGGAAAACGAAGTCCACACCTAGTGATCTACAAAACTGAAATATTCTGGACCGCTTCCGGCTGTCCCTCATGCCATTAACATTCAGGGTCAAGAGGGACAGAGGATCAGCAGCCATGGTAAACTAGGGGGCTATGTATCATCTACCTGGGCCCTGGCCTTTTTATTACTCCGTGGACTCGGGGTGGGTCGGTCTGACGCCTCGCCCGAGGCCGACCTCTTTAGGGATTCCGAGTCGAACCCCTCACAAAAATCAAACCATCCCTCCCCTGGTGGATCCTTTGCAGGAGACTCTGAGGCAGACTCTCCATCATCTGACATGGCAGAAACAGATTCATTTTCTGAAGAGATCTGAAGGTCCTCCTGCACCGTCATCGCGTCAGCCTCCACGGGTGGCGGAGAGGATGATGATGGAGAGCCTGTCTCAGGGGACCCGGGGCCCTCCTCACACAGTTTGGAGGAGGCGAGAAAATCCTGTTCCACCTGTTGTGCAGCCTCCTCCAACTCTTGAGTGGAGTACTCTGGGCCTGACTGAGAGGGCTCACCTGCCGGCCCCACACCTGCACTAGCACGTGCAGAGTACGATGTGGGGCAGGCACCAGAGACATGTCCCTCCTCCCCACACAGGTTACACCGCACCTCGTTAGGACACGATGCCTTGTCATGCCCCAACTGCAGGCAACTGCCACAGCGTTTGTTGGGACACGACTTGGCCTCGTGCCCCTCCTCTCTACACTGGAAGCAGGTGCGGGGCTGCCCGAAGTACCTTATGTGGGCCTTCGAACCCCCTATGAAGAGGACGGAGGGAATGTCCCTATCCAGTTCCATACGGAACTGCCTCTTTCCGTTGAGAACACCCTTCATTTCACCATCAATATAGGTAACCCAACGGGAATCAAAGACAGTCCCGTACTGCCTTAGAACCCTCGCCACCAGGCCCTGTTCCACCTCAAAATTCAGGTACAACACTGTCACCACCACAGAGCGATCATATGGGGTGACAGTGAGACCTTCCACTCCTTTAAGGGAGTGCCTTTGTGGCATGCATGGGCACAGACACAAACAGAACAGAAACCCCAAAAGAAAACGGGGACACAAAGGCAAAACCATTCACACTAAATACTTCCGTGTCAGTGTGTGTGTGGTTCTATTGTTGTAAAGAACATAATTTTCTGTTTGATTTGGTGGTGTGTGGATAGTTTTGCCTTTGTGTTCCTGTCCGATCCGGTTTGAGTTTGTTTTTTGTTTGTATGTGCCGTTTCGATGCACTTAAAAAGCCCAATTGTATGATCTAGGGTATATGTAATTGAGTAGTGGACATGTAGCCTATGGATAGCAGGTCAAATAGCAACTCCCTGTGGATAGGGTGATGGACAAATGATATACTAGAAGGTGAATCTAGGAGAATTCCAGGCAGAATAAATGAAAAGGGATGCATGATTCAGTATGATTCTTGTATTATCTCAGCTCATATGATATCCACGGCCGTACACAGCTGGGAAGGGGGCGGGCAAAATTACCCACATAAATTTTCAAAGTGTATACCGTTTCCAACTTTGAGAATGTACAGAGAAAAAGCAGTAAAAATATGAGAAATAACTGATCGTAATGATAGGTCTTAAAAAATTTCAAATAGGCAGATCAATATTTTCATGCCTATATCTGTACACACCACCAGTCATTTACAGCTCTATTAGGATGTATCTCTAGCCTACTTTTCTAAAATTCTCGCGCTACGCGCGATTATGCATAGCTACAATGTTGCTGTTGTTGCTGTAGATAGCTTCAATCATCAATGGCTTAAAACGCAAAAAAATGTATGTGCGGCCTTGTGCATTACTATTTTTCATGGACTGATTTTTTCCATTATTTGAGAAATGACAGACATGAGATTCGAATTTCAAGGCTGGGTACACGCAGCTTAAAACACGTAGGTGCCGTTTCCGGCCATCTGGAGGGTTTGTAAAGCCAAAAATTTTCTTGCACGCTCCGCGCCAACTGATGTTGGCGCTCCGCTTAGATAGTTTTGACAAGCATGACCCTCGGCGGTGCCGCCCCCCCCCCATTTGTTACCTAGGCCCCCCTAAAAATTTCATCCTAGCTACGCCCCTGTTTTTCAGTGCATAGAAACGGACACTAGCAAACAGGAAGAACCAAATCCAGACCGGCGGGAACACAACCATGAGCTACTTACAATCATTTACAAAGTTACCTCACACCAAGCTAGCAAAACAAAATTTCTGTGGCCAACACATACGATACCCCCAGCCCACCCACCACACAAGACTATTTACAAACAGGAAAACACACGCCAGAAGGCAGCAACACACACCCGAAGGCAACAACAAACGTCCGAAAGCAACAACGCCCGAAGGCAACACAACACGCCCGACGGCAACTTCACGCCCGAAGGCAAGACCATGCCCGAAGTCGACCCCACGCCCGACGGCAACTTTATGCCCAAAGGCGCCCGAAGGCAAAAACACGTAAAAAGCACAGGGCAAATACAGGTGCACCTTGCCCAAGGGTGCCCCGGAGGCAGTTGTGGTAAAGGGTAACCTCATTATCCCCACGCTTAAACAAGCTCCACAACCGGATGCCCGTTTCTATGTACGCAAAAAGCACACTGCCCTCACTTGAACAAATACTACGTACACATGTCCTGGTTCAGTATTTGCCTTATTGCTGAAACTTTCAGTTGTAACCATTGCATCTGAAAATCACAACAAACCCAAATATTTTGGCACCATAAAAATTTGAATAAAAATTCTAGCTTTGTCACAGAAGTTTCATATACTGCTGCTGATAGAGCACATCAGCAAAGACTTCTGACTTAGTCTATTGAAATATGAGTTTCTTTTGAAACAAAATATCTTTCTACACCAATTACTCATTATTTGCAATCTTTGTTACTGTAATTGTTTGGCAGGATGTTCATCAAGGCAGACCTAAAGAACAAGAAACCTCCATACACAAAACCAGTGACGTGTACAGTTCTAGGTGTCAGTGAAGCCAAGCCATTTACCACAAATGGTCAGGACAAAGAATTACACCATGCGACTCTCAGTGATAATTCAGCTCTACTAAAGGCCACTGTTTACTACAAGGAAAAAATAAACCTCATCAAAGTCGGTTCAACCCTCATTATAAACAGCGTTTTCAAAGCAGACAAAACAATGACCTTGACATCACTTTCGAAAATCTACAAGACTGCCAATATTACTGTTGACCCATCATACCAGACTGCTGCAGACCTCATTCATCCAAAACCGCCACTAACTACAAAACTTGAAGACTGCGAAAACGCCCCCCCCCCCCCCAGATGACCTTAACTTCAGTGAATGGAAAGATCATAAAGGTACGTAATGCCAATCAAATGCCTATCATTGAGAGATGACTTTCAGTATTAATAAATCAGCATCTAACAAAAGACCCCGATTTACATTTAGAATTCATCACTACATCATTCTTTTCACCATTTTTTTAAGATTAAGTTCAATCATATTTCAGTTTCCTTTCTATAAACGGAAGGAAATGGATTGTAACCCCCCTTTTTCTGCTCTTCATGAATATAGGATGAAGAACCAAAATATGAAATGGTTAAATCACAGCCCTCCTTTGTAGGAAACATATTCTTACAAGACCACACAGAAGCCATAGAAGTTGCCCTGTGGAGTGCAGCTGAATCCCCAGCAAAGCTAGGAGATTGGGTGGAAATAAACCATGTCGTTGTGAATGAAAGCAATACTTTTCGCCAAGGACCATTTGTTGCAACTACCCAAAACAAACCAGAAAGCCAAAAGGCTTAGTGATTCCTTACCATATGGATATACTGCAACAAACATGAATCACCCACATGACAAGCATGAGATCCCTCACAGGTATCCTACTTGAGATATCATGTTAATAAGGTCAAAAGCTTTTGAAATCTTGTGACCCAAAATGACCTACATGCTAAATATGAACAATCCACAGACCATGTATGAGATCCCTCATAGTTATCCTCCTTAAAATATGTTTACTAGGTTTTGACCTTTTGTGACCTCAAATGACCTTTGAACTGCATGAAAAACAGTAGGGATCATCTATTCAATTCAAAAAATCCACGTCAAGTGTGAGATCCCTCACAGTTATCCTTCTTGAGATATCATATTTACATGGTTTTCACCTTTTGACCTCTGGTGACCCCACATGACCTTTGACCTCCACCAAAAATAATAAGGATCATCTACTAAATATGGGCAATCCACATGGTAAGTATGAGATCCCTCACAGTTACTCTTCATGAGATAGTGTTTATAACATTTTAACCTCTGATGACCCCAAATGACCTTTGACCTCCATCCAAAAACAATAGAGATTATCTACTCAATATGGGCAATCCACATGCTAAATATGTGATCCATCACAGTTACCCTTCTTGAGATATCATGTTTACAAGGTTTTGATCTTTTGACCACTAGGGATCCCAAATGACCTTTGACCTCCACCAAAAACAATAGGGATTATCTACTCAATACAGACAGTCCACATGGTAAGTATGAGATCCCTCACACGTATCCTTCTGGAGATATCGTGTTTACAAGGTTTTGACGTTTTGACCTCTGATGACCCCAAATGACCTTTGACCTCCACCAAAAATAATAGGAATTATCTTCTCAATATGGGCAATCCAAATGCTACGTATGAGATCCCTCACAGTTATCCTCCTTGAGAAATAGTGTTTACAATGTTTTGACCTTTAAACCACTGGTGACCCCAAATGACCTTTGACCTCCACCAAAAATAATAGGGATCATCTACTCAATATGGACAATCCACATGCTAAGTATGAGATCCCTCACACTGACCCTTCTTGAGATATCATGTTTACAAGGTTTTGACCTCTGATGACCCCAAATGACCTTTTGCCTCCACCAAAAACAATAGGGATCATCTACTCAATATGGACAATCCACATGCTAAGTATGAGATACCTCACAGTTACCCTTCTTGAGATATCATGTTTACAAGGTTTTGACCTTTTGACCTCTGATGACCCCCAGATGACCTTTGACCTCCACCTAAAATAGGAGAAATCATTTACTTAATATTGGTAATCCACATGCTAAGTATGAGATCCCTCAAAGTTACCCTTCTTGAGATATAGTGTTTACAAGGTTTTGACCTTTTGACCACTGGTGACCCCAAATGACCTTTGACCTCCACCAAAAACAATAGGGATCATCTACTCAATATGGGCAATAAACATGGAAAGTATGAGATCCCTCACATTTATCCTTCTGGAGATACCGTGTTTACAAGCAATTTCCAGGGTACTTACTATTTGACCTCTGTTGACCCCAAATGACCTTTGACCTCCACCAAAAAGAATAGGGATCATCTATTTAATATGGGCAACCTACCTGCCAAGTATGAGATCCCTCGGAGTTACCCATCTTGAGATATCGCGTTTACAAGGTTTTGACCTTTTGACCTCCTGTGACCCCAAATGATCTTTGACCTCCATCAAAAACAATAGGGATCATCTACTCAATATGACCAACCCACACACCAAGTATGAGCTCAGTCATAGTTACCCTTCTTGAGATATCGTGTTTACAAGCAAAGCGTCACACACACATACATACATACATACACACACACACACACACGACATCACCATCGCATAGATTCCTTCTGCCTTTGGCAAGGAATCAACAAATAACAGTAAGTTAAAAAAAAAAGTCTTCAAAGTTTCCTCCGTGCACCACTTACTGGATTCGATGAAAGAGTTAGAGGTTAACGTTGGATGAGGTTTTACGGCTCAGTTTCTTACCAACTGGTTTAAGTCGGGCAGGGCCACACAGCCTTTTTTGCCAGTTGTTGATGAAAGACAAACCTATACAGTCAACAATGTAGAGCCTTTTGTAGTTCTGGGTGAAACTTAAGTCTACCAAAGTGAGTTCATCAAATTCTCAATGCATTTTTGCATACTGATCTTAGAATTTCACCTGTTTGTCACAAAAAGGCTTAATGATAAGGACACTAGCGAGCGTCCTCTTCGCCCTCGTTTCTTTTTTTAACAACTCCAAAATTTTCATGCATCTATACTTAGTGTTGCCTTCGGGCGTGGTGTTGCCCTCGGGCGTGTGGTGGATTTGGGTGTGTGGTCTTTGTGGGACTTTGTTTTGGGGTTATTTGTGGTGGTTGGGCTGGGGTGTTGTTTTGGGGTTGGCTGCAGTGGCAGTACTAAATCTCAGTAGTAACAAAGACTCTTTTGTTCCTTGTTGCATGGTATGTGTAGTCTGTTTGACATTGTGTTCGTGATCCGTCAGGGTTTTTCTTTGGGTTTGGGATTATCCTTTAGTTTGTCAGTGCCTGTTTCTACGTACTTAAAAAGCTCACATACACGACACCCCTAGCCAACCCACCACACAAGACCATTTACAAACAGGAAAACATGCCAGAAGGCAGCAACACACACCCGAAGGCAACAACAAACGTCCAAAAGCAACAAACCACGCCCGAAGGCGACCCCACGCCCGAAGGCACATTCCCGCCCGAAGGCGACCCCACGCCCGAAGGCGACCCCACGCCCGAAGGCAACTTCTCGCCCGAAAGCAACACCACGCCCGACGGCAACAACACGTAAAAAGGATAGGGCAAATACAGGTGCACCTTGCCCAAGGGTGCCCCGGAGGCAGTTGTGGCAAAGGGTAACCTCATTACTCCCACGTTTAAACAAACTCCACAACCGGATGCAGTTTAAAGTCCTACCCAGGACCAACAAATACTTTACAGTTTTTGGGGGTCAAGGTTGTGCATCCACTTAACAGTCGAGGTGAAGAAAGCCCTGAAAGTAATTGGATCAGACTCAAGCAGTCATTCCAAGAATTGTTTTTTTTTTTGTTATAAGTTTCCTACCCTCAAACCATACAATCTTTAAATTGGTGACAGGCAAGCACACCCTACATAGGCACTGGTCATCTAGTAACCATGTCATTTTAAAATTTTTAAGGGCATCTCCCAGCTAAAACAACAATAGTAATTAGTGATCACGTTTTCCTTATTCCAAAATTCATATCTGTGAAGTCTTTCGTTATCAATAACTATCTCACTCATACTCATCGATTTTTATACATTTGATCTCACTCTGTTTGAACAAGATCATTCTGCAAAATACATTTTTGTCTGTTCTTGTTAAACTTTTATTTAAATCGAAGTGTGCAGAAGTGTACTCTCAATTTCATCCGTTTATATACAATCCCAACATAGGCCGTCAAGATTTTTAGTCTTTCATCCAGTTTGTAGAATCCTGTCCTTTTTTGAAATTCACACATTGCATTTCAGACTCTTCAGTGGTTAGTTAGATGAGGTTTAAGGACACACCAACATGAATGTGTTATATAGTGTTAGCTAGAATGGAAAGTAAAACTCAAAGTAAAAAAGGGGTAAAATCCAACAAAAAATCTAGGTAAGTGCAAATGCGGGAGTCGTGTAAAAAATTTCTATAAAGGCCACTTTACTTCAGAAAGCCCAGAATGAGAGAAGGGTCTGTGTGCTCAAATAATGTCTTCAGGTTTGGTACAGTATAGTACTTCTGGTTAGTTAGTTAGATGGGGGTTTAACGACACACCAACACTATAGTACTTCTGACGAATATGGGAGTATTCATAACAGCCAACGAGAATGTGACTGACGGTGACAGCACTTTGGTTAGTAAAGTTAGATGGGATTTAACGACACATCAACACAAATGTGTTATGTAGTGTCAGCTAGATAAGAAAGGTAAAACTAAAAAGAAAAACATTGGGAAAAATTCTAAAAAGTCAAGACAAAAGCAAATGCGGGAGTCATATCAAAACTTCCTGTAAAGGTTACTTTCTTTCAGAAAGTCCAAAATGAAAAAGGGATCTACGTACTCAAACAATGTCCTCAGGTCTGGCACAGTGTAATACTTCTGACGAATATGGGCGTATTCATAGCAGTCGACGAGAATGTGACTGACGGTGACATCGCAATCACAGAAGATACAATATGGTCTCTCTTCCCCATGGAGCAAATAAGCATGGGTTAGGTAAGTATGACCGATTCGTGCTCTAGTCAGTACCAAATCATCTCTCCGTTTTCTGGGGGCTGCACCACCCACAGTCCAGACCGTTGGTTTGACCTGGTATAATTTGTTCTCAGGGAAAGAATCCCAGTTCTTGCCATCTTGACCTTATTTAGCCGTTGATGTTAGGACGATAATCAGTTTGGGGTAATGTCCATCTGTAGCGCTTCCTTAGCTAGAGTGTCTACCTTTTCATTTCAGGATGTTTTTGCTCATGGCCTTGAAGAGCTAAAAGGCTGGATAGTGAGTCTGTGAACACAATGAACTGGCGGTCGTGCGAGGCCTCGATCAGCTCGACATCTTAAGTGCCTGGAGTTCGGCGGTAAATATTGATGCGTCATCCGGCAGTCTGACTTGTAAAAATGCATCTCGGCATGTTGCTGCAGCCGCCACCCTGTTCGTGGCTTTGGAACCATCGGTATAGATAGCATGATAACGACGGTACTTATTTCTCAGCTCATTAAAGCTGGCACGGTACACCATTTCATTGGTTGAGTTCTTTAGATGCTGTCTCAAACTAAGGTCAATAACTGGTTTGACTAACTTCCAGGATGGGGGGGGGGGGGGTCGATGGAGAAGGTGAGCTGTGCTACGGAGTCGGGGTTTGTACACACCTGTGATAATGCTTCACCAACGCGAATAGCAAATGAAGGGATAGCTGATGTTTTCCTCATATATATGTCACTAAACTTATGGTTGAAGGCCGTCTCAAAGGTCGGGTTTTGTCTATGACTACTCAGTTTGAGGGCAAACTGGAGAGACAACTTTTTCCATCTTATATGGAGGGGTGGCTCGTTCGCTTCGATGTAAAGAATGCATTGGGGAGGTACGGAAAGCTCCCAGGCAGATCTCAAGGCCTTGGTTATGGATAGGGAGGAGTTTCCTGAGGTATGACTCACGTGCAGAGTTATAAACAACACAACCATAATCAAGTTTGGACCTGACAAGGGATCTGTAAAGTCGAAGCAAAACGGGACGCCCCAGTCCATCTTTGAGACGACCTTCAACAGGTTCAGCGCTCCTTGGCACTTCCGCCCTAGATGGTCCATATGAGCTTTGAAGTTGAGCTTACTGTCGAGTATTAGGCCTTGGAACTTAGTCTGAGGAACAACTGGGATGTGGACACCATTCAAATTCAGGTCTGGATCGCCATGAAGCACCTCTCCGGTTGCCAAAGTGCATACAAACAATCTTTGTTTGAGAGAAACGGAATCCGTTTTTGTCAGCCCAGTGCTGGATCTTATTGAGGCAGTTCTGCATTAGTCTCTCTCTATAGACCTCATGTTCCTTGAGTAATAGGCAATAGAGAAGTCATCCACAAACAAAGACTTCTCAATCCCAGCGTTAAACACACTAGCGATGCTATTGATTTTCATGATGAAAAGAGTGACTGACAAGATGCTACCTTGGAGGACACCCATTTCCTGATTATGCAACTCTGATAACACGCTCCCCACACGTACACGAAACACACGATCTTTCAAGAAATCTTGAATAAAAAGCGGCCTCTGCCCCTCAGCCCCGCACTGTGCAAGTCTTTCAGAATGCCATGTTTCCAGGCAGTATCGTATGCCTTCTCCAGATCGAAAAACACTGACACAACATGGTGTCCACGGACAAATCCGTCCCGAACAGTTGACTCCAGGCTGACGAGTTTATCAGTGGTATTGTAGCCCCGGCGAAAACCACTTTGATAACTAGTTATTAGACCGTTGGTTTCGAGGAACCAAACCAGACGGGCATTAATCATTCGTTCAAACGTCTTGCACAGGCAACTAGTGAGGGAAATAGGGAGGTAGTTTGTAGCTTTTGTCGGGTCCTTCCCCGGCTTGGCGATGGGAATGATGGTGGCTTCCCGCCAAGCAGCCGGAAAGTTGCCAAACAGTACCAGTAACGGGCTATCTGGAAGGTGTTTGAGGAACTGATAGTGAACTTCATCTGGGCCAGTGGCAGTGTCATTGCTTCTTTCGAGAGCAGTTCGCAGTTCCGTGATGAGGCTGTTGTAGTCCTCAGAGTTATCCGAGATGAAGTTCACTTTGTTTTTCAACGGTATATTGGAATGTCTGGAATGCTTGTGAATAGTGATTGCTTGACGAGTTTGATTCAAACTCGTCTGCAAGCAAATTGGCAACGTTTGCTGTCTCTGTGCATTTGCTACCGTCTGGTTTGGTCACATGTAAAACAGAGGAACTGACCTGCTTTCCACTGATTTTCCTAACCATATCCCATGCTATTTTGACAGGAGTATTTGAATTTAGTTTAGATATGTACTGTTTCCATGACTCCCGTTTGCTTGATTTAATGATGCGCCGTGCTTTGGCACGGGCATTTAGGTAATTACTAAGATTAACATTATTTGGGTACTTCTTAAAATATTAAGGACCTTTTTGCGATCTTTGATCGCTTGTTCACAATCCGTGTTGAACCACGGCCTGTGTTTAGTACGTGGCTTTGCAGAGGACTTAGGGATAGTTTTGGTAGCAATATTCACCAAAAGTTGTGTGAAATGGGCGATCTGGTCTTCAACACCGTTGAAAGCATCCCTGACGATCTCATTTTGGCAGAGATTGCTAAATTCAGACCAGTCGGCTTTTTGAAGTTGCCACCTGGGGACTCTCTCTTCGAGCATGAGGGAGACAATATCTATCAAAAGGGGGTAGTGGTCACTTCCACATTGGTCATCGTGCACTCTCCACTGAAGGTTCATCAGAATTGCTGGAGAGCAGATTGAGAGATCAATTGCTGTACGAGATCCAGAGGCTGGATGATTATAGGTACAAGACCATCATTCAGAAGGCATAGATCCCAGGCAGCTAACACTGATTCAATCAATCCACCTATCTGATTGGTGTAATAACAGCCCCATATGTCACTTGCTTTTTACGTACGTAGAAACGGGCACGAAGAAACAAAGTAGAACTTAAACCTGACTGGACAAAACCATAACTCTGAACTATTTACAGAATTCTATACATTGCGCTAGCAAACAAAATGTCTGTGCTAACTATGTACAAAACCACCCCAAGCCAAAGCCAATCACGAAGGACTATTTACAATTTCAATATTTACAATATTTACAAATTAACTATCACCCGGCCCGCCCGCACTGAAACAAGTGGACCCCAACACCTGCCGAACGTCGACCTTGGCAAACGGACGAAGTCGGCCTCCACCCTGAGCTTAATCTCCGTCCTCACCGACGCCAGGACGACGTCCGCAGGCTTCCCCTCTCCCCTAAACACAATATTACACCGGTCTCTCCACAAGGCCAGCTTTATGGAGGCCGAAACAAAAGTAAGTATCCCGCGAACACTTGTATTGCATGGCGGGGGTGACAGACCATACAAAGCGTAGTCCTGGCTGACCGCCCACGTGTTACAAAACGTGAGGCGATCAGCCAGAGCTTGAAACCACTCCCAGAGGAGGGCCACAAAGCCACACTGCCAAAACACATGGGGCACACTCTCCCACCCTGTGCATCCAGTGCGGGGGCAAAGGCCATCTCCAAGACGCCACCGAAGGCGCTTGAGATTCGTTACGATGGCGTCGTGTGCGATGCGCCACAGCAGGTCACGCCGGCGGTGATCGAGTGTCCTGCTGTGGACTACACGCCACACTTCCGGCCCTGACGCATAGTCGTTGGGTTGGACCTGACCGACCAAGTCATCAAAAATGGCCCGGTACTGGTCCCCTGCACTGGACTGCAAAACGTCCCCTACAGTTGACATAATACGTAGTGTTTCCCTCATCTGACAGTATGCCTTCGTTGGCCTCCAACTGTGAGGTACACTGTTGCTAAACAGGGTAGGAAAGAACCAACGGAATGATAATCCACCCCAATAACGGACAAAGTAGGCAAACGGCATCTGACTGTCGACAGCATTAAAAACACATTTGGTCAGGAGAAAACGGAGCTTTGAAGGAAAGTGCACAAGGCCCAATCCCCCCTGCCTAGGAACCTGGTACACCACTTTTCTTCTGACCAGCTCCGTTTTCCCTGACCAAAGGAACCTAAACACAGCCCTCTCGAGTCGCACCAGGACACCCTCTGGAGCGGCCAGAACAGTGCCCGGATACCACAAGAGAGGGTAAACGAAACGATTTATAACTGTTACCTTCCCCAACAGACTAATGTAGCGATCGCTAAAGTCCTTCAACCTAGCTTCCACCAGGTCCACTTTCTCATTCCAGGTAAGTGACTCGGGTGAACCGTAACCAAACCATATGCCATTGATTTTTATGGCGTCGTCTACCCATGATGCCGCGAAGGGCAGTTGTTTCGACCGCCACTTACCTAGACGGAGTCCTTTGGTCTTGGTGGGGTTCAGTCTGGCACCTGTCGCTCTTTGAAAAGTAGACAGCGTGCCAGTAAGGGCTCTGAAGGAAGCTAGGTCGGAGACTACGCATGTGACGTCGTCAGCATACTGGAGGCACTTGACTTTAGTTCCACCAGGTATGTGAAATGGTCGAAACAAAGGTTCAACTTGGAAGGCTCTTGAAAGGGATTTACTAAACAATACATAGAGTAGAGGTGACAGGGGACACCCCTGCCGTACCCCACGTTGGACTCTGAAGGGGTCCGACGGTAGGCCATTAACGATAACCCGACTATATACACTATTATACAGTAAAGAGGTCCATTTAACAAAAACTGGATTCAAACAAAACTTCTTCATGATTTTAAAGAGGAACCCGTGATCAACCATGTCGAAGGCCTTCTCCTGATCGAGGGAGACAAGTGCACATGGAAGATCACGGTCCATCACATATTCAACTAAGTCCCGCACCAACCAGAGGTTCTGCTGAACACTGTGTCCCCGCACCGCACATGTCTGGAAAGAACCTACAAGATCCGGCATGACCGTGCCTAGCCTGTTACAAAGGGCTTTCGCCAGAATCTTGTAGTCTACATTTAACAAGGTAATTGGTCGCTTGTTTTTCGGTTCTAGGGGGTCTCCAGACTTTGGTAACAATGTTATAACGCCTGTGCGCTGCGAGGGACTCAATGAGCCAGCAAGGAAGGCAGAGGCGAATACATCACGGAGATCGTGTCCGACGGTACCCCAGAAGCGTTTGTAGAATTCCACTGGGATACCGTCGGACCCAGGCGCCTTTCCGCCTTTCATCTTTGCCACCGCCTTCCAGAGCTCGCCGACAGTCAGGGGAGAACCAAGTCCATCATTCTGCTCCTTAGAGGGGGTCTTGTCAATATTATCTAAAAGGGAGTCTTGAAGGCCTTCATCGACATCTGCCCGCGTATAAAGCTGTTCATAGAAGGTCTTAAATACTTCCACGATGTCGAGAGGGTCCTTCTGTACTGTACCGTGGACGTCACGGACTGCTCTTATGCGGCGATCGATGGCATACTTTGTGACATCCCGGTAGAATTTGATAGTTGGTTTTTCCTCCGCCTCTACGCAATGCACGCGAGCACGAACGCGGGCCCCGCGCAATTTTTGATCAAGGTACTGCTGGATTGCGTGAAGTGCGGAGGTGTCCCCGTTCCTCTCCCTAGAGCAGAGTGAGAGGAACTCCTCCCTTTTTCGACGAGCTCTTGCTACACAGTACCCAACTGTAAACTGTTTGATGCGGGACTTTACGTCGTCCCACCACTCTAAATCTGTTGAGAAGGCCGGCCTCAATGTTCGCCACCCTTCGTACCTGGCTTCAAACTGTTCGCTATAGTCAGCCTCCGTTAGAATATCTGTGTTCATTTTCCAGAACCCCCTCCCTGTTGGCCATGACTCTGGAGGCTGAAAGGAGACAGTAACTGCATCATGATCCGAAATTGGACATGTCACAACTTCACAGTCACTCGGTGACAGTGCAGGTGGAGAGTACACCCGGTCCAACCTTGAGGCATCCGTGCCATCAGGGCGGTGCCAAGTGAACACGGACAAGCCGGGATGTTGTGCTCTCCAGACATCAACCATGTCGTGATTCTTTACGAACATGTCCAATTTCCGACGTGCCGACACCACAGCCCGAAGACGTACATGTGGACATTCGGTCAAGCTGTGTGTCGGGGACGCAGTTAAAGTCTCCGGCCAGGATACACGGAGCACTGCCAGGAACGAAGGATGGCAGGGTCATGAAAAAGTCCCTTCTGTCTGAAGGCCGATTGGGCGCATACACGTTACACAGGAAAAATTTTCCACTAGGGTGTCTTATTGTAATGCATACCAACCGGACCTCATGATCAGAATCAACTTTTCCCACCAGGGGAGTCCACCTTGGCGAAACTAAAATAACAGAACCACAAGATGTTGTTGAACCAAAGGAAGCATGTAAACCCCCACCCCACTCAAAGGACCAGGTGTGGACATCGTCCTCATTCACAATATGGGTCTCCTGGAGGAAAACGAAGTCCACACCCAGTGTTCTGCAAAATTCAAATATCCTTGACCGCTTCCGACTGTCCCTCATGCCGTTAACATTTAGAGTCAAGAGGGACAGGGGATCAGCCATGGTGTAATGAGTGGCTACGTATCTACCTGGGACCTGACCTTTTTACTTTGTGAACTCGGTGTGGGGTCTTCCGAATGGTGAACCCCCTGGTCTAACACCCCACCTGAGGCCGACCTCTTCAATGAAGGCTCCTCTCCCTCACACAAATCAAACCAGCCCTCCCCGGAAGGTGGATCCTTTGGAGGAGGCTCTGAGGCAGGCTCCCCACCATCTGACATAGCAGACTCAGAGTCTGAGGAGAGCTGAAGGTCCACCACTGCCATCCTGTCAGCTTCCACTGGTTCCGGTGTGGAGGATGGTGAGGAGTTCGCCTTGGGATTCGCGGTACCCCCCTCACACTGTTTTGAGGCGAGGAAATCTTGTTCCACTTCTTGTGCTGCCTCCTCCAATTCCTGAGTGGAATATTCTGGGCCTGCTTGCGAGGGTTCAGGTGCCTGCTCCACATCTGCACTGGCATGGGCAGAGTACAATGTGGGGCACGCACCAGAGACATGTCCCTCCTCTCCACAAAGGTTGCACCGCACCTCGTTGGGACACTCTGCCTTGTCGTGCCCCACCTGCAGGCACCTGCCACAACGTCTGTTGGGACAAGACCTGGCTTCGTGTCCCTCTTGTCCACACTTGAAACAGGTGCGGGGCTGTCCGAAGTACCTTATGTGGGCCTTCGAACCCCCTATGAAGAGGAAGGATGGGATGTCCCTATCCAATTCCATACGGCACTGCCTCTTTCCATTAAATATGCCGGCCAACTCGCCCGAACCATATTTGCACCATCGCATGTCAGAGACAGTTCCGTATTGGCTCAGAACCCTCGCAACCAGGCGCTGGTCGACCTCAAAGTTCAGGTATAACACTGTCACCGCCACAGAGCGATCATATGGGGTGACAGTGAGCCCCTCTACTCCCTTCAGGCAAGACACACCTTTAACACGAGCAGCATCAGACCTGAACTTTAGGTCATACGTGTTGCGGGCGGCAAGCGCCTGCAACATCTCTATTTCTTTAACCTGTATTCCGTTATTCTTCAACACAATAAACGCCTGCGGGGGAGAGACGCTCGCCCCCGACGAAAACTCTAACCTAACAATTGTGCTATCCCGACCTCCGGGCATAGCAGCAGTTCGTGTGGCTCGAGGCCACGGGATAAAGGGCAAAAAACCTCAGAACTAATTTACAAAAGACAAAAATAGGATGAAGTAAGAAAAACACAAGGAACACAGAAACAAGGTGCGGTCGCAAACAAATGGACACGACCAGACCTACTTATCAACTACAACACAAGCACGCTATAAGGTTTTGTACACAATTGCAATATATAGTACAGCTTTCACACAGTGATATAAGTTGAGCACGGTAAAAACGACGAGAGCGAAACGAAAACACGTCTGCTCTCGTCGAAGACCTGAACTGTTCCATATGTCACTGTGTGCACTACAATCACCCAGGAGTAGAAATGGGGTGGGCAGCTGGTTAACTAGCACTTCCAGGTCATCTCGTTTCAGTCTATACCTCGGCGGGATGTAACACCGAGCACACAGTGACGGTGCGGTGAAGTGTAGCTCGAATTGCCACAGCTTGTAAGTTAGTCTTTGGATTTGGTTCTTCCTGTTTGATAGTGCCCGTTTCTATGCACTTAAAAAGCCCGCTACAGATTGTAAGTTAGTCTTCAGATGGATAAGTGGAGTGTGGAAGTGTATTTTAACCAATATGGATGATCCCCCAATTGCTCTATTGTCAACCGGGGATACAACAGTTTTGTTATACATGTCGTACCCTTTATACGTGGGTTGGTCTGTGTCCCGAAGGAAAGTCTCCTGCAGGCAGATCATTAAAGGAGACCAGTCTGCTATGAAGCACTTGATCTCCTCGTAATTCGGTCTAAGTCCTCTGCAATTCCATTGGATTAAAGCCCCAGCTTTCCCAAGGGTCATCCTTTGGAAATCTGTGGCTTGCTAGTGGAGCCCCCTGGCTCGGGACGAACCTTCTGGCCACTGAGCTCCATCAGCTCTTCTCCTCCCTCTCTCCCTTCTAACGCACCAAATCTGTTGTACAGCTGGATAGGGTCATCCGACCCTTTGCTCTGTTTTGTCTGTATTTTAATTCTAGGTGTCTCTTGCTTTTGTTTGGTTCTGTCTTTTGTCTGTTTTGTAGTTTGTTGTGGTTTTGGTGGGGTTTAGGTTTCTTTTGTGGGGGTGTAGATTTTTGTGATATATTTGTCTGTGCTGTCATCGTCTGTATTGTCTTAGATGTTGTAGTCTGCTCTGATGGTTTTGGGAACGTGTGTGTAATGGGCTTTGGAAAGTGACTGTCCCTGGGCCAGGTCATATCGGTTTGGGTTGCAGCAGAGACTTTCGCAATCCTCAAAGCTCCAGCATAGCTCTTGAGCTGTGAGTCCTGCGACAGGAATGTTTCTCTAGGCTCTTTATATGTTATATTGCTGGAGGCTTTTATTTTTTGAATTTGCTTCTCCTCCACCCATTTTGGACAGGTTCTGTCGTTGGCGGGACGACAACCCTGGCAATTAGACGGGTCTTGTCGTCTCAACTACTGGAGACGACAAGAAACCTAGGCCAGATAGGAGTTTCCTCGGGGTCAGAGCTTGCCCCAGAGTCGCTCCTGAAACGTTTTTTCCCAGTTTTTCGGGGTTTGAGGAATCCATAGTTAAAAAAAAACTAAATTTCATCACCGGTGCTCCCCACCCACCATGGAGCCCAACAAGGGGACATCAAAGGTAAGTGGAAAAATACATCACAAACCGATGCCAGGGATACACTAGTGATATACTCAAGGCCATTAAATAGATCAATAACCCCGATTGACCTGATTAAGCAGCCGCTTTCTGAGAAAATCACCTTTCTGAAACACACAAGTAAAGTCCACTTGGTGACGAGTACATGACAAGTTAGTGCTATGTTAATAAGCAAAAGTTGAAAAGCAGTCGGGTGGAGATCTCAGGGCATGACGCCACCAGCCGATTGGTTGAACCAGGCCAATTCAACCTCCCGACTAGGTGAATTTGAGGCCAAAGTGGTGTGTTGCTAGGACCAAACCGCAGTGTGGGGGGGGGGGGGGGTGGGGGGGGGGGGGGGTGGGGGGGGGGGGGGGTGGGGGGGGGGGGGGGTGGGGGGGGGGGGGGGTGGGGGGGGGGGGGGGTGGGGGGGGGGGGGGGTGGGGGGGGGGGGGGGTGGGGGGGGGGGGGGGTGGGGGGGGGGGGGGGTGGGGGGGGGGGGGGGTGGGGGGGGGGGGGGGTGGGGGGGGGGGGGGGTGGGGGGGGGGGGGGGTGGGGGGGGGGGGGGGTGGGGGGGGGGGGGGGTGGGGGGGGGGGGGGGTGGGGGGGGGGGGGGGTGGGGGGGGGGGGGGGTGGGGGGGGGGGGGGGTGGGGGGGGGGGGGGGTGGGGGGGGGGGGGGGTGGGGGGGGGGGGGGGTGGGGGGGGGGGGGGGTGGGGGGGGGGGGGGGTGGGGGGGGGGGGGGGTGGGGGGGGGGGGGGGTGGGGGGGGGGGGGGGTGGGAAAGAACCTCATTATTCACTCTAATACTTCTATGTATAAAACCTATCGTGGAATTCCAACTCAATTAATATATCAAGACTACTAACGAAACGACGGAGACGCTGTAGCTCTCCCATACTTTGTTGCGTTTACATTGCATTAAAACATGTCCTGTGCCTATCCTGTCAGGCTAAGGGCAAAGTCCAAACGTTTTTTGACATGGGATAGCTGTATTCTTGGAGTATATCTTCTTGTGTGCACCAATGCACATCGGCCCATGAAGTCACAGTGCTCTGGTATGTGCGTGAGTTGCCTGTTCCTTTTTTGAACGTGCAGCGACAGTGTGGTGCACGGTGTGAGAACATTGTGAATGGAAATGGAAGCATGTACATAGTACAGTGCGTATGGTGGGGCTAACTAGAGGTTGGTATGAATCTGGTTTGTTAAACGGGTGTATGGTTATAACTAGACGACAGCGTGCTCTGAAAGTAAATGATACTGAGTGCCAATAAGCTCCACTTTGAAGAAACACACAAAGGTTTGGTATATGTTTCCTATCTTTATTCGTCGTTCCAAAATCGACAAGCCTTCTAAGCGGCCTTCGTTACTGAGTATCTTTCATGCACCAGGGCAAGAACAAACTATTTACGCCCGTTGGCGTGTTTGTACAATTTGTCGGGCTCCAGAACAAAACCGTTGTCGGGCTACCACAGTCTGTGAGTGTGCTTTTAAGTGCATCGAACTGGGCGGCACATACAAACCAAAAACAAAACTCAAACCGGGATCGGGCAGAAACATAAAACGCAAAAAACTATTTACAAACAAACAAAACCAACAGAAAATTATGTTCCATTTTACAGTAATAGAATCTATAGGTACAGATACTTTACATACAAATATATGACATTATTTAACAAACATATTTACAACCAAGCACCTCACAAGCACCCCACATACAAACACACAGACCCCATTTACAAATTACAGTAGTTCCATATTTACAAACAAAATCCAATATTTACAAACCGTTGACTAACCACCCGGCACCCGCCCTCACGCGAATTCACCCAAACGCGTGGGACATCCCACCGCCTACCGGATGGCCGATCTTGGCAAAACGGGATCGCAAGTCCCAGCACATCCACCCCTCAGGCCTAAACCCTCGCGCCCTCACCTGCCCGCCCAGGACGGGATCATCAATCAGCCAGGCCTTCCCCCACCCACCCCCCTCAAAAAAAACAATGTTTACATCGGTCTCATCCATCAAGGCATGAGCGTTTATGGATGGCCGAAAAACAAATGGTAATTATGTCCTGAAACACTGTATTGACATTGGAGAGGGAGGGTGAAAGACCATACAAAAGCAAATAGTCCTGGCTGCCAGCCCATGTGTTTATCACAACGGTTCAGGCGGGTCAGTCAGGGACTTGCACAAACCATTCCCAGAATAGAGCCACATAGTCACACTGCCAAAAAAAACACATGTCACACTCTCTCCACTTTGTTGCATCTTGTGCGGGGGCAACATACCATCTCCAAGACGCCACCGTGAGAGCGCTTTGAGATTAGTTACAATGGCGTCCGTAGTTGCTGATTCGCCACAAAACAGGTCTCGCCTGCTGGTAATCTAAATGACTCTGCCTGTGGGGGACTACGCGCCACCACTTCCGGACCCTGAAGCAAATGGTTGGGTTGGACCTGGCCACAACCAATTCACTCAAAACAGCCCGTTATAGGTCCCTTGCAACTTCCGGACTGTGAAAACATCCCCCATGTTGACATAATTGTGTTTAACGTGAAGCGTTTCCTCTTTGAATGTAGAATGCCACCGTGGGTCTCCAGCTGTGGGTTTTCACTGTTACTAACAAGGAGGGAAAAGAACTCGACGGAATGGATAATCCCCCCCCAATAACGGCACAAAATGACCAAAAGGCATTCTGCTGTCCACCAGCACTGTAAACACAACTTGGTCAGGAGCAGAAAACGGAGCTTGGAAGGAAAAAAGGCACACGGCCCACCCTCCGCGGCCTAAGATCCTGAGTATACCACCCCTCTTTCTACACCAGCTACCGTCCCCCCCTGGACCCATAAAAACTAAACCACAAGCCCATCTTCGAGTCCGCACCAAGGGGACACGCTACTTGGAGCAGCAGAACAGTGCTCGATACCACAAACGATAGGGTGTAAATAAAACGATTTGATAACTGTTACCTTTCACCAACAGGGGCTAAATGTTGGCAGATCGCCGAAGTCCTTCAACCTACCAACCACCTAGGTCGCACTTTCTCAGTCCAGGTAAGTACCTCGGCGTGAACGCAATAACCAAAAACACCATATACCATTGATCTTTTGGCGTCGTCTACCCATGGCATGCCGCAAAGGGGCAGTTTTTTCGGACCGCCACTTACCTAGGACGGAGTCCCTTTGGTTCTTAGTGGGGGGTTCGGTCTGGTCACCTGTGGGCTCTTTGACACTTAGGAACAAACGTGACCAGTAAGGAGCTCTCGAAGGGAAGCGTGGGGTTGGGTCGGGAGATTACGCCATGTGGACCATCGTCAGCATACTGAAGGCAATTAAACTTTCAGCACCACCAGGTATGTGAAATGTCGTCAAACAAAGCTCAACTTGAAAGTCTCCTTGGTCAAGGTGATTCACTAAACACTACATAGAGTAGAGGGTGGATAGGGGGCCCCCTGCCCTACCCCACGTTGGACTCTGAAGGGGTCCGACGTAGGCCATTGACCCCCCCGATACCCGACTGTATACGCTATTATTTACAATAGGAGGTCCATTTAACAAAAACTGGATTCAAAACTTAAACTTCTTGCAAAATTTTAATAGAGGACAATCCGTGATTCAAGTCCAGTGTCCGAATGCCCTTTTCCTGATCGAGGAGACAAAGCAGCACATGGGAGATCACGGTTCATAGATTCACGTATTTCCTACTCGGTCCCGCCCAACCAGAGTTCTGTCTGGATCCTGTGTCCCCGGCGGGCCCCCCCCCCACAAAAAAAAAACACGCGCATGTTCTGAAAGGACCCTACACAAGATCTGCAGAACTGTGCCTAGCCCTGGTTACAAAGGTCTTTCGCTAGGAATCTTGTAGTCCTACATTTAACAGGGTGATTGTCCGTTTATTTTTCGGTTCTAGGGGGTCTCCTGGACTTGGCAAACAAAAACTTATCACGCCTGTTGCCTGGGGCGAGGGGCTCAATTGAGCCACAAGGTGAAGCAGAGGACGAAATACATCGCTGAGATCGTGTCCTAACGGTACCGCCAGAAGCGTTTATACAGAATTCCATCGGAATACGTCGGCTTACCCAGGCGCCTTTCCGCCTTTCATCTTCGCCACGTGCCTTCCCGAGCTCGTCACCAGTCAACGGGAACCAAGTTTCATCGTTCTTGATCTCTAGATGGTGTCTTATCAATATTATCTAGCAGGGACTTTTGAAGGCCTTCATCGCCATCTGCTGAGGTATATAGCTGCTCATAGAAGCTTTTAAATACTTCTAACTCTGTCGAAGATGGTCCTTATGTACCACACCGTGGACGGCACGGACTCTTTTTAATGCGGCGATTCGTTGGCCTTACTTTGTGACGTCCCGGTTAAGAACCTTGATGGTGGTTTTTTTCCTCTTCCTCCACGCACATGCACGGCGATGCACGAACGCGGGCTCCGTGTAAGTTTTTCATCAAGATACTGCTGGATTGCGGTGAACGTGCGGAGGGGGTCCCCCGTTCTCTCCCCTAAAAGGCGGATGCAGAGCGAAGAGGAACTCCTCCCTTCTTTGACGAGCTCTTGGCTACACACCGGATTCAAACTGTAAAGGTTTGAGACGGCGAACTTTACGTTGTCCCAACCACTCTAAATCTGTTGAAACGCAGCCTCAAGGTTCGCCACCCTTCGTACTGGCCTTAAACTGTTTGCAATATTCAGCCTCCTTTAGAATTATCTGTGTTCATTTTTCCAGAACCCCTACCTTGCTGGGCATGGGACTACTGGGGGTGGGAAAGGGAGACAGTAAACTGCATCCATGGTCCGAAATTGGACATGCCCACAACACTTTCACAATCACTCCCCCCCCGGTGACAGAGCATGTGGAGGAGTACACCGGTCCAGCCTTGAGGGCGTCCGTGCCATCAGGGCGGTGCCAACGTGGAACACGGCCAAGCCTGGATGTTGCACTCCTCCAAACGTCAAACCATGTTATGATTCTTTGTGGAAACATGTCCAAATTCCGCAATGCCGACACCACAGCTCGAAGATGTGGTGTAGACATGTCTGTCGAACTGTGGTGTCGGGGAAACGCAGTTTAAAGTCCCGGCTAGGATACAATGGGGCCCCAGCCAGGAACGGAAGGATGGAAGGGTAGTAAAAAAAAATTTCCTTCTGTACTGTAGGCTGATTTGGGTGCGTAAAACCCATACAGAGGATTAAGCTCCCGCAAGGATTGTTTATGGGTGATAGCAATTATCAACCGGCATCCATGATCATGATCAACTTTTTCCTACCAGGGAAGTCCTCTGGAATGAAACTAAAATAACAGATCCACAGGAAGGGACACGTAACCAAAGGAAGCGTGCAAACCCCAACCCCCATTCATAGGACCAAGGTGTCGACGTCGTTTCTCATTAAACAATGTGAGATCTCTGGAGGCCACCCCGCAACGAAGTCCACACCTAGTGATTTGCAAAATTGGAATATTCTTGACCGCTTCCGACTGTCCCTCATGCCATTGACGTTACCAGTCTGTTACCAAAAAGCCCAACGGGCTACTTCTTTCAAAAATATTTTTCGAGCCCTGCACTCTTAACAAATGAGGGGCTTTTTAAGTGTTTTTTAAGTCCTGGGTAGGACTTTAAACTGCATCCGGTTGTGGAGCTTGTTTAAGCGTGGGGATAATAAGGTTACCCTTTACCACAACTGCCTCCGGGGCACCCTTGGGCAAGGTGCACCTGTATTTGCCCTGTGCTTTTTACGTGGGGTAACCTTCGGGCGTGATGTTGCCTTCGGACGTGGGGTCGCCTTCGGGCGTGAAGTTGCCTTCGGGCGTGGTGTTGCCTTCGGGCGTGTTGTGTTGCCGTCGGGCGTGTGTTGCTGCCTTCTGGCGTGTGTTGTTTTCCTGTTTGTAAAGTCTTGTGTGGTGGGTTGGCTGGGGGTGTCGTATATGTTGGCCACAGAAATTTTGTTTTGCTGGCTTAGTTTTGCTAACTTTGTAAATGATCGTAAGTAGTTCGTGGTTGTGTTCTTGCCGGTCCGGATTTGGTTCTTCCTGTTTGATAGTGTCCGTTTCTATGCACTTAACAGGGGCGGATTTGGGGGGGGGGGGCCTGGAAGTTTTTTCAACTTCATAAAACAAAGGACAAGGCCCTATTCCAATGAAATAGGCCTATGAGATGTGTCAGAGTGAAACTCAAACTTGTTCATTTTTTCTAACTCAGAAAATAAGTGTTACTCTGCTACTAACTTTCAGCTGATAATATTGTGGCTTATATTGGCCTCAGTAATTTTCTCTGGGCATTGCAAGGAGTTACTCATGAGCGCTGTATTAATGGATTGCTAACTTCAGTCTATTACCGGCTAGGCCCACAGCATTGGGAGCGCTGCTTCTACTTTCAAGGAAATTTCAGATTGTCTTTAAATATTTAGAGGAATATTTTGACAACATCAGGCTTTTAACTATAAACTTGCTGCAAATATATATAATATAAAGTTGTAATTTATTTTAATAAAAGCCTGTGAAATTTAGGGTAACACTTAAAAATTTCACTAAATCTCTCACATTGTGGGGGCCGCCCAAGTCTTGTTCGTATGAAATCGCACATTGGATGATTTCGGGCCTTTCCTTCAAATGTGCACAGGTTCACCGACTACCCATGTGGACCGGTCAGATGGTGGCACCGCCTCCCTTACTTTACTTTATTTTTGCTTCCCGTTTTCTTCGAAAATTGGGACGTAGGTTAGATACACCTGAGAATTCTTTCGCGGAATCTCTGACGTTAACATAAGGACTAATATATTAAGTTCCTTTCCTACCTTAAGGAGGAGATCTAAAAGTTATATTTTGTCGAAAAAAGAACCTTTCAAACTAGCACAAATTCTGCATGAGTTTGACACAACGGCCAATTGGAGGCTTTGGCGCCTCCAAAAATGGACCAATCAGAATCCAGAATCCGAGGGTATTCTCTGTCACGTCCCAACTGACATAATAAGAGGCCATCGTATCACATTTTTGAAGTGGGAACCTCGTAGTAACGAGTAACCTATTAACCCGGTCTACAAAGACTTAGCAGGAAATGTAGATACGACCCCCTAAAGGGATGAAAACCCGAAACTTTCAATGAAAGATTTTAACACCCTCGAACCCCGCTTACAGAAAAGACACACTGAAAAGCCGTTCGGTAGAAACACATTCTCATGCAAAGGAAAGTAAAGACTATACGTAGTCATAAATTCGCCCAAACCTTTGGAATGGCGAAAGAATTCCCAAGTACCTCAAGATTAATTTCTCGATAATGATGGAAGACTCATAACCCGAGCCTATCAAATTAAGGCTCCGAATTTATAAAGTTCATAACCTAACGCCTTGTGGGAACCCTACGAGATTGTGTTGTTTTCTTACTCTCCCTATAAAATTTTGAAAGGGTTGCGTTATGAGAACGACACCTAACCCTCGGTTGAAATGATAGAGGGATTCAGACTTCTGAGAACGACAATTTAGACCCCTGCCAAAAAATGCTTAGAGGAATTACATAAAATGTCGCATAATATGGTATCTCGAAGGACTATTTTCTCATGTAAAACCTAATATTTGCCATAGAGGAAAACGCAGGAATACCACTGCTTAATTCCTTCTATGCCGCGGGTGACAAAGGCAACCTCCGCCGGGAATGTTACAGTCTACGGCATACATAATAAAATTATTATGTTATGAACGGGCCATAAAATTTAATGGCACTTATTCCACCCCACAAACATGTATTCCCCGAGATCTTGTCACGGCTAATGTAAAGTCCTCTGTGATAAGTGTAAGTTGCGCTCCCAAAAGCGTGATTCGTTGGGATTTACGAGAATTATTCAGCTGTTACTTTCCTATGTTGTCCGCAATTGAGACAATGTTGATTAATACCCCAACCTTCCTTTACGGTTTGCTACTGATGAAGTTGGGCCATATTTTGAGCCGAAGCAACAGAAACCGGTCTAGCCTTTCTGGTCATAGAGACCAAACCAATAATAATCAACCCCCCGGCACATAATCTATAATGCCGCCCAAGTCTTTCGTATGAAATCGCAATTGATGATTTCGGGCCTTTCCTTCAAATGTGCAAGGTTCACCGACTACCCATGTGACGTCAGATGGTGGCACCGCCTACCCTTACTTTACATTTTCCAGTGATATATGATCAGTTCAAAAATATACTAAAGGCATCACCATTTTGCATCTAAGCAATCTTAAATTAAAAAAATTTCTCATTATTTTTCCCTTTCCCCTTTTAATTTCCCTCAGACCCCTCCCCAGGAAAGCATCCTCCACCCAACCAAAAATTAAAGTCACTGAATTATGAACACTTTCCCACCATATATGATCAGTTCAAAAAATACACCACAGACATCACCATTTTGCATCTGAGCAACCTTAAATAAACAAAAAGACCCCTCCCCAGAAAAGCATCTTTCACCCAACCTAAAATTAAAATTCACTGAATTATGAAATGAATACTTTCCAGCCGTTTAAGATCAGTTCATAAAATACACCACAGACATCACCATTTTGCATCTGAGCAGCCTTAAATTAACAAAACCCCCCTCCCCTTAGACCCCTCCCCCAGGACAGCGATTTCTCATCACATGCTTTGCCCCCTATCAAAATACCCTGGCACTGCCCCCGGGGGGACATCCCCTCTCCTTAGACCCCTCCCCCAGTCGGACTTTTATACAAAACACTATGACCTGGGCCCCCCCTTTTGCCAAATCCTGGATCCGCCACTGCTTAAAAAGCACGCTTTTAAGTGCACAGAGTCTGACACTTGTCAAAGAGAAAGACCCAAAATCGGACCGGCAAAAACGCAACTCTGAACTTTTTACAAATTATTTTACATTAAGCTGGCAAAACGAAAATTTTTGTGGCTAATATGTGTGCTTTTTACGTACGTAGAAACGGGCACGAAGGAACAAAGAACTTAAACCTGACCGGACAAAAACACAACGGTGAACTATTTTCAGAATTCTGTACATTGCGCTAGCAAACAAAATTTCTGCGATAACTATGTACAAAACCACCCCAAACCAGGGTTGCCATATTGGCGTTTTAGACGCCAAAATAGTCAAATTTGGCGTTTTTTTTTACCTCTGTTGGCCGGTAAAATTTGAAAGTGCACGCCAAACGGCATTTTGGCGTTTTTTTGGGCCTAATGGAAATAAAAATAAAACACCTTTTTCACGAAATTTCAAGAAAAACCCTTCTTTTTTCCCCGATTTTTATAGTCACCCGAGTGAGGCGTTAAGGGTTGTGGCTAATATGTACAAACACTCCCAGCCCACCCACCACACAGGAATAAATGAAACGAATGAACAAATGAAACGCTTTTTAAGTGCATCGAAACGGCACATACAAACAAAAAACAAACTCAAACCGGATCGGACAGGAACAAATGCAAAACTATCCACACACCACCAAATCAAACAGAAAGTTATGTTCATTACAACAATAGAACCACACACACACTGACAGTTCAGTTCAGGTCTTCGACGAGAGCAGACGTGTTTTCGTTTCGCTCTCGTCTTTTGCCGTGCTCAACTTGTATCACTGTGTGATAGCTGTACTATTTATTGCAATTGTGCATAAAACCTTATAGCGTGCTTGTGTTGTAGTTAATAAGTAGGTCTGGTCGTGTCCATTTGTTTGCGACCTCACCTTGTTTCTGTGTAGCTTGTGTTTCTTACTTTATCTATTTTGTTCCTTTTGTAAAACTAGTTCTGAGGTTTTTCCTCTTTTCATTCCGTGGCCTCGAGCCACACAACTGCTGCTATGCCCGGAAGTCGGGATAGCACAATTGTTAAGTTAGAGTTTTCGTCCGGGGCGAGCGTTTCTCCCTCGCAGGCGTTTGCTGTGTTGAAGAACAATGGTGTGGAGGTAAAAGAAATAGAGATGTTGCAGCCGCTTGCGGCTCGCAACACGTACGACCTAAAGTTCAGGTCAGATGCTGCCCGAATTCAGGGGGTGTCTCGCCTTAAAGGGCTGGAAGGGCTTACTGTAACCCATATGATCGCTCTGTGGTGGTGACAGTTCTGTACCTGAACTTTGAGGTCGATCAGGGCCTGGTGGCGAGGTTCTCAGTCAGTACGGGACTGTCTCCGATATGCGGTGGGTCACCTACCAGGAAGGTGAGCTGAAGGGCATCCTTGAACGGAAAGAGACAGTTCCGTATGGTACTGAAGAGGGAAATACCGTCCTTCCTCTTCATAGGGGGTTCCAAAGCCCATATAAGATACTTTGGGCAGCCCCGCACCTGTTTTAAGTGTTCAGAGGAGGGTCACGAAGCCAAGTCCTGTCCCAACAGACGTTGTGGCAAGTGCCTGGCAGGTGGGGCACGAAAAGGCCCGAGTGCCCCAACAGAGGTGCGGTGTAACCTCTGTGGGGGGGAGGGACATGTTTCCTGGTTCCTGCCCCTCTTCGTACTCTGCCCGTGCCAGTGCGGATGTGGGGCCGGCACATGAACCCTCGCAGTCAGGCCCAGAACCTATGGTGGAGGAACCTAGGTCCCCTTCACCTGATGAGGTGGCACCTCAGGTGGAGCAGGATTTCCTTGCTGCTAAACAATGTGAAGGGGTCTCTGGGACCCCTGAGGCCAGGCCCTCCATCGTCCTCCTCTTCAACACCTGGGGAGGCTGGATTATAACAGTGGAGAATGACCTTCAACTCTCATCAGACTCGGAGACTGACATCTGCCATGTCAGATGCTGGGGGACCTGCCTCAGAGCCTCCACCAAAGGAACCACCATCGGGGGAGGGCTGGTTTGATTTGTGTGAGGGTTGTTGAAACAGAGTCCAAATTTAAAAAGGTCGGCCTCAGGTGAGGAGTCAGTGGAGGGGATCCATCCTTCTGGGTCCACCACTACCGAGTCCATGTAAGAATAAACAAGGCCAGGTCAGAGACAGATGTGTAGTTACCTATCCCACCATGACTGACCCCCTGTCCCTCATGACCCTAAACGTCCAATGGCATGAGGGGGGGGACAGTCGGAAGCGGTCAAGAATATTCCAATTTTGCAAATCACTAGGTGTGGACTTCGTTTCCTCCAGGAGACTCACATTGTTAATGAGAACGACGTCTACACCTGGTCCTATGAATGGGGTGGGGGTTTGCACGCTTCCTTTGGTTCCGTGTCTTCCTGTGGATCTGTTATTTTAGTTTCACCCAGAATGGACTCTTCCCTGGTAGGAAAAGTTGATAAATGATCATGAGGGCCGGGTGATATGCATCACCATAAAAACATCCTTGCGGGAGCTTCATCCTATGTAATGTTTACGCACCCAATCAGCCTACAGACAGAAAGGAATTTTTTTAATACCCTTCCATCCTTCGTTCCTGGCTGTGCCCCTTGTATACTAGCCGAGGACTTTAACTGCGTTTCCCGACACAACAGTTCGACCAGAATGTACTACACACACATCTTCGAGCTGTGGTGTCGGCCATTGCGGAATTGGACATGTTCACAAAGAATCATGAACATGGTTGACGTTTGGGAGAGTGCAACACCCCGGCTTGGCCGTGTTCACTTGGCACCGCCCTGATGGCACGGACGCCTCAAGGTTGGACCGGGGTGTACTCTCCAACCTGCTCTGTCACCGAGTGATTGTGAAGTTGTGGCATGTCCAATTTCGGACCATGATGCAGTTACTGTCTCCTTCCAAACCCCAGAGTCATGGCCAGCAGGGAGGGGGCTTCTGGAAAATGAACACAGATATTCTAACGGAGGCTGAATATTGCAAACAGTTTAAGGCCCAGGTACGAAGGGTGGGCGAACATTGAGGCCTGCCTTTTCAACAGATTTAGAGTGGTGGGACGAACGTAAAGTCCCGTATCAAAACATTTTACAGTTGAATACTGTGTAGCAAGGAGCTCGTCGAAGAAGGGAGGAGTTCCTCTCGCTCTGCTCTAGGGAGAGGAACGGGGACCCCTCCGCACTTTACGCAATCCAGCAGTATCTTGATGAAAAACTACACGGAGCCCGCGTTCGTGCTCGCGTGCATTGCGTGGAGGCAGAGGAAAAACCAACCATCAAGTTGTACCGGGACGGTCACAAAGTATGCCCATCGATCGCCGCATAAAAAGAGTCCGTGACGTCCACGGTGTGGTACAGAAGGACCCTCTCGACATCGTAGAAGTATTTAAAAGCTTCTATGAGCAGCTATATACTCAGGCAGATGTCGATGAAGGCCTTCAAAAAAACCCTGTTAGATAATATTGATAAGACCCCATCTAGAGATCGCAACGATGAAACTTGGTTCCCCGTTGACTGTTTGACGAGCTCTGGAAGGCAGTGGCGAAGATGAAAAGGCGGAAAGGCGCCCTGGGTCCGACGGTATTCCGGTGGAATTCTATAAACGCTTCTGGGGTACCGTTGGACACGATCTCCCGCGATGTATTCGTCTCTGCTTTCCTTGGCTGGTCATTGAGCCCCTCGCAGCGCACAGAGGCGTGATAACTTTGTTGCCCAAGTCAGGGAGACCCCCTAGAACCGAAAAATAAAACGGCCAATCACCCTGTTAAATGTAGACTACAAGATTCTAGCGAAAGCCCTTTGTAACAGGCTAGGCACAGTTATGCCAGATCTTGTAGGGTCCTTTCAGAACATGTGCGGTGCGGGGACACAGTATTCAGCAGACAGAACCTCTGGTTGGTGCGGGACTTAGTTGAATACGTGATGGACCGTGATCTCCCATGTGCGCTTGTCTCCCTCGATCAGGAAAGGCCTTCGACATGGTTGATCACGGATTCCTCTTTAAAATTTTGGCAGAAGTTTAGTTTGAATCCAGTTTTGTTAAATGGACCTCCCTATTGTATAATAGCGTATACAGTCGGGTTATCGTCAATGGCCTACCGTCGGACCCCTTCAGAGTCCAACGTGGGGTTACGGCAAGGGGTGTCCCCTGTCACCTTCTACTCTATGTAATTGTTTAGTGAATCCCTTGCAAAGAGCCTTCCAAGTTGAGCCTTTGTTTCGACCATTTCACATACCTGGTTGGTGCTGAAGTTAAGTGCCTTCAGTATGCTGACGATGTCACATGCCGTAATCTCCGACCTAGCTTCCTTCAGGGCCCTTACTGGCACGTTGTCTAACTTTCAAAGAGCCACAGGTGCCAGACTGAGAAACCCCACTAAGACCAAAGGACTCCGGTCTAGGTAAGTGGCGGTCGGAAAAAAAAAACTGCCCTTTGCGGCAATCATGGGTAGACGACGCCATAAAGATCAATTGGTATATGGTTTGGTTTATGGTTCACCCGAGTTACTTACCTGGAATGAGAAAGTGGACCTAGTGGTGGCTAGGTTGAAGGACTTCGGCGATCGCCACATTAGCCTGTTGGGAAAAGGGTAAACAGTTATCAATCGTTTTATTTACCCTCTCTTGTGGTATCCGGGCACTGTTCTGGCTGCTCCAGAGCGTGTCTTGGTGCGACTCGAGAGGGCTGTGTTTAGTTTTTTATGGTCAGGGGGGACGGAGCTGGTTAGAAGAGGGGTGGTATACCAGGATCTTAGGCGCGGAGGGTTGGGCCTTGTGCATTTTCCTTCCTCCAAGCTCCGTTTTCTCCTGACCAAGTGTGTGTACAGTGCTGTGGACAGCAGAATGCCTTTTGTCTATTTTGTCCGTTATTGGGGGGATTATCATTCCGTCGGTTCTTTCCCTCCCTGTTTTAGTAACAGTGAACCCCCACAGCTGGAGACCCACGGGGGCATACAGTCAAATTGAGGGAAACGCTCCGTATTATGTCAACAGTGGGGGATGTTTCACAGTCAAGGTGCAAGGGACCTCTACCGGGCTGTTTTTGATGAATTTGTTGGCCAAGGTCCAAACCCAACCCACTTTGCTTCAGGGCCGGAAGTGTGGCGTGTAGTCCACAGCAGATCATTAGATTACCCGCAGGGGGCGAGACCTGTTGTGGCGAATCGCACATGACGCCATTGTAAACTAATCTCAAGCGCCTTCGGTTGGCGTCTTGGAGATGGTATTTGCCCCCGCACAAGATGCACAAAGTGGGAGGAGTGTGTCACATGTGTTTTTGGCAGTGTGGACTATGTGGCTCTATTCTGGGAATGGTTTCAAGTCCTGACTGACCGCCTAACCGTTGTGTAACACCTGGGCTGTCAGCCAGGACTATGCTTTGTATGGTCTTTCACCTCCGCCATGCAATACAAGTGTTCAGGACATACTTACCTTTGTTTCGGCCTCCATAAAGCTAGCCGTATGGGAGAGACCGATGTAACATTGTTTTTAGGGGGGTGGGGAGGGCCTGCTGATGTCGTCCTGGCGTCGGTGAGGGCGGAGGTTAAGCTGAGGGTGGAGTCGGACTTCGTCCGTTTGCCAAGATCGGCATTCGGTAGGCGGTGGGGTCCGCTTGTTTCGGTGAGGGCGGGCCGGGTGGTAGTCAACTTGTAAATAGTGATTTTGTTTGTAAATATGGAAACTACTGTAATTTGTAAATGGGGCTGTGTTTGTATGTGGGTGGCTTGTGAGGTGCTTGGTTGTAAATATGTTGTAAATATGTATATATGTGTATGTAAAGTATCTGTACATATAGTTTCCTATTACTGTTAATGAACATAATTTTCTGTTTGATTTAGTTGTTTGTAAAAAGTTGCGTTTATGTTTCTGCCCGATCCGGTTTGAGGTTTTTGTTTTTGTTTGTTATGTGCCGTTTCGATGCACTTAAAAAAGCACACACTGACAACAAATGAAACGAACTCATAATCTCCTGTAGGACATGGAATATGAAAACATCTGCTGTGCAATAATACAGCTTTTTAAGTGCATCGAAACGGCACATACAAACAAAAACAAAAACTCAAACCGGATCGGGCAGAAAACATAAATGCAAACTATTTACAAACAACTAAATCAAACAGAAAATTATGTTCATCTACAGTATGAGAAACTATATGTACAAGATACTTACATACACATATATACATATTTACAAACATATTGACAACCAAGCACCTCACAAGCCACCCACATACAAACACAGCCCCATTTACAAATTACAGTAGTTCCATATTTACAAACAAAATCAATATTTACAAGTTGACTACCACCCGGCCCGCCCTCACCGAAACCAAGCGGAACCCCACCGCCTACCGAATGCCGATCTTGGCAAACGGACGAAAGTCCGGACTCCACCCTCAGCTTAACCTCCGCCCGCACCGAATCCCAGGGACGACATCAGCAGGCCTCGCCCACCCCCCTAAAAACAATGTTACATCGGTCTCTCCATAAGGCTAGCTTATGGAGGCCGAAACAAAGGTAAGTATGTCCTGAACACTTGTATTGCATGGCGGAGGTGAAAGGACCATTACAAAGCATAGTCCCTGGCTGACAGCCAGGTGTTACACAACGTTAGGCGGTCAGTCAGGACTGAAAACCATTCCAGAATAGAGCCACATAGTCACACTGCCAAAACACCATGTGACACACTCTCCCACTTGTGCATCTTTGGTCGGGGCGGCGCAAATACCATCTCCAAGACGCCACCGAAGGCGCTTGAGGATTAGTTCAATGGCGTCATGTGCGATTCGCCAAAAACAGGTCTCGCCTGCGGTAATCTAATGATCTGCTGTGGACTACACGCCACACTTCCGGCCCTGAAGCAAAGTGGTTGGGTTGGACCTGGCCAACCAATTCATCAAAAAACAGCCCGGTTATAGGTCCCTTGCCACTTGACTGTGAAAACATCCCCCACTGTTGACATAATACGGAGCGTTTCCCTCATTTGACTGTATGCCCCCGTGGGTCTCCAGCTGTGGGGTTTCACTGTTACCTAAACAGGGAGGAAAGAACCGACGGAATGATAATCACCCCAATAACGGACAAAATAGACAAAAGGCATTCTGCTGTCCACAGCACTGTAAACACAACTTGGTCAGGAGAAAACGGAGCTTGGAAGGAAAATGCACAAGGCCCAAACCCTCCGCGCCTAAGATCTTGGTATACCACCCCTTTCCTCTAACCAGCTCCGTCCCCCCTGACCCATAAAAAAACTAAACACCAGCCCTCTCGAGTCGCAACCAAGACACGCTCTGGAGCAGCCAGCAGAACCAGTGCCCGGATACCACAAGAGAGGGGTAAATAAAAACGATTGATAACTGTTACCTTTCCCAACAGGCTAATGTGGCGATCGCCGAAGTCCTTCAACCTAGCCACCACTAGGTCCACTTTCTCATTCCAGGTAAGTAACTCGGGTGAACCATAACCAAACCATATACCATTGATCTTTATGCGTCGCCCGTCTACCCATGATGCCGCAAAGGGCAGTTTTTTTCGACCGCCACTTACCTAGACGGAAGTCCTTTGGTCTTAGTGGGGTTCAGTCTGGCACCTGTGGCTCTTTGAAAGTTAGTAGGCCAACGTGCCAGTAAGGGCCCTGAAGGGCTGTCGCAATAATACAAATAGGTAACCTATCTCTGTTCACTTCGGATTGGTCGTGTCCGTACTTCAAAAGACGAGCACGACATTCAATGTACGGTTCAAAAACGGGTACGTACAAACCAATGCCAAACCCTTTGTTGACACGATTCTACATCAGGCTTCTGAAGAGTGCTTAGCATTTGCAAAATTTTGTGATAAAGCGTTTGTTAAAAATGTACAATGTGCACTTTCCTTGAAAGCTCGTTTTCTCCTGACCAAATGTGTATTTAGTGCTGTCCGACAGTCAGATGCCGTTTGCCTACTTTTGTCCGTTATTGGGGTGGAATATCATTCCGTTGGTTCTTTCCTACCCTGTTTAGCAAACAGAGCTTTTTACGTACGTAGAAACGGGCACGAAGAAACAAAGTAGAACTTAAACCTGACCGGACAAAAACATAACTAACTCTGAACTATTTACAGAAATCCGTACATTGCGCTAGCAAACAAAATGTCTGTGCTAAGTATGTACAAAACCCCCCAAAACCCAAGCCAATCACGTAGGACTATTTGCAATTTCAATATTACAATATTTACAAATTAACTATCACCCCGGCCCGCCCGCACTGAAACAAGTGGACCCCAACACCTGCCGAACGTCGACCTGTTTAGCAACAGTGTACCTCACAGTTGGAGGCCAACGAAGGCATACTGTCAGATGAGGGAAACAACTACGTATTATGTCAACTGTAGGGGACGTTTTCGCAGTCCAGTGCGGCAAGACCAGTTACCGGGCCATTTTTGATGACTTGGTCGGTCAGGTCCAACCCAACGACTATGCGTCAGGGCCGGAAGTGTGGCGTGTAGTCCACGGGCAGGACACTCGATCACCGCGCGGCGTGACCTGCTGTGGCGCATCGCACACGACGCCATCGTAACGAATCTCAAGCGCCTTCGGTGGCGTCTTGGAGATGGCATTTGCCCCCGCACTGGGATGCACAGGGTGGGAGAGTGTGACACATGTGTTTTGGCAGTGTGGCTTTGTGGCCCTCCTCCTGGGAGTGGTTTCAAGCTTCTGCTGATCGCCCTCACGTTTTGTAACACGTGGGCGGTCAGCCAGGACTACGCTTGTATGGTCTGTCACCCCGCCATGCGCATACAAGTGTTCGCGGGATACTTACTTTGTTTCGGCCTCCATAAAGCTGGCCTTGTGGAGGAAGAGACCGGTGTAATATTGTGTTTAGGGGAGAGGGGGAAGCCTGCGGACGTCCGTCCTGGCGTCGGTGAGGACGGAGATTAAGCTGAGGGTGGAGGCCGACTTCGTCCGTTTGCCAAGGTCGACGGTCGGCACGTGTTTGGGGGGTCCACTTGTTTCAGTGCGGGCGGGCCGGGTGATAGTTAATTTGTAAATATTGAAATTGTAAATAGTCCTCGGTGATTGGCTTGGGTTTGGGGTGGTTTTGTACATAGTTAGCACCAGACATTTTGTATGATAGCGCAATGTAAAGAATTCTGTAAATAGTTCAGAGTTATTTTTTAGTCATGTCATGTTAAATTTCTACTTTGTTTCTTCGTGCCCGTTTCTACGTACGTAAAAAAGCAACAATCAGGGCAAAAGGAAACGGCAGATGTCTGCAGGTGGGTTAGCCAGTTAGATGAGATTTTAACGACCACACCCAACACGCATGTGTTATACAGTGTCAGTCAATGTTTAAATTTATTTTCAAGTATGGTTCAAGTTTAAGTTTGGTTTCCCTTTAGTCGCCTCTTACGACAGGCCGGGGAAATACCGTGGGCATATTCTACAACCCCCCAGCCCACAGGGGGACAACCATGGAGGGGCATGCTCGGTTTTGTGGCGCCGACAACCCGCCAGTCGAGCATGGAGTAATAACGGTCTTTTGTGTGCATTTTGTAGGCGATAGTCGGGAAAAAACTACTCGCCACACACGACCTCCTCACCCTACCTGGATGCAGTTTAATGTCATACCCAGGGGACGGGTCTGCCTGTGGACATGACAAAGCTGAGTGCCCTAACGAGGTGCGGTTGCAACCTTTGTCAGGAGGGTGGACATGTTTCTGGTGCGTGCCCCACATCGTACTCCGCCCGCGCGCCTCGTTTTTTTTCCCACGAGATTATGGGCATATTTGATTTTCAAAAATTTTTGAAATTTGTTTCAAAATCATGGTTAGGGTTAATTTTTAGGTAAGGGTTAATGGGACTAGGGTTATTGGCCTGTTCATTCATAATCCGGTGTCAGAAATTACAAGAAAAGCGTTCGAAAAAGATGTCATTTTGGAATTAGGGGTGTGGCGTATTTCCAAGAAAAGCTGATTGGTACTTTGGCATGAATTTGCCCATAAACCTCGTGTGGGAACGAAAAATTGCGCCGCCCGCGCCGGTGCGGATGTGGAGTTCAGGTCTTCGACGAGAGTAGACGTGTCGTCGAGCTCAGAGTGGGAGACCGTCACTCTGAAAGACCAGTACGAGCCCAAGGATTAAAAAGATCAAGTCCCATAAAGCTAGCCTTATGGAGAGACCGATGTAACATTGTTTTTAGGGGGGGTGGGGAGGCCTGCTGATGTCGTCCTGGCGTCGGTGAGGGGGTCGGAAGGTTAAGCTGAGGGTGGAGTCGGACTTCGTCCGTTTGCCAAGATCGGCATTCGGTAGGCGGTGGGGTCCGCTTGTTTCGGTGAGGGTGGGCCGGGTGGGTAGTCAACTTGTAAATATTGATTTTGCTTGTAAATATGGGCACTACTGTAATTTGTAAATGGGGCTGTGTTTGTATGTGGGTGGCTTGTGAGGTGCTTGTTGTAAATATGTTGTAAATATGTATAATATGTGTATGTAAGTATCTGTACATATAGTTCTATTATGTAATGAACATAATTTTCTGTTTGATTTAGTTGTTTGGAAAAAAAGTTTGCGTTATGTTTCTGCCCGATCCGGTTGAGTTCTTTTGTTTTTGTTTGTATGTGCCGTTTCGATGCACTTAAAAAGCACACGTCCGTATGTGCCGTTTTGATTGCACTAAAACGCAGAAAAGAAGAAGAAAACAGTTCCGTGTGGAACTGGTGAGGGACACAAAGCCAAGTCGGGCCCTGGGTTATTGATTTTGTTTGTAAATATGGAACTACTGTAATTTGTAAATAGGACTGTGTGTGTACATATGTGGCTTGTGAGGTACTTAGTTGTAAATATGTAGATGTATATGTGTATGTTAAATATCTGTACATAGGTACTCAGTTGTAAAATATGTATATATGTGTATGTAAAATAGTCTGTTACATATAGTTCTATTACTGTAATGAACATAAAATTTCTGTTTGAGTTAGTTGTTTAGTAAATATTAGTTTGGCATTTATGGTTTCTGCCCGACCGGTTTTTTTTTGAGGTTTTTGGTTTTTGTTCTACTGTTGGCCGTTTCGTTGCACTTAAAAGCACAGTCCCAGCAGGGGAGTTGTTAGTGTGCCTTTAGGTTTGCCTTTAGGTTGTCCTGGGTAGCGGGTAGTGACATTTTTAACAAAAACTGCATCCGGTTGTGGAGCTTGTTAAAAAGCGTGGGGATAATTGAGGTTACACTTTACCACAATTGCTCCGGGGCACCCTTGGGCAAGGTTGCACTGTATTTGCCCCTGTGCCTTTTTACCGTGGTTGCTTCTCGGGCGTTAAGTTGTTGCCTTCGGGCGTGGGGTCGTCTTTCAGGGCGTGGTGTTTGCCTTAAGGCGAGGGGTTGCCTTCTGGGCGTTGTGTCCGTAGCCTGCGGGCGTGTGTGTAGTCCTCGGGAGTTGTAGTAGCCTTTTAGGGCGTGTGGGTTACGCGTGTAGACTTTGTTTGGGGTTTTGCGTGGTTTGTGGTGTTTGCGGGCTAGGGTGTTTGTTTTTGGGGTTGGGCTGCTTGTGGGCAAGTTTCCGGAATCTCAGTAAAACAAAAACTTTTGTTTCCATGTTGCATAGTATGTGATAGTTTATGTTTGGCATTGTGTTTGTGATTCGACAGGGTGTTTTGTTCTTGATTTGGGGGTTCTTTAGTTTCTGCAGTGCCTTGTTTCTACGTATTAAAAACAGCCTTTAGGTTTTGCCTTTGTTCCACATTGGGTTTTGGTCCGGCTAATATGCATGTGAAGAGCACATCATTGCCCGATCCGGTTTGGAGTTTTGTTTGTATGTGCCCGTCTTTCGATTGCACTTTAAAAAAGCAACACCATCATTGTAAATTGGGGGGTGTCTGGGCCACATGAACATTTGTTCCAAGTTAGTCCGGTAGTTTTGTTTCCTAGCGCAAATGTAAAGGATTCTGTAAATAGTTGGTTTATGTTTGAGTTCTTTGTTTCTCCGTGGCCTGTTTCTATGTACGTTTTAAAAAAGAAAAGGTTTGTGGTGTTTCTGGAATTGGTGTGGGGTTGGGATCGGGGCGGTTGGTCCAAGTCGGCGGCGGGTTTGGTGGTGGTAGCCAGAGACTGTCGTTGTTCTTTGCAGCGTGTGAATGGTAGGGGACGTTTAAACGCAATCCGGTTGTGGATGCTTGTAAAGCGTGGGCGGATTAATGAGGTTAACCTTTGCCAACAACGCCTCTCCAGGACACCCTTGGGCCAAGGTTGCGCCTGTATTTTTGGCGCCGCTGTTTGTGCAAGTTTGGAGTCCACCGGGAGAGAGTGGACGTTCCCGAACCCTCAAGCGGGCTCGTTCGATTCTTTCGGGACTGGTTTTGTTTTGTGTAAAATAGGTTGTTAATAGTGTATCTACTGTTGGGGAAAGTATGAGCAACGTTGGACCCCGGCCGGGGCCCCCGGAACCCCTCGTAGCAAGTGGGACCCCCCGCCCCGGACCCCTCCGTGGCCCCTTGGGGGCACAAGTTTGTGATTTTTGATTTGGTTTTGGGTTATCGGTGTTTTTGGTGTATCGGTGGTGGTGGATTTGTCTGGTAGTTGTCTTTAGTTTTGGGTTGACTGGTCGCTGCTTGGGGGCGGTGTTGGTGGTTTTGGTTTCGTTTTGGAGGGTTGTTGTTGGTTTTCTGGTTGTTGGGCCATATAATGTGAACAGAACAGTACATGAGGCTGGTGGTCCCTTCGATGGTCGAGGGAATTTGGTCTTGGGTGTCCTGGGCGGTCGTTTGTGGGGGAGTTGTTTGGTGTTTGGTTGTTGGGCGGTGTGTAGAAAATATTGGTTGGGGTGGCCGGGGGAGGTTTGTCTGTGGGGTATTTGAGTCTGTTGGTCAGTGTGTGCTGTGTGGTTCCTATTGTTTGTAATGAATATAATTTTCTGTTTGATTTGGTGGTCCTGTAGTATGGCAAGCTAAATGTGCAATAATTCGAAAAAAAACTCAGTTTTTCGCCGATAAACTCGGTTTTTCGACCGAAAAAAAAAACTCAGTTTTGCGCGGAGAAAAGGAGAAAAAAACTCAGTTTATCCCGAGCCCGAAAAAACATAGTTTTTCGATAAACTCAGTTTATCGAGCGAAAAACTCAGTTTTATGCGAATAAACAGAGGTTTTCGATAGAAAAACACGAGTTTTTGTCGACCCCCCTGTCAGTGAAAAAACACAAGTTTTTCGATTAAACTCAGTTTATCGAGCGAAAAAAACACACGTTTTTTGAATATTAAAACTCAGTTTATCGAGCTGAAAAACCCCAGTGTCTCGAAATAAAACAGAGTTTTTCGATATAACTCGGTTTGTCGACCGAAAAACAACAGTTTTTCGATTATTATAAACTCAGGTTTACTCGAGCGAGAAAAAAAAACTTCAGTTTTTAGATAAAACAGTTTTCTCGATAAAAATCGCGTTTTTTTTCGGACCGAAAAAACAGAGATTTTACGTTATAAAACTATCACGTTTTTATCCGAGCGAAAAACAGAGTTTTCGATAAACAAGGTTTATCGAGCGAAAAAAAAACAGAGTTTTCGGATAAAACAAGTTTATCGAGCTGTGGAAAAACTCAGTTTTTCGATAAACTCGGTTTTTCAATCACGTGTCCTCAGGCTTCCGTCAGACCGAGATGCGTGATTTTTTCTCGTAGGACAGTTAGGGGAAAAGTTATTCCCCAATTATTCATGCATCGGGAGTTGTTTGGTGGTTGAGTAACTGATTCATAAGTCATCTTCCACTGTAGAGTCAGGGTAGGACTTAATAAACTGCATCCGGTTGTGGAAGTTTGTTTAAACGTGGGAGTAATGAGGTTACCCTTGCCACAACTGCCTCCGGGGACACCCTGGGCAAAGATGCACCTGTATTTGCCACGGTGCTTTTTTAAGTTGCTGTTGCCCTTTTGGGCGTAGTTGTTTGCCTATCGGGCGTGGTGTTTGCCTTTAGGGCTTAGTGTTCGCCTTCAGGGGCTTAGTGTTGCCTTGGGCTGTGGTGGTTGCCTTTCGGGCTTAGTTGTTGGCCTTTCGGGCGTGGGTGTTGCCTTCGGGCTTTATTAGTGTTGCCTTTGGGGCCGTAGTGTTGCCGTCGGGGGTGGTGTTGGCCTTCGGGGATTGGTGTTGCCGTAGGGCGTGGTTGTTGTCCTTGCGGTGTGCGGTGTGATTTGGGTTCTGTGTGGTATCTTTGTGGGGTTGTTCATTTTAGTGTGACCGGGGCGTGGGGGAGGTTGGTCTGTGGGGTCTTTGGGGTGTGTCCAGTGTGTCTCTGCTGTTGTGTGGTGGTTCATGGTGGTAATGAACATAATTTTCTGTTTATTTGGTGCGTGTGTGATAGTTTTCGCCTTATGTTCCTGTTCTCGATCCGTTTGGTTTTGAGTTTTGTTTTTTTTGTTTGTATGTGCCGTTTCGCTGCACTTAAAAAGCCCTCTTCCTACTGTAGAGGTTTCATTTGTGTATTATAGACTATTCAGTGTCAATATGTCGTAAAGAGATAGGGAGGTTAAAAGGGCTACTTCGTTAATGGAGAAGGATAATATAGTTAAACCACGACTGAACAGTAGTGTTGTACCCGACGACGGACCCTTACTCTTTATGCCATGTTGACTGGACAGCGTTTAACACCGTACTCGTGAGCCTAAAAACCAGGGTTACACCAAAGGACAGGGGCCTACACTTTGGCTGAGCTTTTTAAGTACGTAGGAAACAGGCCACTGACGAAACTAAAAGTATAATCCCAAACCCAAAGAAAAACCCTGGGACGGAATCACGAACTACAACGTCAAACAGACTACAACATACCATGCAACAAAGGAACAAAAGAGTCTTTTGGTACTATTTCAGATTTAGTACTGCCACTGCAGCCAAACCCAAAAAAAACAAACACTCCAGCCCCAACCACCACGAAAAACCCCAAACCCAAAGTTCCACAAAGGAACACACACCAAAAAAGGCAACACCACGCCGCAAGGCAACACCACGCCGAAGGCAACACACACGCCCGAAGGCAACACCACGCCCGAAGGCAAACACCACGCCCGAAGGCAAACACCACGCCACGAAGGAACAACCAAAAAGCCCGAATGGCAACCCCACGCCCGAAGGCCAACACCACGCCCGAAGGCAAACACCACGCCCGGGAAAGGAAACACCACACGCCGAAAGGCAAACACCACGCCCGAAGGCAACACCACCCGCCCGACAGGGCAACACTACGCCCCGAATGGCACCACTAGCACTTAAAAAAGAACCGGAAGCAAATAACAGGTTGCACCTTGACCAAAGGGCCAACCCGGAGGCAGAGTTGTGGCGAAAAGGTAAAAACCTCATTTACTCCCACGTTTTAAACAAAACTCCACAAACCGGATGCAGTTTATTAAAGTCTCTACCCCACCACTTTGGCTTGTTGTCATAAGCTCACAACAGCTGGAAAGACCATGAGTTGCCAGCTTTTAAATGATGAGTCGTGGACTGAAAGTTGGAAAAAACAAAAGTCACTATACGCGTAACCAAAAGATGTCCGCACTGTAGCCACTCGGAGGGAGCATAATCAGTGGGACAGTGCAGTTACCTGTAAGTTAACTCAGAACCACCATGTTACGCGAGGATCTCGCGAAAGTACGCCTACAATTTAATCCAGGGGCGGCCAGGCGAAGGAATGGGCACAAGTGAACACATCATAGTATGGCATCCGCATCTGGCCGTAAATCATATTAAAGCCTGCCTCTCGTCACAAGCCAAGCAAAAAACCAAGTGGAATTCGACCCGGTGAACAACTGGGCATGTTTGTTGGATTGGTACTTTAGGTAAAACCCTCAATGACACCACATTCGTCACTGACATCTCAGAGAGGTTAGCATTTGTGTGGGTGTGTGTGTGTATGTGTGTCTTTTAAAGAGTCTAATTCGAAGTTAAAACATTCACTCAAGGCAGTTAAATCCGAATAGTTTCAGTCAGCTCATTCTCTGTCCAGTATAGCATTAGCCAACCGAGTTGCATCAACTGCTCTTCACGGTTTTGGACACGATCATATCTCACTTGTATACAGGTATATCGTTTACACAAGTCAAGTAATAAATTGTCCAGGGAGCTGCAAATGAAGCAAGGCATTTCAGACGATTGTACAAAGAAGGAAAACGCCAAGAGTAATCATGACAAACGACTCCGATAATATGAATAATTGATAACTTTTCCCTCGCTGGTCATACGAGAAAAAATTCACGCATCTCGGTCTGACGGAAGCCTAAAAGACACGTGATTGAAAACCGAGTTTATCCCCCCCCCCCCCCCGACAAAAACTCTGCTTTTCAGGTGAAACAAACTCTGCTTCTTTCAGTCAAAAAAAACTCCTGTTTTTCAGTCGGAAAAAGCACCTGCTTTTCAGTTCGAAAGAAAAAGAAAACGCTTTTCAGTCGGGAAAAACTGCTTTTCAGTCGAAAAAACTGCTGTTTCAGTCAAAAAAAAAAGCTGCTTTTCAGTCGAGAAACTCTGCTTTTCAGTCGAAAACACTGTTCTTTCAGTCGAAAAAACTCTGTTTTTCAGTCAAAAGACTGAAAAGCAGAGTTTTTCGATCAACTCGGTTTTTCGACCGATAAACAGAGTTTTTTCGATAAACACAGTTTTTCGTTTCGATAAAACTCGGTTTCTTTTCAATCACGTGTCTAGGGCTTCCGTCAGACCGAGATGCGTGATTTTTTTTTCGTAGGACAGCGAGGGTGAAAGTTAATCAATTATTCATATTATCGGAGTCGTTTGTCATGATTACTCTCGGCGTTTTCCTTCTTTGTACATCGTATGAAAAATGCTTTTGATTCATTGCAGCTCCCTGGCACTGTTATTACTTGACTTGTTGTAACGATATACCTGTATACAAGTGAGGATATGAGAATCGTGTCCAAAAACGTGAAGAGCAGTTGATGGCAACTCGTGTGTGATAGTATACTGTACAGAGAATGACGCTGACTGAAACTATTCGGAGTTAATTGCCTTTGAGTGAATGTTTTAACTTCAAAACTAGACTCTTTAAAAAGACACACATACACACCACCACCCCACACACAAATGCTAACCTCTCTGAGAGTCAGTGACGAATGGTTGTCAGTGAGGGGTTTTACTAACAGTACCAATCCCAACAAAAATTGCCAGTTGTTCTCACAGGGTTCGAATTCCAACTGGTTTGCTCGAGGCTTGGACGAGAGGCAGGCTTTAAATATGATTTAAGGCCCCAGATGCGGATGCCAATAACTATCGATGTCACTTGTGCCAATGTCATTCGCTCACAGGGCGCCCCCTGGGATAAATGGGTAGGCCGTACTTTTCCGAGATCCTCCGTAAAACAATGGTGGGTCTGGTTAACTTACAGGTAACTCACTGTACCCACTGATGGTATGCTCCTTGCCGAGGTGGCTACAGTGCGGACATTCTTTTGGTTCTTACGACGTATAGGACCTTTTGTCATTTGCCAACTTCAGTCCACGACTCATCATTTAAAAAGCTGGCAAAAACTCCAGGGTCTTTCAGTCTTGTGAAGCTTATGACCCCAGCCAAAGTGTAGGCCTGTATTGTGGTAACCCTGTTTTTAGCTCACGAGTCCCGGTGTTAACGATGTCATCAGCATGGATAGTACAAAATAGGGTCCGACGTCGGACAAATTTACTGTTGCAGCTTTACTATATTATCTCCATTACGAGTAGCCCTTTAAACCTCCCTTCTCTTACGAAATGTGGACACTGAATAGTCTATTACACATGCAACTCTACCCAGTAGGAAGAACGCTATGAATCAGTTAATCACCACAAAACGAACTCCGATGCATGACTAATTGATAACTTTCCCCTATCTGTCCTACGAGAAAAAATTCACGAATCTCGGTCTGACGGAAGCCTGAGACACGTGATTGAAAAAAACGAGTTTATCGAAAAAAATGAGTTTTGCTCCGCTCGATAAACCTGTTTATCGAAAAACTCTGTTTTTCGCTTCGATAAACTGTGTCTTACTACGAACAACTCTGTTTTCGCTCGATAAACTGAGTTTATCGAAAAACTCTGTTTTTCGGTCGAAAAACCGAGTGATTATCCGCGAACACAACTGAGTTTTCGCTAGATAAACGAGTTTATCGAAACAAAACGTGTTTTCGCCGAACAAAACTGAGTTGATCGAAAAAAACGAGTTTTCGGTCGAAAAACCGAGTTAATCGACAAATCTCTGTTTATCGAAAAACTGAGTTTTCCTCGATATAACGCAGTTTATCGCATAAACCCGTGTTTTTCGCTCGATAAATGAGTTTATCGAAAAACGTGTTTTTCGGTCGAAAAACCGTGTTATCGAAAAAACTGAGTTTTTCGCTCGAAAAAAATGAGTTTTCGGTCGAAAAACAGAGGATTATCGAAAAAATGAGTTTTTCGCCCGATAAACTTGAATTATTCGAAAAACTCTGTTTTTTTTTTGCTCGATAAAACTGAGTTTTTCGGTCGAAAAAACCAAGTTTATCGGCGAAAAACTGGAGTTTTTTCGAATTATGAACAGTTAGCTTGCCAGTGTGGTGTGGGATGGTTTTCGCCTTTATGTTACTGTCCGACGGCTTGCAGGTTTTGTTTTTTGTTTGTATGTTCCGTTTTGATGCCACTTAAAAAGCCGCGTGTGAATGGTTTTTGGTATGTGTATTTTTCATCGACGGTTTTGTTTGGTTTGTTTTCCCCCCCCCCCGATCGTGTCTGTTTCGAAACGTAAAGGAAAATAAAAAAAAAAAAAACGTGCTGTGTAGCACACCACTAACCATAATTATATCTCTGTGTAGCAGACTTTATAGCGGGTAGGAAGTTAAACTGCATCCGGTTGTGGAGCTTGTTAAAAGCGTGGGGAAATGAGGGTTACCCTTTGCCACAACTGCCTCGGACACCCTTGGGCCACGGTGCGCCGTATTTTGGGCCAGTTTTGTCAGTGTTTGGTTTTGTGTAAATAGTGTACTAGTGTACATAGTGTAAATATAGCAAGGTTGACTCAACCCCGGACCCCTCGGGAAGGTGGACCCCGCCCCGGACCCCTCGTGGCCCCTGTTGTTGGGTCTGGTTTTTTGGTTGTTGGCGGTATGTAGTATTATTTGGTTTAGGGTGGCGGGGGGAGGTTCGGTCTGTTTGGGTAATGTGGGGTGTCAGGTGTGTGGTTCTATGTGGAACTGAAATTACTTTTCTGTTGATTTGGTGGGTGTGGATAGTTTGCCTTATGTTCCTGTCCGATACGGTCTTGAGTTGGTTTCTTGTTGTAAGTGCCGTTTATGCACTTAAAAAAAGAAACGGACTTATAGGCGTGGGCCTGTCCGGGTAGGACTCTAAACTGCACGGTTTGTGGGAGTTTGTTTAAACGTGGGAGTTAAGTAAGAGGTTGCCCTTTGCCACAAAATGCCTGGGGCACCCTTGTGCAAGGTGCACTGTATTTGCTCCCGAGGCTTTTAAGTGCTGTTGCATTTGGGCGTAGTGTTTGCCTTCGGGCCGTTGGGTGGTGCCCTTCGGAGTGGGTTGCCTGTCGGGCGTGGTGTGCATTCGGGAGTGGTGTTGCCTTCGGGCGTGGTGTTGCAATTAGGCTTGGTGTTGCCGTCGGGCGTGGTGTTCATTCGGCGTGGTGGTGTTTTGGTGTGTGGGGGTTCTGGGTGACGTGGTCTTTGTTTTTTAGGTGGGCGGGGGTGTGATGGTTGTCCGTGGGGTATTGGGGTTGTCAGTGTGTGTGTGGTTTCTATGTTGTAATGGAACATAATTCTGTGTGATTTAGGTGGTGTGGTGGAGGTTTTGTCTTTATGTTCCTGCCGAATCCGGTTGAGTTTTGTTGTGTTGGATGTGCCGTTTCGAGGCACTAAAAAAGCGTGGGCTGGGGTCAGTATAGACAAGGGCTTGGCCCGGCTTGTTTTCCAACAGTCTACTAATTTAGAATTTGTGTTGGGGTTACTCGCCGTTCCTATAACTTCGTGAAGCCAAAGAAGACTGAGATTTTGTTTTCACAGTTGTTGCGTGGCCTAGTGCCACAAAATTGCGCTATGGCCTAGGGGTCGGGGATATGACAAGCATCGTTAAGTGACAGTTTGAGTCGAGGTAGAGTTAGACACCCCAGAAGTGTTTACTTGTGAGAATAATTCTTAAGAAATCAGAGTTCGCAAGGGGCCCTTGCGCGGGAATCAGACGACCAAATTTCGATAAATACGAGTACATACTCGGGCGTGGCGTCGCAGCGGAAGTGGACATGTCACAAAGAATCACGATATGGGTGACGTTTGGGAGAGCGCTAAAATCCGGCTTGTCCCGTGTTCAATTGGCATCGCCTGATGGCACGGCCGCTCAGGTGAAACCAGGTGTACTCTCCACTTGCACCTCTGCGCCGAGATGATTGTGAAGTTGTTGGCATGTCCAATTTGGATCATGAGGCAGTATCTCTCTGTCAACATCCCCGTTATTGGCCCAAGAAGTGGGTTCTGAAAATGAACAAGGATTTTCTATGGAGGATGATATGCTACCCAGTTTAAGGTCCAGGTACGGGGGATGGCGGATATGAAGACGCCGCTCAACCATTTAGTGTGGTGGGATGAGGTCAAGTCTCGCCAGTTTACGGTTGAGTATTGTGTAGCAAAACAAAACTAGAGTCGTTGAAAACAGGGAGGAGTTCCTCTCGCTCTGCCTAGGGAGGGTGGGGACTCTCTGCCTCCCGCAATCCAGCGTTCTTGATGAAAAAAACAAAAGGCCCGTGTTCGGGTCGTGTTCTTGTGTGGAGGCTGAAAAAACCCAACCATCAAAATTTTTTACCGGGACGCACAAAGTTGCACTGACCGTCGAAAAAAAGGAGTCTTGACATCCCGGGACAGTACAGAAGGGCCCTCTGGACATCTAGAAGTATTTAAAAAATACTTGAAACCCTTCCCGGGAGATGTTAGAGGGCCTTCAAAAATCCCCATTAATAACATTACCAAAAACCCCCCCCCAATGAGCAAACGATGAACTTTGGGTTTCCCCCCTTTACTGCCGACACCTGGAAGGCTTTGGGGAAATAAGGGTGGAAATCACCTCGGGCCGACGGTATTTCCGTAAATTCTCAACGCTTTTTTGGGGGGCCGTTGGACACGTCTCCGTGATGTTTCGCTCTGCCCTTCCTTGCTGGCTCGTTGACCCCTCGCAGCGCCAGGAGTAATAACATTGTTACCCAAACCCGGGGCCCCCCTTTAACCCAAAACAACGACCAATCCCCTGTTAAATTGGACTCAAGATCCTGGCGAAAACCCTTTGCAACGGCTAGGGAGGCACCGTCATGCCGGTCTTGTGGGGCCTTTTCAGACAGGGCGGTGCGGGGAACAGTATTCAGCAGAACCTTGGGTTGGGGGCGGGCTTGGGGCGGGGGTGTATGCCCGTGATCTGAAGGCCTTCCATGGCTGATCACGGATTCCTTTTTAAACTTTAAGAATTTGTCGAACCAGTTTTTGTTAATGGGCCACCTTTTTGTTAATAGGATATTCGTGTTATTGTTAAAGGCCCCCGTCGGGCCCCTTCAGAGTCCAAAGGGGGGGCGGCGGGGTCCCACTGTCACCTTTTCTCTATGTATTGTTCATGAAATCCCTCGCAAGAGCCCTCCTTGAAACCTATGTTCCGACCTTTTCACATTTCCTGGGGGGGGCTCGTCAGGGGCCTACATTCTGATGATGTTACTGCGTATCTCTACCTACTTCTTCAAAGGCCCCTTTCTGGCACCCTGTCCACTTTTCAAAGAGCAATTTTCCAGACTGAACCCCACCAAGACCAAAGGGCTCCGTCCCAGGTAAGTGGGGTCGAAAAAACGCCCCTTGTGGCTCATGGGTTTAAAGACCCATAAAATCATGGCATTGGTTCGGTTACGGTTCACCCGAGTCACTTACCTGAAAAGAAAGTGGAACCCGGGGAAGCTAGGTCCCGCTACGGAGGGCGCTACTTATCTGATGGGGAAAGTAACAGTAATTAATAGATTCATTTACCCTCTTTTGGGTACCCGGGCCTGTTTCCGGCTACTCCAGAAGGTTCCTTGTGCACTTGACAGGGCCCTATTTAAATTCCTATGGGGCGGGGAAACGGAGCTGGGGCGAAGAAAGGTGGTGTCCACGACCTTTTTGGCATGGGGGGTGGGCCTTGTGCCTTTCCCCCAAAGCTCCGTTTTTCCCCCCCTGACCAGTGGTTTTTTAGGCTGTGAGATGCCGTTTGCCTACTTTGTTCGTTATTGGGGGGGGGGGGGGATTGTCACTCCCTGGGTTCTTTTCCGTCCCTTTTTTGTAATAGTGTACCCCAAGCGGGAGGCCCTAAGGACATATTTTCATATGAGGGGCCTCTCCGTATGATGTCAAAATTTAGGGGACTTTTTTGAGTCCCTGCGGGGGGGCCTGTACCAAGCCATCTTTGATGGTTGGCTGGGGCCCGGGGCCAACCAACCCTACGCCTTGGGGGGCCGGGGGGGTGTGGCGCTTTTTGCCAGCAGTCCCTAGATCCCGCCGGCGAGACCGCTGTGGCGAAATTTCCATGACGCCATCGTAAAAAATCTCACGCCTTCGGGCGTCTTGAGATGGATTTTCCCCCGCACTGGGTGACAAAGTGGGAGAGTGTCCCCATGGGGTTTTGGCATTGTGGCTTTGTGGCCCCCTCGGGGGTTTAAATCCTGGTTGACCGTCTAAACGTTTCGTAAAACCTGGGGGGCAGCCGGACTATGCTTTTTGGGCTATTGCCCCCACCGGCAATACAAGTGTTTTGGGCCTACTTACGTTTTTTTTTGGCCTCCATTAGCTCATATGGAAGACCGATGTAATATTGTTTTTTAGGGAAAGGGGGGAGGCCACAGACGTCGTCCGGCGCGGGGAAACGGGGATTAACTGAGGTTGAGGCCCCTTTGCTCGTCTGCCAAGGGGCGACTTTTGAGGCGCTGGGGGCCTTGCTTTTTGGTGCGGCGGGGCGGGTGAGTTAAAAACTAAATTTGTAAACTGTCCTAGTAATTAACCTTTGTATTGTCCTTTAAATAGCAACAATTTTTTGTTTTTGGTTATGTAAATAGTTTTCTGTTGCGTTTTTGCCCTCCGGTTTTTGGGGTTTTCCCCTTTTTTTCTCAGGCCCCTTTTTTACGTACTTAAAAAACACCCGACCTAAAAAATTTAGTTCTGATGCGGCCCAATTTAGGGGGTATCCTGCCTTTAAAAGGGGTGGAAGGCCTCATGTTACCTCATATATCGCTCGTGGGTGGGGTTTTGCCCTGAATTTTTAGGTGGACAGGCCTGGGGGCGAGGTTTTTTGGGGAGTAACGAACTGTCTCTGAATCGTTGGGTAACTTTCAAAGATGGTGAATTGGGCCCTTTCCACGGAAAAAGGCGTTCCCTGCTACTGAAAGGACTTCCCCCCTGTTCATTTGGGGGTTTCCCAAGGGCCCCCATCGGACTTTGGGGACCCCCCACCTGCTTCAAGTGTTCAGAGGGGGGAACGAAGCCAATCTACCCAGAAACTTGGGCAGGGGTTTTGCAGGCGAGACTGACAAAGCTGGTGCCCCGTGAGGTGCGGTGCAACCCTTTTTCGGAGGAGGGACGTTTTTGGTGCTGCCCCATGTACTCCCCCCCTCGGGCGGATGTGGGGCCAGGGCCTGAAAACCCCCGCAAGCAGACCCAGAGGCCCCGCAGTCAGACTCAGATCATATGGGGAGCATCTTGGGGTCCCCTTCAACCCAAGTGGTTGTAGACCAGGTGCTGCGGGATCATGCTGCTTCTGAGCACTGTGAGTCTGGGACCCCTGAGGCGGGCCCTTTTCCAGTTCTCCCCATCATCCGAGGAGGCTGGTATGTCGACTGTGGAGGGTGATCTCCAGCTCTCCTCAGACTCCGAGTCGGACACGGTCATGTCAGTTTGCTGGAGAGCCTGTCTTGGAGCCTCCACCCAAGATTACACCAGGGGAGAGCTGGTTTGACATGATCGATTTCCGTGAGGGGGGTGATCCAGAAACCAATCTGAAGAGGTCGGCCTCAGGTGAGGTGCCAGTAGTCCACCATACTGGGGCACCCACGCCAGACCCAAGGAGAAAAAAGGTCAGGTCCCAGGGGATACGTAGCCACTCATTCCACCATGGCTGATCCCCTGTCCCTCTTGACCTTGAATGTTAACCGCATGAGGGACAGTCGGAAGCGGTCACGGATTTTTTCAATTTTGCAGATCACTGGGTGTGGGCTTCGTTTTCCTCCAAGAGACCCACATTGTGAATGAGGACGATGTCCACACCTGGTCCTTTGAGTGGGGTGGGGTTTACACGCTTCCTTTGGTTCAACATCTCGTGGTTCAGTTATTTTAGTTTCGCCAAGGTGGACTCCCCTGGTGGGAAAAAGTTGATTCTGATCATGAGGGCCGGTTGGTATGCATTACAATAAGACCCCTAGTGGAAAATTTTTCCTGTGTAACGTAAACCGCGCCCATCGGCCTTCAGACAAAAGGGACTTTTTCATGACCCTGCTATCCTTCATTCCTGGCATTTGCTCCGTGTATCCTGGCTGGAGACTGCGTCCCCGGCACAGGTTGACCGATTGTCCACACGTACGTCTTCGGGCTGTAGTGTCGGCATGTCGGAATTGGACATGTTCATAAAGAATCACGTGGTTGACGTTTGGAGAGCACAACGTCCTTGGCTTGTTCACTTGGCATCGGCCTTATGGCACAGACGCCTCAAGGTTGGACCGGGTGTACTCGCCAACTGCACTGTCACCGAGAGTGACTGTGAAGTTTGTGATGTGTCCAATTTCGGATCATAATGCAGTTTTCTCTCTCCTTTCAGCCTCCAGAGTCATGGCCAACAGGGAGGGGTTCTGAAAAATGAACACATATTCTAACGGAGGGCGACTACAGCGAACAGTTTTAGAGCCAGGTACAAAGGGTGGCGGATATTGAAGCCGGCCTTCTCAACGGATTTAGAGTGGTGGGACCGACGTAAAGTCCCGCATCAAACATTCCCCAGTTGACTACTGTGTAGCAAGAGCTCGTCGAAGAATGGAGGCTTCCTCTACCCTTTGCGGCATCATGGGTAGACAACGCCATAAAAATCAATGGCATATGGTTTGTGTTATGGTTTCACCCGAGTCACTTACCTGGAATGAGAAAGTGGACCTGGTGGAAGCTAGGATGAAAGACATCGGCGATCGCTACAGTTATCAACCCGTTTCGTTTACCCTCTCTTGCGGTATCCGGGCACTGTTCTGGCCCGCCTCCAGAGGGTCTCCTGGTGCGACTCGAGAGGGCCGGGGTTTAGGTTTCTTTGGTCAGGGAAAACGAGCTGGTCAGAAGAAAAGTGGTGTAACAGGATCCTAGGCAGGGGGGATTGGGCCTTGTGCACTTTCCTTCAAAGCTCCGTTTTTCCCTGACTAAATGTGCTTTAAATGCCGTCGACACCCGGGATGCCGTTTTGCCTACTTTGTCCGTTATTGGGGTGGATTATCATTCCGTTGGTTCTTGCCTACCCTGTTTAGCAACAGTGTACCTCACAGTTGGAGGCCAACGAGGCATACTGTCAGATGAGGGAATCACTACGTATTATGTCAACTGTAGGGGACGTTTCGTAGTCCAGTACCGGGCCATTTTTGGGGACTTGGTCAGGTCCAACCCGGGGACTATTCGTTGGGGCCGGAAGTGTGGCGTGTGGTTCACAGCAGGTCACTCGATTTCCGCCGGCGAGACCTGCTGTGGCGAATCGCACACGACGCTATCGTAACTGTGTATATGTTGGCCACAGAAATTTTGTTTTGCTAGCTTGGTGTAAGGTAAATGATTGTAAGTAGTTCATGGTTGTGTTCTTGCTGGTCCGTATTTGGTTCTTCCTGTTTGAGAGTGTCCGTTTCTATGCACTTAAAAGGCACCACGCTATCGTAACTAATCTCAAGCGCCTTCGTGGCGTCTTGGAGATGGCATTTGCCCCCGCACTGGATGCATTAAGTTTTTTTCCTTTGTAAATATTCCTGTGTGGTGGGTGGTCTGGGAGTGTTTGTACATATTGCTTTCTAAGTGCAACGAAACGGCACATAGAAACAAAAACAAAAACTCAAACCGGATCGGGCAGAAACAAATGTAAAATATTTACAAACAACTAAATCAAACAGAAAATTATTTTTCATTACAGTAATAGAACTATATGTACAGATGTTTACATACACATATATACATATACACATATATACAACTAAGTACCTCACAAGCCACATATGTACAAACCAGTCCTATTTACAATTACAGTAGTTTCCATATTTACAAACAAAAATGTGTTTTGTACATATTAGCCACAGAAATTTTTCGTTTTGCCAGCTTAATGTAAAATAATTTGTAAATAGCTGCAAATAGTTCATAGTTGCGTTTTTGCCGGTCCGGTTTTGGGTCCTTCTGTTTGACAAGTGTCCGTTTCTATGCACTTAAAAAGCAAACCTGGTGTTGTTGGATCTCGCCCTCTTTCATGTTTTTGTGAGAGATGCCTAAAGAATTCAACAGAGAAGTGCTTAAATGGAATGTGTTTTAACATATTTTAACATATTTAAATGGAATGTGTTAAACATTTTGTTTTTTGTTTGTATGTGCCGTTTCAAATGCACTTGAAAAGCAGCTTAAATGGAATGTACACCAGTCCATGGAAAGGGAAGCACACTTCAAGATGAGGCTGGCACCATTGAATATCTGGAGACATTACTCGTAAGGAGTAAATAGTGTAATAGTGTATATAGTGTACATACTGTAAATATAGCAAGTTTGACTCTACCCGGACCCCTCGTGGCAGGTGGACCCCGCCCCGGACCCCTCGTGGCCCCTTTGGGGCCCGTTTGTGATGATTGTTTGGTCTGGTGTTTTGGTTTTTTTGGTTGTTTGTTGGGTGGTGGTGGTTTGTTCTGGTGTTGTCTTTCGTTGGCGGTATGTAGTAATATTGGTTTAGGGTGGCCGGGGGAGGTTGGTTTGTGGGTATTGGGTTGTCAGTGTGTGTGTGGTTCTATTGTTGTAATGAACATACTTTTTCCGTTTGATTTGGTGGTGTGTGGATAGTTTTGGCGTTTATGTTCCTGTCCGATCCGGTTTGAGTTTTTTTCGTTTTTTGTTTGTACGGGGCCGTTTCGATGCACTTAAAAAGCACTCGTAAGGAGGGCAGTCTTGCTGGCCAGATCACAGGTAGTCATCTGGTCAAGTACAGTGTTCAGTTGTGTACATTTGTAACATTTTGTATTTTCCTTGTGAGCATACTGTTATTAACTACACTGCACATCAGAAGTAATAATGTTGTCTTGGTATTTTATAAGTGATATACGTATTCAGGATGTACGCAGCCTTTGGGGAAATTCGGCCTATGTGATCATGCATAAACTCTGATCATCCCAACCATGGTCCTCATTAAAATATGGTTTCAACCTGTTTGAAACTTTTAATTGTGTTGGTTTGTTTTTCCATTTAAGCCATGAATTTATGAACCCCTTTCTCTGTCCACGCATGTAGTAAATGGGACCTGGTGTCTTTCCAAACTTCAACTTACCACACACCCAGTGTCTAATGCCTCCTTATCACCCTGAGTGGGGTACTTCACCTTACTTTACCTTTATTATCATTTTAGTTGAATTTTGCCCAATCCTTTTTCCTTTTAGGTGATTTCACCTCACGATTACTCTTTTTTATCTGGTTGACACTATATGACACATCCGTGTTGTGTGTCGTTAAACCCCCATCTAACTTTATTACCATTTAACCCATTTCCATTTTTAAGAATGCAAAACTGCATGCCATAACTTTTTCTCTTTTCATACAGTACTTGAAAGACCTTCTGAGTTTCAGAAATTTTTATTGTAAGCACTGATGATAGAGGCATACATCTAAAAAAAAACATCAGCTGAAATAACTTTGAACTAAACAAAACAGCCTTTTCCTTACTTTTCTTCCAATTAGTGAGTGCTCAAATATACATGAAATGATGTCAATAACTGTGCCTTAAATGAGAACTTGTAGTATAAAATCTACAACATGTAATATTTTGTTCTCGTAAGAGAAGCTGGCAGTCCCCTCTCCTATCTGTCACCTGAACTCCCGGAGACTTGTCTATCTGATCTGTCGCCTGAACTTCTGGAAACTTGTCTATCTATGAATCAGTTAATCCAGTCTGAGTTACCTGAAGCCAGCGATAATATGATAGGTATACTGATTTTTCCTGCACAAGTGTTGCAGCACTGTACTTTTACCAATACTCATAGCTTCCGACATGTACATTTTCTTTTCTAGATGACACTATATAACACATTCGTGTCGGTGTGTCGTTAACTTAAATCTCATCTAGCCGCATGTACATTACCCATATTGGTTTAGGGTGCCGGGGGAGGTTGGTTTGTGGGGTATTTGGGTTGTCAGTGTGTGTGTGCTTTTATTGTTGTAATGAACATAATTTTTCTGTTTGATTTGGGGGTGTGTGGATAGTTTTTGCCTTTATGTTCCTGTCCAATCCGGTTTGAGTTTTTTTGTTTGTTTGTATGTGCCGTTTCGATGCACTTAAAAAGCACATTACCCATAGCTGAGGAGGGGCACGAAGCCAAGTCGTGTCCCAACAGACGTTGTGGCAAGTGCTTTCAGGCGGGACACGAAAAGGCGGAAGTGCCAAGGAGCACTAAACCTGTTGAAGGTCGTCTCAAAGATGGACTGGGGCGCTGATCATCCCGTTTTGCTTCGACTTTACAGATCCCTAGTTAGATCAAAACTTGATTATGGATGTGTTTTTTTTTACAGCTCCGCACCTGAGTCATACGTTGCCTTCGGGCGTGATGTTGCCTTCGGCGTGTTGTGTTGCCTTTGGGTGTGTGGTCTTTGTGGGACTTTGTTTTGGGTTGTTTGTGGTGGTTGGGCTGGAGTGTTGTTTTTGGGTTGGTTGCAGAAGCAGCTACTGATCTCAGTGGTGGCGGGACTCTTTTGTTCCTTGTTGCATGGTGTGTGTAGTCTGTTTGACATTGTGTTTCGTAATCCGTCAGGGTTTTTCTTTGGGTTTGGGATTATCCTTTAGTTTGTCAGTGCCTGTTTCTACGTACTTAAAAAGGAAGGTGAGCTGAAGGGCATCTTGAACGGAGACAGTTCCATATGGTACTGAAGAGGATATACCGTCCTTCCTCTTCATAGGGGGTTCCAAAGCTCAAATAAGATACTTTGGGCAGCCCGCACCTGTTTTAAGTGTGGAGAGGAGGGGCAACGAAGCCAAGTCGTGTCCCAACAGACGTTGTGGCAAGTGCTCTTCAGGCGGGGCACGAAAAAGGCGGAAGTGCCCAAGGAGCACTAAACCTTTGAAGGTCGTCTCAAAAATGGGCTGGGTGGGGTGGGGGGGGGGGGGGGTGTGGGTCGGTGGGGGGGGTGGGGAGGCGTGGGGGGTGGGTGTGTGGGGGGGCGGGGGGCCGGGGGGGGGGGGTCGGGGGGGGTCGGGGTGGCGGGGGGGTGGGGGGGGGGGGGGGTGGGGGGGGGGGGGGGTGGGCGGGCGGGGGGGTGGGGGGGTGGATGGTAGGGTGTAGATGGGGGCGACGGATTATAGCATGAATTACACGGGGGCTTTTAAGCATTCAAGTTTTCCTACAAGAAACAAGAAACAATAATGGGACAAGCACACCGAAAAAATCACTTATTAAGATAGCTGACCTACCGAAGCATTGTTTTCTTCAATTCATTAAAATTCTTTCTTACTTTCTCTCGTGTTCTTTCCTTCATTACCCTTTTTGCTTTATTTTTTCAATTTTTTCATTCATTTTGCTCTGCCTAGAGGAGCCCGTACCCCCTACTGCCCTATATCAGCACCTGGAAGGGTGGATGATGGAAGGCGAGGGATACATAAAGGTTTGAAAAAAATCTGCTCAAACTATTCTGTAAAATGAAGTAACTAGCCTACAGCCAACAATTGCGGTGAAGTGATTAATGCGGCGAAGTGCACCGAAAAGGCCTTTTAGTATTATGAATTTTTTGGCCTGATTTTACATTGCAAAAGTTATCCATTATATTCAAATTCACTCTTGATTTCCCTTTACTTGTCAATTTTTCTAGACCCACTCATTAGGGCTCTGAAACCAAACCACATTCCGTGGCAACGCACGGGATCTTTTCTAGGAAAATCCTCATCGGGACAGTGATTTACAGTGTCTTTTTTATGGAGATGAAAAATTAAGATCGGGACCGTAGCTGCCTTTCCTTCTTCTCTCATACTCACAGCCTCGCTTTATTACTTGTTACTTCCTCCTTTCCGTCCTTATCTTCCGGCTCCCTTACCTTTGTCTGCCCCCGTCCTGGTCCGTCCTTCCCGACCAAGCCTTCTAACGCTCCCTTCCCTTTTCTATATACCGTATAAGGAACAAAAAAGTTTCGTCGGAAAATATATAGGCTTTACGATGTACAACACAAAATGCAAAATAATATTTTGAAAGTAAAAAAAAATACGAGGGGACGAAAAATTACGTACGGGCGGTCGAAGACAAACAATTTTTTTGGGGGGGGGGGGGAGGCCCTACCCTACTCCATGCCGAACTTTGATCATGGAGCTACTACCTGGACATGTCATATAAATCGATAGAAATTAAAGTAAGGGATAATGACGTCTGCCGATCTGGGCCCCAAGTATTGGCAAAAACTACAAGTTTTCAAGTTAGGAGTATAAAACAAAATACTTAAGGCAACACGACTTACTCCTGTTGTGAAAATTACTCCTAATCTTTCGAAAAACCGATAAAATAATCTATAACTTCTGCAGCAGAATTCACACTTTACGTATGGAGACACACCTATCAACCTGGTCTTTTGCCGTACAGCGAAAGCGCCCTCACATTTTCGTGGCTTCGCCGGTTAAACATACAGGGGATGCATTGATTGTGGCAGCGTTCTCCCTTACTTTTATTTCTATGTATAAATCTAAAAGACTTAATAAACTAAATACAACTATTTCAATTGGGGCCGAGATGTCTCGGGGCCGAGTTGTCTCGGGGCCGACTTGTCACAGGGGCCGAGATGTCTTGGGGCCGACTTGTCTCAGGGGCCGAGATGTCCGGGCCGAGTTGTCCCAGGGGCCGAGTTGTCCGGACACCCTTCGGGAGGTGTTATTATGAAAACATACGGCAGTTTTCTCACTTACTATTTTACCCCGCTCTGTGAGAAATCATCACGTTGGGCCGTCACTAAAGGCAATAATCTTCGACGTAAGAACCAATCGAAATCCTTACACGTAGGCATGTGATAGGTCATCTGATACAGAAAACATCGGTGAGACGGTAACTGCCCTACCGTACGCCGTACACGGTACTGTAGGGTATAGTGTGCCAGGCGCGGATCCAGGGTTTTGAGAAAGTGGGCGCACATACCGTCGGCCGACGAGCAAGCGAAGCCACGGTGGAGTGTTTGGGGGTCCTCCCCCAAGAAAATTTGAATTCTAGATGCGCTTAGATGCGATTTCCCAGCACCTTGGAAGCATATTTTCCATATCTAGGAGGCAAAAAAGACAATTGTTGGTCAAAAAATCGTTTGTCATCGAAGGAAGGGGGCGGGCGCCGGACGCGCCCCCACCAGGATCCGTGCCTGTGTGCACTGCATTACATGCCAATGTGTACTGTGTATGCAACACATACTATAGCCTAACGATCACGGTGAAGAGAAAGTACGTGTCACTTTCTAGCATGAAAAACTCGAAAGGTTGTCAAATTCTTTGAAAAAAAGCTGGTGTAATCATGTAAGATGTGTCTTGTTTTTTCGGAAACAATCCGAGGGCGGTCGCTTTCGCTTAAATAGTCTGTCCGAGTTGTTAATGGTGGTGCCTGATTGGGGAATTGTAACGTTAACACACTGTACCAGAGATAATTAGGGCAGAGTTTACTTGATCTATAAACCCTAGTAACAAGCAGAGATTTGAGTTCATATATATGGAGGAATGCCATGGACAATTGGAAATATTTTGCGACATGTTAAAGGCAAGGGGATGAGTTATTTATAAAGCCAATTATAAAACTCACCGTGGAATATATACTCGTAGATATCTATCATGATTTCCTTAAAAACAGACTCAGTTTTCATGATTTGCATAGTAGACAGTATTCATTAGCAGGTATTAAAAATTACATTGAAACCTCCTGAACTTCAATTAGACATTCCATTACAGAAGCTCCCATTTAACTTACTATACTTCTCTGATGGAATGGAGGAAGGGTGGGGAAGGATTGTAGTATATGAAAAAACTGCACCTTACCCACATCAAAGATTTAAGAATTTACAAAACTGTGTTCCATCTTATGGGAATTCACTTGGATTTGATTGATTTACTTTGGATAATCTGCAATAAAGCATTGCAATGGCTTGTGGTTCCTTCTCTGCTTTTGTAACAGCTGAGATGTACACATTAAGAAATAGGGCACGACGTTTTCTTGTAAGTCTAAAGAAGGGTGTTGCCCTCTTTACTTTATTTTTCTCCTTTTTGATCTCATCATCTCAGTCATTCTCTTTTTACCTTGTCCAATACTGCAGGAGGGCTAAGCAGTCCACACAGTAATACCCCACAAGGGACCACTTCACATCCAGTAGTGCCAGTACCATGCCATATATTTTGATTGTGTTATTTATATAACCATTATTGTCAGGAATAATCAGCCGACTATACAAGTTACTTAATATTCATCAGTGGTCTACACACAGGATCTACTGATCTAGCTGAGATGCAGAAGGAGGAGGGGGGTCTCCTTCAGGGTCAAGATTTAACCTAAAGGTTACTTCTCAAATAAAAAAAAATAATGTACAAAGGGGACCCTGTGTATATCACCTAATACCTGTATGCCAGTGATTTGAGTCCTCACAGATATTTCTTATGGTAAAGGGACTCAATGACATGTTGTCACAAAAGTCATTCAATGCTACATTAACAATTTCATTTGAAACTTTTGCTTCATACTTAATGCCCATACCTTTAAAAGTCAGTGCAATCAATCAGTCCACAGCAGCCTTCTATTAGCAAATATCCACGTGTGTTCTTTTGACTTCACAAAATATTCTCAGTGTCCACTGGAACATCCCTTACCCTAATCTACAGAAATATTAACAGCATTACCTTTAGGCAAAATAAAGTATTCATATTAAGAATTGCAAAAGGTAAAAAAAGTTCCATCTTGTTCGTTATGTTTCAGATTACTCTGGTCTTTTTTATACAATATAGTCATGTTGATTATCCCTGCACCTTCTCTACACACTGTCACTGTGGTTATAGGTAACGGTACTGGTAGTGTGACCAGAGTCCTCTGTAACTTTCTACAGCTCCTATTCAGAATGCTTACCACAGTATCTCTAGCTCCCTTACTCGAAATCCAGATATGGGCAAGATATGAAATTCCATATATGGGCCAGATATGGATTTCATATCTGGACCATATCTGCTGCAGATATGGGATTTATATCTGGGCCAGATAAAAAATTGGGCAGATATAACCCAGATCTTTGCCAGAATCAAATCTAAGCCGTACATGGCCAGATAAAGTTTTATCTTGATCAAGTCTTTATATGGAACAGATAAAAAATTTTCTGGACCAGATATGGTCGTTATATGAGCAGAATATATTTCCATATATGGCCCATATCTGCACCAGATATGGAATTTATATCAGATCAGATAAAAAGTTAGGCAGATATAACACAGATCTAAACCAGAACCAGATCTAAACCATATATGGCCAGATAAAGTTCTATCTGGATCAAGCCTTTATATGGCACAGATAAAATTGTATCCGGACCATATCTGCTCTAGTTATGAATCATAGTTAGGACTTATAGTCCACACTCCTCATGGAGACTTTAAACACCAGCAAACAATGTTTAAGTGCTCCATGAATTAGAATTTAATGTATGTATTGGGTTGAATTGACTTAAGTACATATATTCAACTTATTTAATTACAATGAACAGAAAAATGCCATAAAATTTCCTCTTTTATGTAATCACAGTGATATGGGCTTTTTATTTTAAACTTTATTACGTATTTGACTCTAAATTTTGTTTACTGCGTAGTGCATATTTTACTTTCAACTTCCTAAATCATGAAAAATGTATGTTTAGATACAAGATCCGCCCAAATATGCAAATCATTTGAGTAAGTTCCCTTAGTACACTGCGGTATTAACAAAAGTGTAGTCACTAAATAACTGCAATGTCTGGAAAGGTGGTGCTGTATCCAAAACATGTCTTAGTTTGTAACAAGCATAATCCAAGAATCAAATCAAATACATAATAAAACAAATTAACAAAATGCTCATTTGCATTTCTAGCATATCAAGTTATGTCTGGCTTGATATGGCCATATAAAACTTTATTTGCATATCTGGAATTGCATTGTATCAAGTTATATCTGGCTTGATATGGCCATATAAAACTTTATTTGCATATCTGGAATTGCATTGTATAAAGTTGTATCTGGCTTGATATGGCCATATAAAACTGTATTTATATATCTGGACTGGCATTTCATCAAGTTATATCTGGCTTGATATGGCCATATCAAACTTTATTTGCATATCTGGAATTGCATTGCATCAAGTTATATCTGGCTTGATATGGCCATATAAAACTTGATATAATGTATCAAAGCATCTAAATCTGGCTGTATATCTGGCTTGATATGGCCATATAAAGACTGTATTTAGCCAAATATATCCAGACATCAATCCATATCTGGATTTGGAGTAAGGGCTGACTTCATGTTGTAGTGAGAAGTTTTGGCTTTGAACATATAACATGCTCCTTGCCCAAAGGAATTATATGGCACCAACACAAATTCCTTTCACATCATTTCTGATAGATGAAAGGGTGACAGGATCTCTGGTAATGATATCATCTGGTAACAGTTGTCTACTCGTATGCAAAAGTTCACAAAGTTTTCTACATTATAATGAACATCTGCTGTCGCAGACCAAGGAAACTGTAGGTGTAAACAGAACTCCATTTTCGGTGATTATGTTGGAATTGACGCAAAACCTGCATCAGCTACATTAAAATAAGTTACCAGAGCGAAAGTATGGGAGAAGAATAGATGCAACTATCATCCTTTTTCTCTTGTAGAAGAAGACAGCCAAGTTCCAATTAATGCTTTTGTAAGTTCCATCATGAAGGTGACACGGAAGTGTATGGCTAATTGGTCACGCAATCATTCCTGGAGCTTAAGTTCAGTACCCAGTCTCATGCAATGCAATTTATCTGTGCCTAGTCTGGTCAGAGAGGCTTGAAAGTTTAAGTTTACAAAAAGTCCTTGTATAATAGTACCTTCATCTTCCATCCAATCCATGGCTTTTTGAATTAATCCCATGAATATTGATGTTACATTAGTCTTTATGCTCTACCAAAGCTGCAGGGCACGTTACGTTAGAGAAAATTTCCCGCTGCTTCGATGAACTTTGAAGATTTACATTCCTACTTCTGATGATATTTTGCTACCTTCGGCCATCGTATGACTCTTTCCAAATTTTGACACAGCTCAGGCGTCATTGCCATCGTTTCTCCGTCAATTGTGTCAGCATTTACTTGATTTGCGAATATAAAAGATGAGTACTCATCGCTGTTCCTAGTTGCTACGATGCAATACAAAGATGTGATGTATACCATAAGCATGCACAGCTGTACAGTACATTACCATATAAACAGTGCACACTAACAACACCACACAAAACCAATGCACTTGTTTGCCAGTTAACGCTCGTTGTGATGACGTCCCTGTATCAGGTGACATGTCACCTGTTACAAAGGACTTTGATTGGTTTATTTGGTGAATATCGTGGAGCAAAGGGAGATACCTCCTACAATGTTTACCACCAGAGTAATAAATTAGTTCTTCACAAATCTGATGTTTATTCTCAACTTAACACTTCCTGAATCATCAAAACATCGCGAATTGTGACGTAAGCACTCATATACACTAGAACTTTGGTCCAAACCTTGGTACTTAATAGGTGCAGCTAAACAGAACGATATCGAGCCTGCTCTGAAGGACTAGGACTTTTGGGGTTGCACTACTATAATTCCAGTATTTTCACCAGCTCAGCGAAATTTCTTTCTGCCACCGCAGGATTAACTAAGCCATTCATAAAGTATCTCACGCAAAAGAAGGGCTAATTATAAAGTTATTAAAATTTCGATAACAGTGTAATTTTGTGTCGTCCGACTCTTCTACCTATTTAAATGAAAAACATATACAGCCTCGAAGACGTGATTTTAAAAAGACCAATCGGTGAAGGTATTTGCGAAATGAAGTTTATTCACATATCTTCGTTTCGTTTCATTTACTTGTTTTGCACAACATTTGATTCGTGCATAATACAGTAAAGTGCCAGATGAGATAATACATAAACATGATGTGAAGGAAGTAAGCTAAAAATACTAGGGGGCTTGTCGGGAGCTTACTCCCTAAAGTAACAAATAGAGAAAAACAAACACACAATAACTGAACAAAAGTTGCAGAGAAGATTTCATACCATCCTTAAACCGGGCGACCCCTTTCCCACAAAAAGCTCCCCCAACCACCCCATCCCCCTCCCCAATTAACACACATGCCTCTTCATAAGTTAAATTACGGTACCGTCCTTCAAGTTAAAGTAATAAAGTAAAAATTGAATAATACAGTATAAATTTAATTAATACACGCTGATGTAATATTTTACGAAATTTTTCTTAAATGAGTGTATGCTTGGCTTAGAGATCAAAGTGTCTGGTAAAGAGTTCCAGCTGTTACTACTCGGTAACGTAAAGAATTTTGTGGAAAGCGAGAAAGGGTGATGAGGTTTCGTAACAAATGAGCATGACAGGTATCGTATCCGTGTTTAAAACTATTTTGCTCGAAAAAGTGCTAAAAACTGCTAGAGATTAGATTAGACATTATTCAGAAACTATACGTAAAGCACGAAACCCCGATATTTACTATATCATGCAATTTCAAAAGATGCAAGGACTTAAAAATAAGGCTGGTTCAAAAAATGTGCCTAACGGCTCTCTTCTGCAAAATAAACAAACTTTTTACATGACAGGAGCTAGCACCAGATCAAATTTCTTACAATAAATAAACTCATTCATCGCAAAGTTCCAGTGCAGAGTAGCTACGTACAAGTAAAGCATATGTAGCGCCATTTATGCAAAAATTGTAGTACTTACAGTTTGATTGTGATGCTGCACATCTGCTTTGGCCGTCCTACTCGCATTGGTGTTTGCATATGTTCTACAACTTTTGCCTTGATAGCTCTCCATAAAAGAACAGATTATGTATATTTAATGCATACGTAAGATAAAAACTCCATAACGTGTACTTAGCCTAGCTCAGCACTAGCCTCAACAGGCGCGATTGCGCGAAATCTTAAAGTGCTATGCATACATTAGCATTTTCCGACAGCACCACTCTTTACAATGATAAACCCGTTACGTTCTATACCGTAAATAACCGATGGCTCAACTTATTGCTAACAAAGGGAAGGATGGTGTCAAGAAAGGTTTCGTACTTATGGCCCATTCTCGTCTTTTCATGACTATATGCTCAGGTTCGATTGACTAGTATACTTTGCTCACAATATGTTGCCGTACCCGTATATATAACGATAGCACACCATGCATTATTCATGCAGACAACAACATACATGTACGTACAGTAACACATTGTAAAATACATCCGTTACAGCTAATGAAAGACATCGCCCGAACTCTCAGTCTACATGTTGTTATATACTTCAGAAGACAACACGAGACTTGACAAGATGGCTGCCAGTTTCCATCCTGTATATTCTTTGATACTGTAATAGATGGCGCTATACAATAATACAATACCATGACATCTCCCCTTTTAAGATACATTTATGTGAGAGATATAAGTACGATACTGCATTACTTCAATTCAGTTAATATTCACCAACTTGATAATCTGTAATAAAACTTACAGCAGGAACAATACATCTGAATGTTGTCTGGTTTTTGTTTTTTCCTTTTCTACATAAAACATAGCATAAAAAGCAAATAATATAATTCCGGAAGGATATACAATCTTGATCACAAAGCTTCACTGATCTGAACAACCTGCACAGGCAGTTCATACGGGTTTCACTTTCCTAAGTCTACCACTTCTGGTTGTTCTAACTGGTTCCACTTCAGGTTGTGGATCTCTGTTTCCCTGAAGGGTATAATCATGATAATCAAAATCATCAAAATCATCAGAATCATACATCTCAGTGACTACTTCCTTTGAAGGTCTAATTACACGCCTGTTCCTCCTGAGATCAACTCCTTTTACACAAACAATATATGATCTTGGGTTCTTTGTTTGTCTTACAAGTTACAACAACACTTTTTTCCCATTGACCATTGGCATTTTGTACTCTGACTATTTCTCCTGGGGTTAATTAAGGGACGCAATGGCTTAGCATGACGGTCATACTGTTTTTTCTGTATGGCTTGCTACTGTTGAAGGTAAGGTTTACCACTTTTTGGCAATTTAGGTTTCAACAATGATGGTTTTGTTGGGAGGAGTGTTTTTGTCCGCCTTCCCATCAACCTCTGTGCAGGAGATCCTGCGTCTCCCTGGGGAGTATTTCGAAGATCCAATAATGCCAAATACGGGTCTTTTTTGTCATGTTTAGCCTTTTTGAGAAGATTCTTAATGGTCTGAACAGCGCGTTCCGCCATACCATTGCTTTGCGGGTAATGGGGTGGGCTAGTTGTATGAGAAAACCTGTACTCAGAGGCAAACTCTCTGAACTCTGAGGATGCGAACTGTGGACCATAATCGCTAATAACCACATCTGGGATCCCATGCCTTGCAAATTGACTCCTTATCAAATCAATGACATATTTTGAAGCTGTACTTCCTGTTAGTCTAGATATTTCCACAAACTTGGAGTAATAATCTATCAAAAGTACATAATTCTCATTATACAAATAAAACAAATCAATACCAACTTTCTGCCACGGAAGATCAGGTACTTCATGGCTTTGCAAAGGTTCCCTTTGCTGTGACCTCTGAAACTTGTTACATGTAGTACATTTTGATACAAAATCTGTTAGTTGTGAGCTCATGTGAGGCCAAAAGAGTGACTTTCTGGCTCTCTTTCTACAATTTTCGATACCTTGGTGACTGCTATGTATTTTAACTAGCATGTCTTTTCTCAATGATGATGGTACAATAATTCTTACACCTCTTAACAAATAACCATTTTCAATGGTTATATCATCTCTATACTGCCAATACTCACTTAGCTGTGGATCAATTTGATCTTTACTACTTGGCCATCCCTCTTTTACAGTCTGACTGAGGGACTGTAGAGTTGCATCTTTCTCTGTTTCCACCTTTATTTCTTCAAGAATTTCACTACTTATTGGTTTCTGTTCAACAGTGTGTACTTCAAAACTCTCATGTTGCTTTTCTGAACATGAGGCAGGAGCTCTGCTCAATGCATCTACAATAAACAACTCTTTGCCGGGTTTATACTTGGCAATTATGTCATACTTCTGCACTTTAATCATCATCCTCTGAATACGAGGTGGGGCTGAAGCAAGTGGCTTCTTATACAAACATTCTATACGTTTGTGGTCTGTTTCCACAACAACATTTGGCTTTGCATAGATATATTCATGAAATTTGTTAGTACCATACACAATAGCTAACATCTCGTTCTCGATCTGTGCATAGTTCCTCTCAGTTTTGTTGAGGGAACGAGATGCAAAGGCTACCGGGTGTCCTTCTTGTAACAAACATGCACCTAAGCCATGTTTTGATGCATCTACTGATACCACTGCTGGTTTCTCTGGGTCATAGAATTTCAAAACAGGGGACTCTGTCAATGCTTGCTTGATTTTCCTTAAGCAATCCTCATGCTGCTCGTCCCATACCATGCAACATCCTTTTCTAGTAGTTGTCGAATAGGGGTATTAAGGGTAGATAAATTGGGAATAAATTTGCCTACATAATTCACCATTCCCATGAGTCTCTGAAGTGCCTGTTTGTCTTCAGGTGCTGACATTTCCAAGATAGCTTGAATTTTCTCAGGATCAGGGGATAGGCCCTTAGAACTAATAATAGGACCTATATATTTCACATGTGACTGGGAAAGTTTTGACTTTGCCTTAATCAATGTAAGGTGACTTTCTTGAGCCCTCTGCAATACTTTGAGAAGTCTTCCGTCGTGCCCTTTCATGACTTTGCCCCAAATGAGAATATCATCCATTATTACTTCAACACCTGGAATACCCTCAAAAATTTGATTGACCCGTTTCTGAAACACTTCAGGCGCCGAACCTAAACCAAAAGGTAATCTGCAAAATTGATATCTGCCATATGGCGTATTAAACGTAACATAGTGTCTACTACTTTCATTAAGCTTAACCTCCCAAAATGCATGACCTGCATCTAGTACAGTAAACAAATTTGCATTAGACAATTTCGAAGCTACATCGTCTACAGATTTCAAAGGGTGGTGCTCCCTTTTAATAGCCTGATTTAACTGTTTCGGATCAATACATATTCGTACAGCACCATTTGTTTTCTCCACAATAGCCATACCATTGACCCAGTTAGTTGGTTCTGAGACCTTTCTAATAACCTCAAGTTTTTCCATACGATCAAGCTCATTTTTTTACTTTTTTTTTGAGTGCATGCGCAATTCTTTTCGGTGGCTGCACACTTGGTTGAGCATTCTCATCAATTCGAATGGTATACTCAACTTCTAAGGTTCCTAGGCCATTAAATACTTCGGGATAGCTTTCTAGGATCTCCTCAGGTGTGACTGTGGTGGTACTGTTACCTGCCGCGTCAACTGAAAATAACCTGCTGATCAGTTGTAGGGTGAGACATGTTGAAAGCCCTAATACCGGCGTAAGGTCTGCCTCTACGATTTGAAACTCCACAAGGTGGTACTTGTCTCCATGGAACACCCACAGGTGCTGCTTACCTAACGTGGTGACTCGATGTCCTGTGTACGAGACCAATTTTGTCTTTGACTGTTTCAGGTTCTCGTCTGACAGAGTGTCATAGATGCTCTTGGGCAAAGTATTACAGTCTGTTCCAGTGTCGAGTTTAAGCTTGACCAGTGTATCATTATTGCCAATGGGTAAGTCTATGTGCCAGTCATCACCGGGTAGTTTTTGCTCCTTGACCATTGAAATGAACAATTCTTCGTCTGAATCGCTACTCCTCTCCTCAACATTATGGACTGATTTCTGGTTTCTGGGCCATTTATCCTTCTTTGGGGATTTTGTTTTTGTTCTACACATTGATTCGAAGTGTCCAAACTTCCCACACTGCATACATTCTTTACCATAGGCAAAGCACTGTCTTGGCCCATACCTACGACCACATTTGCCACAGTCGAAAGTATCACTGCCCTGGTCTGTTGTGGATTTGTTAGGCCTACTTCTGTTACTCTTAATTTAAGGTTGGAGGATTTGTGAGTAGATCTATCGACTTGACATGTATTTACGTTATTTGTGTTGCTTTCTTGTGGAGACTGAGCTTGAACATGACTGATTTCTGCTGCTCTACATGTTTGAACAGCTTTGTCCAGTGTTAGGTTTTCATCTCTTAGCAGCCTAGCCCTAACCAGGTCGTTAGTAATGCCACACACTATCCTATCGCGAATTAGTGAATCGCATAGATCGCCGAACTCACATGACTTTGCTTTGACACGCAAGTCTGTTACATATGTATCAATTGATTCGCCTGGTAGTTGATTTCTTTTGTTGAATTTGTGACGTTCATATGTGATATTTTTTCTTGGGTTACAGTACTTTTCCAGCTGTTGTAATATCTTACAAGGATCTGTTTTGTCTTCGTCGTTGTCCCATTGGAAAGTGTTGTAGATTTATACACTGTCCGGACCAGCGACATGAAACAGGGTCATTGCCTGTACATTTTTGCCTTTCTTATCGAGACCAGTCGCCACAGAGTAGATTTCGTATCTCTGCTTGAATCTTCGGAAGTTTTCCGCAAGATTTCCACTTAAATTTAGTTGAGGTGGTGGGCTTTATCTCCATTCTGACGCCATGTTATATACTTCAGAAGACAACACGAGACTCGACAAGATGGCTGCCAGTTTCCAACTTGTATATTCTTTGATACTATAATAGATGGCGCTATACAATAATACAATACCATGACACATCTTACCATTAGTTGGTACATTATAATTGCCGTGAACTTAGACATATAATAACTATTCACTTCAACGACGGACCGTTCTTCGAAAAGTTAGCCAAAAACTGTGCGTGAACAAGGCCTCAAATTTAAGGATTTCTTGATTTTTACTGAACCATTTGAAGTGGCCGTTGCATATTTCTACTATTTAATTTAATTACGATGTAATTATTGTGAAACTGTAAGTGCTGCAATTGTAACTTAAACTGAAAAGGCGGCTTTAACTTGTATTCAGATCATTACGTATCCCAGTGTCTACACTTAAATTTAAGGTATACGTTATTCACTTATAACCTACTATTTTAAAGTTGAAATAGATCAGTACTGGCTTCACAGCTGTTTGCAGGACATATTGAGGTAGGGGTTGCAATACTGAAGAGTTACTTACAAGAAATTCTCTGAAATTCTCTAAAATTATTTGCAGATGTCCGAATTTATCTACCATCTCCAACTGCTTTACAAGATGAGCACGTGGTTACTATTGGCTTTGGAAATATGACAGCAATAAACTTCAACAAAGCATTGACGAATGAAGAAAAGAAAAATGTGTCTACCAATCTTGCAGTTTTCGGTACCATGATCCCGTTTCTGGCATCAGAGGAGAGAGGTTGTACCGAGGTAACCTTCCAAGATACTCTATTTATATCCGGAGAAAAACATATCAAAGTGAATTTGCTTCTTCCTTTTGGTATAGACGCTGACAAACTCGTTAGGATAGAAGATGGTAAAAAGAACGAGATTCGTTTCAAAAAAGATAGCTTACTTTTTGAGGCTACTGGAGAGCAGCAAGGACCTTGTGAACAAATTTTTCAGCATGTGATCGATGACGTAAAGGAATTCGAAAATGAACGTCAAATTTCTAGAACCGGTCAGGACTTTTCCGTCTGTGATAGATTCCCTGACCTTGATGTTGATTTCTGTAATGTTTACAGAGATCCGTTGTATAATCAGGTTCTGAAAGAGGCAGGTAACAATGTGTGCAATTACTTGAAGCCAACTAGTGACGTACAGAACTGCGAAAGTAACTTCCACGTGAAGGCAATTTCGCAGCAAATGAGGGATCTTCTAATGCTTGATGACGAAACGAATGTACTTGAGGCAGACATTCAAAGGGGAACATTTGATATTAGACTTGTTTTTCCTTGCATTCAGTGAAAAGAAAGAAGTGATCATTGAAACGTTGAATACAATTCCTCAGCCTAGGTGATATGATTTTTGGTGTTGACATTTCAAGAAATTAAACCTTATTGAAACCCCAATTCTCTATTAATGAATCATTTTCCTTATACTACACTTTGTATTCCTCAACAGTAGAGCTTTAGAACTTTTCGTATGTATTTTTCATTCATGTTAGTTAGGACCTCGTAGTGGAAAAGAGAAATGGCTATGAGAAGAGGCATTTTTTAGTTTCTCACACCATGCATGTTCAAGTGTTTTCACAAATAATGTTACATAGCTTCAAATCTAAACCTTACATTTTTGCTCCTTACGTCTATCCACGATCCTTAATTTTCTTCATTAATTTGTGCTGGAAATAAGCCACGTTAACTTACTGTGAAGAAATGTTTGTCCTCGTTTTAACTTCATTTCGTTAGAAATTCGGCAACACACATCTTCAAATGCCGTTGTCTTGTTACAATTTTAATTCAGCAGCGTTAACTTGATCAAAGGTTCCTATGCTTTGTAAAGGACTTGTATCAACTTGTTAACGAGTACTAGGCTGTAAAGGGTGAGCGGTGCTGACAGTTCATAAGGTATGTTTTTGTGAGTCTCTCTCCTTCTGTACCCCATTTTTCTTAGTGCATTGATTTCAAATGTTCCAAATAAGAAAATAAAAAGATCAGAAACCACATAAGAAGTAGAGATTGGTGTGACAAATTTTTAATTAATGCCTTTTGCTTCTTAAGTTCGACATCTAAGTTTATATGACCTTAAAGTGGACTTTTGTATTATTTGTACACATTACTTCCAGTGTTCTTTGAAATGACATTTCATTACGCTCTACCTTCGTATCCCAAGTTCTAATGTGAATGGGGCTGCCCGGCGTTTTCGTCTTACCGATAGAGGGCGCTCTCATATAGTTTCTATTAGAATCCCTTTATTCGATATACTATATAGGAACCCTAGTTCCTACAAAGATATTACAAACATAGATCACCCAATCCGTGCAGTATATCATGTAAAAAAAGTTATATTTTAAATAAGATGCAAGTCTCGAGACGCGAATGTGATACAAAACGGAAACAACGTAAGGATTTGGTGCATAGATACCATTAAACTCCTATAACTACACTGTAAGACGTGCTGACTCTGCATGGAGGCTCAATTCCTGGGACAGAAGTGTGAATTTAATATGTGCGTCATTCTATTCAGTGATCTGCGTACAAAACTAAGGACGCGTTACAGAAAATTCCATTGTTAAAAGAGTTGACTTGTGTGCACATTAACAAAGCGTACTATACGCGCATAATACATTTCTCTGTGAATTGCCCGGATGAATTGACTCACACTACTGCGCTCTTGGAAAACGAACTTTAAGACTTTAAATGCATGTATTACAAGGTGCACTAGTGAAGATACCATAGAAACAGACCAATCAGTGGGTTCATGAACTTAAAACCAGTCACTGCGCGTTCATGTTCAAAAGTACTTATTTGGAAAGCCTAGAAGAAGAGAAAAGTGTTCCATGTAAGTGGAATTTAGCCGAGCGACATATCTTTGGCTCGGGCTGCAGTGAGTTGGCTACTTGGCCGCTACTGACAGGCCCATATTAAGGATGTAGTCTTCTTTTCTTCAAGGTATGTTAACACTCCTGATAATTATCCCTTGTTTACCTTTGGTAACACCTCCCTGCTCAGAATCAATGCTTTGCGGCATACTAAAATCGGGGAGCTCTTTAATATTCAGCTTCAACAGCAACTTATGAGAGAGTACGTATACCTAGACGTAATAAGCGATATTTTGTTTTGTTCGCGGTCGCGCTTAAGTTCCGCGCAACTGGTAGGAACCATATGAGAGCGCCTTCCGTTAATTTTTACTCGGCTGGGCAGCCCCACTAGATAGGCCTACCAAAGAGGGTGAATGACAGCCCCAAATTTCGGATCTATGTATGAAAGAATCGAAATGTTTGCAAAGATCCAATGAAAACGGTAGCATACTAAACGAGATACTGTTTAACAAAATGCAAGGTCCTCTGTTCACACTTTGTACAACTTTGTGTATGTGCATGTGGAACTTACATAAAAGTCGTACACATTTTTGTTATTATATGAAAGTGGCAAATAAACTTGTTATTTTCAAATTAATCTGTAAAGTATTTGTATACTATTGACTTTTCCCCTCAAGAGGTACCAGATTGATCATTATACAAAATTAAAGCGTTTAACACTTGTATGTCACTCCAGAAAAACAATTACCCCTCTTTAAAATGAACCAGTCAGGGCCCTCTTTACGGGAGAAAGACTTACAAAGCACACATGGAAACCGCTAGGAACATCGAAGAGCGCGAGGTGCTTGAAAGTCTGCACGAACCCTCCTAGAACATAGCATACATCAAGACTCGATGGGGTATGATCAGGGAGGTGATATTAGACCTCCCTGGTATGATCATATACCCACAGAAAACTGTATCGGCTCGTGAAGAGCTTCGTTTACTATTGAAGGTGTCTCAAGTCATGGGAAGATATGGACAAGGTTTTGGGAATGCAAAACTATATAGTAACGCTCGCCCCAAGATATTAAAGAGTGTATTCATGCTTTATGTCATGGGAACTTTTAATCCCTTTTCTTTTTCTCCAGGGTCAATTTGTCGCTCACCCCCATCATCAAACACTGATTACGTAATCAAGCCAATACAATCTCTGTCTTAAAACATGTGTAAGAGTAAAAGTGAGATGCTAAAGCTTTACTGATATTTCGCCATGTTACATTTTCTTCTTACTTAAAGAGCATCAAGTCCCTTACCCCGCGGAGCGGACGAAGGTTTTTCGTTCAGCTCATCGCTGCGAAAAACAAACGTCCGCAGGCTTTGGAAACAAATTCTTTTCATCTGCGTAGAAATCCAACGTAAACTTCATTTACATAGCTCTAAGGTGATTGGATGAAGCAACAGTACGTAGAGTCACAGTGGTCAATGCAACTCGACACCATCCTGGTATTCCCTGGCACCGTGTGTGTGTATACACACAGTACAGGGACTCCTCAACTAATTACTAACAACCTACCACTCAGCCACGAGAAAAGACTGTTCGATATCTTTCAACCGAAGATTATTTGTCAGCTTCTTATCGAACTCTTTGATATCAATTGTCATTGTTTGTAGGAGATTGTCCATGATCAAGACTTTCATCTAAATTAGCAGCTTTAACGGACGAAATGTATTTTGGTTTAAACGAAATTGTGGTCAACGTAGCGTTGCAAAGATCCGAGTCACTGAGCACCGCCTTCCTTAGGAATAGACCAATTGCCGTTCATGCTCATGAATATTAAGTTCATCAACTTTGAGGCTCAGTGAAAGGAATTTATGGCTATGGCTCTGAGGGGCGGCAGCCTACAAAATGGGCGTCAGCCACAGAGGCGCTACGTAGGCTACAAGTCCCTATACACAGTAAAATTCTCCCTTTCCTTCAAGTACCATATCCAATTCAAACAAAAGTTCATGTCTAGTGACTTCCATGTCAAAGCTGCGGAAGCCTCTACCGAGTTTAAACTGCTTGATGAAAATCATATCAACACAAAACAGTATATGAGATTAATTGGGAACACAAATGGCTCCATAAGGGGTCATCGGCCAACCAGAGCGAAACTACTGCAGTTACCAGTTGTATTTAACGAAATGATCATATTACAATTTCTATTTTGGTGATGTGATGGCCCCTGAAATGAACGTATTATGCATCCTTTAATCTTGGTACGTTAGTCAAACTACAGAGTTCAACATATAGTTACGAGGTGCATAGAACATTCATTTCATGAAATACTCCGCTTGTAAAATAATCTTAGTTTCCAGGTATTTGCATTGGAAATGATAGCCGAAGGAGGGTAGTACTTTTCCGAAGTGTGTTATTTTCTTGCATCTTTCTGACGGTCCACAATTTCTGCAACATACTTTGAAGAAGTGTTTTTCTTATTATCAATACCTTCCGATAGCAACTTTCGGAGAAGCACAACAGCAGAAGTTGAAAGCTGTTTACAAATTACCAGGTAAAAGACTGGCTTTTTGAGTGGCATGTTGATTTGTTGGGCAATTGAACGTATTTTGATGGAGATTCTGAATGCAGGTTTTATTATGAAAATCTTACTTAATGAAAATTTGGGCGCGCTTCGCGCGCATGCGTCACGATTTACAATCAATCTCATGAACATTATTGAGGTAATTATACCAGACACAGTTCCATGGGAGCTAGGGCGCTTTAGCCCCCCCACTCCAATTTTTTTATAGACTAATATTGGTGAAGACATAGATATACTCAGAAAATATTCCAAACGTCTATTTATCAGGCCCGTAGCCAGTAAGTTCTGTAACGATTTTTTCTATAACTTCAAAAAATTTCGCGCGCTACGCGCCCTTTCATCTCTAGTTCTATCTAGTGGTAACTCCCCCGTTTCAAACAAATTGGATTTCAACGTTTCCACAAATGTTGTTCTTCCGTGTAGGCGTGATTCTAGAGAAACACAAAAATGCATGCATCATTCCGAAGTTCTTCCCTCTTTTTCCTAACTTTTAGAAGATTCTTTCTTCAGCCTCGCCATCGTGGCAAACATATTTTGTAAGAAAAAGATCTTTCAGTTTTCGTAGGAGATCCTTAATGGGTAAGATAAAGAATGTAATCCCCGACGACGACTATGCAGTCAACCGAACAAATTTCTTGTTTTTGTCCAGATTCTTCAATAAAGCCCAAACTTTTTCAACTTTCCTTAATGAAAATTCAATATAACCCCAAATTTTTCGGCACGTTTCGCGCGCCTTATATTTTGAGTTCGGCAACCCATTGCATCTGTCTGGACTTAGAGTAGCTGGCCCCCAGTCAGGGCGCTTCCCCCATGTCGGCAAATCAAAGCACCACCCCTGGCTGAGCCTGCGTGCAGGTTTTTCATTTTGGCATTGAAGTATACCCCCAAATTTCGGCGCGCTTCGCGCGCAATCCTCACAATCCACGTTGTATAACTTGAACATTATAAGCCCAACGTACCAGTGACCTTTTATAGCATAAACTTGTTCTACATTCTGAAAACGCGCTTGTTAGTCCTAAACCCTTTTTGCTATACCTGTCTGGGAGGTCTAGCATCATTTTTCTGCACCTATACTCTCCCTCCCGCCCATTGCTTATTGTTCGTCTGGATTTTCGGTCAAAATTGGTAAAAATACGATAGATGTAAAGTGCTTGGTGTCATACTCTATATTATTATTTAGATGCCAGTCATTGCTCCATTTTGTATTATTGATCCAGAGCTTCCAGGAGGCCTATACAGGTATATGCCAGCAATAGATGCCAGAATAGAAAGCATTAAAGTAGTCAAAAGGTGTGTGTGGGGGGGGGGGGCTTCAGGAGGTTTGTTGACAACGTATTCTTCTCTTAGACAACATACTTTCTACTTTCACCAAATCTTAGTATTCACTAAATTATGGACATTTTCCAGCCACATATGATCAGTTCCAAAAGTATCTGAAGAAAGCACCATTTCGCATCTAAGCACCCTTACCTTTGCAAAAATTTCTCAAAGGGGAGGGGGACACCCCCTCCCATTAGGCCTAACCACCAGGACGACACCTTTATGAAGTGACAAAGGAAGGATCACCACTGCTGTATCATACAAAAGTAATGCCCATAAAAAAGAAAATGCAATTTACGGGCTGCCACTCTTTTGGAAAAAGAATCAAACCAGTCGGAAAAATTAGAATTCATTTAATTATGGACATTTTCTAGCCATATATGATCAGCTCCAAAAATATCTCAAAGATAGCTCCATTTTGCATTCTAAGCAACCTTAAATTAACAAAAATTTCTTAAAGGCGAGGGGTCAACCCCTCCCCTTAGACCCCTCCCCCACGACGGCACCTTTATGTAGTGACAAAGGAAGGATCCTCACAGCCGTATGTAAACGCAGGGCGCATAAAAAAATGGTGCAATTTACGCGCCACCATTCAGTTGGAAAATATTTCTATCCACTCGGAATTTGGGACCTTCACACCCCCCAAACATATGACCCTAGCTACGGCCCTGCGTGGTGGTTGTATTGACGTACTTTTTATTACGCTGAGTAACCCTTATTTCAGGGCTTTATGTCATAAAAGTGTGACTGGGAGCTACATGACCATGCTTTGAAAGATATTTTAATTAAGGTACCTATAAAACCTTTCAATAACAATTTCCCCTTGCTTCTCCACATTTGAGATCTGCCATTGTATTAGGTGGTACTCATTGCGGGTGCGCGCGAAGTGCGCAAAGGAGAAAAATGCGGCATTGATTGATGTTTGAAATTAATGTTTTTCCTACATTTTACATGACTGCAAAAATTGACAAATATGTTGAAAATTCCCTCATAATTTCTCTGGTTTCTCTTTCTTTCGTTCATTTTTTAACTTATTTTCAATTTATTTTAAAGGTCTAGGAAAAAAGTGGGGGAAAGTGCCCCCACTTGCCCCCCTCGTTATCCCGCCTATGATATCACCCAACAACATTGTATAAAAGGCAGTGTAAATATTGACCAGTTGTGAATTCCTGTTTCTTAGTGTACACTTTTCCATAGGGGGACTCGGACTCGGTCTCGGAGCTTGTGACTCGGAGTCGGAAGGTGAGGACTAGACTACACCACTGATGGGCACACGGATGGAGGTGCTGTTCTTAAATGGCGTTAATTTGGGCTGTCTTAAAAATGACAAAAAAAAACTAGGCCTTCTTCCGAGAAATTTGTTAGTTGCACCTAAATATTTTTCATGACACAATTAGCACATGACACAATATGACACAATTAGCACAATTACATCGAACTTAATGTGGATTTAGTATTAAGCTGGAAATGGGTTTTAAAGAGTTGCATAGCGCTCCTACGTAGGAACACTTTCAGAATTTCTCCAAAGATACATTCTGTGGAAGCTTTGAGTTGTCTTCAGTGATCACTGCCAGTACCATGCGCACACAGTAGGTCCGGTTGATACGAAATTTATTTTGCGTATCTAAATATCATTCTTTGTCGGGGATATGTATCTAACCTCTGTAAATATACAGCAATGAGAAAAGAAACAGAACCTGTCCTTGACAGTAAAATCTTTTTCCATGACGCTAGAGAAGTACGATAAGTTTTAGACATCGCTGGTTGACCACTATTAATCCACACTCATATAAATAAGCTGCAGCTAACTTGAGACCATGAAAGTTTAAAGGAGCTGGGTAGCCGCCAAAACAGAATAAATTCTCTGACCCGCCGACTTCGTTACGTCACATCCGGTTATGGTTCTTGGTTTATCGATTTCATTCGAAACCGATGAAGCCATCAATACATTGTGTTTAGCACAGTATACAACTCACAGCATGCGCACATTTGCGTTGCGTGTTTCAGTGCGATAAATTTAACTGAAGAGGAATTAAGACACACGACTATTTCGTTCATCATCTGCTGAAGGTTCATGGACATTATTATCAATTTTGCAGGTAATTGAAACTGCTTTTTCCGATCAATGACTTTGTTTTTCGTGGTAGATCTAGGCGCTAACGCTAGCCTAAGTTAGGCTAACGTTAACACTGCTATCGATCAGAACCGTTACAAATAGAAACGATTAAAACATGTCTTGCTAGAAGAAATGTAATGTAGCAAACTAGAAATTCAAAAAACAAATTGTCTAATCTCTTGCAAGTGGAAAATTAAAAATCTAAAAAAGCATATAGAACTGGTATCACTAAATTACATTGGCAAAAATTATTTTAAATGAGAATTTAAAACGTATTAAGAGGAATATTTTCAATATTAGCCTCACACTGAGGGTAAACGTCTCGTTTGGCATGACGTTTTCATTTCGGAAGTACGCCACTACCCAGCTTCTTTAAAGTGGTGTGTTGCTATATTGCAATGAGACATAACGGTTACTGATGTCAATAACTTTATTGAAACCCTTAATAATGCAATGTTATAACGCTTTAAGGTGTCTACGGTGGTTAGAGGTAGCTGAATCGATAGGCTAAGCTCTATTCCATGACAAAGCCTTTTCGTACAGGGAGTTTGACTAGAATCTCCTCTAAAATTCTAGCAGCATGTTTTATACAATTTCTTTACAGTTGCTTATGTAATGAAAGAAAACACACTCCATTCACTGAATATTATCTGTGCATCATCAGAATTACAGCGTGTACCCTCCTATATATGTGTCTTGTAAAGGAATGAACTGCGTTGGTGTGGCTTGACTCAGTAAAGCATCCCATAACTGTTTATTCTTTTTTCGTGTGATTTCTGGGTTTTTTTAACTAATTTTACATTCCGGGATAAAACGACGCGAAATACCTCTGAGAGAAGCACGATAGTCACACGACCCGCGGCACCATATGGTATTATTCGCTGATCTGCAATGTGTGGACTCTGTAAACTTTCATCACAGACTCAAATTGCAGTGTGCTGATAGGAAACTTTCAAGATTTAGCTGAAACTAAAATGTAGGGAATATAAGTGTTACTTAGTCGGTGTAAGTGCAGCAGACTTTTCTCGGGTTACTTTTTGTTGTTCTATAAGACTACGTTCTTGTAAGGCAGGTATGCTAGTGCCAGAATGTGTGCTGATCGCATTTATCACCCGTTATTTGAATTTGTTGGGATAAAAACGGGGACGGTTTCTTCAGACTGTTTTAGAACAAAAAGGTTCCTAACCACATGTTTTTTAATTAATATTTTTTTCATTTATTAATACATTTTATTTCGTTATTCATTTATCTGAATACATGCAAATTTGATTGCAAATGCAGAAATTGAAAACAGAAGAACAACCATGGAGCTACCAGAAACAGCACCTGGAAGAAGAAATAAAACACAAAACTTTCAGGCATTCAAGCAGTCATGTACTTCAAACAGGGCAATTGTCTTCTACTTGACATTTTACTTTATTTTCGAAATTTGTTTAGGATTTATCCTAAATTCTAAGGTTGCTCCTATTGAACGGTGCTAGGCTGGAAGGTTGGTCGACACTTTAATATTGCATGGATAGGATGAATTTATGTTAGCTGAGCCTTCCCAGGTGGCTTAACTGTACCAATCACTATGGCAGCTGGCTGTCGGTCATTTTGAAAAATATCTATTGGAACACAGTTAGGCGAAAGTAGATGTTATTTCCATTCCTTTATAATTACGATCGGGTCTCGTCATCATCATCTATGGTTCCTCAGCAATTCAGGTCCAATTCCTAGGTCAACATTCCCCTTAAATATTTTACTTACTATATTTGTCAATGTTCAACAACTTTGTTTGGATGGGAAAGCGATTCAGAAATGAAGTAGAAAAGGTTTCAAAATTCCTAACAATAGACCTTTTTCCAAATAGCAGTCACAAAGGATTGTGGGATAGTTTTTGTGTGTCTTTATTTTTGTCAATGGCATTTTACTGTGGATAAGAATGATGCAGACCAAAATGCTATCCCACAATCCTTTGTAACTGCTATTTGGAAAAGGGTCTATAGGTTATTTTTATAATTATCCTTTAAAGAATTGTTTAAGTTATGTAGAGATAGAACCAGGAGAACCTTTATTAAAACATCCGAATTTTCAAAGAATTCCTACGGAAATTTGTAAACGTTTTGAAAAGTACTTTAAAAGTGTAAAGGATATTCATCATTCGTTGGAATTTCTCTTTCTGTAAAACCTTTAATAGAGCCCTTGAGGATCGCCATAAAGTGTAAAGAATCTCAAAGTTTGTACAGAATTTTTACAGACTATACTTGATGAAATCTTGAATATTACATACATTCTATAAAGAACTCTGAAATTTTATAGCTGTTATACAAACGTTTCATTACAAGGTCTTGTGGAATAGAATTTTGGTTTGACTTTAGCCACAGTAAAGTGTACCTACTTAGCGATACACTGAAATGTAAAATTGCTAATAGTTCATCACAATAATCTTATTAACTCAGGGGAATTCCTTTTAATATATAAGCAGCTTTTGTAAATCTTTAATTTTGCGTGAGTTCTTCTAAAGAATACTAAAAACTAATTTATTTAAATTTCTTGAAACTTGCTTTCGAGAGGCTGTCAGCGCTTTAGCCCGGGGGATGCTTCACCTTCCCAATAATTTTCAGTGTGAAGTTTCCTTTCAAAAATTGTCATTTGCTGTGCCTGAAAATGGTAAAAATACTTCATACCAAGAAAATGCGCACATCCAGGAGTTAGATCTCAAAACCAATTTAAGAAATCTCCCGACTGCCCTGTTGTATGATTGTTCTATTGAAAGTATTTTGATCTGTCAGTAATTATAAGGTAAATGTTGAATTAAGTATTTGATTCACACATGAACGAGAAATGAGATCAAAGGCCGTTAAAGCTTTTACATGTGATCCTTGTAACAATATAGGTCTATTAGTTCTAAAATCGTATTCAAGAACGAGTCAGAAAATTGCAAGCAAAAGTATCAACCTGTGCACCCTGGTGTATTTGATGCTACTTACCCTAATTTCTTCCAAGGCTATGCACTTTGAAAGGCTGGATAATATCTTCTAGATTGAAACATCTAATCGCGCAAAGCGTTCCGATTTGAACAAAGATATGAAAATCAAATACGGTATTGCTCACAGAGGAACCAATAGAACACCAAACGCATACTCTGGCGTTTTACAAACACATGTATCAAAAACGCAAAACTTACACTCAACAGATCAATCAAATGAACGTTGTAGCAACGGGTACCTCACAAAAGTTTAATTGTAACTCCCAATACATTTATAGTTTTTCAAAGATTTTGGGACATCTTTCAACAATGTTGGACTTTTAATCTGACCAATCTGTCATGGAAAGTCGAAGCTCTTGTCAAGGGATTATGATAATAACAGCCTTTTATGGAACGTGGTTAATTGATAATGCTTTTCGCGAAGCTGAATTAGTTTTACCAAATATGCAAAGCAAATTATACAAACCATTACATTAAATGTAATGTTCTTCTTTTCAATCTCGTAAACAGACGTGAAACTTGCCCTGCCATCTAAACCTGTCCTACAAGACTTGATCGCAGAAGATGAACATGTTGTCATGCTATCTTATGGGCGCGTTGATGCATTGGCATTTAAAGACGCTTTACCACGTGACGAGAAGCATACAGTGTCTACCATAGTTGACTTTTTGGGAACAGAACTTCCTTATTTGACTTCAGAAAGAGGAGACAGATTAAACATATCACTTCAAAAGGACGCCTTTACTCCAGATATTGGGAATTACATTCAAGCGAGTGTAATTATTCCTCCTCCAAAAATTGCCGACAGATTTGAAAAAACTGAAAATGGGAACACAATCGACATCCAATTTGAAATGGGAAACTTGCAGATGAATCTGACAGGGAATTACAGTGAGACAATTGCCAACGATGATCAAGGCATTGAAGATGTAAAGAAATACGAAAACGAACTTCAAATATCTCAAAAGTGGTCCTGACTTTTCTATCTGTGAACGGTTTAAAGATATTCAAGTGGACCTTTGTGACATTTACAGAAATCCGTTGTATAATGCTGCTTTGAATAAGGCAGGAACTAAGGTCTGCATATACTGGGAACCTACTGCGGATGTAACGAACCACACGAGTAACTTCTCCGTAGAATCCATATCGACAAACATGAAGGCTCTCCTCCTGCTTGACGAAGAACGAAATGTCGTGGAGGGGTCAGTCCAGCGGGGTACTTTCGATATTAGACTGGTATTCCCCTGCATCAAGTAAGGACGGGTAACCTCATCGAATTCAAATTGTTTAAACAACATCGCACTTTAAACATTTAACTAAGTGTAGACAGGGAAGCAAATTCCTTTTAATATTGTATGTAACAGAAATTCCCATCGCTTTTCAACCCTTTTACAAGAGTGGTCATAGTCAACTAGTTCATAATTTCTCTCGTTACAACGTACACGATATCGTTTATCTATTGTACTGGGATCTTTTCTTCATCTTTTATGGTTCTGTAAAAACAAGTTTATCGTGACCATCACGAAGATAAATTCTAATCTGGTGAAAGAAAATTCAAAGCTCAATTGTTACATTTGATAACTTTAAAGTAAATCTGTAATAACATTCGACACCGGAGAAACGTGCACAATAATATTTTCGAATGCTTTGCCTTTAAGGTGTCTCTAAAATGAAGTTACTCCAGTTTCGGAAACTAGTTCAAAATTGGGTTAAACCTGCCCTTATTCCAAGTCCAAAATCTGAACATTTCACGAACAGCAATACCGTGATCCCCTGTTCCAATTTGACCTGTGACGTCATTGTGAGGCACGATCAGTACTGATCCGAGGCACGATCAGTACATGACCTGGTGCTTGTAAACATGCACTGCGTTGTATAAGACCCATGTACTACATAAGTTTGGTATCTACATAGCTAGGCCAGAAGTAATAAGTATGGGCCTACTATTTCAACCATCGCACAGTTGCTTACAAGTTTTGGCGAGCAAAATGCTTTTTTTTTTTGTTCAGAATTCCTTATCATTTCAGTAAAGCAGACGGTCTCCTGGCCACTTGGCACATATATAGCCTAATGTGCGAAAACATCGGATCAGTACTGAATGTGTCACCCAGCATGCATATCCCCTTGAAATTGCACAATATGTAAAGCCCCTTCTCACATTCACGATTTTGCTACGGTAGAGCAGGATTTTGCAATCGCAACAACGTCGTACACATGCTCGCGGGCAATCGCCGTCCACCGTAGCACACCGTAGCACACCGCAGTGACTCGTGTGCCGCCACCTCGAAATAACTCGACTTTTGGAAATGTTCAAAAAAATCTTGCTGTACCATAGCTATGCAAATATCGTGTTCCACCGCAACAGCACCGTACGACAGTCGTAACGTCGTCGTGACGTTGCCGTGGTCTGTCTCGACGGCGTCTTATTCATTGGTACTCATTCGTAATGGCCAGAATAACTACAGAAAACCAAGACTTTGCTACGGTGATGATATGGTGTCACTACGATGGTGCTGCGGTATAGCACAACTTGAACAAGACGTTGCCAAGACAAAACTTGAGAATGCCGTAACTCTACCGTCATAATTCGTAACACTGTCGTGACATTTTCGCACTACTGACGTACTGCATCTTGACGGCGTCTTGATATCGTCTTGACAAGACTTAAAAATTCGATTGGCCTTGAGTTTTTGAGTACGGATTGCTACAGTACATCAAGATTTTTCCACTCTGAAAAGTCGTGCTCTACCGTAGCAAAAATCGTGAATGTGCAAAGGGGGCTTAATCAGCTAACACGTGTGCACTCGCAATGAAATATCCGGGCTATCAAGCGGAGCTCAGCACCTAAACCAGGGGTGGGGAACCTTCTTTTTCTGACGAGCTGTTTTGAAGGTCATAATTCACTCGCGGGCCGCGCACAGAGAGGGTGCAATAAGCTTTACTCATAAGCACCGGCCCGGTGGTATCTAGGAGACTTGAAAGTCTAGGCAAGAACTGAGGCAAAGCCCCCGGAATCTCTGCAATTTGTACCAATTTGTTGGCAATAGAATTTTTCATCCACTACCTTTAAATGACATATGTACAAGGCCACAAAGACCAGAACCATCACAATATGACCATTTGTCTTTTCACTTATGTTTGAAGTAACAATGAATGAGCACATATGAAAAGTGCGCCGAAAAAACTGCGCATTTTAAACCAACTTTATTATTCCATGTTTTACATTACAAAATTACCCACTTTCTAACGTTTTATTCACTCTTCCTTCGGAAGTACATTTCTAACCCCCCCCCCCCATTCCCCTTCCCTAATCTATAGGAATAGATACAATGCCCACTGAGTTTCCTACTCTGATAGATTGACCTACACATGTGATAGTGTAATTCTGTACAACGTTATGTAGCCTGTCTGTCACGTAAGACTTCTGTTACTTCCAGAGGTAAAAGGATTCTGCACCTGATTTATGTCTAACGAAACGGTTGGCATGTTACATTGTGGATATAGGGGTTTTAGTAATACATATATACTGTTAGTGTTTCGCAGCAGATTTACGTGAAATACCCGGAAAGTGGTACTGCATAACCAGGATACGCGGTAGACACAGTAGGCTAAAAGATTATTGTCAATTACTTTTCAAATGATTCTGAATTTATATTTATGAATAAACTCGCGGGCCGGATGGAATGGTCTCGCGGGCCGCATCCGACCCGCGGGCCGGAGGTTCCCCACCCCTGACCTAAAAAAACGGAAAACTAGTGAAGTACCGAGTTATTGTTAGACTAGCGACTCCTTGTTATGGATTAACGTCAATTCTATCATTCTCGATCTCAATATGGGCCAAGGACGTTCACTCACACAACTTTGCTATGGTATGAATGGGTGTCCAATTTCTTTCCTTTAGTTTTTCGGATAATATTTGGGAGCTAATTTCCGGACTGGCGGTTAGTGGACTCCTACTTTGGGCGTACTGTATCACGATTGCCCCTGTATATGAAAGGAATAGGCCAGTGCAAATGTGATTTTGTAAACTGCCTAATTGCCGAGGCAGTTGTGTCGATATTTGCAAACGTTATGCAGAAAGTAACACCCTTTGCCCCTTGTAATTGATTATAAAAGTGTCGTAACTAGTAACGAAGCGACTTCCATCATCATCGGTGCGTATCACTTTATGTAACCCAGCTTAGTCAAAGGGAACGGTAAAGGTACTGGTGAAAAAGGTACTCTCAGCATAACATATTGACGGAACTTACGTGATTCCTTGTATTGATGCTTGATTGCATTATTCTTATTTCATAAAAAAGTCCTAAATCAAACTCGGCAAGGGGTTGCCATAATTCATATCCCTTTGTAATTACGAACCAAAAACCACTCACACAGATATAACAAAGTGTTCCGTACATGCTTGCTGAACTAGGACCCCCTGGCTCAACAGACATGTGCACTGCAATACAGGTAGAGACTTTTGACAATGACGTCACTCACTGAGCTGTGTGCTGCTCGAGGTCATTGCAGCGTTCCGCAAATTTCTGCATTCTTGTATATTGAGAAGAGTGAAACCAATATTTTATTTCCCTCCATTTATGACCCTGTGATGACAAATTTACAAAAAAGTAGGCTGTGCAGTAACACTTAAACTACAGTCTGTGTAAAAATGGGAGATTTTGTTTCCTGTCGGTTCTACTTTCAAGGTTGGTAATAAAGTAGTCAACTAAACTTAAAGTGTTCTATGACACTATACAAAGCAGAATTGACAGTGTTCTGGCAGGAATTACCAAATGAACTAATGAACAAACAGATTGAAAGCCGCTGTTTTTTGTTAGGAATGTAATGATAAGTTGAAAGGAACGTGTACTGGTGCAAGATGTGACTTTAGGTTGCTTTAAAGGACAGGAATTCATTCGAAATGGCAAATAGTAACCTGGAAAGGGTTATAAATTTCCCGTTAGTTTATACTTATCATAATTTTCATTGATCACACACCACATACTTCACATTTTTAAACTAACCTTTTGTAAATTAAGGCGTACTGAACACACCCAGTCAAGTCTCTGCAAGCGTACCCTGCCAAACTTATAAAACAGTTTTCAGCTAAAATGCTTTCAGAACCTATAAGCAAAACCATTTATCCTTGCTATGTTACGTACCAATTTCACATACGTTTTTTGCATATTTGTCTTCATTTCAGTAAATTTTCCAGTTATCCAACAGAGGTTTGTAAATGCATAATGATGATGCAAAATTTTGATAGCTGAGCTGACGTTGACCATATAAACATGGAATGCATGACACGAGATACCTAACAGTCACATGTGACTGTTAGGTATCTCGTGTTTATTGCCGTCTTATAGTGGCAGTTCATTACGAGTTGAAGTTAATGTACTGTTCATTCCCATTGCTAAAGTGTGTTCCGTGACTTACATCACGCACTTACACTATTTTCTATAGGGTTTGTGAACTAACTTTATGCCAGATTCCACGAAATTGTATCTAACAGTGTTTACTTTCAGTTTTTCCCTGGCGAGGACTCTCATATTTCCATCAGTGGCAGTGAAAGCAGTGATTGAAATGGCCATAACTAAAAATGGTCTGGTCCCTCTACTTTAAACCTCGAATGTAGTTTTTTTCCTTGCTGTCCATAAACATGACATATTGACATAAGTGACAATTGTAGGTAACTGTAACATAATAGATAACATTTCCCTGTGCTAATGAAGTAAAACGTAAAAATATTTTCAAAAATCCAATTTCTCGGTGCTACTTTTTCGGCTTTGTCATTGTTCCTACCTGTATGGCAGCTTGAGTGACATACGCCTTTCTTTGCCTCATGCGAACCCTACCATTCCTTCGTCCTCCCACCCACTGGAAAATCCTCTTGCAGCTTCCAAGAAAACTTCCGTTAGTTACTACTGAAATACAAACTGGTCTAATTAAATGCCAAATTTTGTAATCTTTTTAGTGCACATTTAGGGAATATAGTCAATGGTGCCCATGTCTCTATATCAGGTTCGAACAAGCTATGACGTCACACATCAGCTGAAAGACTCGAGGCTTATATGTATGTGTATGTGTTTACGTATGCGTGTTTGTGACGCTGGCTTGTAAACAAGATATCTCAAGATGGCAATGAGAGAACTTTTCATGCTTGGGATATAGAATTATCATACTGAGAGGAAGAACCATATTGTTTTGGTGAAGGTCAAAAGTTAAGTGAGGTCAACAGAGTTAATAATCCGAAAACATTGTAAAAACGCTAAAATTTCTAGGTATAACGCATGGATGTTTTTCATACTTGGCATGTGGATGCTTTATAGTCAGACGATGAACGCTGCTGGTTTTGGCAGAAGTGAAAATACGAAATTCTTAAAAACACGATATCTCTAGATAGTGCTGATGGACACTTTTCATACTTGGTATATAAATATATTACATTGAGAGAATGAATCCTACTGTTTTCAGTTAAGGTCAGAGATAATCGGATGTCATTAGGGGTCAAACACTGAAAACCTTGAAAAGCACGATATTTCAAGACAGGGATGATGAATACTTTTCATACTTGGCATATAGATTAATTTGTTACTTTTAGAGGGGGAGATCCCTATGGGTTTGTTGAAGGTCGAAGATCATCTGAGGTCATCAGAGGTGAAACTACGAAAACTCTGTAAATTAAATAGACTGTGAGCGGTACCTCCAAACTGTGTCCGGTGTTACGTGACCAACGAAAAGTTAAGGCTGGATACTAGTAACAATCCAAAGATGAAAATATAGAAAAAACATTGATCTTCTACAAACATAACTGTGTGAGAGATTTTGTGGCTGTGGCATCATTGAAAATACTATACGTTCAATGTGTTCTTTGAAAGTGTAGTAGAACAGTGCTCGATTTTTCATACAGACGGCCTGGGTTCGAGTCCCTTATAACGCACTTTTTCTTTTTCATAATTTTGGTTTTTAACTTTTGGTTTTTTTTGGGGGGGGGGGGGTTCAAAGGTCATTTGATATCATCAGAGGTCAAGGTATGAAAACCAAAAAAAAAAAATTATATACTCAAGAAGTATAAATTTGAGGGGTGAACTTCAGTGCCACAAATCACCCCCTTTAGGCAAGGAATCACTAAGCCTTTGGGCTTTGTGCTTGAGGTCGAGTTTAAGTTTTTGAGATTGAGGAAACAGAAAATGTTTTACTGAGAGGGTAGGTTGATAGTTACCTATAATAGTGTACTAATGCGTATGCGATAACAAACTTTAATTCTCAAAATCGTAAGACGTTATCGAAGCTTTTAGCAATGCAATCAAGACAAAATGTAGTGTACGGACAAGTGTTGTGTATCTGCAGTTTTCAACCACGTTGGATTTCCAGAACAATATATCTGTACTTCGTGTAAGCAGGCATATCAAAGTTGTTAACTCAAATAAAACCATAATTGAAGAGAAGTAAAAGTTTATTATCACTCAAAATAAGGCTCCCTGCACCATATACCAATCAGTAGAATGGAAATTGAAATGAATACGGAAAAATGTAAGCTATATTTCATAAATTCAGATGTAACGAAGTACCGTAACTGTTTACCAGCAGTAAGTTTGTTTAATAATGCAAGGTTATATAAAAACAAGGACACAGTTATGAGCAGTCAATACGAAAATAAGAATAGGAAGCAAAGCAATAGTTATGATACGAATCTCCTGGTACTTTATCAGAATTTTCTGTAGGTGTAGAAGTGTTATTTTGTATTTCACCATGGAGCTCCGTAATAGCTCCATGATTATACACATAGGGTATCGGAAAGACTTTGTAGGAGTTGTTTGCCTCTCTGTGAACATTTAGCTATCCGTTATAGCTCCATGCTGTAAATGTTAGCTACTGTTAAGAACAAGTTCTTGTAGATATTATAATTGAATCGGCTTATGATTAATAATGAAACTGACTTTAGCCATTGTGGTTCATTTCCTATTCACTGTTTTAATACAAACTATAAACTTCTCACTGTTTCTTCTGTAATATTTATATTATTGCTACTAACTCACTGTTAGTACCATTGGTAGCAATAGCGCGATATGCTCTTCAAAGATTACGTGCATAGTAAGGCTAGTTACCCCTTTATCAAATGCCGGAACTATTCTTGAGATTAAAAATCGGTTTCCTGAATCAGTCAAGTAGGTTAGTTGCAAGCATTTTCATTCTGAGCGAAGTTACACATCGTCTTTTGGTTTAATGTCATCTACTAAATGCCTTTTGGAGGATTAAGAGACTTGCAGCCAACCATTCAGCACCCCTTATATCATTCTAAATAACATTTTATCAATTCGTTACGTATTATTTGCAACCCTTATCTATTTCAATGTCATATTTGATAAGCAAAGCTTACCCATACAATTCGAGATATGATTGGTTCTCATGTAGCTACCAGTGTGGAAGCCACTGCGATATGAACTACCTTTACTCACGTGCGTGTGCTTCCACACTTGCTTAGAGTAAGCTCGATCAGCGTGTATACACAGGGAATGAAATGAACTACTTTGTGTTTCAGTAATAGGAGCTAATCAATAGTTACGTAGACTCTGAACAACCTTAAAGAAGTAAGATAAAGCACATGTTGATCAGAGGTCTCTGAATTTCTCTGAGTTACACGATTCCTTAAAAATACTCTGATATCATGACAGCCTTGGCATTGGTTGTCATATCTGTGTTGATGTCAGTGATACTCTGCAAAAGGTATGACGTTAAACTCTCTCAGGTCTACTTTGACGGGGGTTTCATGGTCTTTCCAGTTAAACGAGTAAAATTGCAGCAGCGTCTAGATGAAGTCAACACCCAGTTTGACAATGGTGAGGACGCTAAGTAACATGGTAACTTGAGTTTATAATCAGTTTATACTTCAATTCTTTTACTTTTGGGTATTATAGGGCTCTTCCTTTAAAAGCAATTGTCGCCTTGTGTTAAGAGTGATGAAGTTACTTCAAAAAATTAATGTTGCAGCAAGTCAGACAAGTAAAACTGCCTTGGCAAGTAAAATTTCCATACCACACCCAATTTGAAATGTAGAAAATTTCTTCTCGCTTCATGATGTGCTAAGGAACGTTAAAAAATAAAAACCAACAAAAAGTTGAGCAATAAGACATATTCATTTTAAAGAAACTGAGTGAGCAGTATTAGCGCACCCCCTTTGGAAATTTTGAACAACAATTACATCTAAAGTTGGAGTTAAAGTTAGATGAGGTTTTACGACTCAGTGTATAACAAATTGGTTTAAGTCGAGCCGGCCACGGCCTTTTTTCCAGTTGTGGCTCACAGTTACATTTAAAAGCAGATTTTAAAGTTATTCTATTTTATATTTTAGTTTACACGAATTACTTTTTTTAAGTTTGGAAGAAATAACTGTGTCATTGTCTTTTATTCTTTTTGTCAAATAACCGTCAGGTAAAAGGTTCAAATGTGAAAAAAAACCCGACAAATTACAGTTTCGATCTTTTCTTCTAAGTTAGTAAAGGTCTATCTACTTAGAACAATATCACTTCACATTGAAAAGAAATGTAATATTAAAGTGCCGCAAATTGCCAGTCACAAGGTAAGAAATTCGAATCTTGGAATATCTGTTCCTATTGAGATTATATTTACCTCGAAAGATTTCACTGCAGTCCAGGTCGTATTTGTCTGTCTGTTTGGAATATGGTTTGCAATGGTTGGTAAAGTAAGGTGGACTTTGAGAAGCACGTATGAGGAAATTGTCGTCCGAAATGGAGAAGCACTGGGTATCAGTCATTTACAGTAAAACAATTAATGACAACTTGAAAGCATACATGAGTTGCAACCATTTGACCACTTGAAGACAAAATTTTATAAATTTACACAATAATCGCCCCACCTGCAAAGCTGTTGCATCTTAAAGTCATTCAGGTGAAAGATACACTCGGTTGAGTCAACATAAAGAAAAAGAAAGTGAAATTTTCTTGCTTCTCTTTCAAAGATAAAAAATCGAATGTGAAAAATATCACACGGTTGAATAGAACAAGACGAAAGGTTTCTGGCAGCCTATCTGAAAACACTGTAAATATACAATGCTGAATAAACCAAAAATACACCATAATAACAAAGGATATAACATTCAATAATATCAGTTAATACATAAATATTATAATATGATACATGGTAGGTTTGGAAACCAGGAAGGAATATAAAGTAATTCAAAATGATAGTTTATGCTTTACCTTCAATTCATAAGATTTTCTCTCCTATTTGGTGGTGTGCGATCCGCTAATAAACAACCACTGCATTTTATTTCAAATGACGCCAGCAGAACGATTTGGTCTGATTTGGTCTGACTAAAAATGGCCAGCTGTTATTGTCCAGGTGTGGTGAACATCTCACGAAAAGGAGTGATCTCGAAGACATAATAATTGACAAAAACATGTTCCACAAAAATGCATTCAGAGTCCCTTGCATTGCAACAACCTTATTTAGAGGGTTTGGTACTGTTATATGCCTTACTTAGACAAAAGCTTTAGCACAGTCAATACAGCATGTACGTAGGAAGAGAGTAGTACTGGTCAGGGGCACAACGTATTATGGCAAACCCTGTCTCCTAGCGGTTTTTTTTTTCATGTTAAAAAATATGTCCTTACCAGATAGATGTACGATCAGTTGTAGCTTAAAGACCCTTTAAGTTTGGTTGCTGACAGTGAGAGCTTCATATAATTGAGTAGTTTTTTTTTTGTTACCGTTCAATATTTTTTGAAAATTCCGCTCTGTATTTCCAAGGATGGGACAGTCTTTTGTTGCTAATATTGACGTGGTGATGTCTGTTTTCTTGAGTACAATGCTTAAAAAGAACTCCACACAGATACGAACACAAGCTGCTACGTCCAAGAGAGCTCATAGGATGAGTTAAACCATTAGTATCACATTGCCAGCCTGAGTTGTCAAGGAGTGTCAAATTCTTTCATCGTGTGCCGCCAGGTGCCAGAGTTTTGAAGGGTACAGTGTATTTTCATGTTACTTTTTGAACATAGATACAGTTTACGCTTTGTCAGGGATAATCCGGAATAGCTTGAAATTGCATCATCAAAATTTAGACTTTTAGTGGGTATATGATATTCCTTACTTAATAAAGAAATTATAATAAGAATAAAATTGTGCAATTCAGGAGTGCATGTACAGTCGTTTTGATTTAAAACGGTGAATAGTTTTCTCATTTGTCCGTTGCGCAGTTATCTTCAAAGCGTTACTTGACAAAAAGATTTTGATTCAGGGTTACTGGGCTTTGATAGAAAGATGATCGCTATTAATAAGGAAAGTCAACAGTGGCTAAACGATTGACCAAAGAGAACTGTCAATCAAAGTTTGGTACCTGAAAAGGATTTAATTTCTCTCAAGTTCATATTGTCTGACAGATTTGGTCAATGTTTCTCCTCTCTCACAGTTCCCTGTTTTAAGTTTCGACAAGTGCTTATTTCTTGTCTATCGAACAAATCACACGTATGTACAGCCTGTACAGTGCCCTCACCTTAGGGCGAAAAACATACAAAATTCCATAAGCACATATTTTACCTTTTAGTCTTCAAGATGTTATCAAGGTTATTCCGATGGCTAATGGAATAATATATATATATATATATATATATATATATATATATATATATATAGTTAGTTAGTTAGTTAGTTAGTTAGTTAGTTAGTTAGTTAGTTAGTTAGTTAGTTAGTTAGTTAGTTAGTTAGTTAGTGATCAATCCGAGATACATATACACTACATACAGTTCAAAAACAATACTTACAAAGTTTATATTTGATTAAATCCTGAATGGCTGCGCCTTCGTCAGTTCAACTGACCCTTACAATTTACAAAATCAATAAGGAATGACGAAAGCATTTTTACAGTTAATTATATTTCTATGGCATCTGAAGTCACGTTAGTCAACTCCATGCAACATACGCATACACTACATGGAATACAATAACGATGTTCAAACAACATTGTTTGGTTAGGGTCTGAATGGCTTTGCCTGCATCAGTTCACTTTGCCCTTACAAATCACAAAATCAACAATGAAAAAGAAAACCCCTTCACAAAATATTTAAATTGTCCTGATCACTGACATTATATTCGGATTTTACTCATAACCTAGTTAGGTGACATACACATTTAAGATCCCGTTTAATTGTACAACACGATGTCATTAATTGTCCTTGCAGAATGAACTACAGGAGACAGAAGCCAGGTTTTGGATTATCCAAAAAACCAAATAACAAATTCTAGATGTAAAAATAACATTTAGAACACTAATGGTTGAGATGAGAAACAAAACTTTAGTATCTGTCAACAAAGACGAGGATGCGGGTTTCGGCTTGAAGAGAAAAGTTTTACGCAATATGCTAGCGTCACGTTATTGGCATGTTATAGGCCGACATGGTACAATAAGCACAGTTGCATCAACCTTAGCGTAGATTTAGCATTAACCTGGAAATCTGTCTTGAAGAGTTGCATAGCCTTCGTACAATTTGAGACTTACTTCAACACACATTCTGTGGAAGCTTGGAGTTGCCTTCAGTGATCACTGTCAGTATCATGCGCACACAGTAGGTTCGGCTGATACGAAATTATTTTTGCGTATCTAAATATCATTCTTTGTCGGGGTTATGTATCTAACCTCTTCAAATATACAGCGATGAGAAAAGAGACAGAACCTGTCCTTGACGGCTAAGCTCTCTCTCTCCCAGGAAAACACTTTTTTGTATGGGGAGTTTGACTTGAATCTCCTGTAAAATTTTAGCAGCATGTATCGTGCAATTTCTTTACAGTCTCTTAATGAAAGAAAACGCACGCCATTAACTAGATATTCTATATGCATCATCAGAATTTCAGCGTGTACCCCCTAAAAATGAATGTTTCTTGCAAAGTAATGGACTGCGTTGGTGTACCTTGACGGTGTAAAACATCCCATGAGGTTTTACTCTCTTACCGTGTGATTTCTGTTTTTTAACTAATTTTGCATTCGTAGATAAAATGACGAATACCATTAAATTGCGGAATACCTCTAAAACAGTCACAATAGTCACACGACCCATGGCCCCATTATTCGCTTACCTGCAATTTGATTGGATACAAAATTGTTTCAAAAATAAGTACAAAAAATTCAAGATTCTAAACAATGACCCATGGCCCCATTATTCGCTTACTTGCAATTTGATTGGATACGAAATTGTTTCAAAAAAAGTACAAAAAATTCAAGATTCTAAACAATGACCCATGGCCCCATTATTCGCTTACCTGCAATTTGATTGGATACGAAATTGTTTCAAAAAAAGTACAAAAAATTCAAGATTCTAAACAATGACCCATGGCCCCATTATTCGCTTACCTGCAATTTGATTGGATACGAAATTGTTTCAAAAATAAGTACAAAAAATTCAAGATTCTAAACAATGACCCATGGCCCAATTATTCGCTTACCTGCAATTTGATTGGATACGAAATTGTTTCAAAAATAAGTACAAAAAATTCAAGATTCTAAACAATGACCCATGGCCCCATTATGTTGATCGGAAACCTGGCAAGATTGAACTGAAACTAAAAGTTGGGAATATAAGTGTTAACTAGTCAGTGTTAGTGCAGCACACGTTTCTGGGGTTATGTTTCATGTGCACTTGTTCTATAAGACTGCGTTGTTGTAAGGCAAATATGCTAGTGCCAGAATGTGTGCTGATCGTATTTATTAACTTTTATTTGAAAGGTTTCTTCAGACTGTGTTAGGGAACAAAAGGCTCCTAACTTTGTGACTTTTAATTAATACTTTTTTCATTCATTTGTTCATTTAATTTCATACATATTTAAAAAACATGCATATTAAATAGAAAATGCAAACATTTAAGGCAGAAAAATAATCATGAAGCTACCAAAAGCAGCGACTGGAAGAAGAAATAAAACATAGAACATTCAAGCAAGAATGAAAAAAAAACATGAAAAACTGTTAGGGGTGTAAGAACTGAAATGTTCTTTAAACACGGCAATTATCTACACATGACATTTTACTTCATTTTGAAACTTGTTTAGGATTTTATTCTTGGTTTTAAATCTCCCCAAGAGCACGGTGGTAAGTTGAAACGTCGGTGAATACTTTAATACTGGATAGGAGATGAATTTAAGCTAGCTAAGCCTCCCAGATAGGTCAACTGTACCCCTTCCCATGGCAGGTGGTTGTTGGTTATTTCGGAAAATATCTATTAGGACAAATTTAAGCGAAAGTAGATTTCATTTCTATTCCTTTATAATTACGATCGGGTCGTTTCATCATCATCATCTATGGTTCCTCAGCAATTTAGGTCCATTCCGTAAGCCTACATTTCTCTTTAAAATTTTACTTACTAGATTTGGCAACATGCAACAACTTTGATTAGATACGAAAGTGTTTCAAAAATGAATACAAAAAATTCAAGATTCTAAACAATATTTTTATACTTATCCTTTAAAGAATTGTTTAAGATATGAAGAGATAGAATCCGAAGAATCTTTATTAAACGTCAAAATTTTCAAATAAAAATTTGAATAGGTTTTGAAAATTTTAAGAAAATTTTAAGAATATTCATTATTCGTTGGAATCTCTCTTTTAGTAAAATCTTTATAAAGCTCTCGAGGATCGCCATAAAGTGTGAACAATCTCAAAGTTTGTACAGAATTTTTACAGACTATACTTGATGAAATCTTGAATATTACATACATTCTATAAAGAACTCTGAAATGGTATGGACGTTAAACAAAATTCTAAGTACAAGGAATTGTAGAACAGAATTTTGGTTTGTGTCGATTTTGGGCACAGTTAAGTGCACCTACTTAACAAAACACTGAAAATTGCCAATAGTTCATCACAACAATCTCACCAACTCTGGGGAATTCCTCTCAATATATTCGCAGCGTTTGTAAATCTTTAATTTTGCGCGATGTCTGCTAAAGACTACTGAAAATTAGTTTATTTAAATTTCTTAGAACTTGCTTATGAGAGGGGTCGTTTCCCCTTCCCAATAATTTTCAGTGTGAAGTTTGCTTTCAAAAGTTATCATTTGCTGCGCCTGAAAATGGTAAAAAATACTTCAAACCAAGAAAATGCTTACATCCAGGAGTTAGGTCTCAAAACCAATGAATGAAGGCTGAGGAGTGTAAAATGACAAAATTATATTTTTCAGAAAGGTCTCTAATAACTTGCGGTTTCGACAAGTCTTTTTAGAAAGGGGTTAAGACATCACCAAACTACGCTGTTGTGTGATAGTTCTATTGAAAGTATTTCGATCTGTCAATAGATATAAGGTAAATGTTGAATAGTCTTTGGTGACTATGAGATCTCAGGCCGTTAAGGCTTTTACGTGTGATCCTTGTAACAATGTAGGCCTATTAGTTCTAAAATCGTATACGGGAACGAGACAGAGTATTGCAAGCGAATGTATCAAACTGTAAACCATGGTGTATTTAATGCTACTTACCCTAATTTCTTTCAAGGTTCATCACTTTGGAAGGCTACTGTAGAAAATATCGTCTGGATTGAAACATAATCCCGCAAAGCATTCCTACTTTAAAGACATAAAAAAAGAAAATCAAATGCGGTATCGCACACAGAAGAACCAGTAGTACTAACCTTTAGTAGGTCACATACTCTGGCGTTACACACAGACAAAAAAACATGTCATTGTATCAAAATCACAAAACGAACAAACAACAATCAATAAAATGAGAGTTGTAGCAACAATACATTTTAAGGTTTTATTGAAACTCCCAATACATTTATAGTATCTCAAAGAGTCTGGGACATTTTTCAAACATTTTGGACTTTTAATCGGACCACTCTGTCATGGATAGTCGAAACTCTGGTCATGAGATTATGAAGTAACAGCCGTTTACGGATCGTGGTGACTAATAAGATTTGCGTAGCTGAATTAGTTTTACCAACTATGCAAAGCAAAGCAAATTTTACGAACCTTTAAAATAAATATAATGGTCTTCATTTCCATCTCATTCACAGATGTCAAACTTGCCCTGCCATCTAAACCCATTTTGCAAGACTTGATCACAGAAGATGAACATGTTGTTATGTTTTCATATGGACATCTCGATGCACTGGCATTTAAAGACGCTCTACCACCTGACGAGAAGAATACAGTGTCTACAGAAGTCGACATTTTGGGAATAGATATTCCATATTTGACTTCAGAAAGAGGCAGATTAAACATAACGTTTGAAAAGGACCTCTTCACTCCAGATGTTGGGGATTACATTCAAGCGAGTGTAATTCTTCCTACTCCGAAAATTGCTGACAGATTTGATAAAGCTGAAAATGGGAACACCAGCGACATCCAGTTTGAAAAAGGAGAGTTACAGCTGCATCTTACAGGAATTTACAATAAGACAATTACCAACGATGATCATAGCATTGAGGATGTGGAGGAATACGAAAGCGAACTTCAAATATCTCAAAGTGGTCCTGACTTTTCTATCTGCGAACAGTTTAAAGATATTCAAGTGGACCTTTGTGACATTTACAGAAATCCGTTGTATAATGCTGCTTTGAAAAGGGCAGGAACTAACGTTTGCATATACTGGGAACCTACTGCGGATGTAAAGAACCAGAGGAGAAAGTTCTCCGTAGAATCCATATCGACAAAAATGAAGGCTCTCCTCCTGCTTGAAGAAGAACAAAATGTCGTCGAGGGGTCTGTCCAGCGGGGTACTTTCGATATTAGACTGGTATTTCCCTGCATCAAGTAAGGACCTATAAACCCATCGAATTCTAATTATTTAAACATCATCCGACTTTAAAGGTTTTATTAAGGGTAGATAGGGAAGAAAATGAATTTAGTATCATTAGTCACGGAATTCCTATCCTTTTTCAGACCCTTTAATGGAAATGGTGAGGTTCGCAAAATCCGTTTCGTTACAACGTATACGACATCGTTTATCTATGGTACTGGGCTCTTTTCTTCATCTTATTGAAATTGATATGGTTCTGTAAGAAGTTTATCGTGACGATTACGAAGATACAATCTTATCTAGTGGAAGGAAATTCAAAACTCAATTGTTGTATTTGATAACCTTAACATAAGACTGTAATGGCATTCGAAACTGGAGAAGAGCAAACAATATATTGTCAAGTGTTTTTTTAAGAATTGCTTCCATGTCTTTAAAGGGAAGCAACTGCAGTGTCGGGAACTGATACAGAATGGGTTAAACCTGCCCTAATTTCCAGCCAAAAACCGAGCATTTCACAAACACAATGATCCTCTGTTCCAAGTTGACCCGTCATTGTGAAGACACGATCCAAAGCATGACCTTGTGCTTGTAAACGTGCACAGCGTTGTTTATGGTCCATGTTGTTACAACCGATAATGTAAAAATCAACCGATAATGCAAAAACGACCGATAATGTAAAAAAAAGTTACCGATAATGTAAAAAACCGATAATGTAAAAAAAATTTACCGATAATATAAAAAACTCATTGAACCGATAATGTAAGAAAAATTTACCGATAATGTAAAAACGCTCTTCTACCGATAATGTAAAAAACAATTTACCGATAATGTAAAAACTGTTCTAAAGACGTTTTCATATGGAATTGGAAACGTTGAATTTTACCAAAAAAGTCATATGTTAATTCAGAAAAGTCGTAAGTAATACCCCAGGGGGAGGGGCTGTCACCCCTACTTTACAGCCCCCTCTTGCAGGTATATTTCCCTTAAAAGGTACATTCAAAGACATCAGAAGAATTAAAGGTCACTTTTTGTCAACTGTCTAGGCCAAATACATAATTTTGTCATATTTTTCCTTCATATACTTAAAGCGCCCTCACTCCCTTGTTGTTCCGCAAGCTCACCAAAAAATAAAATATCTACGATAAAAAATATCATGAAAGCACTGCAACATATTTTATTAGATAAAGGTGGGTCATATTGATGGCACAGCTTATTTGCATAGGTCTATGACCCAATACAGGGCGCCCTCTAATAAAAACCAGATATTTCAAAAATTAAGGGGCTGAAAATTTTATTTTTGAGAAATGAGCCTGTCCGAAAACCCAGGAGTGTTACTATCGTTATTCTGAAGCTAAAGGGAGGATATTCCCTCTCACCCGTTCCCCACCCCAGGGGAAGAAGGGGATGAAATCGAAGCTACTCACGCTTGATAAGGATTGCGTCCTAGAGGTTATCGACCACGCTGATCACAGATCCGAAGTCAGTCATCCCGTCTCTCGGTCGTAGTGGGATGTGCGGGCCGTCAAAAGGCCTACTTTTAGGGTCAGTGTCCCCGAGAGCAGATTTTATGCATTTCAAAACACCCAGTTTTCACACTAGATGGTTACCGATTAAAATTTAGGTATAAAGATTTCGATTGCAGTTGTTAAATGTGGAGTGAAAGTTTTCCCTTCCATATATGGCTTCACTAATATGTGAGTTGCGCCTGACCTCCAGAGAAGGCTCCTATCTCCGAGATGATGGTTGGAAGGGAATTACCCTGTCAAAAGGTCATGCACTACATTGGCCTACCGTTTCTGTGAGTCACAAGCCTGTTTTTTCTCCTACTAGCTACGCGGTATGCATTAAGTTTTGAGAAAGTAACCCCTTTGCCCTTTGTAATTGATTATGAAGGTGTCTGAACTAGAAACGAAGCAACTTCCATTATCGTTGCGAATCACTTTATATAAACATAGCTTAGTCGAAGTGAACGGTAAAAGTACTGGTGAAAAAGGTACTCGCTGCTTAACATGTTGCAAAATTCATAAGACGGAACATACGTAATAAGATTGCCTTAGGGCTTGATTGCTTTATTGTTATTTCATAAGCAAAGAGTCCTAAATCAAATCCGGCAACAGATTGCCATAATGCACAGCCCTCTGTAATATCGACTCAAAAATAACACTAATACAAATATGAATCAAACAAATATAACACAGTGCTCTGTGCTTGCTTGCTGAACAGATAAGTGCACTGCCTGCAGGTAGTTACGCTTCACAATGACGTCACTCACTGAGCTGTGTGCTTTTCGAGGCCATATCAGGGTTTGCAAATTTCTGAATTCTTGTATATTGAGGAGAGGGATATCGATGTTTTAATTTCCTAAGTTTATGATTTTATGATGAGCCATTTACAAAATAAAATAAAAAGTACGTTGTTCAGTTGCACTTAACTAGTCTGTGTAAAAGTGGGAGATTTTCTTTCCCGTCATTACAGTTCAACTTTAAAGGTTGGTAATAAATTAGTAAACTAAACTTAAAGTGTTCCATAACTGTATACAATGCAGAATTGACACTTTTGGGGCAGGATTTACCAAATAAACTAATAAACAAACATAATAAAAAACGCTATATTCGTGTAAAGAATGACATGACAAGTCGAAGGGTACGTGAATTGGTACAAGATCGGACTATAGGTTGCTTCATAAGAGAGGGGTTAATTTGGAATGGTAAAGAGACACCTTGAAATTGTTATGCATTCCCCGTTAGTTCGTACTGATCATAATTTCCTTTCATCACACACCACATACTTCACATTTTTAACCTTTACTTTTTCTACGTTAAGGCGTACTGGACACACCCAGCCGTGTCTCTCTAAGCATACCCTGCAAAACTGATAGTGTTTTTCAGCTTAATTGCTTTTAGAACCCATAAATAAAACAATATTCTTTGACAAGTTACGTACCAGTTTCCCATGAGTTTTTTGCATGTTTACTTTCATTTTAGTAAAATGTCCCAGTTACCCAACAGAGCTTTGTAAATGCATAATGATGGTTCAAAATATTGATAACTGAGCTGCTTTTGATCATATAAGCATAAAATATGGCTGGTAGGTATCTCGTGTCCCTGTTCATCTTAGTGGTAGTTTTATTACAGTAGAACTTAATGGACTGTTCAGTCCCTTCGCTTACGTGTGTTCCCTGAATTCCACCACGCACTAAAATTAGTTCTAATCATAACACTGTTCCCAAAAAATAGAATGAGGTAATTGCCTAGAGACCGTTCTTTGTTTTAATATTTTCAGTTGAGAATAATGAGAGCCCAGTTACATTTCTCTGTTTATTTCATATAATCTATGATGGTAAATTTGAATAAAGGTACTTTCTGTCTTGGTAATAACGAAAGCCTTATCAATACATCGTATGATACAAGGTACAGCGGCTACCGTTTCCTTTCGTACAGGAATCACCTCTCGCACTTTTCACGACCATAAAGTCACTAAAAGTCGCTTTCCACCATATTGCAAATATCAAAACAATTTTTCAAAATACCTCTTGCTTCCTTTGGAAGTAAAACTCAACAGTGAAAGGAATCTTTTCCAAATAATAAAAGAGATTGAAGTATTTCAGTTTCTAAGTTAATTTTAATTGAACTTTTCCCCATTAAAAATGTTACTTAAGCTGTTTTTTGTATATTAGTATACTGAACAGAAAACCATGCGAGTCTATGTAATAGAATTTCTCCTACCTCAATATGATTGCAAACATTTAAACCAACCATCGTAGCCTGTAATTTCAAAGAAATTCGGCAATAATTAATATTAATATTAAATGAAAGAGAGAAAATGTATTGCTGAAATAGCGTCCCTACATAATACCCACTCTGACACCCTAGTCTGAATCTGCATCTTGGCATTGCTCGAGCTCGTTGGAGAAAAGATATAAGTAAGAATACACAGGATGAGGGGACCGAGAGATTTTGATTTACAACTGACTGATTGGAAGGGTGCGATCTATCCAGAGGGACAAATTGCACTGGTACATTGACACAAAGAGAAATCCACACTTCAGGACTGGCATGTAGAATGCAATCCTGGAGGTGGAACTGTCTATACAGGTGTCTACAGCAAGACCTAACGAGTATATTAACAACGCAGACGTCGTCTAGTGCGAAATACTCAAGACAATTTGGTGTTTAATTATCATTATTCCACTGATAAATGACTATTTTCATCTAAAATGGATGTAAAAATCAAACAAAATTGTCGGTGTTCAAATTTAAATAGAGAGGTAGAGCGTTAAGAAGTCTAATGTTAGTTACCTGAGTCTTTGAACATACAGTATGAGAATAAGAGAGGTACAGAATGATCAAAGCATTGTCTTGAGAATAGTTATTGGTAAAATAACTCTTCGTGTATTTAGAGAAGTGGTTCTTAACCTTTTTGGTCCCATCCCCACTTTCCAATTAGCCACCCTATGTATTCCCCCTCCTAAAATATATCAAAAGTTGTTTTCTCCATAGTTTACATTCACAGCAAAGAGAATGCCTGTGGACAATGACTTCTAGGACCGCTTTATGGTCATAACCTGGTAATAACTGGACGGTACTGAAAGAACATGTCCAATGTCCCTCGAAAACAGACCCTCACGTGTTTTCCTTAAGTACCCTATCTTTAATTTGGAGACAGTATTCCAATTAATAGTCTTTTATGTTTCCATAAGCGGTCTTAAATGGGTTCTAGTTAATCATCTTCCAAATATGTGAGTTTTCTAAAATGGGTGTGGTACCGTTATCTTACTATGGTTCAGTACTTCCATTCACCACAGTGTCAGATCGTCGGACTCGCGAGTAATCTTACAGAACTAGAATACTTAAACAAAGATACTGGACAGGATCGGCGATCAATAATTTCCCACCTGTGATACCAAAATTACCACCCAGGGGGTAAACATCCACCTGTTAAGAACCACTGATTTAGAGCAGCTTCTTTAAATACTTTCTCACGAACCTTCCCAACCTTCCAGACAAAGCCATAGTCAAATTACACTCTAAGAAACTTTGTAGAAATAGAATATCAGATTTCAGTTTGCTTCTCTGTAATTACAAGTGGATTTACTCATGGTACTAAACAACGCAAAAGAGTTGTTACGTTAACATTCAAGCAGGAATCTGTTTGCAACTCCCTGATTCAAGGAAATTCTGTCCGCCCAAAAGAAGTAGTAGGATAATAAACCTTTTTAACACTGTCATTTTGGTATCATTTACAAATTAAATCATGTACCATATACATTCGACCTGTAGAAGCTTCGAATATAACTTAAGGACCCCAACGGAAGAAAAACATTAAGAATGATAAAACAAATATGGCACTGTTGAAATACGCAACTTGTGGTATTTTTACCACTTTGATACACGTATGTAGACTTCATCTATCTTGTAATTCCAACAAACCCTAAAAACATGAAGTCGTCATTATTTTCGTTAAATTGTATCAACAAGTTTTACACCTGAAAACCAGACCTCTACGTATTGATATTTCTTAAAGAAACAGCTATTTTAAAATATTCTCCAAATATTTCGTCATGCTCTAAATTTTGGGCACCCCCGGGAACGAGCTCCCACAGAATTTACTACATATATTACCTTGACGACCCAAAACCCTTGCCTTTCTAATGTCGAGACAAAATTGTAACACATTTTTCACCAAAATGAATCCATTCAAGGTTTGGTCTTCATTTCGTTGAGAAAGTTTAAACGTATTACACTCATTTCTTCCGAAATATTTTAGGGGAGACTGTGGGACAGGTGTCAGTAATCCATATTTTTCTTTGGCGCACAAGATTACCACAACCTACAACTTTTACAGTCATTTTACTAAACTTCTGTGCATGCGCACATATGACTTTAACCTAGCTGAGATATGCAATTTAATTTTTAACTTCTGGTGCAGTAGGTCAACAACGTTTTGCTTTGAAGAAGCAAATGATGTGCTGTATATTCCGACAATTTTTCCAGTAGTTTTGGACCTCCAAATTGGTATTCATATTGATCTATTATTCCCCGGGGTAAATGATGTTAAAAACCCTTTTATCTTTTTTTCGTGGCTATGTTTTGCAGAATGGAGACAAATATCACAGACACGTATCTAAGGAGGGCTTGAGGGCCTGTTTGCTAGGCCCTCCAGAGATTGTGTGTCCTAATAACCTAATAAAATTTGCAAAAATTGAGAACGGCGATCAATGCCGGGACCCCCCCCCATTTGGTACCTAGGCCCTCTAAAATTTGATCCTAGCTACGCCACTGAAATATCATTGGGCCTATGACGAAAAACAAATGGCATAGACAAAAGTCTAACAATCTCATCATGAAATCTTTCCGAAAGGGCCTGTCTCTAGTCGAATATAACTTCCTCAAATTTCTATCCCACTGAGACGTGTTTTATGTCAAATTAGAAATGACGAACTAAGCATTTTCCTGGTCATATCTTTTTTACATAACTGATGAGTTGACGAAGATATTAACGGAAAACTGCTAAAAGTACTTATTATTATTACATAATTTCATATCACCATGCTACTATCTTTCTAAAATTCTCTTCCATTGGCGAAAGGAACTTGGTGTTCTTCACAGAAAGTGACGTCTCGTCGATGAAGAGCTCATTCCCTACATTTCTATGAAAATGCAAAACTTTTATCACAACTTTACTTCGTTATATGTAGGATCAAGTTTAACGTTACTTAACAGAGTATCATACAGTTAACGAGGTCAAACACTCTGAAAATGCAAACAAATGCTTGACCTATACTTGCTGCTACTATTCTTAAACTGGCCAATTCTACTGCTTCACTTTCAAAGTAGGCAGGAGCTTTATATTTGACTTTCCTGATGACACACAGCCATACAGACCACCTAATTATTTTCAGAGCCACACGTTCTTCATAGCCCTCTAAATCACATTGTCGAGAGTTTGAAGCACGACTTCGGTGATGGAAAAGTTTGGATGTTCTTTGACTGATAAGAAAGTAAATGGGAAAACGAAAGAGAAATTTTGATGGCACTGGTGTGCTTTAAGACCGTAATTCAGAAGGAGGGTATAAAGCAGAATAGCCCAGAACATTACGTTGCAAAGTGATCTGGTTCACTCGTATGTAGGTCGATATCTCTACTGAATTAACCAATACGACAGACTAAGTTGACAACTTCACTCTGCAGCTACAGCTTCTGAGGATTGGAGAACATTTGGTGAGCAGCATGATAACATAAAACCCAACATCCAAGAGGGAATACCACCTTTAATGCAGAAAAAGACACTAGCAATATCATAGCCCTTTTTCTTCAAAGTACTGTTACTGTTGGAAAAAATAATGCAATTGAAAGAAAATGAAACAGGTTTACATCAAGTCATGCTCTTTGATATATTTTGTTTTTAATGAAAGCACTAAAAGCTGGTAAATATTTATTTCAACTTTCTAAAAACTAGTATGGTGTTACCTTAAAAATTTGAATTAAAATAAGGCAAAAGTCCCTAGACATTCTCCACTCCAGATGTTGTTTTAAAAAAATGTATACAATTTATAAATATTTATTGTGCAACATATACGAGAAAAATGAAATAATAAGGTTTATGAATAACCCCAAAATATTCTAGGTAAAGCAGCAACTTTAAAAATAATTATTCGCAAAAACTCATTCCTAACTCTATCTGTGCAGTTCTTATGATCCAGGATAGAAAATGTGAGTGTATATCTAAATTCATTTACATACCTTGGTTAAAAAGGCTAGCAAAATCCATGTGTAAGTAAATCCAGAGTTTATCTGGAAATTCCTAACAATTCAAAGTGTTGGCTGGAGCTGCTTTTGATGTTCTTGAAAGATGTCGCATAATGTGCACTGTAGAGCATTAACATTTGGTATCACCACCCGGTGTCCCAAAAGAGCAATATAATCTGCTCCACTTAATGCTTCTTTTCGAGAAAATGGAACAAACTCCTCACCTAGATTTCGTTTTTCTGACCATCCACCCAATATGTAATCTCTTACAAGGGCTAGAATGGGGTCTTTCTTTGTAAGAGCTTTGATTTATGTTGCGTCCACATGAAACTGATCTGCATCGCTTAAGAAGATGTTTTCTCTGTCTAGTGTTGGAAGTCGCATGTCCAACATCCAGTCTACTTTCTTCTCATTGGTTTATGGCAGACGAGATAATACAACCGCACTACGAAGATTATAACCTGCTTTGTGCTGAATGTCGAAGTTATATACTGATAAAATTATGTGCCATCTGGCCACTCTGGCTGAGACCATTGAGCGGTTTGGAGGTTACCCCTTTTATGAGAACCTAGTTTTCCCCGATAAGGAAAAAAAAAACTAGCCATGGGCGCCGCTATATTGCCTATAGTACGCATAATTCCAGGTTTTTTGTTCTTTGTGTACCTTGCCAGTAGCAAATGGGTTTTGGAACCCCCTTACAACATTTGTCGATCTAATGTTATGGAATAACACGTATATTCGATAGGGGTAGTTTCATAGCTTTGGGAAAGCCAGGTCCAAACCGATGGTTCACCACGACATTTTTGAGAAAGGCAAGGTTTTGATAGGTTTTTGTTGTTGCTTAACTTGTCATGTCTATACAATGTGTAGAATAAGTTCCCCCATTCAGGGGAATTTTGGATTCCCCCAGACGGAAGAATCTTCCAGACTGTTGAGCTGGGTAGTTTCTGGCTACCAAATAAAGCTTCAAAAGACTAATGGTCTGTAACTTTTGGGAAATGTCTTCCATGGAGAAATGCATAGCATTTTTAAGTCTAAGGACTATTCACAACCTTTCTTCTCGAACTGAACGTACTTTTGTTTAGAAAGAGATGCAAAGTTATGGGGAGTTTGCTCCCGTTATTCATTTTGTGGCTGACTACTGCTCCTAAACCATACTGACTGGTATTTCTTTGTAACAATAGTGGTTTATCTGGATCAAACTGCAGTACAAGACTATACCTCAAAGCAATTCCTCTGACTTTGTGAAAACAATTTCTTGTCCCCAAACAAATTATCGGTCTTTTGTTTCTGAGTTGCTTAACTAGAATTTTCGTCCTTTATTATATGCCTTTGTCTGTCCTTAACTATACTCTTTCTGGGGTCTTTGTGTCAGGGATTTCATCGGCGAATTTTTGAACGCATTTTCGTTAGCAACCTTAAAGCCCAAGGTTTGCCAGGAGTATAGACAGGTTTCCACTTTGATTTACGGTATACACTGAGAGGTACCCAATACAGTATTTCATAAGGCCCTTCAAATCATATGAAATTTTCGAAAGTCATTGTGTAATGTCCACACAATGTTCACAATTGCAAGGGATTTCCTGAACATGATTTCTGTACTAGATATAATGTCTTTTTTGTGGTAAGATCAAACTACTCTTTTCAAAAATAGTGACATTGAGAAGAAAGATTCTTTGTCATTGCTATCTCACAAAGCGTGTTAGAATAACAGTTTATACTGCGTAGTCGCTTTAAAACATGGTTTTCATCTTCAAAAAAAAACCCCATTATGCATAGTTGTATTTGAAGCATTTATAAAAAATAGCACGAAAACGACTGTCACTTAAACAAAATTATATTAAAAACGCAAGTAAAAGTTTATGACCCCAGTAATTGTACGTCCTTTCCATTATGCTAATCGAATTGAAAGGTAGAAAGGAAAGTGAAAGGGTTATGGAAATGAGAATGCAATATATTTTTATAAGGTGCAAGGCAGTAATTATTTACCAACAATAGGAAGGTTGGTTAATAATGCAATTGTGCGGGTGGAAACACAAAATTATACTAAACAAGGGCATCTCACGGGAAATCAACAAAAAAGGGGTAAAGTCAAAATTTATCATGCAAATCGTCCTGTACTTTGGATTGATTTTTTATCACTGTGGGTGTGATAGTATTATTTTCTATTATAATTACAAATGATAAGAGACTTTGAAACGGTTTTGGAAATATGAAGAAGATGTATTGAAATCAGCTGTAACGGAAGGATTATTTGTCAGCATTAAGGAGGTTGTTTGATAATGCAATTATGCCTGTGGTAAAACAACATTACTCCAATGAAGGATAACCTACAAAGAATCACCAAAACAAGGATTAAAACCAAAAGTTATCAAGCCCATCGTCCTGTACTTCATTTAAATTTTTATCACTGTGTACAAGTGTTATTTTCTATTTTACTACTGTAACTACTTCAAGAACACCTTAAGAATTTTAGAGGAATTTCATTTAGTATCAGTAGCGTTTGTGCGATATGCCATTCGATAACTGCGTGCATAGTTGAAATAACTGACTTATTTTCTTTCAAATAACGGGAGTATTCTTGAGATTAAAAGACATGTGCAAAGTGCCATAAAAACTGGGTTACTGAATCAGTCACTTAGTTTAGACTCATACATAGGCCTTTTAATTTTTAGCTTAGTCACACATACACATTACTTTAATAGCTTTCTAGTGCTATTGAGTAGTATAACGGTAATATAATTTTCGTATTTAGTTAATTCGGATTCGCAACAGTTAACTATTTTAAGGCTATTAGTAGTTGGAAAGAGCTTATTGATAACGGACGAGTTACTCCCTGTTCTCATAAGGCTACCGATACAGATGCAACTGTTACAGGAACTGCATTTCCTCCCTTCATGCGTGTTCTCACATTTTTACACTCAGTTTCAGTCAGCGTGCACTTATAGGGAGTGAACCAATTCCAAGGAACTGCTTTTTGGTTTCAGTAAAAGACGATGAATTGTAGTACACTCGTCAGACCCTACAAGAATCGGGAAAAGGCACATGTTTTATCAGAGGTCTCTGAAAGCGAGGAAGTACGGTCATCAACGAATTTCCAAAGTTAAATAATCAGTTCCTTCGGCTAATTCTAATACCATGGCAGTCTTGTCGTTCCTTGTCGTATCTGTGTTATCGTCAGTGCTACTCTGCGAAAGCTATGACGTAAAACTCTCACAGGTCTACTTTGACGGAGGTTTCCTCTTCTTTCCAGTGAAAAGGGAAAATTTGCAGCAACGTTTAGATGAAATCAACGCCCAATTTGGCAATGGTAAGTAACATCATGGTTACATGGTCTGATAAAGGTCCTTGTCACATTAATGTTAAACCTGCCTATTTCATGTAAAAGCATAAAAACGTTAAAAAGCTGCAATTTCCATTACAACCATTACTCTAAATCCATGTCTAGCCCCCAAATGGAGTTTTACATCTGACCCATATCTGTGCCAAATATGAAATTTTTGTATGGATGAGTTGTTCTTGAGGGTCCACTGAATTACTTTGAAGTGTTTTGAAAAATATGAGAAATAACAAATCTCCTGGTACGGAGTGTTTTACCGTTGAATTCTTCATATTTTCCGGAAATATATCAGTCACTTTATAGTTAGAGCATTGCATAATGGTTATGAAGAAACCATTATGACACCAAACATAGTGTTATTTCTTCAATACCAAAGGGGGATAAACCTAGGCAGTCTCTGAAAATTGGAGGCCCATAACTGTGTGTTGCAGACATTGGTTTCTACGGATCACTGTGGTTTTATTAGGCAGATATATAGGTGACAGTACTGGTACAATTTATGACATTATATTTCATTTCCAGGAAGAACAAAAGCCAAGGATGCTTTTTACCACTGACTTTGAAAAGGCATTTGATAATATTTCTTTAAATTCATTCCAAAGTTCTTGAATGTTTTAAGTTTGTCCCTCAATTAAAAAATGATTTGATACATTTTAATACAAAGGCAACCTCGTCTGTCCTTTCAAATGGTTTAATTTCTCAGAATTTACCTTTCGAGAGAGGCTGTAGGCAAGGGACCATTTGTTACCTCATTTATTTTTTGTGCTGAGATACTAAATATTTTGGTCAGTACAGAAAAAAGTACCAATGTTATTAAGATTGGTAACAAAGATCGTTTATGGTAGGATTAGGTACTTTGAAAGGGCCATCTTTGCATTATGATTGTTAACATAATGTTTCATGTTGCAATGCTGGTGAAAACTTTACTTTGCTCGGGATTAAGTTTAATTCAGATCTCGACGCTATGGTGACTGAAAATTTATCACAAAGCCTCTTCTTCTATGAATATTATCACAAGTACATGTGTGGTAAGAGAAACAATACGATCTTAGGAGGAATCATCGTGGTAAAATCATTTACATTAAGAAATTTTACGTACTATCTTTTTATTGCTTCCTTTGCCACATAAGAGCTATATATCTAAGTTCACCTTGTTTTTATTTAAAGTTCTATGAAAAAATAAACCAGACAGGATCAGTGGGGTTCAGATTATTCAAAATTACTCTAACCGTGGTCTTTAAATGGTAGACTTTGCTAATTATTGTATGGCTTTTAACCACATTCAAACGTTGCTAATTATTGTATGGCATTTAACCACATTCAAACGTTTGCATTTACATGTGTGATAAGAGAAACAATACACGCTTACCACGAATCATCGCGGTAAACAGTTCATTAGAGACTCTTGGGTGCTCTTCTCGAACGAGATAATATTTTCGTTAGTGATTTTCCTAAGAATTGTGACTTTCACATTAATATGGCTAGTTTCAATGTAAAACATCTTCAATGAAATTTTACTAGTTCAAACTGAAAAGTTTCATTTAGAATGGTCTGAAACTATTCCCATTTCAAAGGAGTCTTTGAATTCCTATTGTTTAATGCCTTTTAATTGATCCCAATGATTTTTCATTGTTGTGTCCCCAACCTAATAATTGGGGATCAAGTGACGACATCCCATGAGAAGTTGATCCCACAGAAGACACAGTCGTACAAACCAATAAAATACCTGTCAGCTTAAAATCTATCTAGTCATAAAGAAGAGCCCATAAAGTAGTTGTTTCCTAGCTGTTGTATTAACCTAGCAGGTCGTTTTACAAATATTCCATTTAATTAACCAAGTCGTCACTGACCACCAAATTCTGTGGTGCCACCCTCTTGACGGCAGGGAGTAAGTTTAATAGCTGTCGAAAAGGTGTTTAGTTATTTTGATTTATTGCTTACTTTTCTTCTATCATTTAAAACGTCCTGGGGACTTAAATTTGACAAAATTTAAATTTTCCATAGAGTACTTTTTTTTAATAATATTATCGACAAAGGTGTTCTTTTGAAGAAACCCCTGTGTCATAATATACTTAGTATCAGTCAACCTTGAGAAGTCCATGAAATGAAGTGGCAGTGAAGGGCATATCTCCCAATTTGTTGCCAGACTTTCCCAATCCATTGCCAACTCTTATGACCGTCAGTTCTGTGGGATCATCTTGACATGCCCGCTATCGCCGCCCTTGCCAGTTTTGATCTTTTTTACTACCTTACCAGCAACGCTTCTGAAAATAATTTATCGTTTCTGGGCATGGCTTAATGGGTCTATTCTCTGCAAAATATTCTGTTTTTTCTGCTTGAAGGGAACAGAACAATTATTTTTCTTAGAAATACAACTTCCAATAGAATTGGTCCTCAGCAAACAAATTTTAGTATAAATTCACTTTTTGTGGGAATGGAGCACAAAATCTTGCTTCAGAATTTTCGTAGTGATTTAAAATTCGTTATTTTTCTTATAGGACTTTTTTTTACTTTAAAATAAATAATTTCAATACACTTTTTCAGAAAAAAACTAACAAATCAATGAAGCCGAAAAAGAAAATTTGTTGAAACTGAATAAAAGTTCTTTTTTTTTTTGTTTGCACACTAACGAAAAGCACGAACTCATTGATCATAATGCAATAGAAACGCAAGCCTTAGATAAAATTAAAAGTTGACTTCTTATTAAGTCATGTTTGCTTTTCTAATAGAGACGAAAAGCATTAAACCCCTTTTTATTTATTTAATTTTATATACAACTATTGGAGACACAAAGTTTGACCGAAGAGAAGAATAACCTAGATTATTCAACGTACCCAAACATCTATTGGGTCAAATAAAATGACCCCATAGGAGCTTTCAAAAATACAACCCGGAAGCATATATGGTACAACATTTAAGATATAACACACAACATTCGCCAGTCTGTAGTTAAAAGAGTCTCTTTTAGCTACAGCAGAACAATTCAGGGAAAAACTATGTAAAAAACACGATACAATGTTGAAAGTATCACAAGGTTGAATAGAACAAAACAGAAATTTGGCACCGCATGTAAAAACATTGAGGAAAATATATATTTAAGACAAAAGAAAATGAAAGACAGCAAAAAAGAATGCAGCATCTATTTGGATTATCAATATCAGTGTAATAATCTAATGTCTTAGGTAAACAGAATGGACGTGCTTACATTGAATTTCAATATGATAGGAAAATACTTTTTCATTAGCCGGGAAGAAAATCAGAAAAAAGAAAAAGGAGAACAAGTCGGTTTCCTGTTTTATGATTCTGCGGACTTCTAACTTAGACACTTTCAGGCTGTTCGATATAGAAATGGGGGGGGGGCGGTCAGTGTTAGAACCGGTTTAAGACCATCGACTATCCATACTCAAGAGGAATAAAGTTCGAATCTCCCTTTATCATAATTTACTTTCCTATCAATCTCATATGTCTTAATTAACATCCCAGTATATTGTATCATCTATTCACATCCTTTGCAATCAATTTTAACCCGATAAACTCACTTACACTCTAAAGTACAAAATTTTCAACTTTCCTTGTCCTGGTTTAAACATGAAACGCATCATTACGGGATTTAAAGCAGAATAAGGGTTGAAGCTAGGGGGTTCTAATACAATTCACTCACACCTCATTATCTTGAATCATTTACAGATGTCCGGCTCTACTTACCTTCTCCACCTGTTTTGCAAGACATAATTTCCTGCGATGAGCACGTGATTACTATTGGCTTTGGAAATATGACAGCAGTAGCCTTCAACGACGCCATGACCAACGAAGAAATGGAAACTGTGTCGACAGTTCTTGAAGTTTTTGGCACCATGATCCCTTACTTGACATCTGAGGAGGGAAGAAGCACTAGGGTAACATTCCAAGACACTCTTTTTACATCCGGAGAAAATTATATCAAAGTGAACCTTGTTCTCCCTACTGGGATAGTCGCTGACGAAATTGTTAGGGTAGAAGATGGTAACAAGAACGACATCCGATTCGAAAAAGATGACCTAATCTTTCACGCTACTGGAAAGCAGCAAGGATCTTGTAAACAGCTTTGTCAGCATGTGATCGATGACATAGAAGAGTTAGAAAATGAACGTCAAATTTCTACAAGTGGTCCGGACTTTTCCGTCTGTGATAGATTCCCTGACCTTGATGTTGATTTCTGTAATGTTTACAGAAATCCTTTGTATAACCAGCTTCTGAAGGAGGCGGGAAACAACGTGTGCATTTACTGGAAGCCAACTAGTGACGTACAGAACTGTAAAAGCAAGTTCCACGTGGAGGCAATGTCGCAGCAAATGACGGATCTACTACTCCTTGATGACGAAAAGAATGTCCTAGAAGCAGATATTCAAAAAGGGACGTATGACATTCGACTGGTCTTTCCTTGCATTCAGTGAATGCCGAATGACCATTGTCAACCGGTTAATATAAGTGAATGCAACTCTTTAGCCTTGGTGAAATGGGTTTGGGTGTTGTTGTTTCAAGATATCAGGCCTTTATCAAATTACTGGGTTTTTTTTTTAATTTATGTAACATGTGCGTTATGCATGTGTGTTCCTCGATAACATTATCCAAACTTAAGAACTTCATGTCAGAAAATTTTAGTCGTGTATGTAGGGAACTACATTTAAACCAGAGTAATATCCATGAAAACAGACATTTAATGAAACTTCTCACGCCATGTATGTTTAAATATCCTTACAAATAATTTCACATATTTGACCCTTAAGTCTAACCCACAATATCTTATTTTAATCAGTAATTGGTGCTGGAAATATACGCATGTAAACCATATCTTAAGATTATTTAGATTATTTATTGCAATCAATGGCTAGCTGTGTTTACTTGTCATGTTTTCCTTTTTTTGTTTTTTGTTTTTGTGTATTTTTTGTAACATTTCCGAATAGCTGAATATACCGATACTCAAAGGGCTGATATCAATTTCTAAACCTGAACACTGAATAGCTGCAAAGGCTAGGCTGTGTTTACAATTCATAATGTATGTTTTGGGGTCTCTATGTATCTCCTCCTGTGTACCATTATTTTGTACCATTTCTCTGCACCATTGTCCCACCAAGTGTTTTGCCTTCAACCAGGGAGTTGCAGTTTGCAACTCCCTGCCTCAACAGATCTAATCCTACATATTCCACCCAAGCTGTCAAACATAGGTATAATTGATAAGCTGACATTCGAGTTCTTTCCAAACTATAAAACTAAAACATTTAAAGCAAAACGTCACAGTATGCATGCAAAGTCTCATTGCGAGATTACCCAAGGCATGGGCGTGGATTTTGGGGGACTGGGGGACGTGTCCCCCTAATTTTTGGAAGGGGAACATCTCCAATAAGTCCCCCCAATTTTTCAGTAGTATAGTTTACGAATTGGCACTACATTTTAAAAGCTAAAATGAGCCCAAATATGGCACCATTTGCCATATAGACACCTTTCAATTTCCATTTTTTCAAAGAGGAGGGGAAACCCCTCCTCTTAGACCCCACCCCAAGGACGGCGATTCGGAAATCATGAAAAGTCCCCCCTTTGGAGATGGATCCACGCCGTGGACACAAGTGTGACAGGGCAGACTCAAAATGCTACAAAAGATGTTGGTATACAGGCAAAGTTACAAAATATATCTATGAGACGTATTTGCAGAGCTGTGCCTGTTCCTTCAAAAGAAGCATAGCTATAAGTTGCACAAAAAACATTTTCAAGTGGTTGCTGACTGGATTTTAGACCGACTAGGTTTTTAAAGACCACTGTTTACTGGCGTACTTGTAGTCTCGAAAGTGAGCTACCTAACAGTGTGCGTACTTGTTAGTTCTTTATGACTACTTTACACTGGTCAAGTATGGAGGGGAAAATTTGATGGGGAATAAGTAGACAAAAAGGTAAACAGTAAAAAACGTGGCAAGAGATCTTAAGCTCCATCGACGACGTGGGTTCTAGGTGAAAAAGCTACGGAAGTTCTGACGTATTAGCAGACTTGTGGGCATACGAATAAAGCGCAATAAACAGATTTGATAATACAGGGGACTTGTCGGTTGTAGAATATTTGATAGTGGAGATGCGTGAGGCTTTGGAATGATTTCACTTGAACTGCTCTATAGGACGGTCATGAACGAGACAAACCGCATAGCTAAGGTTGGTACGCGCCAAACCCGTTGAACATGACGTTTTGAGAACACTTTTTCTACTTTTAAATCGGTGGCTGCAGCTTTTTTTGGATCATGACCAATGTAATGACCTCCTCCTTATGTTGTAAGTTGGCTTTGGTTTCCAAATTCAGGAAATAGGAGGCTCATCTCATAAGAGAAAAACGTAGGACAACCGAAGGTGCGTCAAAGGCAGGGCCCTCTCCGATTAAGATTGTCTTTTATGCCCTATTGACGGGTTTTGAGGGTCATGAAGATTCAGAAGTAGGACTGTTACAATGAATCCTTCAGCATATTCTTCAGCAATACATGAAACAAATATCTATTTGAGAATCAAACGTGTGAAATTTCTAACGTTGGACTATATATTGTCGGCATAAAGTAGAGGGATTCTTCCCCCTTAAGCCGCCACCAGAAAACTTGCAAGACATAACGTGCCTGTAAGACCACTGACGGTGCATCTAAGGCTGCATACCGGGGGTCCTTCCCTGCAAAAAAACATGGAAAAAAGTTCCTAATTTGTGATATCCCTGGCCCTTACAATTCTTAATCAGACTCCACATACATCTCTGTCTGCATGGGTTGCGCTATGCCCTTTTGGAGGAAGAAATATGTGCAGTGTTCAATGTCAGTGATGATCAACGCAGTGATAGAATAACAAATAGAGTGGATTAAAAAGCCCTAAAATCTATATATTTTACTTAGGAGGGAGACTAGGGAGTAAAATACTAACCGGAGCTGCTGTCTATGGGCGATATTCCGTCTGTTTTCGTTTGGTACAATTATTCCAAGCAGCAACGTCGTCGACAACGTATTTATCGAAAGTTTTGGAAAAATAACAAAATTCCTAGTCTTGCAAGAGGTCTACTTCACCCGCGTATGCATTTTTTTTTAAACTCGGGCGTGTCACCAATTTTGACAAACGCCTAGTGTATCGACCTATGAGAAGATGTAGCAGCTTTCTCTTTTCTCATGGTAGGTGGGGGCGCCTCAACGCATTGCCTCAGGATACGCACCTGTATTCAGAAGTTCATTGAAAGAGGTAGGCTTTCAAAGGGCAGTCTAGGCATGCATCATCCTAGCACCATTTCAGGAGAGCTTATTGGAAGGAATCACATAGTGACTTCAAAAAACATCATTTAAAATACATTTTAGCATCGATTATTTCCCCCTTTCCCACTTTGTTACATTTTGACTTGTCAACGACGATTTTCCTTGTAACGAAAAATTAATTCAGGGGCCGCACCGAAAGGACACTGAGCTACATGTGGCCCTAAGGGCTGCGTTTGACAATCAAGGGTGTATAGTTAGGCTATGTAGGATAAAGGATGAAAAAAGCAACTGTAGCGTAAATTTTGTCAATGCGGTATAGAGAGCAATTTATAGTAATATGATGCGTTTCGGGTATGCCAAATATTTCCATTGAAGGGGTTCTATGCATAGTGGACGCAGAAAGTTTTGACATTTGTAATGCAATTTCCTGCAATGTAGGGTGTTTGGGATGCCGAATATTCCTTTATTTTGGCGACCCACGCATGGCAGACACACACAAATTTGTCTTTTAGAGCGGGGTTTCCTGTAATCCGGGGCGTTTGGAATGCCAAATTTTCTGACCTCAGCCCCATCCATGGTGACGGGGAGGTCGGCTTTGGTCCCATACGGATCTCCAAAATCTCTGAATCTGCCTCAATAAGGGATATACGGCCCATTAGCTGTCAAGAATACACGCGAAATGAGTCTTTTTTAGTACTGTATTGAATGACTAGTCAATAAGGTGTAACTAGATAAATTTGTAGAGTACCTTCTTTCCACTTGATTAAACGATTCATTTTGCGTGCATTGTTAACTCCTGCAATCTCTGACCATAATACCGTCATTACGCACAGCATAACCTATAGGTCTGTCTTTCTACAATCAATTAATGCAACCAAAATAGCCCTTCTGCTAAGGAGTCGAGTGTTGAAAGTAATAGGAGTTTAAATCGCCTTAATCCAGTATACAAGCCATCGCCTGAAGGAAACACACCTGTCTACGAAATGCAACGACCATTTTTTGTAATCTTCGTATCCTGTTATGCAACAGCGCTCATAGAAGGTAGCGCAAAAATAGTTCTAATCCAATTAGCCTATATATTCATTTGTTAGCCTAATTCTTATTCATAATGTATATTTCCGTGAAGGTCTGTGAAACTCTGTCTCGGACACTGTGACCCGGTTTCAGCTTCCTATTTTTTAGGTCTGAGACAGGGTATTGGACTCGAAGGCCCGAGACTCAACTAGGAATGATGATTGGGGGAACCGCAGATAACTGCTAAACAGTGCCTTTTTAGGCAGTGGGATTTTGTATACGCTATATACAAGAGTGGGAGAGCCTTTTCTTTTTAGTTCATGAGAGTGCAATCCCAGAAAGGGGTTTACCCTCCCCTTTGAGAAATTTTTGTTAATTTTAGGGGGCCTATATGCAAAATGGTGGTATCTTTGGGTCATTCTAAAGTGATTGTATGTTTAGAAAATGTCCACAATTTAGTGAATTCTAACTTTTGTTGGGGTGAAAAAGGGGAGTAAGAGACGATTAACATATTGTCTTCAAACCTGCTTAAGTCCCAGGAAAAATCATGGCGTGGATCCATCTCCAAAAGTGTGTGTGGGGGGGGGGACTTTTTCACATTTGTGAATCGCCGTCCTGGTGGCGCGAAAGAAGCAGTTGGTGGTAGTCAGAATTTGCGTCACGGGGAGGCAATTAGTTTTGTAATCTTCGGCATGGGGAGGGGTCTAAGGGAAATTTTTCTAGAGCTGAATGCCCTCAGATGCGATTTGGTGCAACAAAAGTGTACGATTTTTAGGTTATTTTTCTTCTAAAAATTTCGTTTTCCTAGGCATAATTGCAGTCTGTTCCATCATTTTTGAAAAAGTGAGGGGGATTTTTGACGATGTCCCCTTTTACAAAAAGTGAGGGGGACGCGCTCCCCCGTCCCCCATGATCCACGCCCATGGGAAAATTGTACACGCAATTATACCTGCGGTTCTTGGACTATAATAAAATTTTTCCTTTACATTTTAAAAGGATATCCAAGGTTGACAGAGAACAGTATAGAACCTCCCGGGAGCTCTAAATTAGTTACAGTATACAAAAGAGGGACCAACGGGATTCTCACCACCCGACATCCATATGGGAGGAGATATGATATATCACCTTCTTTTTAGGTATAGCAAGAGGGATGGTGGACAGGCAAAATTCGTTTCAGAAAAGATTTTCGTCATTATTGAACGTTGCGGTAAGATGTTTGGAAAATAAGCAACGGCAATTACGTATCATGTGCTAGACTAGATTAGTCAAAGATCCCATAATGATGAGAGCCCTACAGAGAAGGAGATGTACTTTTTAGGAAAATGTTGCCTTGGAATAATTTCTTGCGTCATAGTATTGTCGATGGTATATGAAATCGGGTGTAAACCCTGTCGTATGCGCGCGGAGCGCGCCGAAATTTTGGATAAAATACCGTATTAGTCCATGACAAAACCTGCATTTCAGAACCTGCATCGGACACTGTCACTTTCCCACCAACCTATGCTATTCAGAAACGAATCTTCTGACTGAGAATTCTTATAAAGCACTTTTGCTCCTTTGTTCGCCGTGAGTAGTTACCGAAAGCTATTGATAATATGGACAACTCTGACACAAGGCTTGACGCTAGCGGAGCGTGCGAAAATTTGGAATTTGTCAAGAATTTCCAAAACTTATGATAGTTTGAGAACAGTTTGTGAAAGAAAATGGTTAGAACCAATAAACCAGTCATCAAAAATACATCTCACCCTACACCCTCCACAGAAATCTGTAGCTTAAACGACTTTTGGGACCATTTTAAAACTTTTCAAGAATCGAACGGGGAGGGGGACACACGTCACCCATTGCCCACTGTGCCGACGCCACTGTCTGTAGCTTAAAAGCCTTTTGAGTTCATTTTAAAACTTTTCAGACAGTTTCGAAATCGAATAGGGTATGCACGCCGCTACTTTGCTGCAACAGCTGGTGCCACTGTGCACAATAGCACGTCACCTGACAGCTTGTCTTTTGTATTCATTCTGCAAGGTCTGTATGGCGACAACTTTGCCTCTCAATCCCTCTAGGTTACAAAAAATTTCACTCTTTAACACAAAATTGTTACTAAATTTCAGTGCAGCTAGCCGAGCCCATACTACATATGTCACGATGTTTACTCATTTAGATCTTAAGTCAAGGACCATTACTCGGCTATTCACCTGTTTTCGAGCATTGTAGCTCTCCTTTCGTCACCAACCACTTTGAAAGATATGTAAAGAGATAATCCAGCGATAGCTCCACCCAACCCCTACAGAAATATATACTTTAAATACGTTCTTAGACACTTTTATTCATTTTTTGCTCTTAATTTTTCTTTCTCCTTTTCTTTTTTTTTCTTTTCCTTCTTTTTTTCTCCTTTCGTTTTTTTTTTCTTGGCGAGGGGGGGGGGGCCCGGGCCCCCCAGGCCCCCCCCCTGGATCCGCGCCTGGAATGAGGGAACTCGACCACATCACCGTCTGACCGCAAATCTGGGAAAAGAAGCTGTACACAATTGTTATTCTCCTATGGTTACTTAAGACTTTACAATGTTGTTTTCGTTTGATTAATTCTCGGTGGAGAGAGTATTTATTCCGTTTTAACTTTTGTCGGTTGCCTGAAACTTCGTGGGCTCAATTAGTCGTTTAGCATAACAAATGAAAAATGCGAAAAATTGCCATTTTAGGTTTTCTCCTTAGACGTCGGTAATCTTCTGTCCAAGCCCTTGGTACTTGTTGGAAAATGCTAAGTGATAAGTCTTTCCTTCACAAACAATGTATTGAAGGTTGAAACCAATGTCTTTGAGATGATATTAAGCTGAAATTATTGACTTACGCTATTAATATCATGAGACTTTACTACGTCATTGGTAACTGTGACATATTTGTTTGACGACTTTTTAAAACAGCAGATTAACTGCAGAAGCCCGCCCATTTTGTCTTGGGGGAACCACGCAGGGACTGGGGACAGTCCCCATTGGGGTAGAAAAGTCTGTCTTTAACTGTAGAAATGCTGTTTGGGGCAAACGTGTGATGTTAAAATCAATAAAATTTCAAAGTACCCAGCTTCCACCGACTGAAAACAGTCCCTTACGCGTATGTCTTCAAATAGAACAAGAAGTATGATATGCTAGTTAGTATCGCTTCTCTGTCAAGTGACATGGTACTATAGCAGGTTACTCCAGCTAGTGAGGTTATATTAGAAGATCTCCCTACTCCAGCATAGTAGATTGCGTTGTGACCGACAGCGATAGCAAGGGTTTGTAAGAGTAAGAAACAATTTATTGATATCCATCAGAGTTTTCCCATCTCATTTATTGAATTCACTCAACTTTGAAATCATATTTACAGATGGATGAATCAGGCCCGTAGCCAGCTTTTACCTGGGGGTTGGGGGTGGGGTGTCGTCATGTATGAGCGGCAGAACTATCTGAGCGGAGTGCCACAATCAGTTGGCACGAAGCGTACAAGAAAATTTATGGCTTTACAAACTCTCAGGTGGCCGGAAACGGCACTTTTCGAGTGTTTTAAGCTGCATGCACCAAGCCCTGAAATATGGATCTCATGTCTGCAATTTCTCAGTTAATGCAAAGAAATCATTCTATGAAAAACGTTAATATTTCTATGCGGAACGCCACCATCAGTTGGCGCGGATCGTACCACAAAATTTTGGGCTTTACAAACCCCAGATGGCCGGAAAAGGCACTTCCCGAGTTTTCTAAGCAAGAATATGTTCAGCCCCCACTTTGAAATTAGGGAAAACCCGTCAGATCATGAGAGAAATACATGAAATACGGACATTGTGGGGAATTTTACAAACCCGCTCGGATGTTTGGCAACCTCAACTCATAGGCCTACGGCTTACATTGGCTAAACCAGCGTGTGAACCCCCTGAACCCCCTGGCTACGGACCTGGATGAATAAACTTGAAAACTTGACGAATAATCGTACAACTTCTGATCCAAAATAAAACTGACATAAACACTTGTTACACAAGTACATTTGACTTAAAGAAAAATATTGCGTTTAAAATGCACCAACATGGCATACAGAGGAAATACCTTAAATCATTATGAAACCATCCAGTCTCACCAATAAACTCTAGTGATAACTCTATTTCCTCACAGTATTATACATTACAAGAGTAACGGATGTTGTATCATTTGAATTTTTGAAAGTTTGGGTGAACAATTTACTTTTATGCAACAAATAACCGAATTACTTCCTGTGAGAGCCTTATTTCTTGAAAAGTAAGTTACTGCATTGCCTTATTTTGAATTGCCTATCATTCTGTATCTATTAATATTGGCTTAAAAAACATGAAAATATTTTTCAAAACAAACACAATATTTCCCTAAACTTGATTCTATCTAGAAAAACATGTGTAGCAACTAACCTATGAATGAAAATAAATTTGGAGAACTGCGGTTTCGCCTCACGTGCTTCCAGGAAGGAAAAACTGAAAATTCTGGTCCAAATATAATTTATGTCAGTAGACTGCTCCCATTTCCGACTAGCACTAGGTCTGCAGTTTGCTCGTAATGAAATGGTCATGAGCGTTTTTTGGCAGGTCTTCTACAGGCAGTGTTAAAGATCAAACGAGAGTAGTTAAGAGCCAACGCAGGATTTGATTTTGTATTGAGTCTCCAATTTCGAGGTATTACAAAGAGAATACCGTAGTAGAGAGTGAAAGGGTATCCAATTTCAGTATCAAACTTTCTGATGAAATCATTATAATGTAAAGCTTTGTCATAATCATCAAAACGTTTTATATAACAAGTATTTTTTACATGTAAAATATGTTTATAAATAATCTTTTTATCGATCTTTATAAAGGAATTATTCAACACGCTTTGATTTCAATAATTTTCTACGTCTAATGAACGAAAATTAAAATCTGACCATGCATTTCAAACTCCTTCAATAAACTTGTTGGTCAATGTGACATCATTTTTCCGGAAACTGTTTTCAATCAGCAGTTTCCCTCTATATTTCTTAAGAGCAAAATCAAATAACATTTTCCTTGGACTTTGATTTTCAGCAAAATAAAACTTAACCTATTTACATTGTAACCTTCTCGCTTTAAACTCAAATCAAACATATTCAAACCGTCGTTAGTCTTTTTCTTTATTAACACTGACCTTTTTATTTTATCAAGTTTCTTTGACGAAATAAATTTGTAAAAAATAGTTTCTGATTCACGAAAAAAAATTGTAGGCGGTAGAGGCAGAACGGTGAAGAAGTACACAAGCTGTGACAAGGCAAACGTCTTAATAATCAAAATCTTCCCAATTGGTGAGAGGTCTCTAGAAGACCAAAATTACGTAAACGTTTGATTCTACAAAGTTTAGGCAAGTATTTGAGATGAAAGAAGTCATCGTGATGGTGAGTGAAACTGATTCTGGGGTAGGTAATAGGCTTATCACTGGAATCAAAGAAGAGTCTTGTAAAGTGACCAGGTCTATTTTCATAGAGGTCCTAGAGGAAATAAATGGCAGTAGGTGAGAGTAATATTTAAACCGTCCATTTCAGAAAAAGTCTTCAAGTCTCAGGTATTCTCAGCTATATTCAATGAAGTACCACTTGATTGAATAAAAATACAAGGAGTGCCACCATCCAACCTGGTGACCACCGTTGGTTCTGTGGGAGTAATTATATCGAAACGATGTTTATGAAAACCAGGCCCGTAGCCAGAATAACCAATTTGGGAGGGAGCACATCGATGTTGGACTTTCGCCGGCCTGGGGGAGTGGTGTAAGGGGACACCTCCTCCCCTTTTTGCCTATTTTAAGGACTCTGGATGCAGAATGGTGCAATTTTTGCCCATTTTTCTCCCTATATTTGTATTTCAAAAAGGCTGGTCTCGGAACAAATTTTCCTCCTTCAGTGCAAGACCTTTTATTGAAAAATTTTTCGGGGTCAAGTGCCCCGTGCGCCCAATTGACAGGTTGAGAGTGTGAACGTCTGAATAATAGTGTACGTTCCGTTACTCGTTCCATTTGTCATAGAGCCAGCCGGCCCGAAGCGGGCCATTTGCAATGGTGCCGCGCGCCACCAGTGACGCGTGCGCCATTAGTTGAGAAAGCCTGCTCTATCTGCTTTTCGAATAAAAGTTGCAGAGCCACCGGTAATTAGATATCATAATTAGATACCTTAATTGTTAGATATCTTGATGCATTCACCTAAAACATATATTACACAAATTTTATTATTTGAGTTGATTAACAAGTTTAAGACTTCAGTACAAGTGATAAAAAGGTACAGGTTTAGAGGACAGCCTTGCCGTACACCTCTAGCGACCATGAAATAATTTGTAGCATAACCATTGTCAAGATCACATGTAGACATATGTATCAGTGTTTTTTACAAAAAGGTCATTAGAGACTGATAAGTCTGAATTCTTAGTGAAAGTAACATATAGAAAATCAACACTGACCAAAGAACTAGTATGGGTAATCCTCAGGGAGGTACATTCAGCATTTAATAGGGCTATAAAGTTATTGAGAGACTCCAACTCATGATCCCAAAGAAGGAAAAAATCATTTATTAAACGGAAAAATGCGGAGGGTTTGAGAAAACACTAGCAAAAATATCTTTTCAAAAATATGCATGAAAACATTTTCATAAGATGGAACAAACTTCATGTCTATAGCTGTACCGGACACTAGTCTGAAAAGTTGATCATCAAATTCTAAAACGTTTATTTTAATACCATTCGGACTAGGGAGCAAATGCCACCAACTTTACGAACAGGCCAACCGTGCTCAAAAGGAAATTTACCGAGCGCCTCAAGGTCCTGAGCATGGGGATGGATGATTACAAAGCAACCACATCAATAGTAACTAGTAAGGTGTTTGGGCCGACTGAACCACATCTACCACAAGCCTAATTAATGACTGATTTTCGGAAGGGACTTTTGATAGAAAGTCTTAGTAGGAGCACTGGAAACTTCGTGGTACACTGAATTCAAGTAAGCTTCAAAACAATGGTCATTGGTGGCAGGCGGAACGTAAGAAGATTTAGGCCGGAATTTGAAGGTATCAGGATCAGACTCTCGTCAATCGTGTAAAAGGTGTTGCAGCCTCATCCTACAGCTCCATTCGTTTACCCCTTTTATGGAGGTCTATTCATGTGATGGGGTACTAAAGAAAACTTCATACCCATCCATAACAATCTGAGATCACAGGTTGAAAAATTCTGGGGCTGGGTTAAATTCACCACCGAAAAGAATTCGTCCCCTCTGAACTTAACTGGTTCACTATGGTCGGCTAGAAAACCTGCCTGTGGAGAAGTGGTTGGCTGCTCTCGTTTGCTAATAGTAGTACGGGGTAGACCAAAAGGGTGAAGAGTCACACTGAGGGGCCCTTGCAACGGCCCTTGATAAATGGCCCGTTTCAAACGGTGGACCCGTGCCATAGGCCAGAACAGATCATACCCGAAACTCAAGCGAATGGTGTTCTGAAGAGGTGATATCCGTCTCTGGGTGCATGAGAAAATCTTTCCCCTTGAAGAACGGCGGAACGAACTGGCCGACCACGGCACGAAATGGCCGATTTTTTGACGTCATTTGACCACAAACGATTGTTTGCTTAGTCGGAGCAAATATTTACCCTGCACGAGAGCCAGGAACTGACCATTGTTCTGTTTCAGTTTTCATGCTTACCATTTTTTATAATTCCACAAAACCTGGACCGATTTTTCTAGTTTAAAATTTGTTTTGACGTCAATTTATCCATGAAGTTCAGTTCCAGCGAATTATTTTGTGTAACTGTGAAAATTGCTTCATTATGCTTCAAGCCACCTGATGTCCACTACAAGTGAGTTAACCGCAGAAATGTGACATCTGCAGATATAATCCTTGAAGCAGATGAAGGCAGTTTTGTCCTTCCTTCAAGGGAACGAATTCTCTAATGTGGTAGTCCAAATGACTGGCTGGGCGAGTTCAACAGTATCCGCACCCACCCACCAAACTTGTGAGCCTTCTGAGGCAATGATAGGATAATTTGCGCAAGGTTTAGGAAAAGTTAGAAAAGAGGAGACTGTCTCCATAGCAGCTTTTAGAGACAAGAATTTAGTAAGGCCAGTCCTGTCAATGACATCATTAGTTAACAATTCAAGATCAGTTTCACAGGTATGGATCGATATGCAGTTTCCAATAACGCTAGTTCCAAGAGTCGGACAGAAGATGGTGCCCAGACATTGTCTCATGCAGTTTTAAAAGCATGTGAAACCTTACCAAGTTGGTGAAGTTTTCTTAACGGACGTATACATTGGACACTAACCTTTGGTTATAAAAGTCTTCAAAAACCTTCCTCGTTTGATAGCTCGTACCAAATCTTTCTTAGATTGCAATAATCTAAGAAACACAGGAATTCCTGTTTGAAGAACTATATTCCGCTCCTTGATCACAGGACAATTCACAATACAGAAATAATAGTACAAAGTAAAGCAAAACAGCAAAATGGCTTAAAGAGAAAACACAAGCTATCCCCTACGTAAAATCAAAGGAACAGGTCATATATATATATATATATATATATATATATATATATATATATATATATATATATATATATATATATATGTATATGTATATATATATATATATATATATATATATATATATATATATATATATATATATATATATATATATATATATATATATATATATATATATATATATATATATATGTCGAACGTGGTCAGATCGACTGTAAATGTAGGTCGAAGAGTAAGTAGCTGATTCGATCTATATGAAAAGCAACCCAAGTACCTTGGTTCGAGCCGAAAATCACGTTAGTCACGGTGGTGCAGTGGTCAAGGCAGTCGCCCGGAAAGCGACCGTCCCGGGTTCAAACCCGCGTGGCTCAATTTTCTTTCTGGTTTCTTCTTTCATTCTGCCCTTGTTCAAAAGGCTGTCCCATTACTTGGGTTGATTTTCATTCAGATCGAATCAGTTACTAACTCTTCGATATATATATATATATATATATATATATATATATATATATATATATATATATATATATATATATATATATGGCCTGAATAGGGATCTTTCAGTTATGGCATACAGGCGTGACCGCTGAGTTTTCTTGCACTTGACTTTCTGTCCTCTTGGTTCATTTTACTGTTGACAAAGAGCCTAGGTAGGTTCGAAACGTACAGTTTTTTCTAGGACTTCTACACATTTTGTTTACCATCTGTGCTTGTTGTGGATTTTTGTTCTTTAACAAGATTTCAGTTGCATCATGTGTCGTCGTTTCTTTTTGTTTATATTTCTGTTGGTGTCAGAGGCATTGATTTATTTTCTTTCTGTTGGACTATATTTGCAGAACCAACGCACGGATTCTATCATGAACTTTATTATATATATATATATATATATATATATATATATATATATATATATATATATATATATATATATATATATATATACATATATATATATATATATATATTCATGAACGTTGTATTGAATAGTCGCATGAAGACCTTAGGCCATTATTCCTCTAACAAAGGCATAGCCTTCTACTGAAAGATGATGATTATATGTGAATGGAAAACTTAGCCTCAAGCAGGATTAGAACCAGCTACCTCCCGCATACAAGGCTGATGCTCTGGCCACTGAACCATTGAGGATGGGCAACCCCCTCCCCCCTTGTCTATAGCTTACTATTGCTATGGATGAAACGACGATAATAAAACAAAACATGCTGAAATAACAGGGTAGACATTCCTTGACATACATCGTTTTACGTGTGGGTTCGACCCAGGTTAGCATAACAGCAATTCGGGACTTAGAAACTAACACTCTTTTGAGATGGCAACTCTTTAACCCCACGATTTACAAAAGCTGGTAGGCTTGATCGCGGTCAAGAGAGGAGAAACTTCTTTGGTATTTAACTGACTTTGCCAGGGCCCCATCGAGTTGTGGACTGTTCCCCAAAATGAGGTCAAAGATCACCATCCCAGTGGGTGACTGGGGGATTCTCCCCCGGAAGCTGTGAAGTATTTACGACACTGTTGACACGAGAATGACGTACTGCCTGTCAAATTTTGGTTATCTTCCGATTACCAAATAACCTTAAATACAAACTAAGTATTGTAAAATTAGCCTTAGGACTGTTTTGGTTTCAATAATAAATAACGGGAGTTCCCTTTGATGCTGAAAGGGGCTCGTTCTGTCACGGGAAGAAGAAGGATGGTAGGGGTGGCATGGGAAATTGAAAGACTTGTGCCAATCAAGCTGTCCAACAGGTAGATATAATGAGAAAGCAGAAACTGGCGCACCGAAAACTGCATTTTTGAAAACGTTTTAAAGTTTTACTTCATAGTATATTGCCTAAGTTATATAGGCCTATTTGTTACAGTTTCCTACAATTGTCACTTCTGTCAGTATGTCATGTTTTATGGACTGCAAGGAAGAAAACTACATTCAAGGTTAAATTTGCAGGACGATTTTTAGCTATGACCCTTTCGGTCACCACTTTCACTGTCACTGATGAGCAGGGTTCTCGCAGTAAAACTTGAAATTGAACGCTGTTACAGTAGATCGATTTTGTGACATCTGGGAGGGGAATATTAGACCTACTCAGCTTGTTGACTCCATTCATCTCCTTTTTGTGCAAACAATTTGAGATTTCAGCTGGAGAAAGCTTTTGAAATCTTGTAAAGCCTTGGTTTAAACTGAGTATCCCATTTTTTTTTTCAAAACGCCGCCCCCTTAGCGGTCATCGCACCCCTGATTTGTGCAAACGACCCCTCCCCGGGCGATAACCCCCCAGATGGGAACTAATGGACTATAAAGGATCACTTTAAAGGGGAAAACATGTGCATCGTTTTCAGCTGGACTGCAGGAAGGGTACGATTATTGTTGCTGGAAGAGAGATTGGTTAACTACCAAGGCAGTTCGACCGTGCTATATTGCGCCTGAAAGTTACTGAGACAACAATAATCCCCCAGGAAGTGAGGCTATTGTTCCTGCAACGATCATGGCAACAAGACCAGGAGTGTTCTTGACAAGAACAGAATTCGGTCATGGAGGCTTGGTGTCACCTCTTCCAAGTTTTCTGGAAAGACATAATGTTGTAGTAGCCCACGCTTTGGTGGACATCAGGAGCTCAGTGGTGCCCCTACGAGTATTCAATCCCACTGAGATGAATGTAATGTTGTATCAGAATTCATAGCCTGCCGTTATGGAATTGTCAGTCGAATGCATTGGACAACTACAGGAGACTTCTTCCGGTGAGAACAAACTCTCAACATTTGGTACAGGCCATTCGCAGGGAGGAAGTACATGGACAGACAATTCTACCTGGTCATCTAAAGAAACTGGTCGCTTGTATGTGCGGCTCTTTGTCTGATACCAGGCGGAGTCAGGCAGAGAGTCTGTTAGTTGAATTCCAGTTAACTTGCAACACAGATAATGACCAGCTTAGAAGGACAGGGATTGTCAGGCACAAGGTGGACACAGGAAATTTTCTACCAATAAAGCAGAATCCCAGAAGAATACCGATCCATAAGCAAGTAGAAGCTGACAAGAAAGTAGAAAAGATGCTACAAAAAGGGATAATTAGACCTTCCAAATGTCCGTGGGCATCACCAATAGTGTTGGTAAAGAAGAAAGACGGTTCATTTCGGTTTTGCGTAGATTACAGAGTACTCAAAGAAGTAACCGTCTAAGATGCCTACCCTATCCCCAGAAGAGAAGACAGGCTTGATTCACTGAACGGATCCACGTGGTTTTCCACCCTGGACTTGGCGATCGGTATTGGCAGGTTGAAGTTGATGAGAAAGATAAAGAAGAGACTGCATTCGTTACTAGGAAGGGACTGTATGAATTCAACGTTCTTCCGTTTGGTCTATGCAATGCCCTGCCACACCACATTTCAACGCCTCATGGAAAGAGCGCTCCGTGGACTCCAATGCGACATTGCAGTCTCGTACATTGATGACATTATTATACATTGTCCAACCTTTAAAAATCACATAACGCATTTGGAAAGAGTGTTCAAACAAATCAAATAGGCTAATCTAACTTTGAAAATCAAGAAGTATTCTCTATTCCAGGAAAAGGTGGTTTTTAGGTCCTATACTGGTGTATCCAAACAAGGAAGGTCTATTTGTGTTGGATACAGATTCTTGTAAAGTTGAAATCGGAGCAGTACTGTCTACGAAAGAGTCTGGACAAGAACTGTTCATCTCCTATGGTAGCCGGGTGCTGACGAAGAGAGAGCGCAACTACTGCTCCACCAGGAGGGAGCTGCTTGCAGTTGTTTATTTTGTCCGTTACTTCAGACAACATTACCTCCTTAGAAAGAAATCCCTGCTCCAAACTGACCATGGGAGCCTGCACTGGGGATTCTCCTTCAAGGAACCGGAAGGGCAGGTTTCTTGATGGCTGAAAAGTTTGGCTCCTTTTGACTTTGATGTAGAACATCGGCCTGGAAGAACACTAAAATGCAGACGCAATGTCCAGTCAGTCAGTCAGATGAGATTTAACGTCACACCAACACGTATGTGTTATATAGTGTCAGTCAACTCGATAAAAAGTTCAAAGTTTAAATTTACTTTCAAGTATGTTTCAAGTTCAAGTTTGGTTTTCCTTTAGTCGTCTCTTACGACAGGCGGGAAATACCGTGCGTATATTCTACAACCTCCAGCCCACAGGGGGAAAACCATGGAGGGGTATGCTCGGCTTTGTGGCGCCGACAACCCGCCAGTCGTAGCATGAGTAATAACGGTCTTTTGTGTGTATTTTGTAGGCGATAGTCGGGAACAAACTACTCGACACACACGACCTCCTCACCCTACCTGGATGCAGTTTAACGTCATACCCAGGACGACGCAATGTCCAGAATCCCGTGCAGGCAGTGTGGTGCTGACGAGCCAGCATCTGATAACCAATTCCCACCCATCACTTCAGGTACGTTGGATGACGATACCGGAGTAGAGCACCACCAAACGAGATTGGATAAAGAAAGTGATCCAAAGAGGACATCGGTATCTTCGACTTCACCCATCCCGAAGACTGTCTCACAGGCTATAGAGAGTATGCCAATGGCAGATCTCAGAGAAGAGCAACTGAAGGACTACAAGATGAAGTTTTTCATAAACATCCTGGAAAACAATGATCCCCGTCCACTCTGGGAAGATATCGCAGGTAAGAATGCAGACGTGAAGTTTCTGTGGTGCAGAATGCAAAACTACGCCTTCGGAAAAACTTGCACCTGAAATGGGAGAATGCAACCGGTGAGACGTTTCCTACAAAATGTTAATTCCACGCAAGCTGAGAGAGCAGACCATTTTGGCTTTACCAAAACATGGGAGAAGGCCAAACTCTCTCCTGTGTACTGGAAAAACATGGGAAGAGACATATACGAATATTGCATTCAATGTCATCAATGTGGATCTCGAAAAAGGCCCAACCGTAAGAACAGGGCTCCAATGCAACGTTATCAGATAGGAATGTCGATGGAACGAGTTGTCTTGGATATAGACCTTATGCATATGATGTTGCACGCAGAGAGTGCTTCCTCGTTTGGAGGAAAATGGCGGATCACTGCAAGTTACACCAACAAATGCAGACAGCTGATTTGTCAACCAATCGTATACGCGCGTAAGTCTACTACACGTCCGTGCGAAATACGCCGTTTGTGCACGTGTGCTTCATTGTTTTCCTCCAAAATGTCATCAGTGTGGCGTCAATGCATAAGGTCTATAATGGGACCTTTCCCCGAAACTAGTCGTTGATATCGTTTTTTGTGGTGGTTTCACACTATTTCACAAAATGGTTTGAAGCATATGTTCTTCCAGATCATACCGCAGAGACGGTGGCCAACACTTTAGTGGAGAAGTTCGTGTGCCGCTTTGGAACGCCTAGAGAGGTCTTCACAGATCAACATTTTGAATCCCGACTATTTCGAAGTATGTGTGAACTACTTGGTATTCACAAAACTTGAACTTCTCCCTTTCACTGCCCTAGTCAGACGGTGGAACGCTTTAGTAGGACAATAGAATGCATGCCGAACGCTTTTATTTCAGAAGACCAAAAGGACTGGGACTTCCACCTACCTTTCCCTACCATGGCCTATCGTTCAATTGAACAAAGCTTCACAAAGTGTAATCCAAACAAGCTGATGCTGGAAAGAGAAGTGGAGATGCCACTAGACCTTATAGTAGGGGCTCCACCCAGTAAACAAAATGACGGCACGGAGTCACTTGACAGAGGTGCCCATGTTCAACATGCTCAACGACTACGGGAAAAGATGGAAACCTCTTTTGAGAGCGTTTGCATAAACCTTAGGAAGGGAATGGCGAGGCAAAAAGCGTTATGACAGAGTAAGTAAGGGCTTTATACGATATGAAGTACAAGATTCCGTCTGTCTTCATTCACCCACTCGTTAAGTTGCCTTGAGCCCAAAACTGCGCCCAACTTGGGACGGGCCATATGATATCACTCATAAGCTAACTGACGTCACCGTCCGAATGAAAAAAAAAAGCCAAGGTGCAAACCCAAGGTAGTGTCACTGTGATAGATAAAACCGTATCGTGGGGATTCGGGGCCATCCTGGTAGACCAGACCTGAAAACCCAGTGGTATTGCCTGCAAGAAGAAAGGAAGGAATCCAGTGCCATGTTTCTCCTGGCAAACAGGCGGAAGAAGGACTCGTCGTAATTGAGGTGGTCACATCAGCAGTGAGTTCTAGTGATTCGGAGAATCCACCTCCATCACGTTAAAACTTTCGTCCAAGGAACACGAAGTAAAGATTGAGTAGGGGAGAGTACGACCATTCGGAGGGTACTCCCGTGAGTAGCTACCAAACGGAGGCTACCCACCAGGGCCAGCACCAGTCGGAAGTTGACCTCTACATACCCCCTGTATGTACAAGGAGATGGCCGTCAAGGAGACAGAGAGGAAAATCTGGAAGGAATGAAAAGGAGAGGAAGCCCAACGGAACTACTAGAAGAAGAAAGAAGGAGCGAAAAGAAATTGAATTATTTTATTAGGAATTGAACTAATTTTGTACATGATGATTAGACTACTAGTTTGTGTTTTGGTAACGAATGGATTTTAAATTTTCCGAATGGACTTCAGTGTGAAAATGTGTACACGTGCTTCATTCTTTCGTAAGGAAAATTATTGCCTACTGTATTTTCGTATGGAGGTGGAAGAGCATGTCTTTTTGTTTACTGTTAACTAAATTTTGAACAGGTTTTCTGGTACCCATTAAGTTTAGCGTTGTAAAAGTAGTACGAATATGTTTTGATTTTTAAGAATTTGTGAAGTGCGACAATGTTTCACAGAGGCGTCGGTTGTTCCCTTTTTATTGCATCCTACTTTTATTTCTTATATGATAACATATAAAGTAAACTAAGTAGGGGAGGATGTAACGCTGGCGCGTTAAGCCTGTTGGCCAAAGAGCATTGCGGAGCTTTTAGGGATTATGTGGAGCTGGCTGATCCCTATATGTAAGCGTTCCGAAACTACTTGGATTATTTTATTGTGAAAGAGTTGTGCCTCTGTGAATCATTGTCCACTGGGAGAAATTATCCTTCAGATAAGGCTCCATTTGTTCGTGACAATTGATTTGTGTTTGCTAATTTGCATGTGTCATGTAACTTCATGTAACTTCATGTAACTTTATGTAACTTTGCGTAACAAGCTATTTCCTGCACAAAAGAGTGCAAGTATTTCACAAAGGCCAGGACATTGAATGATTGTCTTGCCCTGTTTGAATTATTTAAGATTATTCTAAGTGTCATTGTAAGTTTCAAGCTTATCGTTTAATGAAAGAGAAAGTTATTTATTACAGCATTTATATATATATATATATATATATATATATTGTCTAAAGATGGAACCTACTGCCTTTGCGCTTGGTGCTCAGCATAAGCAATGGAGTAGGAAAAACAAGCCAGTGAGCCACAACTGGAAAAAAGGCCGTGGTCGTCTCGACTTGCACCAATTGGTTGGAAACTGGGACGCTAAACGTCATCTAACTAACTAACTAATCTAAAGAGTATTTTAAGGGAAAACCATGTGTAGGTTGTTAGCAGAGCTACCAGTACTCCCTCAAGCGACAACGTGTGTTAAAAGACGCACCTCAGAAGTTTAGCCGGTGCCGCAAATACTGCATTTTTTACGACTTTTATGTTCATTTATCTTGTGTATGTTGTAAGTTATTCTGCCGAGAACCTTACGTTCGAAATCGAAGTATAGCTGAAGTTTTAAAAAACACTCCAAAAAAGTTGAGAGGAGAACGTATTGTCCCGTCACTGATATGGACTCTGTGTTCAACACGCTTGAGAAACAGGAAAAATGCGCCATTATAGGTAACGGCGGTATTCCTTCGAATAGCGGTTGTGGAAGGGAAATAGATTCAAATAACTTTGTTATCAGAGCAAATTTTGCAGGATTAGAAAGTTACTCCAAGGACGTTGTAAAAACTTGAATACGAGTCTGATGATTACTAACGATGCAACATTGACTAACATGCCTAGCACAAAAAGCGGAAGAGATAAATTTGACACCGTGATGAGATATATTAAACTTCACCTTCATGATACCTTTATTTGGTTTGCAAAGAGCACTGAATCCCATCGTTCAGCCGCAAGATTAAAAAATGTAGCAGAAGTTTTTGCTAGGTATGAGTTGCGGCCAAAAATAGCATATAACGTGCAACAAATTTCTTCTGCAGCGGCAAGATATGTTTTCATCTTAAGTAACTCAGTTTTAAGTTTTCTAGAATAATAAAAGAAAGTTGGTGTGGAAAACTCTAAATATAAAATACAAGTTACTTAAGAGGTACGTGGGCATTGCAGATGTTTTCACGTTGAATGAAAATGAACTCAATTGCGTTAGGGAGGGGCTGTTAACCCTTCTCAGAATTTACATCTAGCTTTTAATCTGGATATATCTGGCTAATATACAGTTTTATATGGCCATATTAAGCCAGATATAAAATCAGATATGAGCATCTTGATATATTGAATCAACTTGTAAATGGCCAGATCAAGCCAGATGTAAAGTGATAGATGACCTTACCAGATACACATATCAATTTTCATACGGCCATATAAAGCCTTATATAACGTGATGAAAAACCATGCCAGATACAAATATCAAGTTTTATATGGTGGTATCCTGTCAGATAAAACTTGATAGACGACCATGTTAAATATACATATCAATCTTAATATGACCATATCAAGCCAGCTATCACTTGAAAAAATATTGTGCCTAAAATGCATATCAAGTTTCATGCGGCCATATCAAGCCAGATATTAACTTGATAGGAGCCCTGCCAAATATACACATCCAGTTCGATATGGCCATATCAAGCCACATACGATTTGAAAAAAAAAATGTCAGATATGAATATTAACCTTTGTATGGCCATATCAAACCAGATATAACGTGATAACATACAGTGCCAGATATGCTGATAAAGTTTGATATGATATATCAAGTCAGATATGACTACATTGAAGACAATGCCAGATATACAATTCAAGTTTTATTAGGCTATAGCAGTATTCTTTGTGTTTAATTTGGTAACTTTTCCCATGAATCCATTTTAAGTCAGCTTATTGGTAGGGCTAGGTGGTGGATGGTAAATGAGTACAAACGTGTAACGATCGCCATACCTGGAATTAACTTCCTGCCATACGAAGTTCAAAAAACGCTTATGACATGTTGTCTTGAGTAAAACGACATCCTTGTATTTTATGGCTATACCACCACCTGTAGTGGCAGTACGTGGAAAGTTAAGGAAAGCATATCCGGGAGGCGTTACTTCGACAATGATAGGTCCGTCGCTTTCGTCACCATTTAACCATGCCTCGGTGATAACAGAAAGTCAAGATCATGTTCGGTTATGTACTTACAGAGAGCAGTAGTTTTATTCCTTACAGAACGGGCATTGATCAGTAGACACGATGTGGGTGCCAGGATTGGCGAGCTGAGTAATGTAAGGCGAAATTAGTGATAATTCCTTGCATGCTACACCCTGAAAGGTCCAAGTGATTCTGTTTGGTTAAAGAGCGCGGAGCTAGAAATTTAGTAGCTTGGAAATATGTGTGATGATAAACATACATCACTTATTCGAGAAGACACCTCACCCCGTTTGCTACAAAAATAAAAGGCTTTAACGCGTTTTGAATTTTTCAAATTTGTTTGTTAAAACTAGAAATCAGGGTCGAAATCAGGGTCGAAATCAAGGGGCCAGGGAGCAGAGCTTCCCCTTCGGAAGTCCCCCCCCCCCTCCTTACACGTTTTGGAGAGCAAAATTGAACTATTGCCTTTATACATCTCAATTTATAACGATAAGCCGTTTATTTGGCCCAAGGGATTTCTTTCCGTTGTTCGGTGGTTCCAATTTGATATCATTTACCTAGCAACATTATTCAAGTCACATAATCCTTTGGCAAACGGCTTGCGCAGAACACAATATTTTAATGTGTAGATTAGCTCCGACATCTTGCATCCCACCATGAAATCTGCAGCGGCCCTGGACCCCGAGCCTTCAAGGGAGGGCCTTATCCTCTCGTGGCGCTATTGGAAATTTCACTCAGTGTTGTTCCATCTCTTTCTTGCATCATAAAATACCGGCCCTACCGATTTCGCATGACACTGCTAAAAATTATCATATGGTAGCAAACCGTTTCAAATTAATGAGATCTATACATATTTTGAGGAACCGTAACTGTGACTGAAAGCATGGACAACCGAAACACCTGTAAACCGACACAGTTTCTCGCACTCTAAAAACAGTTCGGTAAACTTTTACCCAAGGTTGGGTCCGTGTGCCACCTTCTAGAAAGTTGGGTAAAGAACTGCCTAAGTTGGTCAAAAGGATTGCCATGGTGGATGAATTTTTCCCAAGAAAAGGGCAATGTTTGACCAACTTGGGTAGTTTCTTACCCAAGAGTTTAGGAGGTGACATACGGACCCAACGTTGGGTAAAAGTTTACTCAAGTGTTTTTAGAGTGCGCTCTATGGAATACGTTTGACAATGGTTGAAGCCACCTGTTACAACTGATAATGTAGTAAATGACCGATTAAGTATCATTAACCGATAACGTAGTAAAAATTAACCGATAATGCAGCACTAACCGATAATGTTGTAATAATTGACCGTTAATGTAGTAAAATTTTAACCGATAATGTATCACCCCAACACCGATAATGTAGTAAAAAATTAAGCGATAACGTATTACCCTTTGACCGATAGTGTATCATCCCCAAACCTATTACGTAGTAAAAGAAAAATTTAACCGATAATGTATTACCGTTTGACCCATAATATAGAAATTCCTTGTTAACCGATAATGTCCTAGACGGGCAAAATTGAAATCTGGGAGGGTTTTAAATTGCATCTAAGGAGTTGGTGAATCTTTGCAGACGGGAAAGGGTAGATAGTAGAAAACCAGTGGTGATGTAGAACTGTGGGTAACTCGGCATAATCTAAGCGGAGCACCACCGTTAGTTGTCGCGGAGCGAAATGACTTGGCTAAAAAGTAGTCCTAGAAAGGCAAATTGACACCTATGATGGCTTTAATTTGCATCTCGTTTTCAAAAGTTTGTGTAAATTTAAAGAGGGTGGGTGGTAGAAAGTCTGTGAGACGCACAGTTGAAGGGAACACGGTATTGTCAAAGCGCGAAGTGTAGCGAAGAGATATTTCGGCAAAGAGGTGGTCCCAGAACGGCAAACCAAACACCACTGAATCATTCATTTCTTCTATGTTTTTGCAATGATCGCAAATCTGAAGACGTCAGGTAGAAGAAAAACAGACATTCATACAAAACAAAAGGTAAAATAGTGTCATCGGTACCATCGGTTGGCGTGGAGCAAAGTTTTTTGACAAAGCGTTAGTCCCAGAACGGTAAAATTACCTATTGCAATTCCCCTGGTAGGAGTGGTTAATTCCTGATGCCCAACCCCCTCCCTATGATATAGGTCAGTATAGTTGTTTCGATGGTCAAGTGGGCGTGTGGGTTATATCTTCTGAACCTCTCTTAAACGAGGCCAGAGATTTACTGTACCTCTACCGAGAAGCGAATCGTATGTAAACGTATGCGTAAACAAACAACACGTTTGTTTCTGTACTCGTCAATGGGCCTACAACAACCCCTGTAGGTTGGGGTCGCATAATATGTACGCGGCACTCCCTGTCTGTAGTATTAGGTGGCTAGTGCTTGCACAGCCTTACATCTTGAACGCACTGTATGACACGTCCTTAAAATGATCTGACCAACTCTGACCAAACACTGCAACATTACTACATTATCTGTTAATGTGATGATACATCAGTACATTATCGGTTAACAAGACATTGCTACATAATCGTTCAAATGGTAATACACTATCGGCTAAATTTTTACTGGGTGATACATTTTCGGTTAAAAAGTTGTAACAAGGCCCAATGTTATCACAAAAGTGAAATACAGCAGGATTTATTTATCAGATCTCGTTTACGACTGAAGGTCTTATTTGGATGTTTAAACAGACAAATGATTTTATTTAATACATCATGTACCGTACATAATCGGTGAAGTTATCCATATCCTTACCACTACTTGAATGTTAAAAGACCATCTCTTCCCACAGAGTTAGCATTTCCTCATTCCCTAAAATAAGCTAACTTCTGGTCCTGCCTCCAATAAAAGAAGTCATCTGTCCGTCTGCGTTGAAACTCTAGTCAAGGCTACAGTAACCTGCAGTGTACGGAGTTTGGAAATGTTTATAGTGCCATGTTCTACAGAGTGTACTAGGCTTCTGTGTGTAATTTCAATGCAAAAACTGCAGGGGACTGAGGGTCCTCCCTGAGAATTTTTCTAAAATTTGATGGCTTCCATGGCCATTCTTGACCATTTCTAGAGAAAATCGTGAGTCCCCAGGTATAATTTGAAATGTTAATGAAATACGTTTCTTATCATGATGGAAAATTTTAGATAATAAACGGTCAATTTCATTAGGATGGTGGAAGTTGGTAGGGAAAGCAAACAACAGCAGTTGCAAGAGTTTTGAAACAGTAATATACTCAAGCACTGATCCTTCAGGAAGTACTAAAGAGACAATTCCACAAACGTTTTACTACGGACAGCAGTACTAGCAAGACACCTACATTTATTGCAGAAAAATGTACTGAGAATCGCGATTCCCTATACACGGGTTATTTTCTGAATTATGCACGCAAGGACCATTCAAGATGCGTGTAATGATGTACAATTCGTATTCTGAGTGACCCTTTTCAGGGCTTTACGTCATAACGTGTGGCGGGAGCCAATCCCCATGCTTTGGAAGAAATTTTAGTTCAGGTAACTGACAAAGTTTTCAATAACGATTTGTCCCTTGCTTCCCCACCTTTGAGCTCCTCCACTATATTAGCTAGTTTTTATTGCGGGTGCGTGAAAAGCGCGTCGAGAATTTTTTCTGGTGGAGTAAGGATTATGATGCTTAAAATTAATGTTTTCCTTTATTTTATATTGCAAACTTTACCATACTAATAAAAATATACTCATAATTTCTCTAGTCTCTCTTCCTATCGTTTATTTTTTATTTATTTTTATTATTTTTAAGGTCTGGAAAAAAGTGGGAGGCAAACGCCTCCTTGTCACCAACCCCCGTAATCCCGCCTGTACCTTCCAAAGTACATTTTAGTTGATTCTGGAACATTGTTTAAGTTTTGATAATCAGTTGTTCTCAATACAACCTTTATTACAGACTGAACAGGAAGATAAGTTCTTACATGTCCAGTTTTATTCGACTGACCCGGATCTTATTAAGGGTAGGTATATTCAGAGCAGAAATTGAAACTGATTAACACACAAGCATTCGTCAACATCATTAACACAAGCATAGTCAGACGTTTATAAAGACAAAGTACATCATTAAAAACAACGTATTCATCCTAGGCAATATAAAAATATGTTAAACGCACTCCCTTTTATAAAACCAGGAAGGAGGTATGCCCTTTTTTCCACAATTTTGAAGGAGAAGACCGGCTGGGCTATTTTTCAAATTGGTTGTCAGCTTTGTTGTCAAGATAGCTGCCACTGTGACTAGATGCAACAAAGAAAGCCAAGCTGTCAATACTGCACAAACCGAAATGCTAGTATCGAACATTTCTTGTTGAGTTGTACTAGTGACGCCACTTAAGCCTCTTGTGATGGCCCTTTCATGGGAAGTGAGAACACACTGAGACAAAACGACGTGTGGATTCCATCTTATGAACGCCGCTTAAATGGAATAACTTGACTTTAAAACATTAAGCAGTGTTTTTCTAGCTCTAAGCATTTTGATGAATACTGTTAAAGGTCTTTTATTTCCTTTTCTGTCATCTTCCTGTTTCCCTCCTCTTTACATAGTTCCTTGAGAGTAGGCAAAACTGGAATACTGTAAAGAGACTGGAGATGAATAGATTTTGCATGTAGCTCTGCCGATTTGTACCTACCAATAAGCCGCACTCGTGGGATAGAAATCTGTGAATTAAGAAACATATTTATTTAACTCTACGCATGACATTTAACCTTTAGAGTAATATAACCCCTGTGGCCTTCTCAAAGGGAAATATTGCGTTTAGAATGAACCAACGTGACATACAAGGAAATACCATTAGTCATTATAGGCCGTTTAGTCTCACCAATAAACTCTGGCAATAGCTTTATCTCCTCAAAATCAGTGGAGCCGTTTTGAAATTTTTAAAATGATCCCAAAAGGCCTTTAATCTATAGATTTCTGAAAATAGTAGAGTGAGGGGTGTTTTCGACCGAGTGATGGATCTGTTGTAATCATTTCTATCACAAATGGTTCACAAACAATTAGAATTTCCGCAAATTCTTCGCAAACTTCATGTTGAAACCTTACCTCAATATTGTTCTTATTATTAATATCTTCCGGTAGCAACTCCCGGAGAAGCACAGCAGCAAATGTTGAAAGCTGTTTACGAATTCTCATGTAAAATATAGCTTTTTGATTGGCATACAGATTTGTTGGCGAATTGAAAGTGTCACCATGCAGAGTCTGAATGCATGTTTTGTCGTGGAAATCTACTTTTTATGAAAAATTTCCAGGCGCTTTGCGCGTTTGTCAAGGATTGCAATCCATGTTTAGACCATTATTAAGGTATTAATACATGGAACTATTCTGATCACAACACTATTCCGAAAAGCAGAGGCACATCTCCAACCTCTGCAGGGGCCTCGCAACGATATGAGATTTTTCAATCTTAATTGTAGCATGATGTGGAAGGTTGAAAGGAGTATTTGTTGTTACACATTCTTCAAAAACAAATTACCGAGCACCGAGCACCATTGTCGGTATGGAGGTGATTGTTAATACACCCTCGACGAAAATGCATCCTGGAACGCCCTTTTTAGTCCTCCACCCTTTTTCCTACACCTATCAGAGATGTCTAATATCACCTCCCTGCACCTACACTCTCTTCCTAAGATTCTCCATTGCTGGAAGCTTTTCGTCTGGATTTTCGTTCAACCTTAGTAAAAATGCGATAGCTGTAAAGTGCTCGGCGTCATACTCTATAGTATCATTTGCATGACGGGCAATAAGCATCATGCCAATGCCCCATTTTATATAATTAATCCGGAGCTTTCAGGGACCCTTTACAGGTGTCTGTCAGCCTTAGGTACCCTTTTATAATGCGCAATGAAGCAAAGGAACACCTTCGTAATAGATCAAGAATGTTTCTGTGGACTCCACGTACGTATTTTTGCGTAAAACCTTTCCCCGAATAGAAGGCAGTAAATTATCCAAAAGGGGGGCTTTAGGGGTATTGTTGACAACATACCCTTCTCTAAGACAACATACTCTCTTTTACCCCACAGAAATTAGCATTCACTAAATTATGCACATTTTCCAGCCATGTATGATCAGTTCCAAATATATCCCAAAGACAGCACCATTTGCATCTAAGCAACCTTAAATTAACAAAAATTCTTTTGGAGAGAAGTTTAAGGGGGGAGGTGCCCTCCCCTTAAATCCCTCCCCCAGGACGGCACCTTTATGTAGTGCATGACGCAAAATTTGCCTTTCCTCAAGTCAGTCATAGCTACCGCAGTTTTTAGGGGAAAACGTTGTTCCCAATTAAAGTACCCGACCACTGGTTCATTACTTCAATTAGTAGCTCCAATGAGCAGCAGCTTTGTTAAAGCATTTGCTGACTATTCTGGTACAATAGTATCCCAGCACTCAGGGGTTTACATTACAACTGACAACATATCCTGCCCTGTAAATAGTACTGATAAAAAGGGATCAAATTACTCATGGTCATTGAAGGTTAGATCAACTTTCAGTTTAATCTGAGGGTGCATTTGCACTAGATCCGGATCTGATCTCCTGCGCGGGGTCAGATCCCCTGCTCGAGATCAAATTGTAGTGTAAACGCAGATCAGATCCGGATCTGATCGCCCTATTTTGATCCTGGTAAGAGGGGAGGATCAGACCCCGCGCAGGCGATCAAAACTTGTAGTGTAAACGCTCCCCGGATCAACGGTGACCCAAGATCAACGGTAATTCAACGTAAATTATTTGGAGGTCACTTCTGCAAAAACACTCATTATGCAGGGAGGTGGATCAGAGTACGAGACAAGTGTAAATGCACCAGGATCAAGCCATACACGTAATTCGATATGCTGATAACATAGGGCGATCAGATCCGGATCAAGTGTAAATGCACCCTGAGATAAACTACCATCAAATGTCAACCTTCATGGCTATTGACCAATGCTTGAAAGAGCACCCAATTGGTATTGATAACAGCTCTTGACAAGTTCTGGTATAGGAAGATTTTGCAAAGGAAGGATCCCCCACTGCTGTAGATTGTCACAGGGGCTCATAAAAAGGTACAATTTACGCAGACTTTGGGATGAACTGAGGTGGCATTACTACGTCATTTGTGGAGCCCCCCCCCCCCCAATCACCAAACCCTGGCGGTGCCACTGCTCAAGATATTATGCATAACAAGAGTAGCGGATGTTGCATCATTTCAATTTTTGAATGTTTGGGTGAATAAATTGACACTCAAATCTGACAACAAGTGGTTAAGGAAACTGCCCACACGTACCCGTGGAATAGTCTCCTTCTCGACCTCTTGTCTCCTCCTTTTGGTCTCCTAAAGTTACATGGGCTAATAATCAATGGCACCATGAAAATGTTTGAACTTTGGGAGATTATCTTGATTTTCAGATTAACTTATTTATCATCATAATTACAGGCTAACCTTTGTCAGTACTGAAAAAGTGGTCATCTTGTTCATGATGTAGTATTTCATACAAAATGATTCTATGTGTCCTTTTCTTGATTGCCTTCTAATAAAGACTACCTGGGGCACCCCAGATTTCCGTCGGCATGCTTGCCTTTGGTTTTTGCTGGTTTTATCTTCACTGTCACAAAGTAAGGCCATTTTTATCAAAACCCTGACTAAACTTTAAAGTTTGTCTCTACAGTGGTATGTGAAAGAAAGTGAGTAACAAATACGTACGTTTTTTGTAGAAATATATCAGAAGGGGAATGAGGTAAGAACCTCTACTAGGTGTGTATCTAAGAGATATGTTAAGAAGCACTGTAGTTGGATTAGACAGTGTGGAGTCAAATAATGACATCCATTAAACGTCATTTAAAATTCGCCCCGAAGGAACTCCTGTAGTTCCCTAACTGTGAGGCCGGGTTCATACTTTCCAATTTTCTAGCGCTATAAGTCTATATGAACCATGTATGGTCACCCCTTGCTCTTCCGGGCTATTCAAGGACATAGCTCAGAGTTGAAATGTTCAACTTTCATAGCTTTATAGAGTTATTCTGGAGTGTGAACCGGCCTTGAATGAAGGCCGACAGACTGCGGCAGTTTCACAAATAATCAATATGCATTTTACCTGTCCTGGTTCCTTGTTAAAGGCATGCTTTATGTGACTTGATTAGTAACATGCTGCTGTCTTACTTTTGCGTTTGAATTTCAATGCAGGCCAATCAAGTCATTGTAGCTTGTATATATAGCATATCAAGGTAATACACTTGTTGTAAGCTATATGTACGGAATACTCCAAACCATTTACCCTACTGTCCTTTACGATTGAACATTTAATTCAGATAGTTCCCAACAAATAATTTCATCATACCTTTTTGCTGGAAGCGATCTGCAAAAGCTGCACAATGGACCTCTGTAAAACCAAACTGTTGTCCTCTCTGATGGTGACATCTTCTGAACACAAATCCGTCATTGTTTGAAGTCCAGTATTATTGTTAAAATCTTGTTCTAGTACTACACAAAATCGCTAACTTACAACTGTCTTTTTTGCTTCATTGAAAAAGTTACAAATTGTAAATACCCCACAGTCTCCGGGGACTTCTCCTTCTGGACCCCTGTGAAGCCCCAGGGACCATACTGCCGACAGGAAAGCGTTTCACGTCACCACGACTCATCCAGCGACGCTCAGTTCTTCATGTTGGTGTGACTCTCCGGTGAACCGTTGTGCCCCCATTTCGAAAGGCTGGCGACCCCACTGAATAAATCTAGGTCAACAGGGAATTTAGACAACCATTGAACAGCTCCGAAGGCCAAGTGGGTTGAAAAGGCTCTGTGTATCTCAAGTATTGGATGGGCTGGCAAAATTCATTATTGATCAAATTTGGTATCAATGAAGAGGGAATAATGTAAAAAATACGATTCTGAAGAATAATTAATACTCATTTTCTCCCCTACATCTCGGAAAAAATAAACAAACTAGTAAAATAAAAACAGCAAAGAAAAACATAATGACATCATTTACAATTTGCATACTCTTGAGCCAAAATGACACCAAACCAAATCTACAACTTTTAACCGATAATAAGGCCTCTAATGAGAAAAAATTCTTTAAAATTGATTTTAAATAAATATAAATAAATTATTAATTGATACTAATTAACACTATTATCAAGCACTGTGTGGGCAGGATTTCCAAATCTGAGCCACCACCATCAATTTGCCCTTGGGCTAGCCACTGATAGCCATGAGATATGCAATGCTATTGCAAAGCAGCTGTTGGTTGGTTATCAGCAAGGATGCATACATAAAGAAGCAGTGGCGTCGGTAGTCAGACTTTTCGAAGAGGGTGCACAACATTCCGCCGGAGGGGTACACTAACATGAAGTACTGAGCTGCGCTGGGGGTCATGGTGAAGTGAAGTGCTCCCCTATAATTGGTGGGGTCGAGGGGCCCACCGAAGGGCCCCTAGTGGAATTCAGGGACAATGCCTTGTAAGGATCTAGGGACGAAGCTCCGTTAGCTCTAGGGTATTTACAAAGTTGTGACCGTTAAAATGAAGCATATTACTATCTCTAGGTATTCGTCATCCTGAAGGGAAGCCCTAAATGTATAGCACGGTAGGTACATCGACGGCGGCGGATCCCGTGGGAATATTTTAGAAAAGGTCGTTTAAGTCATGATGTATTGGGCTGTGGGTGCCTCAGTATAATAATCATAACAAGTATATTGCCTGCATTTTCTTCAGCAATAGGAGGAAAGGGGTGTAAATACGTTTCCGTGCAAATACCCCTTATGGGGGAATCGCCACTTTATGATCCCTAGTGCGGTGCTTGGCTCCGTCTCGGCATGGATGCAGGAAAAGAAAGTTTCCCTTGCAAATTTTAAGGCACCGGTATTTAAAATAAACGGAACTAGCCTATGAAATGAAGCTATTAAATTATTCTCATACGTTATTGGACGGTCGTTAAAGAGGCAATGTAACCTCAACAGTTTTCAAACATAGAATTGTACTAAAAGATCATCGATGAGGGAATAATATTAAATAGAGAGGAATCACTGACGCGGTGGTCCCATAGCTGTGGAAACTAACTCTGGAATATATTTCCCAGTAAAGCAGTGCTCCAAGGTCACAAAAATAGATGTGCGCGAAGTGCTCCTCAAAAATGTAGTTTTGAGAACATTTTGTGTATTTTTTGTCTCCTTGATTGACTAATAAAGTGACAGTGGGTCCTGGTGTTTTGATTCTTATTTATATTTCAACATCAAAAATCCCATGGAGAGACACGGGGGCACAGCAAAATGAGGGTACATACCCTCTGGCTCCCCCTTGGAGAAGCCACTGTTAGGAAGGTGTGTATATGTAAGGGTAGGTGTATGGGTAAGGGTACGGATGTTTGGGGGTTCTATCCAACATTCTCGTTCTCTGCCACTGAGGCCATTGAGGGGCGATGCCCATAGCTAGCACACTTAATATTGAACAACATCATTAAGAATCCACGCACGTGCCCACCCAAGCACAAGCCCATGCATTTACTTAGTTACTTAGGGCCCGACTTGGATCCACCCGGTCTCAAATTAAAGTTTTATAGAAAGTAACTTACAGAAAATATGGTTATACGTACAATATAACTTTACAAAACACCACTTGTGAGCCTTTGTGTAAAAGCGTGGCTTTTAATAATCTGTATACCAATAGCGTTTGGGGTTGCAAATGTTTGAGCGAAACTGATATGGTCAATGAAAAGATCCAGTAGCAAAGTAAGTACGTATATATACCTCCTCGTTGTTTGTGTAGCTAACGTTTCCTTTTGATTTTCCGCCTGGAACGATAAGCTTCACAAAAAAGAAGCAATTAAAGTATAACATATTTTTCAAATTTTTTCTTACATTAAAGATTGTGTCCACCCTGCCTGTCTTCTTTGAATTCCACCCTTGCATATTGCATTAAGACTAGACAAAATATATAGCATATTATCGCACGTTTACTATTGCGGGTGCGCTCCATCGCATGAGTATTATTTTGAGGAGCTTAAGTCCATCACAGATTATTTTGTAGCAGTGCTGAGTGAGCTGATGTAGGATTTCAACTGTATAAAGCGTTAAAACAAGAATACACAGAAAGTCGTCCCACTACATAAATTAGAGAACACTTAATCAGTATTTACAGGGACGTAACAAGGAGGATAGGTATGACTTACCCATGACTACACCTGTAAGACACAATAGCAGGTCTGTCACCACAAGGATAAAAATGACAATAACTGCTCAGACAGTGCTGCTGGGTCCTCAGTATAACCTGAAAGAAATTGGAAAATTTAATTTAGAAGAAAATAACATGATTTCTGGAATTTCTTCTTAATCTTCAATATCCTGTTGTGGCGAAGCTGACTATCAAGGACAGCAGATACATCCTATTTTGCTAATAAGGAATTAAATAATTATTGCCGTCTTTAAAAAAATCTAAGAAAACGGTAATTTAAACAAACTATTATGGTACAAATACTATATAATTTAAATATGGTGTGCAGCCGCACTTAACCTGTCATGTATCAAATCGTGTTTTTACGCATTTGTATAATAGAAACGTCTTAATTTTTGCATGTTCTTGCTGGATGTTCGTAGTGGTAGACTCAAGTCATGCGACTTGGACTCAAGTCGGACTCGAGTCGATATTCTTGTGATTTGTGACTTGACTTGCAAATACTATCAAAGACTTCCGACTTGACTTGGACTTGCAAAACATGACTTATGACTTGACTTAGACTTGCTAAAAATAAGTTGTCACCAGCGTAAGTAATAAGCTCTTCGAACGACATATAGAACTTAAAAGGAATCCATTCACGATTTGCGTGAAACACCAAAAATATCTGAATCGTGCTTCGGTCACCGTGCGTTGATTCGGGACTAAGTTGTGTAAAGCGTCCTAATAATGAACAGTCAGATTTGGTTACTAATAGTAACCCTCCCTCGAATGTGTTCGTTAGTCCAGGCCGAAATGTAGCCTTTTGGGGGGTTGCATTTTTTTTTTTTTTTTGGTAAGACTTTGATAAGATGTAGAGCAGACAAAGAAAAATTAAGAAATTGCAATATTTGGGTTCCCATAATTTTATGCTCATTCTCAGTTGAGAGTCAAAATTCTTTCTGTATACTACCAAGGCACCAGGCTGCCCACTCCATATAGATGAGCGCGTCTTGTATAATACCTATAGAGATATTACGGCTCAAAAGTGCCCCTAAACCCTTATTTTCAAGGAAAACTGAAGAAATCGCAGAATTTGGGTTTTCGTAATTTTATGCCCATTTTCATTTGAGAGTCAATTTTTTTTTCTATACACTACAACTACGGAGGCACTGGACTACCCATATCATGAAGATGAGATTATCTTGAATGATACCTATAGAGATATTACAGCTCAAAACTACCCCTAAACCCATATTTTTCAATGAAAAATGAAGAAATCTCAATATTTTGGTTTCCTTAATTTCATGCTCATTCTGATTTGCGAGTTTAAATTCTTCTCTTTACTACTGAGGCGTAAAGCTGCCCATTTCATGAAGATGGGAGCATCTCGTGGCACAGTATCAGAGATATTACTGCTCAAAAATGCCCTTTTACCCATATTTTTACTAAAATGTGAATAAGTTTCAATATTTTGGTTTTCTTTATTCAATACTCCGTTTTCATCTGCGACTGTAATTTTTTAAGTGTACTACTGAGGCACATGAGACTAATTTTGTGAAGATGGAAGATCTTGTGTAGCTCTAAAAGAGATCATTTGTTCAAACTTGTCTTGTAGTGCCAAAACGTATATTTTTTAATGAAAAATGAGAATATTGATGTTTAGCTGTTTAGGGTCTACACCAATAAAAGATTTGCCCACTTTTAAAATTTTCTAAATGGATGTGTGTCTTAATAATCTACTTTTCTCTTATAAGCGGAGAGATCAGTACATCTCGTTATTTAATTGAAGGAAATATAAGTTGCACATAAATTTCTCGATGAAAAACAAAGAAATTGCGAATTTTCAGTGACACTCATTTCATGTAGGTTTGAATCTGGGAGTCCAAATTCTCCCCTCATACTACTTGGTTACAGGACTAACCATAAACAAAAGTTAAGGTCGTTAAAGTACACACTTTAAGAGAATCTGGAACTCACATTTGTCCCCAGCCGTCAAAATTGCCGAAATTGCCAAAATTGCCGGTTTTTAGCGAAAAGGGACTTATACGCGTGTTACTACAACAAAATGGATCAATATTTTGGGGGAAAACTTTCAGTATATTGTGGGAGACTGTGTTTATTTAACCACTTTAACTCCTACAAAAGTTTTAGACCCAAATGATGGCACAACAGAGCCTTTCTTGAGCTAAATCAGCCAAAATGATCAAAATGGCGGCCTTTTAAATTGGCTGGCCACCCCCCCCCCTTGCACATGAAAAAAAATGGAGCACATACTTTTCTTATTGTCTGAAGTCTACTCTACATCTTATCAAAGTGTTACCAAATATTGCCAAAAAATGCAAAAAACCAAAACGTCCCTGACTACTTTTGCTATGAGTGCCCTGACTGTCCCTACTAGTAAGTTCCCACATTGTACGTGTGTTCAGTCACGGAGGAATCATCATGAGATCCAGAGGGCAAAGGGGGGTTACAGTTTGCTACCCCAATTTAATATGTTTGAAGTGCAGTTTGTTCACGTAAAATAAATCTTGTTTCTTCGTTTCTACGAAATAGACCTGGTTTCAAAGCTACTGCACCCAGAAACGCTGTACAAGATACTCACATGACCGTACGCAGCAGGCAGCAGTGACAGCCCCTCCCTCGGAAATTTTCAAAGAAACCTTTCCAAACATCGAGCCATGTAAACGTCCGAGATATTTAAAATTAGTTGCAACTTGAAACATGCCAACACCCCACAGAACTGACGGTTGTAAGAGTTGGTAATGAATGGGGAAAGTCTGGCAACGAATTGGGAGATATGCCCTTCACTGCCACTTTATTTTATGGACTTCTCAAGGTTGACTGGTACGGGGTATATTATGACACAGGGGTTTCTTAAAAAGAACACCTTTGTCAATAACATTATTAAAAAATCAGATTTTATGGAAAAATTTACACTTTCCTCGATCTAAATTCTGTCAAATTCAAGCCCCCAGAACGTTATAAATGATAAAAGAAAAGTAAGCAATAAGTCACAATAACTTAACACCTGTTCGACAGCTATTAAACTTACTCCCTGCCGTCAAGGGAGTTGGCACCACAGAATTATGTGGTTGCAAACGACTTGGTAAATAAAATGCAATATTGAAAAACAATCTTCTAGGTCAATAAAAGTCAAGCGAGGGAGTAGTTTCAGCTAAAGAACACCTCGTATATGAGCTCTGCTTTATGACTAGTTACATTATAGGCTGACGGGTATTTTTTTTTTGTACGACTGTGTCTTCTGTGGGATTAACTTCTCATGAAGGCACAGAAAGTCATTTTCGGCAATATAGGACTTGTACGTTGCAAACTGGGTGGGGCGAAGCTCACGTTTTGAGTATATTTTGCTCATATTTTTCTATTACTCGTATCGCTGAAAACGTCCTAAAATGCAGTTTTCTCAGGGTCCTTCCCCCGTTTGTGAGATTACTTTTCTAATGCTCCTGGAAGACCTCACGATCATTTACCTTCCTCTCCACCTTCTTGTACTCTGTATCATCAATACAAGTCGGCTGTTAGTAGGACGGAGTAAAGGTATCATAATTATGACATGTCAAACTGCGATTTTGTGGCCTGTTTATTGCCCACTCAGTGCCATTTGAAGAAGCTTAAATTTCATCATTCTAATGCTCACAATTTTGAAGTACACTGTAAAAAGAGACGTCTTCATTTTTTAACACTTTATGGCGTCTAAGAATTAGAAAACGAACATCAAAATGGAAAAGCACCGTAAATGACTGAACGAATATTAACACATGCTAAAGATAATGACGTCAATTAAAGTGCACTCCGCAAACACGTTTATATGTTTTAATATATATGTTAATTTTTCTTTATTAAAAACAACTTGATGTTTACGGTAATCATGAAATAAACGTATACACGTGTTTACGAGATGGCGTGAATGTGGCGTCAATGTGTTGAAGTTGGTGTTTTAGACGTTTAATTTGCTTATTTATTTTATTGTTTTTTTTTTTGGTTACATAGACGCCAAGACGCGTTTATTATCTGTTACAAAAAAGTTTTAATCATTTTTTACAGTGTATCCCTGAAATTCCTGGGGCTTCTTCTGAACCCCCTACTAAAGCGTTGCCCCTGATCTACCAGGGTCCCCAAAGCAGGCCTCCGCATTCCACACCATTGTGGGAGTTTCGATATTTAATCCTAAATTGCCCCCTGACAAAGTCCCGGCAACCTGCCTGATATATGTGAAGCATTTTTAGAAGTTTTCTTGGCACGCTATGCTTCAATTGATGATAGCCCCCTCCATAGACTTTGCCCCCCCCCCCCACCGTCCGAAAAATTCCTGGGCAAGACCACGAGCGCCAATACATGCAGTGCGGCAAGTACATCTCCTTTTACATTTATTCCACTTCTGAAACAAAACATCTTCAGTTCATCTATATCTTTGTAGTATGTCAACATGCTCACTAGGAGGCTATTGCATCTAGAAGTATACCACTCCAAATTTAACGCTACAAACTTGAGCAAGGAAAAAGCAAACTTCAAGTGTCACATGTCAATTTTCACAAACTAGTACCATCACCAAAACCAATCGTTCGTTCATTTTCTCAAACTTTCCAGTATTTTTGCGAGTACCATTTTTAATACTGACAAGTTTATTTTACCAGTTGAGCAGCTCATCTTTTGAGTTTGTTAACATATAATGTAATCATGGTATTAAAATTACAAATAATGTTATCTATATAAATCCTGGCATGACAAGGAATTAAGCATGTTTATGATCTACTAGATATAGACAAATCTTTCTCATGTTTTGCCGATTTTAAGATAAGGTTTCGCATTAACTGTCCTTTCACTGTTTACTATGGTGTAATACACGCTGTTCCTTTGCTTTGGAGGAGGTCACTGAGTACCGATGTCGATAATGGCGACATTCCTCTTATTAACACAATTCGGAATACCAATTATTTCTCTCGTTTTGTTTACAGACAGCTCATTCAAAAACTTGTAACTGTTTCTAAGTCAATTGTAAAGTGGAATTTATCTTTCGATCTTGACGATTGTGTCTGGAATGTCAACTTTCACGCCCCCTTTCCAGTTATTAAGAAAAACTTAGTTAAAATATTTTCAATTCCGTTTTCTTCATCGCATATAAGGCACAAATTATTTACTTCAATTAATGAATGAAACAGATAATCCTCTTTGCATTTTCTGTGGGCAAAAGGATGAAACCTTAGGTCACACTTTCTGGGAATGTAAGTATGTTTCTTATTTTTATCTAGATATAGAACAAAAAATTCTTGGCAGGCAGTTTTGATTTTCAAAGACCGATATTTGGGGGTATCAATTTCTTCTGAACAGCTGAAACGTCCTTTGAGGATTCTAATTTTGATATGAAGTACTGTATTTTTCAAAAGAAAACGTGCGCTGAAATACCGAATACGAATAAATTTCTACATAAGTTCAAGTTTTTATTAAATGTCGAGAAGTATCTTGATCGTAAGGGTATACTAAATCCTATTTCTTTCATTTGAAAGCCACCTTCAGCCCAGGTGATTTACTACTTAATAAATTGTTATAACATAAATTTTCATAATATTGATATTACCAGAGGAGAGGGGGAGGGGTTGTATTTACATATGGCATGTGTTCCTCTTTCATTCAGAGTACATTGGATTTTGTTAATGAACCCTTGTTTTACGTATTATGCGCCTCGCTGATATTCTTTATTGTATGTGATTATTGTAACATGGTATGGTTTTGAACATGTATGTTTAAATATTTATGTTGTTACAAGACGACCCGTCAGGAACACCAGACTGAATCCATCGACGAGCGAATGGAAAGTTCCAGAGAATTCACCTTCAACGCAGCCTTTCTAGAATTGTCTAGAAGTGAGAACTGTTTACGTAATGTCCCAATTATAGCAGCGACCTGGCAACACTTCTAAGAAACTGCAATTGTTTACAACTACTGTGCATACAAGGAACGTTCTCGTAATTGCTCGACTGTGTGCATTGAAAGTTCTATTGAATTCCAGAGATTTCTCGAATAAAAGCCTAGCATATAAAAGGCAGTTCAACAACTGTTATGAGAGAGAGATATCATAATACTATGAGAAGTCATTCTCTGACCGAATCACCTGAAGCCAGCCACTGACACTGCACACTTGTGATAAATTGACTTTCGCCGTTTCTACGCTGTGTATTGAGGTTGTTATCATCCATCGCCTACCTAGCCTTGTCATTATTCGCTCGTGGAACCAGTTCCTACGCTACAGCACGCTGCAGGTCTACTGTACCATCGTCAACGTGCATGCACTACCAGCCCTTGGACCAGACCAGGCAAATATTAAGTAAAGGATTGTGAGTAAGTCTAATTAATTATTGTAAATTTAAGTAAGATAAGGAGATTGTAAAAAATCATTAAGTTGTTGAAATTTAATCTCGTTCTTCTGTGATCTTTCGCTGTTATTGGTTTGACTTGCGACCACAAGCCGTAACAGTGTTAAAGATGTATGTTATATGTCAATACATGATGGCCAAAAAAGAGTTTCTTAAAAGTGTTTTGAGTTTAGAGGACCACATCTGAAAAAACTCTCACACAAAATAAAGAAAGCACAAGTTAAGAAAATTTGTCTTAAAATTGTGACTATTATTTGCTTTCTATCAAGTTTGAAATGCATATTTGCGGCAGATCTAAGTTGACGCTTGATTGATCATAGCAGGTGGACAAATTTGCGACTAGGCTTCTTCCAGGTGCAAATTGGCTTGTGACTTGGTTTGTGCTGAGACCATATGACTTGTGACTTGACTTGTGATGAGTTGTGACTTCACTTGACTTGACTTGGACATGCAAGAAATGACTTATACCTTGACTTGGAATTGCAAAAAATGACTTGCTACCATCTCTGTAGATATGCATATGCAGCCTTTAAAACCGCGTTAGGAGGAATATCTAATTTTTCGTCTCCTAGGTGTAACGTTTTTCAAGAGCAAGATCTCTAAAATAAATTAGGAAACAGCTATGAGGGAGTTAATTCAGTTAAAGATGTTTGACATACCCGCGTAAATCACGACAACTTTAGTTGTTCGGGGAAACAAATATGTGTTTGATCCAGATGCTGCGCATTCAAGTGTAAACCGTGTTGGTAACGTAGATGTAATGTGGTACTGAGAAACGAGTATAACAGTAAATGTATCTTCATTGCTGTTAATAGTTAATTTGTCTTTAAAAAAAGATGTAAGTTTCGTAGCTCTCTCGTCTGACGCTTTCCATTCCAGTTGCACTTTGCGCTTTCCATTCATTTCAGAGGTCTAATCCTCGTCACTGAACACAGGGGCGTAACTAGGATGAAATTTTTAGGCGGCCTGGGTATCAAATGGGGGGGGGGGGTCCCGGCACTGATCGCCGTCCTTAATTCTTACAAATTTGATTAAGACACGTACAATTTCTGGGGGGGGAGGGGGGCTAGCAAACATATCGGGGGCCCCCGTAGCTATGCGCCTGACTGAACAACTCAACATCTTCTGGTTGTACTTAAAGTTCACAATCCTGCCCTCTAATGCATCCTTCTACGACCGGATAAGGTATAACTGGAATAAGTCAGAAAGGATATTGAAAATAGTTCAATTATACAATGATTGCCACTTTTTTAGAGATCGTTACAAGCCTAAGTTGACAAAGGTGGCTTAGAAGAATTTGGGATGTGATTACTTCTGACATCAACTTGCCTCAACAGATGTCACCATGCACAGAGAACTGGAATGTTACCAGGTAAAGATCAACTGCAATAGACGAGGTACAGTTGTGAATTCAGAGCCGTTGGCAAGCTATATATGGTTCGAAGGCGGGGGTGACACCATGTAGCTCTAAGATTTTGGATTTTCTAAGATATTGCTTTTCCGTTCTCAGGCACGGCTACTGATTAATTATTTTTAAGAAAATTTTCAAACTAAAGATAAATGGGGGATGCATGTCTCAGCGTTCAGGCTCCGACAGTCCTGGGCTACCAAATTTTATGACTTGCATATATGTTCCTTAATTGCAGCAGTGGAAAGAAAGTAGATAATGAACTGATTGCAGTGTTTTTAATATCAACATAAACGTTTTAAATTACTAGTCTCCTCTTACCTTTGGCAAGCATTTCGTATTGTCTTATTCCATTCGTAATTCCATTACTGTAAACACAGCGGTAGAACCCTTCTTCATGTATACTGACTTCTCTTATGACTAGGGAACCTGAGCCTTCGAGATAGTATTCTTAAAAGAACACCTCGGTAAAATGTTTTTCGTCGAACAAGGATTATAAAAGAGTATCATAATGTTCATCAGTGAAAGTGCTTCTCTTCCAGTCAAGGGCCACTGTGTCGTCGTCTGAACAAGGCAAAGTCAATTTCAAGCTGCTGGTAACATATCTTGCTACTGGTGGGGAACTTCAACGATTTGTTGTGTTTAGTTCGATTAAGATCGATGCCTGCCTCTCCTGCAGCATACCAGGAGGAGCATCGGCTTTGCATACAAGATAATTTCCGGTGAATCGTTGAACAGATCTGTTGCAATAACACTTGATGTAAACGTGATGCCTACCTGTGTCAAGTTTATTTTTGACGAAACATTCTTTCACCGACAACACCACGTTCAACCCATTGCTTGGCAATTGCGGGTCTGGATTTCTTAACCGAAAAAGTCACTTCGAAGTTTTCATGTACCTGTAAATAACATTCCTTCCATGCCCGCATTCGTTCATTACAGGTCGTCTGAGTACAGGGATCACTATCAAAAGAATCAAAGAGAGACTGAAACTTGGATTTTGGTAAACAATAAAAATCACAGAAAACATTAATTCAAGTAAAAGCAGTACAACTTAAATTTATAGAAAATTAATATTTTTTTTAAGTTTTCGTGACTACTTCCACGTCTTGTACCACGACGGAAGGTCCCCATCCCATATTTTGCAGGTGTGGCCAATTTCACTTTCTGTGGCCTCCTCATTGGTCATACAGTACCGACACATTAATTAATATTTATTTGCTTGAGTGCGTGTTAACTTTTGGCCAATCAGGAGACTTCATTTTAGTTCCCGGATCTTCCCACAACCCTCGTGGCTAGGAAGCACGAGAAGGGCTCCCAGCCTGCAAGCTTTCACTCGTGCTTCAGACCTTGAAACGTAAACAACATGCAGAATCACTTTGTACATAAATAATTATTCTTTTGGCCCGGCCTTTTTCTGATCAACTTTAATCATCTCTTTGGAATGGAAATAAATCACCAATGAACTGAAATCAACTCTCATCATTTTTTGTCAATTTTCTGTCTGGAGTTACGCCCCAAGATCCTCGTACAAAGCCTTCGCAGGAGCGATTGGCCCATTATCCCACATGGTGGAAGTCGGGGCTTTTACTTGGCGATTAATTTCCCGTCATATGGAGGAAGGAGGAAAACGAGGCAGTAGGATAAGCCTAGGCCTCTACAACTTGGATCGCCTTCTTTTTGGATACACGGGCTTGAACTTTATACGTTTTTATCCCTGTTCCCTTCTTAAAGATAGCCCGAACTGTCTATCAAAGGAAATCTCCCCCACCTGTATGGATCGAAGGACTCCCCATTTGGATCTTTGTGGACCTCAGCAGCTGTAGTAGCCTAATTCAGGATTTTAAATTCCTGAGGATTCCTTTCACCAACGATATCAGTCTAGTCTAGCCTACTCCCAGTCTGGATCTCGCGGAAGGTTTAGCCAACGACAGCGATCTAGGATCTCCGCCAACACCGGTGAACTCTTTACGCCGGTCACGACGGCTACCTGCAACGCAGAAGTCCCCGGACAAGACCGCTGTTATCATTAGGATTTAGCCTAGGGCTATTTATTCAAGGTGAGTGCGAGACAACCCCCCCCCCCCCCCCGAGTATGCTCACTTTTGCACGGCATAGGCATTGGCCTAGTTTAAGTAACTTTCCAATAATTTCATGTTGAGATTTATTTTTCTAGCCTGGGCTACTACAAACAGGTGTGCATTTTTGTGTAATTCTATCAAGTCTTAATTTAACGCCATTGTTGTTATCTAGGCCCTACAATGCCTAGGCTAGCCTGTATAGCGTAACAGTGTGGGTCTGACACAAGTTGTTTACATTTTTAGTCATGGCTAATCTGCGTAGCACAGACTTCCTCCCTAACTAGTCCTTGAACAGGACCGTGTACTACGTTAACGGTGAACCTACTCCGTAACACGGTCCTTGTCCCGCCTACACAAAATTTCCGGCCTGCCAGCAGACCGGCATTCCTCACAGCTTCAAATATTCACCTATGGTTACCATACTTTCCATACACGTTCTTTGTCATTGCATCTATGCTTCTTAACCAGTTTTTCTTGGAATAGAGGGGAGCAAGAAGGTGAAACCTGGAGGTAAAAACGGACCTTAACACAAAGTTAGTTACAAGATTTTAGCAGCGATTTTAGAGTGCCCGTGCAGTCACGTGACTAACTTCCCTGTAAAAAGTTGTAACCAGGGTAGTATGCAAAAGGACACAGTATGTCGTATAGATGCACATTTTTCGACTTTGGAGAAAATATTTGTATATTAAAAATGGACCTTCACCTCAAACCGGTAGATATTGACTTCAAAATCTGAAACCAAGAGAATGTAACAAAATTTACGGAAATCCTGCAAATAAGTTTAGGAAATTGGACATCAAAATGTGGAAGCGCTACCATGAGCCATTCTGACAATATGGCTGCCCTCTTTTGACGAACGTCGAAGTGAGTTCTGTGAGTTTTGGCCTTAGAACATACCTGTGAGCTGTGTGAATGCACATTTTTTCTACAATTTAATGATAATAAACTGAATTGCATTGTTTTAAAATCGGAGAAATGACAATTAGTGTAGGAACGATCAATTTCTGATTAATTTTCCTCTCAAACCTTAACTGCGGGGTTTTTTATGTAGTCAGGACAAGGACTCTAGTGCGGATTAAAACAAAGTGTACGTAGCATAGAGTCCTGTTCAAGGACTATCCCTAACCGTTTCCATGGCGATAAAATTAACGCAGATTTGGCTAGAGCACATTTCTGGCCTTTTCAGATTATTTAGAGGCACACAATTTGCAAAATCCCGCAGAAAACGCCCAATTTCAGGCTGTAGTTTCTCTTTTCAAACGTACCCTTCAAGGTACTGCACGTATATGGATTGAGGGCAAAATTTTTCGAGACCTTCTAAGTTTAAGGGCCTCTTTTCTAGCCCGATTTAGTGAATCGTCCTCACATCATGCCTTAAGTAGGCAATTTGCAGACCTCAAATATGTTGAAGGTGATACCGCAGAACAATTTTTAGCCTCAATCAGAAAACTGGCTTTACTTCTGGGCTATACTGAACTTCAAGTGCGTGATAAGTTTCTGGCTGTTCTTCCTAGCAATTTTCAGTCTGCAGTCTTAATGTCTACGGACCAAAATGCAGGCATAGACGCCCTTGTACAAAAGGCCCAGATATAGTTAGATTTGAAGAAGAATTCGTCTGCATCGAGCCTCACCCCTACAAAGGTTGCCTCTTCACAAGACATTGCCATGTCTACGCAGACAGATAATGTGTCAAATGCTAGCATTGCAGAATTATGCAATAAAATTGACGGTCTTCTAGATAGCCGCTCTCGTAGTTCTAATAGGCAGGCTAATAATAAGGGGGCATCCCACGAGACCGAAGGTCCACGAGACCGAAGGTCCGCGAGACCGAAAATCAAAAACAAAAAGGGTCCACGAGACCGAAAATGAAAAAAGGTTCGCGAGACCGAAAATGAGAAAGGGTCCGCTAGACCGAAAATGAGAGAGGGTCCGCGAGACCGAAAATGAGAAAGGGTCCGCGAGACCGAAAATGAGAAAAGGTTCGCGAGACCGAAAATAAGAAAAGGTCCGCGAGACCGAAAATAAAAAAGGTCCGCTAGACCGAAATGAGAAAGGGTCCGCGAGACCGAAAATGAGAAAGGGTCCGCGAGACCGAAAATGAGAAAAGGTTCGCGAGACCGAAAATAAGAAAAGGTCCGCGAGACCGAAAATAAAAAAAGGTCCGCGAGACCGAAAATGAGAAAAGGTCCGCAAGACCGAAAACGAGAAAAGGTCAGCGAGACCGAAAATGAGAAAGGGTCCGCGAGACCGACAGAAGTGTCAGTCCGCCGTACTGCTACGCTCCGCTCAAAGTTAATACTGGCACCCTGTAGTATTTACATTTTGCAAACTATTGCGTTGCCCTTGCAACTCCACCCTTCTGGTATGAACGTTCCGGTCTCGCGAGCGGATTTTGAATTTCGGTCTCGTAAACCGTATTTCATTTTCGGTCTCGCGGACCCTATTTCATTTTCGGTCTCGTGAACCCTATTTCATTTTCGGTCTCGCGGACCCTATTTCATTTTCGGTCTCGCGGACCCTATTTTATTTTCGGTCTTGCGGACCTTATTTAATTTTCGGTCTGGCGGACCTTCGGTCTCGTGAACCCTATTTCATTTTCGGTCTCGCGGACCTTCGGTCTCGTGAACCCTTTTTCGTTTTCGGTCTCGCGGACCTTCGGTCTCGTGGACCCTGTTTCATTTTCGGTCTCGCGGACCTTCGGTCTCGTGGGCTGTAACCAATAATAATGGTCAATCCTCTCGTCAGCGTTACAATTCGAGAGATACCAGACGACAAGGCCCCCGCCGTAGGCCACACACACAAGCGCGCTCCTACCAACCTAAGCCTAGGCCAAGATTTCAAGGGCTGTGTTTCTATTGTAATGTCCCAGGACACAAAACAGCAAACTGTATCCCGCGACAAGAACATTTAAGGGCTCAATACGGCCCCCAATTTCATTCATATCCGCCTAACGATAGGCAGTTTGGAAATCAAATTCCGTCGACTTATAATAGCCAAAATTTTCACTAGGGAATGTCGGTGAGTGTACTCCTCACGCCAGGCGTTCCGGAAAAGAGGATTTACAAAATTATACTGCGCCTAGTAATACGGCTTCATACTTGGGAAATGAGCCTGACGTTACTATCCAATTAGATGAAAAGAATTTTTTCAAGGCCCAGCTACTAGACGGAAAGAATATTTTAATGTTGTTTGACTCTGGTGCAACAAGGTCCATTTTATCCAAATCTGTCGTTAAGAACTCTCGTTATTTAAGTTCACTAAAGCCAAGTAAAGTTGAACCGATATCATTTCGCCTAGGAAATGGTCAATATTTGGTTGCTCATGAAACTTTGACATTTATTGCACATATTCAAGGTCATAGAGTTCAGTTGAATGCTTTTGTCACTGAAAATCTGACAGGCATAGATTTGCTTTTGGGTAGAGATACTCTTAAACAACTTAATGGAGTTCTGGATTTCTCAAACAACTCCTTTAAGATTAAGCCAAATGTGCAACGTTTTCGACCTACCAGTAAGGTTGTAATTTACCCAGGGTCAATGCAAGTATATTAATGTGCAAAGTCGTGTACCATCTTACGTACGTAATACTGAAGTAATTCTTCAGCCAGCTGCATTTATCGCACATATGTGCCCTACTTCAATGATGGTCAAACTGCATAAAGGTAGAACGCGATTTATGTTGACAAATAATGGTACACGCCCATTTGTTGTGTCACCTAAGCAGAATGTAGCCTCTTTTAACTTGTCTGACATTGCATTAGTAACCCATGAACTTCATGAAGACTGGTATCATGAATGGTTGGAAGAAAGGCAATTCTCTGGGCAGTCCTTAGGGCATGTAAATACTGCAACATCGCAATCTTCTAGTGCTGGTTCTACTGAATATTCACAACGTGACCACGTTAGGCGTTATAATTTGCACCGTTACCCACATTTGAGGGAGGGTGACCCCCTAGCTTCACTGACAGAGTCCGAAATTATTAGACAACAGGTCTCCTTAGATGAAAGTGCTGTAAATTCAAGGGAAAGGGAAGAATTTTACCAAATACTGGACAAAAACAAGAAAGTCTTTTCACTGTATGGCGAACTCTCAAGTTGCCCGAATTTTGAGGCAGATATATCATTAATCAATACGGAGCCTTTCTTTATTAGGCCCTACAGATTATCTCCAGATGATAAAGTTATCGTCTCAAGGGAATTAGATAAATTGGTAGATCTTGGAATATTGGCTGTTGGACACCAGTCATATACATCTCCAGTATTTTTGATTCCAAAAAAGGGCACAAATGAAAAACGTGTTGTAACAGACTTCCGTTTTCTGAACAGCAGAATTCATAGAATTAACCACCCCTTCCCACTTTTGAGTGAGGTAACTCTGAGGCAACAATTTTAAGCGTCTTAGATTTGAAATCTGCTTTCTTCTGTATTCCTTTGAGTGAACTTGCACAACAGTACACAGGCATTGTTTTTTATAGTGGAGGTAAACATTTCTACTATAAGCGTTTGCCTCAAGGCTTAAATCTCTCACCTGCAATATTTCAAGCTAAAATGAATGCAGTATTGTCTCAGGTACTAAACTCATATCAGTTTTGTATTTCAATGCATGACGATATTATTGTTTACAGTAAGGATAAGCCATCACATTCTAAGCACTTGTTAGCTCTTTTTACAGCATTAAAAGCGAATGGTTTGAAAATTTCTCCACGTAAATGTAGCTTATTTTGCTCCTCCGTTTCTTATATGGGGCATATTTTAACGGTACACAGTTGCGGTAAGGCTACTATCTAACCACTTACTGATTTTTTTTCCTCCTTTTTATTCATGAAATGCTTATATAAACATTGACATATAAAGTATTTCTGGTAGCTCACATGATTTTCAAGAAAAACTTAAGACCAAGTACAAAGAAGGCGTTATATCATTGAATTAAGTACACAGACTTTCAAACATTACCACTACGAGTCAATATAATCATAGAACACGTCACATAAATCATAGTAAGTAATCTGCTTTTTCGATCGAATTGGTTTTCTTTTCGCCCTAAATCTTTCCACATTAATTACAAACTTAAACTTGTACAAAAACTCTTGAACTGAAAGTTCTACCCCCTTACACTTGCTTTGATAAATATAGTTTTTCGTATGCAAAATTAAAAAGTTAAAAGGGTGCTTTTTCCCTTGATTAAAGCCAAAAAATATATCCTGTTTGGAAAAGAAAAATTGCTTTTTGAGAATCGACTTTTCTACATCTAAAATAAAACTTGAAACCATATTACAATCCCAAAATAAATGCTCAAGGCTTTCGCTTTCAGTGTGACAAAAAGAACATTTGTCACTTTCTTCCTTCCCCATAGCATGGCGCAGCTTATTAGTGGCTATAATTCTATGAATAAATCTAAACTGTAGATAGTGTAGTTTTGTTTCGTTCGTGTTAACACGGGGCATTTCAAAAAAATGCTGCCAATCTAAATCAGTGAGGTGGCTAAAGTTCTGACCCCACTTATACAATGCAGTTGGGCGACCAGAAAAAGTTTGAATAGAATAATTATACATGAACTGGGAAGTAGAGGGAGCATCCATAACCCTTTCAAACCAAGAATTAATGTTCACAACCGTATCCCCCACCCCCCTTCTTGGTCTCCACCCTCGTGGAATACTATTAATCATACCAAAATACGATGAAAAGGGGAATCTCTTAATGTGAAAACGAGTTATAAAATCGCGATATGGTAAAGGTGCACCCCTTTCATCAAATAAATCTCTTACATGCAGAACATTTTTTTGAAATAAATCATAGTACATAATAGGCTTATTATTAATCCGAATAAAAGAATTATTCCAAATAATTTGATTATCAAAGTTCTCCGTCGGAGAGCAGAAAGACAATACACACCATGCATCAACGACCTCTTTAACAAAAGTATTCTGAATATTTGGGGCATCGCTGTTCCTACAGTTACATTGAAAGAAAAATTTTTTCCCGACAGATTGCAAAGAGATATCAAAAAAAGTTTTCCATGGATTGTCTTTATTAATACAGTAACTTTTAACCCAGTTACACTTTAAGCTTTTCATAAAAGTCGGTATATGGGTAACTTTCAACCCTCCATCCCTTATTGTGTTAACCATTACCGAGCATTTGACCTTATCAGGGTTCCCACGCCAAATAAAATAAAAAATAACGCTTTCTAATTCTTTGATAAACTTTTTGGGGGGATCTGGAAGAACAAGAAATAGAAAAACTAGCTGAGATAGTGCAAAACTTTTTACAATAATATTTCTACCAATTGGCGTTAAATCTCTTGATGCCCAAAGTCTTAAATTCGCTTTTAGCCTTGATAGTTTTGGAACATAATTGAGGCGAAAAAGATCACTCCTGTTTGAAGTAAAAGCAATACCGAGCATCTGAATCGGCCCAGAAGTAACATTAACACCAACATCATTAACAAAGTTAGGTAAATGTGAAACAAATGGGCCTAGAGGAAACAAATTACATTTGTTTAAATTAATTACAAGACCTGAAGAGTCTTTTAACAAATTAAGAATACAAAAGACCTCATTAAGCGATTGATCTGAACCATCTAAAAAGAAATTAGTGTCATCTGCGTATTGCAAAATCTTCACTTCTTTGCTGTTAATTGAAATACCTTTGATAAGATCATTATGTAAAACTTTTAGAGCTAAAGTTTCAGCTGCTAATATAAAGAGATAGGGACTTAGTGGACATCCCTGTCTTACACCACGCTGCAAAGAAAAATAGCCTGATGAATTACCATTGTTTAATATACATGTACTACTACCTTTATAAAACACTTTTAACCAATTCTGAATGCTCTCACCAAATTGAAAATAACGGAGACATTCATGTATAAAATCCCACTCAAGCTTATCAAACGCTTTTTCAAAATCAACACTAAAAATAAAACCAGGGAGCCCTTCGTCCAAAGCATAGTCGATTACATCGAGAACATACCTAATATTTTCCCCTATAAAACGACCTTTAAGGAAGCCAGTCTGTTGCGGTCCTATACAATTCTGCAAGACAGGTTTTAAACGTGCGGCAATGGCCTTAGATCCAATTTTATAATCTGTATTTAAAAGCGTTATGGGCCTGTAGTTAGAAATAAAAGTACGGTCCTTATTCGGTTTCGGAATTAAAGTAATTACTCCTCTACTTTCTTCACAAGTCAACTGACCATACGAATAACCATAATTTAAAGAATCTACAACCAGGTCACCTATTACTGGCCAAAAAACTTTATAAAAGTTAACGGAAAGTCCATCGCATCCAGGGGATTTATCATTTTTCATAGATGACAATGATTGAAAACATTCATTAACTGTAAGTTCTCCTTCACACCCCGCCATAACATCATTATCAACATTAATTTCTGGAAGATCCTCGAAAAAACTTTCTGGGGAACAAGTGCCAGCCGTGTAAAGGGATTGATAATAATCTTTGATATGCTCAAGTACTTCGTTTTCATCAACTAAAATAATACCCCGATCATTGGTGAGCTTAGAGATAAAATTAAGTGCTTTATTTCTTCTTTCTAAATTTCAAAAATACTTAGAGTTCTTTTCCCCCTCCTCTATCCATCTAGCTCTTGACCTTAAAAAGGTTCCCTGGAGTTTAAAATCATAAAGGTACATTAACTCATTTTGTGCCTCTTTTAACTGAGATCGTAACTCTGGCGATTCACTAATATATAACTTCTGTTCGAGCAGGGCAATCCTTGCAATGAGTTGATTTTCTTTTTCACGACGTTCCTTTGCCTTATGCTTTGAATAGTGTATACTAAAAGTACGGATTTTGTATTTTAAATACTCCCAAAGTAAGGCAGGATTGTCAAAATTATTGCAAGAAAGTTCATTGTGAAGCAAATCTTTTACACCATCAACATAATTAGAATCATATAAAAGTGAATTATTTAGTTTCCAGTAACCCCTTCCTCTTCTTGAATTGCCAATGGAAAAAGACATCAATACAAAAGAATGATCTGACTGTAAACCAGGAACGAACTCAATGTTTGTAACAAAAAATTGTGCATGTCTCGAAAGAAGAAAGTAGTCGAGTCTACAATGAATGCCCGGAGTTATGTTGGAACTCCAGGTGAAGTTCTTTACACAGGGGTTTTTATCCCTCCACACATCAACCAAATCATAAGCACCCATTAAATCTAGACATTTTTCACGTGCCTTAAAATTTGTACGGCGATTACCTCCCTTTTATCTAGGTCTAGGTTGAACACAAAATTCAAATCTCCCCCAACTATGATGGTGTCGCCCATTAAATTATTAAGGCGACTAGATATATCACAGAAAAAAATCAGGATTATCAATATTTGGAGCATAAATCCCTACAATTGTGAAAATACAATCATTAATTTTATTGTCAACTATAATAAATCTTCCAAAGGGACAATTTTACTACCTCAAAGTCTAAATTAGGTTTGATAAGTATACAGACCCCCCTACTTGTGTTTGAACCATGGGAGAAAAGAACTTTCCCTCCCCATTCATGCTGCAAATAACTTTCATCATTAATACAGCTGTGAGACTCTTGGATAATAGAAATATCTGGGTTACGCCTATGAATGAATGCAAATAGTTGTCCTCGTTTCTTCGATTGTCGTAACCCCCTTGCATTGAAACTTAAGAACTTCAAGGCGGTAGCCATAGAAACATTTGAATAGTGTGATACAGAATAACAATGACAAGGGAGCTAAAGGTTACGTACATAGCGAATACACGCAATATGCAAATCTTGATAAATTTAAGCAGTATGAAATACATAATGTAAACAAAGGAGGATCGAAAAAAGAAAGAAAAAGAAAAAGAGTCCAATCCATGCAGATAACTATCCATCTTCACGTAAAACCAGATGAAGATGGTGTTCGCATGAAAATCCGGCATTGAAGAAAAAAAAATGCCGAATAGAGGGAACAATGTTTGAGGAGGTTGCAAATAGGGCATATAACAAAAAACAAAGATAGACTGGTTACCCTTCGATGAACTCAAGAGATAGGATCCAGATGAAATTCATTTCCTCAAGTAAAAGCATACGGTCTTCCACGTCCGTCCCTCCATAAACCCCCGGAAAATCTTAATCTAACTCCTCTAACCACTTACTGATAGGTGTGCTGCAATTCACAATACTCCTGTATAACACAATGCAAAGGCAGCACGTAGATTTGTAGGTGCAGTTAATTATGTGTCAATTTTTTTTCCTCACATCCAGAAACATTTGAGACCTATACACAAGTTGAGTAGACAAAAACGTCAACTTAAGTGGACAGAGGAACATCAGAAAGCATTTGACACAATTCGTAGTTTAATGTGTAATCCACCAGTTCTTTATCTGCCTAAACGAGAAGGTCGTTTCACTCTGTATAGTGACACCTCATGGGTTGCCACTGGTTCATATCTAACCCAGACAATTAATGGAAAGGAATATCTTTTGGGTTATTACTCTAAGGTACTGCCAGAAGCATGTACTCAATATACTGTCACTGAGTTAGAGTTATTTGGTTTGCTCGTTAATATTAATGGCTTTGTTCACCTTCTCAAAAATGTTGAATTCGATACATATGTGGATCATGATGCACTTGTAGAAATTCTTACCTCCAAGCGAGAGCCCCCTACATCACGGCTTGAATTGTTATTCAAGTTATCACAATTTACATTTAAGATTGGTTACAAGAAGTGTTCTGACCTTGTTTTAGCTGATTACGTTTCCAGAACGCCTCAAAATGATGATTCAGAAATCGATAGGATACTTCCTCTTGCATTTTCTGCGGTATCTGAGATTCTCCAAAATGACTCGGATGATAATGCTCTTCCAGTTTTGACCAGAGCTAAAGCTAAAGCATTGGGTGTTAGGGTACCAGATTTGTTCCCTGGGAGGAAAACTTCCCAACCCCCAGTGGACAGGAGTCGGAATGTGCAAACCCCTGCACAGAAAAGTGATGCTACTCCACGCCAAAGCGTGTCATCACCGGCTCCCCATCAGGCTCCAGTCCCCCTGCAGATGATCCCCCTCCCAGTGCAGCCATTACCTGTGCCACCCCCCTCCCCCCCCCCCATCTTTCAACACCGGCCCATGATGCTACGTCAAAATGTTATTCCACCGCAAGCTCCAAAAGAGCCACGTCTGGTAGATTTACATGACGAGCGCCACAGGGACAATCCTGATGAGTTGATCACTCCAAGTAGACCCCTTATTTCTCATGTAAAGAATTTTCGGACGACATCTATACCGAATCAAAGAGACATCCAACGTGTCATGCACAAAATTCAAAGTAAAATCATCCGAAATTACGATCGACCATTTGACGCAAGAGAATTGAAAATGCAACAGGAGGCATGTCCTTATTTAAGGCCAGTCTACGATTTTCTGGCATATGATATTCTACCTCAAGATGTCAAGTCTGCTCGTACTATTCGTACCAGAGCTGAACAATACATTATGTGTGATGGTATTTTGTTTAGATTGACTTTGCATAGAAAGCACAAGTCTAGGGTTGTACTACAATTGGCTATTCCTGATACAGTGGTAGAAAAGATTCTTTCAAAATATCACGATGGTCTTCTCAGTTGTCATCAAGGTGTTATGAGGACATACCTCACCATAAGGCAAAACTTCTTTATGAGAAACATTTTCCAAGTTGTAAGTAATTATGTCAAGGCTAGCCTTAAATGCCAGCAATTTAAACCCAAGCAAGATAAAATTAGGCAGTTCCATGCAAGAGTACTATATAACCTTTTGATAAGATTAGTTTGGATTTTAAAACTATGCCTACATCCAGTGCAGGGTATAAGCATTTAATGGTTGCATGTGACGAAATTACCAGATTTGTTATTTGTGTTCCTTTACAAACTCTTGATGCTCATACCATTTGTGAGGCGATCTTACAAAAAATTGTAACTCTCTTTGGTCCTCCTTCCATGCAGCCAAGTCTCTCACTGGGAAATTAGTCGAATTGTTGTGTTCTGCACTGAATATAGACAAGAAAGTCATCAGTGTCTGCAATCATGGCAACCTCCAAGTCGAAAGGCACATCCAGACACTTTCAAATTTTCTGGAGGTCAACCTCAATCAATTTGGTGCTGATTGGGTAAGATATGTTCCCACTACGACCTATGCGTACAACGCATTCTCCTCCCCCTCCCCCCTCCACTTTGGAGACCACAGTCCCTTTGAGTTAGTCTATGGTCGTAAGCCACGTGACCTCACAAATTTTACCTTCAATCCAATGGAAGGACTTTCGCATTCATACAGTGAGTACGTTGATCTTCTGAAGAAAAGGTTTGAACACTTGTCTCAAACCATGCTTTCACTTCAAAAGCATAATCAGGATAAGCAAAATGCTAAGATCACGAATAAGCTAGAGAAGAGCCCCATCTATTCAGTAGGACAGCTTGTCTACCTGCTCAAGCCAACTAGCTCTTCGCTTACTGCAAATTCTCGTAAAATTGTTGCAGAATGGGTTGGACCCTTGGTTATACATGAAATTCTTGATCGCACTCATTATCTTCTTCAGACATTTCAAGGTTATGTTTTGCAAGATGTATTTAATTTCAACAGGCTTAAACCATGTTTTGTACGTGCATCAAATGAAAGCAAACCTATTACAAGTGTGGATAAACTTAAAGCAGCATGTAACGAGAATGTACATGTAAGTGTGGGCAAGAATTTTCCCAATGTTCAGTTTCAAGATGAAACAGGCAATGTTTTGCCTCAGGTTACATGCAAAAATATTTTTGCAATTTATCATTTTGAGCTGTGTACCTGGAAAATATTAAGCCCAATCATAATTTTGCTGCTACAGTGCCTTAAAGTGAACACGAAGTAAAATTACGATTTCGAAAATTAGCACATGCTCCTCGTAGCACGATGGAAATTTGCCGTGCACGCTTTCATAGGGGAAATTTACAGATTTTGCTGAGCATGCAATTTACGGGAACAGAGAAACCTTTTAAATTTTGGTGGAATGCTCATCAATATTCGGACACGACCGAAATTTTAGAACTCTTGTTAGACGCGCGTGTCCCGATCACAGGTGGTCCTGATGAATTTGTGCAACAATTATTCCAGTGACAGGCAGGCATCGATTCCACGATTACTATCCACGTATGTTTTGCTATTCATACAATCTTCATTGCATATTGTATTTATCATGATCACGTGGTTCCTTTTAGTCCTGTTGTATACATTTTTGAGATAACATCAATGCATCGCCTCATGTTATCTTTGCTCAATGAACTTTCATGTGCTACCTTTAACCTTTGTTACTTGCAGTGAAGTCGTCTTCATCACGTCATGCAATGTTAGCGAATATTCACTGTCAATCAAATGTGAAAGACAGGAGTGTTATGTCATTGTGGATTCGGCAGAGCGTTTACCCAGTTTATTAGAATCTACCTGGAACAGTAGCAACACTGGTTTCCACACAGAAAATGCGTATCACAAATGAACTTTTGTTGAACCTGACAGTATTTCATTGCTTGCTCACAGTCGCTATGAGTCATATTACTTTACCTTTATCCAGGGCTGGAAAAAATGCAAATTTCCCGGCAAGCCGGAAATTATTTCCCGCGTGATTATAATTCTTTACTATCTAAGCGGAGGGCGACCATGGGTTCACGCGTACCGTACAGAAAATTTTTGGCAAAATGAAGCCTCCCAGATTGCAGGAAACGGTCCTCCCAGGCCCTGATGGTTGCATCTCGGGCCAGGGCTTGGAAAATAGTTTTGAAAGAAGTAGCAGTCGGGGTTTTTGGTATCAGACTGTACGTGGTAGCCCGACAGGACTTTGTTTGAACCCAACATAACTAAATTCACGCATATACATCTGGCACTCATAATACTGTACTTTGACTTGTTTGTGCATGGATTTTTAATATATAAAGTCTCATTGTGTTTGTTCTTCAAAGTTTGTTACATTTGTTTTAGTTTTGTTCCTTTGTCAAGCGATCTAGGCTCAATTCTCTTTCGCGCCGTACAGTCAGGCCATAAGGCTCAGCACCTATATTGTATGTACTGTTCATACATGAACGTCAAAAGACAGCTGGGGAGCGTGTTTTGCAAGCAGTGCGTGTGGATTGGGAACGTTCCGATACTTTTTTTCCCAAAAGTCCCCCCAACTCTCTGGCGAAGAGCCAGGGGTGAAAACCAAACAATACTCCCGAAGGAGTTCTGCTCCCTAAAGGAGCTATACGTCCCCAAGGAACAACTTACTTAACAGCACTACCGACCAACCTGACGTGCGAAGTCACGTTCTAGACTGGCTGAATAGAACGACCACCGCCAGGGAGTTCTGCCGTCGTGACCACGGATACTCCTGCGCCAGTTAAGTATCTGTGGGCACATACACTTCTGTGTCAAATTGGTCCCGTTCTTACTAAGGCCGAGAAGTAGAGTGAAAGAAATTGCTGAAAATTTGCCATTGCTGTAAAATGCATACCCAAATAGATAGGTCAATTGGCTTGACTTTGATGTTACTATACATTTCATACTCACCACTTACATTAAAATGACATGCTTTCATTATCTAAAGAAGTAAATTTTGGTAAAAAGTTACGCTACATAAACTATGCACATATTCCAACCACAATAATATTCTCGTGTCTCAAATCAATCGCTAAGACTTCTAATTTTTGGTGGAAAGACTTTTTTGGAAACAAAATTCACTTCATCAGCTGTAGCATCGTGCACATTCTTTCAAGGGGTATATTGCGCTGTGTGCTCAGAAAAAATTCTTCTATCCTGTGCTATCTATCCTGTTACTACCTTAAGAACTAAAATGATTTCTACCTTTATGCTGCTCATAATTTTTCATTGCTATTCAAACTATTTGTTTGCAAACTATAAGTTTCCAAATATATGACAAAAAAGAGCGAAATATTTCCCATTTTTCCGTACCCCCATTTGCTAGTGGATCGTGCCAAAGTCACGTGCACTGCTTCGGTACAGCATATCGAAGAGAGCACCCAGGCAATGAACGAACGTTCGTATGTGATAACGACATGCACAGTGACTGCCGTATCGTACCGTACATAGTTAACGGTACTGTACGGGTGAAATCTCGGCCCAGGACATGCATTAGAAAGATTTTTACTGTAATTATCACGAAGGATCAGTGTGTACAGTAGGTAACGGATTTTGATATACAAGAAAGCAGTTTACGAGAAATTTGAACACATGGTTGAGGTACTTTACAGTGCAGAAGTTGCAGTGACAAATTTAACGTTATTTTTTGTTACCATGCACGTTACGGCACACTGGACACAAAGCCACAGTAGGTAATGGTAGGAGTGACTCAGTATCCGAAACATTTCACATCCTGTAGTCTGCACTGCATTAGCTTTGCTTACAGTGAGATTCGTTAGAGGTGAGCGGCCGCTGATCGAAGCCGCGAGTGCATGACCAAGGGATTCAGTTAAAAATAAAAGAACAACACACATAAACAAACCTCCTAGTAAGCTGGTAAATTAAAATGTTTCTTTCTTAAAGGTTTCAACTAGAGTAGTGATCAGTTATTTTTCTTCATGCAGGTGTTAAAATCATTCCAAATTCTCACATCATTATAGATTTTTTTTGGACGTTTTTTTTTTCGGGACGCGACGGGATTTCCCGCGAGACGTAAAATTTCCCGGCAAGTAGCTTCCCGTTTTGCCGATTTTTTCCCGCCGTGCCTTTATCATACGTGTTCAACATTTCTAGGACAGCAACGTTCATTGAAATTTGGTTTGTACATCATTTAACTACAGGCAAAATGTATTCACATTTCAATGTTGTTTGTAAATTCTAAGTTTAACTTTAAGTACCTTTCAAAATGGTCTTGTAGCCAGCTGTACTCTGTTCAAGTCATATCGTAGGCAGAATTTCCTGGTTTCTCCTCACCAGATGTTATAATTCTGAGTACACCTACATGTTCTTGTTTCAGTTACACTGCTCAATGTAACTTCTCCTTAAGAGTAAAGAAGTCCATTTACTTTCAGCGGGTACATTTATCCTTTGCTCATGTTGTCACTTTATTCAAGTGTCATAATTTTTTGTCCTTTGCTTCTTGGTATTCCTAGTGTAAATACGTACAGTTTTGCCTTGAGAAAACGTTGATTCAAATGTATGATTACGCCGTGCATACTTCAGTTGAGCTATTTCATTTTAGTTGTGGGACCCACCTTCCTTCCTTTTATTGTCTCGTACTCACTCATCATGTTGTATTTAACATTTATATCTTACTTGTAGAGAAAACATTTCTCGTGATGTCCTATCACCTTTAAGAGTAACATTTTTTCAAACTACGTTCTCAGGGGATGTCAGATAGTATTTAGTTCATGCTATCCTTTTCCAAGTAATTTAGAACGTACGCCACGCAGACTTGTTTATCTCACAAGAGTTAGTTATTCCCACGCTTCTAGCACACCTGGCAGTCTTTCCGGTTTCCTGTCACGTGTTTTGGTGTACGTGACTACTTCCACGTCTTGTACCACGCCGGAAGGTCCCCATCCCATATTTTGTAGGTGTGGCCAATTTCACTTTCTGTGGCCTCCTCATTGGTCATACAGTACCGACACATTAATTAATATTTATTTTCTTGAGTGCGTGTTAACTTTTAGCCAATCAGGAGACTTGATTTTAGTTCCTGGATCTTCCCACAACCATCGTGGCTTGGAAGCACGAGAAGGGCTCCTAGCCCGCAAGCTTTCACTCGTGCTTCAGACCTTGAAACGTAAACAACATGCAGAGTCACTTTGTACATAAATAATCATTCTTTTGACCGGCCTTTTTCTGATCAACTTTAATCATCTCTTTGGAATGGAAATAAATCACCAATGAACTGAAACCTACTCTTATCATTTTTTGTCAATTTTCTGTTTGGAGTTACACCCCAAGATCCTCGTACAAAGCCTTCGCAGGAGCGATTGGCCCATTATCCCACATTATACTTGGACTAATTAACGTGAAATCTGACTTCATATTGTGTCTTTAGTGAAGCAGCTTGGCTCCAAATTTAAGGACGATTGTGCACTTTTCCTTAAAAGCATGAAACCTGGCACATTGCTAGAAAATCACAGTATAAACATTTTAAGTCCAGGGTACATCGGAAATTGCACCCGGTTTGGCGGCCATTTTGGATTTCAAAATGGCCGCCCTTGTAGATCTGTTTTCTTGAATATCTCGTTCCCAAAAACATTTTTGAGGCATCGATTCTTAAACTTTGGTCATATTTCGTGACCAAAATTCCAAAAATAAATTTTTAGGACTGTTTCGGTGAGATTCCGGTTAAACAAGATGGCGAAAAAACAAAATGGCCGCCAAACTGAATGAAATATTTCCAAAAATTGCGCAAAACACTATTAATTTCCACAATCCTCAATCGAAATGATGTAAATTAATGTTTTAAAATAAAGGTTGAACTTTAAAATCCTTGGCACAAGAGTACTGGCCAGCCAATATGGCGGAAAAGCACCGAAGAAGTAAAAAAAATACAGTAAAAGAAACCCCACAAACAAGTAATTAAAAAAAAATCCCCCTAAAGTAGTCATTTAAAAATATATTTCGATTAGAAACCCCATATATCTTTACAGGAGATTGCACATAAAATTCAAAGTATGATTTTTTGATGTTTTGTACAGGACCCCATACTAACCAAGATGGCGGAAACAACAAAATGGCTGCCAGTAGAACGATCATAATGTATTAAAATATTATGAAAAAAATCATTAAAATACTTTGGAAACAGTTGTCCTTAATATCTGGCCTGATTTTATGGCAAATAATCCAAATTATTTTTCAAAATATTTCTTTTGGAAGTCAGGTGAACAAAGATGGCAGAAAATAGCAAAATGGCCTCCAAAGCAATAATTACGTCAATATATCATAATAATAGGAAAAATAATTAAAAATACTCTTGACAAAAGAAAACCTAACCTGAGTTCATTTTCCGCTGTAAATATTCTAAATAATTTTTTCGATATTTCATCAGATGTATATATATATATATATATATATATATATATATAACGCTAAAACCCACGGTAGGGGGAAAAATGTTAGAGGGCGCTAGACGCCCTTTCGAAAAGGCGAAAAAAAAACAATAAAATACATAAGATTATATTTCGCCATTTGGTAGAATTTGAAAAAAAAATATACATCAACGTTATTTCAATGGCCCACCAATTGTACGTGTTAACAGATACGTGTACGTAAATTGGTCAACATTGAAGTAATGGCATATAGATTATGTAGTGAAAAGGCCATTACCATCCGTTTACGTATTCCTATAGAAAAAGCGTGTAGTTTCGTTAAGTCGACCTGATTTTTTCCCCTTATAGACGATTTCCCCTTATAGCCGGGTTTTTTCATACGATATTTCCCCTTAATCCCAAATTAGCAAAATATATATATATATATATATATATATCTATATATATATATATATATATATATATATATATATAGTGTCATTATCCCCTGTAAACTAGCAGTTTTATTTGTTCAGGAGACTTTTGCTTTAAAGTACCACATTATGTAATAGAAATCTCTTTCAAACACTTTTGTTATCGTCAGTTAACCACTTTTGTAGTCGCCTAGCATGCTAATTCCCTTATAAAAAACTCCCACATATTTCCTGTAGGGAGTCAGCATGTGGGATTTGTGTGGGTTTGGGGACATGTGGGAAAAAAATTCCCACATAATTGTGGGGAAAATTAACACATAAATCCCACATGTTGGTTATCCTTTCCATATCGGGTCCTACTATTGTAGAATGGGGGATATGTGGCCTTTGCTCAAGCCTTCATCATTATTTTTCATTCATCATCCTTAGAGTCCCACTAATGTATAAATCTGCATTTTACTGTCAGAGTAAATGTTCCTGTGACTTTACAGTGAGTCGAAAAGAAAATTATGGCTGATTTAAAATGTATTAGTCCTTGATGAATTGTGACACTCATGTTATTTTTAAGTAAAAAATATTAATGACATTCTATAGGTGGCATACAAATCTGTGCGAAAGCCCGATGCAAAAGACAAAAATCCCAGCCTCCTTAAAGCCTCTTTAAAGCCTCCTTAAAGCTAAATGATTATACAAATTATGCCGCTGGATGTATGGGCATATGTCCTTCTGAAATTGGCTACAGTACTCGTTGTATGTCTTCGCTAAAATTAACTAGCTGAGCAACACAGTTTAGAAGTGATTCCGTTTATAAACCTCACCCTTATTCCAGTATATTCTGAATAAGACAGCCATGCTGCTTTAAGGCTACTCCATACAATTGAGCTCAAAAGAAATAGCACTGCATACAGCTGCTTGATGTACAGTAAATGTTGACCATTGTACACAACGCAGTGTTCAAGTGCAGTATAGACTACATGCTTTACTATACAGTTCTACACTGTGCATGTACCAACAAAGAGAACCCAATTTGAAAAGGCCTTTGTTGTACAAAAGGCTTTGAATAACCAATCACAATAGAACTCTTTCAAAGCTGTTCACTGCAGAACTAAGATAGCCATTTTGTGACTTCCCATATGGGGAATTTGACTTCTCATATGGGAAGTTGTCTTCCTATATGGGGAACCGAATTTCACATATGGGAATTTAACTTCCTATATGCGAATTCACTTTCAGCATGTGGGAAGTTGACTTCTTATGTGGGAATTCAACTATTCCATGTGGAAAAGCTCTCATGTGGTAATCTTATCCCACATTATTCCTGTAGGAAGTTGCAACTTCCTACAGGAAATTGCATATTCCCACATAGTTCCTACAGGAAGTATGTTGGAAGTATGTGGGTTTTTTATAAGGGAAGTTATTGGGATACTCCTTGTCTACTCTATCTATCTGTCTGTCGGTCTGTCTGGCTGTCTATCTTAATATACATCTATCTGTCCATCTGTGCTCTGTCAAATTGTAACGAATCTTCACCACAGTAACCATTTGATGATTTGGTAGTAAGTCATCAGCAGTAGTCCACAATTCAAGGTCAAAGATCGCCCATGGACCGCAAGTGCCCAATTTGTGAAAATACGCAAACTGCTTCTTTCCCCCACAAATCACATGGTACAGTATTGAAACTTGGTTTCCATAATACGCTGATAGTGGTACATTTGGGTTATTCGGTATTTGGGGGTTCAAGGTCATACGTGGGCCCTTTGAACCATTTTCTAAAATCCACAATGCTTCTCTCGTACAAATTGCATGACACAATCATGTGGGTTTGTCATGATAGTGCCTTGGTGGTGGTACCTTCGAAGTGTTCAGGATTTGGGAGTCCAAGACTATGCATGCCATAGGGCCCATTTTATGAAATAACATATGAAATTATACATGTTGTTTGCTTGCTCATCTTCAATGGTAGAGTAATAGGGGTTTGCCACATGAGTAACATATGTTGAAACTTTTCTAAAGGATCTATTATTTAGTCCAAAATATTACGTTTGTAGGCTAAAGAAAAAGTTTATACACAGAAATGAACCAAAATATGGGTGAAGCAACAAGCAGAGGCGGCCCTTTTAAAATGGCCGTCATTGCTCTCACTGGACAAATCTGCGAAATATTTATAACCAAATGTTTCCCTTAGATCACACTCTAACTGTGTACCAAATTTCATGCTTGTATCATAAAAAAACACAGTTCTCCAAAAATAGTGCCCTCATCTGCTGAACTATAATTACAAAATGGCTGACTGGCGATTAAAAAAGTAGTTGAAGAATTTTCTATTACAGAAGTGGTCAGTGAGCATTACAAAAGTTTGGTGACTTCAAAATTTACAAAAATGGGTGAATTTATTACAAAAGTGGTGACCTTTATCGCAAAAGTGGTCAAACCAATTACAAAAGTGGTAACCTGTTACAAAAGTGGTTGTTACAGCCTGCAACAAAGAACCTGGCGACATTCGTCTGGGTCACAATGAGTCGCGTCTCATAATGTTAAAAAGACTGAAAGATTTCTCAACAATCCCCGGCCTACCTGAAATTAGATTAAGTTGGACTTCCAAGACACTGAAGATACTTGAAGCGTTTCAGTTCCAAATAATAGCCTTTCAAACCATGGATCCTGGGAGTAGGAATCGCCACATATGAAGCACGTAAACAGTACGCTGTACGATTTATGAAAAAGCAACTTCCTCGTTTAATTGACCAACGCCTTCAAATCCCTTGAAATTTCTTGCGGCATAGAATGCAAGCAACATCACACTCGACACAGCTTTTGAATATGTACCCAACTAGGACTTACGTTGGTATGTAACGTAAAAGCACTTGAACTTTGATTCTGAGTTTTTCATGCAAGTAAACTCACATTTTTATCATGGGATACAAGGTGTAAAACCTCAGTGTTTGCTTTTCATATTACCATTACAGATTTCGTCGGCTTGAACCGTGGACAGTTATACTCTGACCTTGATTTCCGAATCCACGACAGTGTAGTGACGTATTTTTGAGGTTAACCTTAAAATACTGGACATCCATCTTCAAAAACATTTCTAAGGATCGATTTATATTTCCACGTATGGTGTGACTAGAATCGGATTCAGTCGCTAAATTAGTTATTTGCGGTTTTCTATCACTAAAAATCGGCCAAGTCGTGACGCCCAGTTTCAAGCAGACGCGTGGTCAAGGGTGTGAGGGGGGAGGAGGCAGCCACCTCCTCCCCCCCCCCCTTGAGCATATTTTTGATATTTTTAATGTTTATTTTAACAATATTGCTAGAGTTTTCCCTATTGATATGCGGTAAATAGGCCTGGGATGTGTCATTTTTAGCAATTTTGGGAGGCATTTGGGCCAAAATTTTCTGGCGCTTTGCGCCAACTCCAGGGCCGGATTAACATAGTAACAAAAGTAGCATATGCCACGGGCTCCGCGCTTTCGGGGGCCCTGCTCTACCACTATCAATTTCCTTTTAAAAAGTTGTTTTAGCATTCTCACTTTGGGCTATCAGCAGGAGATTGTGGATTTAGAGGGTGTATATAGCTTTTTTGATGTGTAGACTAGTGACTGCTCACTGCACTGTCAAAACGCCATAAAACTTACGATAAGTTGAAGGGTGTTTTTGGATTTCTTCGTCAGTTACAGTCGTTTATACCTACAGAGATGGTGACGAGGTCATCAAATCTTTCAAATCATATTCAAAAGATTTGGAAGAAAGTCTTGATGAAGAACTTGTGCAGTTTACTGAACTGTTGAAAACTGACCTTGCTTGTCATATTGGCGCCACATAGGACCTTGTAGGGTTTCGGTTGTACCGTCTGATTATTGACAATTCTTTCGAGTCTTGGTTTCCAAATGTAGAAATCGCCTTGCAACATCTATTTGTCACTGATGGTGAACGATCATTTTCAAAATTGAAACTGATTAAAAATGAATTAAGGAGAACTATATATATATATATATATATATATATATATATATATATATATATATATATATATATATATATATATATATATATATATATATATATATATTTCTCTAATTCGGCACTTAGGGGGAAAGTTGTTGTTGAAAAGTCGACCTTAAGGGGAAAAAAATTTTCGGGTGAAATATAAGTTTCGCCTTAACGTTTCCACACACTTTTTCTATAGGAATACGTAAACTTACAAGGGCGCCCTCTTAGATTTACAAACTAGATGCCATTACTTCAAAGTTGTCAAATTTACGGACACCTAGCTGTTAACACGAACGGATGGCTGCCCATTGAAATAACGTTAATTATATTTTTAGACGTTAGGGCGAATTTATTTCTTATGTATTTTATTATCTTTTTTTCGCCCTATGTACAAGCAGATATAACAATTTCCCCTTAAGGTGGGAATTAGCGTTATATATATATATATATATATATATATATATATATATATATATATATATATATACATATACATATACATATACATATATATATATATATATCTGGTAACGATATATGGTGGCGCGGAGCACTGAGAGTGTAGGGGTTTCGCTCCCCCCCCCCCCCGCCTGGTGTCAAGGGACGGATTTTTCTAATACTCGTTGCTAAAATGGTACCTACCTCACCATCGTGATTGCAGTGAACATAACTGTAACTTTGCTTTTGTCAACATCGTATTATCGGTGACCGAATTGACCATGTCATCCTTAGTTATGATTTTTAGCTCAGCTGAAAGCTTCAGCTGGGCTATAGCTATCGCACGGGTCAAATGTCTGTCACTTTTCGACTTCGTTTTTAAATGCTTGGCATTTCGCTACTTTTTCATAGATTTGACTGAAATTTGGCTGACGAGTAGGTGAGGAAAATATCTTAATGATGCAACCATTTCGATAAATATGAACGTTATTTGACTGCGAAAGAGGGTTTTGTTTTAAAACGTGAAATTCCCTACTCTTCTTTCAGTTGTGCACTTAATAAGCTGAAACGTTTATTCGGATAGTTTGTATAGTACTAAACCGATGTTATATTTCCCGGTTGTTGTCGTTATCATTTGAGGGCTAAAAACAGCATTTTGTGAAAAAAATTCTACGAATACTTTACCCATTTAAATGTACAGTACATCGAGGCTCTCAGTTGTTGTCGTCATCATTTGAGGGCCCAAAACAGTACTTTGTATAGAAAACGAACTACTTACAAAAGTATACTGTGCACACGTAAATGTACAGGAAGTCGTGTTCTTAACATCGTGGGCGGAGCGTTTACGCAAAATGCAGTATCTCGATTTTTGCAGTACCATACGTGGGCTACCCCGCTGTGCGGACTATGTTTGCTCAGCTCCTTGGCTACCCAAACTAAAGATATGACTGAATAAGGAGTTATACCGTACATCCTGCTACGTTCTTGTGAATAAGTGGCCTTGTGAGAAACAATGGTAGGTCTGTAAACTTCACATTTTTGTGTTGGGGCAGAGACACATATTTGCCTTAGCCTGAGTCTTGCTGCTTATCCGGATGCAAACGAGTTGTCGAGTTTGCTTTACAGAATTGTTTAGGGAGTTTGGCATAAAATTTAAAGGGGATAAGTAGTAGCCTCAAGTTTATTTGTAAATAAAATATTACCTTACTCTTACAAATCTTTCCTTATCTCCTTTACACGCAGTTTTGTTACATTTCTGGACGGAAATATGTAATATTTAAGGTAAACAAACGACTTAAGTTATTCTTCTTGAATTTAACAAATAAGTACTTCGGCAGGCCTCCAAAAAATTGTCACATGATGGAAACTAGTTACTCGTGAAGTGGGATGTCGGGACATATAGTACTTCAAGTTGATTGCTATCCAGGAAATGGTTTAAGGGGAAGGGGAACTGCCACCCTCATTTTAAAAAAAAAACATACTAGCGCTTTCATTGAAAATATAATGCTACATGTTTTAAGCTTTACAGTTGTGCTACTACATCAAAGCATTTTTCGGTTTGAGAAGGAAAACGTGCATTCTTGAAGGCGTGTGCCATATGTCAGCCTCGCGGAGGCAGAAATTGTGCAGTCACAGGGGGGCGCCGACACTGCAGGAGGCACCATTCAAGCTTATTCTTCGTTGCCAAAAGTCCCACCAGGAGTTGTAAAGATGGGACCCATGGGGGATGTATTTCATGCCCACTGAAGATAGCCATGGCTATTATGCGTGTATATTTCCCCTCCCTAACATCGTGGTTACACTCCTGTTGCGACACATTCACCGGCTCAAAAAATCGTCCTTAAGGCGATGATTTATAGCCTACCTAGTAGATCTCAATCATAAAAATTTTATGCAATAGAATAATTTTGCAGGAGAAAACGGGAGAAAGGTTACACAGAATTCAGCGTGTAACAAAAGGGAATCATATTCTAATTTTCGCAGGCTAAGCATGTTGTGGCGCAGTGCCGTCTGAGAAACAATTGCAAATCTTTAGATTTCAGCTGTGTCGCGCTTCGTTCATGCATCAGCTGCTGAGAGAAGGTTGATGCGTTCGTGTGGGAAGATTAGAACCTAGAAACTACCGTATGTTTGAGATTTCCCAGGTTCTGCGAGACCGCGTGTTTGGTCTAGTGGTAGAGCATCCGCCTCTCACACGGGAGTTCCGGGTTCGATTCCCAGGTCGAGTCATACCAAAGACTTTAAAAATGGAACCTTCTGCCGTTGTGCGTGATGCTCCGCATAAGCAATGGAGTAAGGGAAAACAAGCCAGTGAGCCACCACTGGAAAAGGCCGTGGCCGGCTCGACTTGAACCAGTTGGTTGGAAACTGGGCCGTTAAACCTCATCTAACTAACTAACTATAAACTAACTAACTAACTAACCTAGGTTCTGCGGCCTTGACAACTTAACTAGAAATCGAAGTTTTCAGCATTTCCAGATTTCTTTTTACTTGCTTGAAAATCTCAGTCTAGGACTGCAACCACCCCTCCCGCAGGTTACGGTCCTGTTGAAGTTATTACAAGGAATCTATCAAGGGTCGGGAAGAATAAGGTGGGGAAGAATAAGGTGGGGCAGTAAAGTCACGTGCGATCGGTATACGTGACACTACCAATCAACTGCTGTCAATGTCATTCGAGTCATCTTCGTCCCCAGCATCGCTGCGATAGTCAGATACGATGTCCAATCTTCGCAAACATCTGTAAAGTATTTAACATTAACTTTGTGTACCACATTTAGTCTTTCAGTGCTGTGGGAGTAAAATATTAAATATATAATATTTGTTTCCTTACATTTATATTTATCTCTTTTTTTAACATACGTATTGACAGGTCCTTAAACAGGTCTTGAATGGAAGTGTCGGACTTGAGAATGTCAAAATCTTGACGTAACACTTTGATTAGCTTATTATTTCTACTGGCATAATCCAAAACCAAAGGAATACGAGAATTACTGGCTTTCGGTTTCTCAAGCAAGAGATTGTCACGGCGTAGAGCCGAAGCTTTATGAATACCCTTTTTAATAATGGAAATAGGACACCCATTAGAACGGAAATGACCGGCAAGGTTGGCGATGTGTTTTTCATACTCGGATTTGGAAGAACAAATACGCTTAATTCTGATACATTGAGAGTAGAAGGTGGTCCTCTTGAGACTGTAAGGGTGGGAACTCTCAAAATTAAGTCAAGTATGGGGATCAGTCGGTTTGCAGTAAAGCGTGGTGACAAAAGTATTGTTGTAAGGAACCCCCTCTCATGTCCCGTAGGACACCTCCAAACCTAAAATCCCTGCTCACTTCCACCAGATTCCCCGTGATGCCTGGCACTGGCAATCAGAAACGCGGCAAACCTAGATGCCAGGTATGTAATTTTTTAATTACTGACCCTTGTTTCACCCCTCCTGGTACCAAATACCGCATCCAGCCCGGTCATTTCAATTGTGATACCCCTAATGTCGTATGTTTGATTTGCTGTAATAAATGTGAAAATGGTAACTTTGTTGGACAAACTGGTTCGTTAATTCAGACTTAGATGTAACAATCACAAAAAGACAGTCAAAGATAAAGCTATTAGTTTTCCAGTTGCCAAGCATTTCAGTGAACACAATCATAACGTATCCAATGTCAAATGTGTCCTGTTAGGCTCGAATTACCGCACGCTCAACAATAGACTTAGGTCCGAGAGTAAGTGGATTATCAAGCTTAACACCTACAAAAATGGACTAAACTTGGATTTAGGTGCACTCAGTGATTTTTCCTTTGCCATTCGTGGTGAAGCGTGACCGTCTAGGCTTTTACTTTAAGTTCACTGTACTACTTGTATACTCTTCCATTGTATATAGCCACTTCACTTCATTATTTGTGCTGAAGAAGGGCACAGGCGTGCCTGAAATATACACGTATATATCTGTATACATATATGTATCGTGCTCTTATTATGTCATCCCGGTGTACTACACTATTTATCATCGCCTATATAATTTATGGAGCATACGTGGATATCTGTTGCAAGATATATATATATATATATATATATATATATATATATATATAAATATATATATGTATATATATATATATATATATATATATAAAGGTCCATTGATAGTGTATTAATCCGTTATCTACAGCAAGTTTGCTATTACTTACATTTTAATATCAAGACATCAAACCACATTAGGTAAAGTGGGCTCAACTGATATAAGTGAGAAGTTATGTTAAATCGTTACCAGCTCACTGATCGTTACTAATTCATAGACCACATTACATATGTTCGAATATAGAATAAGGCGACATGCCTTCAGATTATAAAAAAAAATGCGTCAATTGTTGGGACTGCCTAACATATAATTAGACACTGACTTTGGAAGAATAAAATGCTTTAAAGAACAAAGGGAGACTACAGTTAACAAGGTTTTAAAGAAGTTCTTATGTGCTTAACCAAGATTTCCCAATATGGAGGTCTTCTAGACTGGATCTTTTGAGGAATTTTATGATAAAGTTATACAATCATATTGGCAAAGTAACCACATGATGTGTTAGAAAGGCTTCATAATTTTCCATGGCAGCAACCCGAAGCTTCGACACGTACCCGGTTAACAAATTCATGGTGCAAAAGGAGTGGAGTGACATGTTAACGAAGAGATACAGGGAGTACATTGGGATGGGAATTCTATTTCATGCAGGCACATTTACACAAATTTGCTGTTTCGCGCCTGAGACTATTGTGTTTTCAGGGCACTTCTGACACACAGGGTGCATGCGTAGCGCGCACAACAGCTTTCGGAGGGTGTCCATTATATCGGTGATAACAAGCATTGTATTGTATCCAACCATCCACTCTACGAAGTGGCTCACCTCTCACCTCTACCCCTCCAAGTTCCACATCGAGTACGACAACATCGTGAGAACAGCTATGGATTAATCATAATTTTTGCCGACCACTAGAATATTGTTTGGACTAAAATGGGCAATACATAGGTTACCAAATGGGAGTGTGAGCTAAGAAGACTTCACAGCAAGTGGAGCGAGGAAAAACATTGGGGAGGCATTGAAGAATACAGACAGCGCCGCTATATACGGCCAATCAGGTTGTCGGAAGGAGGAAGGAGTGCCAGTGGCAGAGGAGAAGGTACGTAGATTTACATGCCCGGATGTTACCTTCGTAGGCTGCAGGTGTTGAATATGGGCACCTCTTTTTCACGTAGGTCAGCATACTCTGGTTTTGCGATTGCAGCCAATATAGGTGCAGGAGGAACACACGTACGTCCGCTGAGCGGGCAAGCCCGTAGCCACTAGTTTAGGCCTACGTACCAACGTTCAGTAGCGTATTTGAACTTGCCAAAGGTTGGGCAGGAGCTCTTACTTCCCGATGGACATCCGTCGATCCATCGGAGTTATCATATCAAACGCGAGGACGCATAGATATATTAACAAACATTAAGCGCCTGGAAAAGATTTGTTAGTGGAACTCCAGTCGGGAATCACCGAACGATGCTTAACTCTGTATGGCATACCACACACATGCATTGAACTGGACACTGCACTGCATCGCCATAATGTTAGTCGGAAGGGATTTGATCATCGTTGTCAAAACATTTAAGATATTTCTAAAGTCGCAACAGCTAATCTGACTAAAAAAGTATTCAAAACTCTAAGTAAAATATTAAACCAATACACAAAAGTCTTTTGACAAATATAGGCTTGTATAAAATTTAAAATTTTGAGAGAATGTTTGAGTTTGAGATGAGAGAGAGAGAGTCCATCTAAAGAATACACTAGGGATAATTAACATAAAAGTTCATGCCAATTATTGTCGTACATTATACCCTTTGTTAAAGAGAAAATACAGTCACCCTAGTAAGAGTTTGTATGCCCAGTCATTCTAGCTCATGAATGATCTATTTTGATCATGTGGCAATGTTTTTGGAATTGTGAACTGAGAATTTCTCCTTGCTTTACCTACTGTTTGTAACAGTTGGTTCAAAACGTCTTGAGAGGTGCTTGTAATGCAATAAGAGGAGATTTACAGGAGTTTGCTGATTTTTCAAAGCAAATTTTGGGGCGACTGCCCATTACTTTTAATACGTATCTCTTATGAAAATCTGTAAACTGCCTTTTTTCTTACTAAACGGAGCTTTCAGGATCTTGTCCAAAACTGAGTGAGGTAATCTTCATCATTTAATATTTTCAAATATTTTTCTCTCAATAGCCTATCTGAGAAGCGTATTCATTCAATTTAAGCGCTATTTCAACTGTGACTATTATTATTTTATGGTTATTGCTATTGCGCTTACCATCTTTAGCATGGTACATTTACAGTTGATTTCATCGACTTTTCACTGTCTTTTGTTCTTTCCACTGGAAGGCAGAATAATTTATCTCAAAGAAAACTTCACGGTTGTAAATCATAACTAGGCAAGGCCTTAAAAAAGACATGCAGCAAGCGTACAATCAACGTAGACTAGAATTTTAATTGACCTTTACGAATGTTACATGATCTATCTTCAGAAGGAAACAACGTAGGATTAAAAAACAGAAACTGACTAAACAGAAACTGACTAAAATAGTGGTTCTATTTACTAGTTTTTAGTATCAAGCTTAGATGAAAAAGTGCTATTAGCTTGACAGTGGACGTTGATAGCAAAGGCGGACTGGCCGTTGTGGCGATGTGACGATCGCCGCATGGGCCGCTCGGTTCATGGCTGCCTTGGACCAGATGCTGAGAAAAAAAAGCAAGAGAGAAAAAACGAGAGGGTGGGAGAGAAAGGAAGGAAGGAAGGAAGGCCACTGTTCGGAAATGATCATAGAAACCCCGAGATTGAAAAATAATGTTCCAATTTGAGAGTCAGGCCTGGGGTAAGAAATGATGAATAACCTCAACACCAGCCGCGTGGGGCTTCTACAGGTTCCCAATTAGGTTCTACACCTCAAAGGGCCGCTGTATCATTCTCATTGACCTCTTTTCATTGAGACGGCTTAGTGACAAATAAGTGAGTAGTAACAACAACGTGCCCGCCTGCAGTTTAATATTTCTACAAAAATTCCAGGCATTCAAAATTCCAGAATTTTCCCAAGGGAGGTGCCCCACCGTATTACCGAAAAGACGTTAGAAAATTTCTAACGTGTGTTCGGCAATACGTGGGGAGCGCATCAGGTACAGCATGTAACAAGGTCAAGGAGGTTAGCCAAGTTTCGTGAAATTGTGTATTACTGGCTATCTTACATGGAACCAAGACAGGGGGTAAGTAATCTTGTGCGACTAGGTAGTCAATATGTACTTTATTTCATTCACTGCAATATCCTGTAATGGTCAATACCCAATTCTAGCTGAGATAACCACTACGTACATGACCTTTTCCCTCAAATTGCTTAACACCTTATATGTACCATTGTTCAATGATGATACTGATCACGTTATGATCATCAATCTGTATTAGAAAAAAGTTTTGACCGCTTGATCCCAAAATGACCTTTTGTGCTAAAATAACTCCTAGTTGACCTTTGACTTTAAAATTCGAAATAACAAGGCAAGTTTTGCCCCCTTTAAAATTTTCCTTAATGAAATCTGATATGCTGAGAATGGGCCTGGGAAGTGCCATTTCCTGCGATGTTGCAAGTATATTTGTTCAAAATTTTCTGGTACGCTACGAGCCAACTGATTGTGGCGCTCCGCTTAGATAGTGTTCAAAGGCCGCTCACTGTAATTTGCCGCCGCCACGTTAAAACTCCCAGTTCGTCCCTGGTTGATAGTCGTCAATATATCAGATAATTATCACCACCACATTCGTTTGTTTTCCTTCAAAGGTCTTACAGATAAGGCAGCAAGGTGTGGTATCTATGTGACCATAAATTTTAGAACTTGGTTTTAACAAGAATTTATTTATTTCTTACAATAAGATTTGACAAAGGAATAAGAAATCCTTACGTCGAATAAGCTGGAATCTCATGACGAATTTCAATCACCATAGGCTTATATAACAATATCCAAAGCTTTTATATAGGTACTGGTATGTTAATGTAACGGAATAACTTGCTAAGTGTGTTTGTATTATCTAATTCTCTAATTCCATCAGTCTTTCATGTCTCTCAGGACCATACCCAGGTCATGTTAGTAGCAATGAGTTGGCACACAGGTGAAGCAAGCCACATTCTAAACTCTGAATTTATTCACAGAGAATGGTGGTTTCAATTAGTAATCTAAAAGTTGTTTATTGAAAATGAATTTACAAGCTAAAACACATAGGTAAATTTAATGTAATGTTCAAATATTAAATACAAATACAAATTCAAATACAAATACAAATACAAATTCAAGTTGATTTTTTTTTCAGTTTTATGAGTATTTTATCAAACGTGATAACTTTTAGCTACGTGTTCCTTTACTTATGGTGTAATGGAACAGCTCCCTGGCTGGAATAAATGTTGATGTTATGTGTTAGTGTCCACTTACACGATGAAGACTCAAATGGAGTTTTTCGCAAGTAAACTCCAATCCATTCAACACCACTTCAGTTTGTGCTTGAGTCAGACTCAAGGCGGTGAAATCAATACCAAGAACGGCTGTAATGTAAGCATGAGCAATGGCGACATCTTGCCCACCCTTTGTATTGCAAATGTTGTATGTTTCCTCTTTTATTGCAGCTTCATCTGAATAACCATACAAAGATAGTAATGTAGCTACCAGGTTGATCTGAAAGATTAAACTAGCTCAAAAATACTCGTGGGTGAGCGTTTTTTCGCACTGGTGTACGAGAGTAAGCCTTCAGTAGAAAACGTTTGAGTGTCAATAAAGATTACAGAATCAAGAGTAAGTCTAAAGGGTTTTATTTTGAACTTTTTACTACATTGAAACTATTGCCATGTTTTAAAGGACAAGACGGGCACCACCGATATTAAAAAGGTCAACAAAAATGCCTCGTGTTAATACTACCGTAAGTAGGCCCTCGGTAAGCACGGGTGGAGCCCTTTCCTTTCTTTCTCTTGCATCTTTTTTTTTTTAAGATAAAATCTTCTCATGCACGGCAGGGTCTTTCGTTATAGCTTTCATTTACCTAGCTGTCCTGGGAACCGAGGTTTACAATGTACAGGCATTTTGTGTTCTTTGTGGACAATACTACACGATTAAAATCTTTTATACCGTACAAAACGCTTAGGTCTTGTTGTTTCAAGAATCTTCCAGATGTGCTGCTTTTCAAGATGTCAATCTAACTTCATCTATAGAAAACGTTCTCCCCTACCGCAACTTAAAAATCATATAGTAATACAAAATGTGTTAGAATTTTGTGAATGTCAGAGCAAATCCAACCAATAAGCAACCTATTTTAAAATGTGTGCCATGAAAGCGCGTTATGAAGTTTTACCGTCAGGTGATAACTTCTTCCACATATTATGCAAGTGAAAGATTTCGTTCTGTGCTTGTAATTTCTTCATATATCTTCCTCGGAGATCTGAAAACGGCCTTTGGTGTCATTTTGACTTGCTATATCCTTGCAGTCCTTGTCCTACTTCCTGGTTTGTTATTGAACTTGTCTCAAAGTGTCAAACGTTTTTAGTAGTGCATAATAAATTAGACCTTTATCTATACATTGCAGCTTATTAATCAACAACTTGCCACTGTAAGTCGTCAACTCAAACTGCAAGTTGCATTAGTATGAGCTTGCTTCTGCAAACTAGAAGTACTCGGCATCGCTAAACATTTGAGGCTTAACTACCTTATGAACATATAATGTCGTTATTAATCGCACACAACACGCTAACGTCACAGGTTCAAGGAAGGCACCTAAAATCGTGTTATTACGTATATTCCAGTAGTGTGCCTAGCCTATCAGCGATAGATACCCTACATAGACCACACCATACTGCCAGATCGTAAACAACCCGTTCAGCCTGTGTAAAATATTTTTGCTGACATATATACATTGTTCATTAACAGGTCAGATAATCTCAGAGAGCTCAGAATCTTTAAGTATGAGTCTCTGCTATCGAGATACTGTCCAACATATTACGAAGGCCGATGTTTACCTGTCGGCAGTCAATCTGCAGACGTATTGGTTTCGCATTAAGGGAAGTAGGTACGTTGGTGGGTATTTTTCTAGCAGGAATCGTCTCTTCAAAGTTTTGGAGCAACATGATAATATTATCTTAGCAAGCTAAGATCAAATTCCAAGAGTGTTAAAATTGTTTCACAACGAATTAAACTAATGGGAACACTTAACGGGAATATGACTTTCAAAGCACACACGAGAACCACTAAGAACAGGGAAAAGCATGAAATGCATGAAAGCAGGCTGGAATCCGCCGAAGGACATGGTATGACCAAAATCCTAGACAACAGCAATGGCTTTTAAAAATCTGCCTTTCAGCATTAAAAGCTCCTCAAGTCATGGGAAGGGATGGAAAAGCTTCTGGGAATGAAACCAAAATGAGACACGATCGGCCCCTTACCCTCCCATCCGTCAGATATTAATAAAAGTGAATTCGTTCTATATACCAATGAGCAGTTATAAGCGTTTTTTTTTTTTCTAGAAGTCCAATTTCACCCTTATTCCTCATGATCAAACGAAAATGGACACTGATTCTTAATACAGCCAATAGACCTCCTGTCTTAAGAATGTAAAGGTAAAGGTAAAGTGCTTGCATTTTACTTTCCTTTAAGTGACGTTTGCTATTTATTCTACTCATTTTGTTCAAATTGCAACAACTCTCCCCACACGGAGTAAAAATTCTTCTTACCCAACTTAACTTCAAGTCACTCCTCTTATTTAAGCAAAACTAAATGTCTTGCAAACTTTCCTGTCAAAGCTACAGCTATCTAGAGGGATAAAATGTACTGGTACACTGGCAGGTAGATAATTCAAAATGTGAGAACTGCACAGTGATTTTGATTTACTCGTGACTGTTTGGAAGGGTACGATCTTTCTAGAGGGATACATTGTACTTACTCTGGTACACAGGTGAGATAATTCCAGATTTCAGGACTCTCATGTAGACTGCATTGCTGGAAATGAACAGTCAATGCAGACGTGTGTAGCAGGGCCTAATGAGTGGCATCAAAAATACACACTCTAGTTAAGTGAAACACCCAGGAGTTTGTAAGAAAACACCGTTATTCTACTTAAGATAAATATTTCCATTTTAACTGGACGTAAGCTAAGCAAAATTAAGCTGTTCAAGTTACTGTAGATAGGCAGGGCGTAAGACTCTTTATGTCGGTTACCTAATTCTTTCTACATTCATTATGAGAATAAGGGAAAAACAGAATGGTTGAAGCATTGCAAAGTGTCTTGAGAATAGTAATGGGTAAAATAACCCTTGTCTATTTACAACTTCTAATTTAATACTTGCTTACGAACCTTCCCATTGTGATCGCCCAAGATAAAGTTATAGTCAAACTACATGCCAAAATACTGCGTAGAAATAGAAGTGTGTATTCTAATTTGCTTCTCTGTAATAAGTGGATTGCCCATGTTACCAATTACAAGAGTTATTTCGTTAGCATTCATTTTAAGATTACCAGCGTATCATGATTAAAAACCTTAAACACTGCCACTTTTGTATCATCTGCATATTAAATCATGTATCATTTACATTCGACCTGTAGAGGCTTCGAATGTACCCTTCAAAAAACCACACAAAATAAACTTTTAAAATGATGAAACAAATATGGCGATGATCACATATGCAACTTGTCGTATTTTTACCACTTTGATTCACATGTGTAAACGTAACCTTATATTGTAATTCTAACAAACCCTACACACCTTAAAACTCTGCCTATCGATATTTATTAAAGACACAGCTGTCCTCAAATATTATCGAAATATATCGCCAATGCCCCTGATTTTGCTCATCTACAGGAACGGGAGCCCACACAAATTACTACATATCAGCGTAGTGAAGCAAAACGGCTCTAGCCTTTATACTGCACCAGCAAAACGGAACAGCGTGACTTACAGCCATACAAATAGCACGTTAACAGTTTTCCAGTGCTCCTGAGTAATAACTGGTAATATCATAAAAATTATTGGTTATCTTATACTTGCAGCCCTTAACTATTTCAATGTCATACTAGATACCCGTAGATTTTGCATAAGGTTCGAGATGAAATTTGATCTCATATAAATATCGATATGGATGCAACTATTATACTTACTACCTTTCCTCCCGTCATGCATTTTCTCACGTTTTGAGTCAGTTTTAGTCAACGTGCACACATAGGGAGTAAATCAGTTGAAAGGAACTGTTGGTTTTGTGTTTCAGCGGGAGAAGCTAATTAGTGGACATGTACACTCGTCAGATCCTACAAGAATCAAGTCAGAGCACATGTTTTATCAGAGGTCTCTGAAAGCGAGTGGAGCACGGTCAACGAATTTTTAAAGTTAAATATCCAGTTCCTTCAGCATACCGTGATATCATGGCGGTAATGTCGTTCCTTGTCGTATCTGTGTTATCGTCAGTGCTACTCTGCGAAAGCTATGATGTAAAACTCTCCCAGGTTTACTTTGATGGAGGTTTCCTCTTCTTTCCAGTAAAAAGGGAAACGTTACAGCAACGTCTAGATGAAATCAACACCCATTTTGACAATGGTAAGTATTTTAAGGAACATGTTTACTCTGTTTAAGGTCTGTGGACATGTAAAATTTTACACTTGCCTATTTCATGTAAAAGCTTTAAAACGTTGAAATAGCTGCAGTTCCCATCACAAACCTTACTCAAAATCCATATTTGGCTCAGAATGAAGTTTATGTTTGGTTTATATTCGTGAAAATATTAAACAAACATCTGGATTTTAATAAATTGGGCAGACATAACTAGATATACCATAAAAGTTCAAATGACCATTTATGGCCCATGTAAAATCTCACCTTTATCAATCCCAGATGTGGTCGAAATATGGCTTCTTCATGTTTCGCACATATAAGAAAAATCCATTTTGCCAAATGTAAAGATACTTAAGCTCGGTCCATAGTTTGCAATATATGTCCCACTGACCCCTAAGAGCCTAAGGACGAAAATCAACCTCCGAAGATGCTCTGCCCTCCAAAGGAGCTACCTCCCGTGAAGGTATATAAGACAACGTGACCAGCCCCTTGACCTTCAAACTCTGCATCATTGATCGGTCATAGTTGGCTCGATGCTTAACTGGTTGAAATGAGCAGATACTACCCATCATCTTAGCTAAAAGTCCGAGAATCTGTCAGAATATCTTAAACAAAGTTACCTTTATATCATATTGACATTGACCTAAGTACAGATAGTTGTTAAAAACACATTTACAGATCATTTGAATATGTAAGTTTAGTAGACCTGTATTGAAGAAAAAATTGTCTTTGATGGCATATTCTTTGTAATGTTGTACTTAGCCTGATATTGCCCTATGAAACTTGAATTGTATATCTGACATTGTTTTAACAAGGTATTAATGGTTTTATAGGCTTTATATGGCAATTAAAGAACTTAATATCGATATATATATGGCATGGTCTTCTATCATCTTATACTAATTTGATATAGCCCTATAAACTTGATTCAACAAGATGTCAATACCTGGCTTTATAACTATCTTAATTGATATGTCCATTTTTTTTACTTTTATTGGCAAGATATATCAAGATATAAAGGGAGATATAAATTTTGTGTAAGGGAATCCATCAGATATTGACCATTTTACATGAAAAGTACTGTCATGCATTTAAATCATGAATTGTCATTAGATACTTATGCAAATTTCTATCGGACTTATGGGCTAGGTTTATGTTATACCCTGTAAATTTAGCCTCTTAATGTTAGCATGCACTGAAGAATTTATTGTGGAATTAGCCGTTTGTTACTTTGAAGATGTCTACCTGAAACGCTTAACTAGAAAGGAGCTAATAAGTACGTAACAGATAATTTATCAACGATGAACAGAAAGAAATACAGACACGGCGCAAAACTCTACAACATATTTTGCATAGTCAATGGACAGTCTCAAAAATGGTCTAACTTTCATGAGGAATAATTTGATACCGGTAAAAAACTCAAAAAATTCTATCTGATTATTCAACAGGGGATCTTAATCTAGCGTGTTCTAGAAAAAAGTCTGGTTAGATTACATGTCCACAGAAATTCAAGTAGTCTTTGCCACAGGTCATTTATTTGTTCTGTGATACCGTAAGCTTTTCTTTCAGAAGAAATTGTCGCCTTAGATTTAAATGAAAATGATGGTATATTTACAGGAGTGAAATTTCAAACATATATGTTGCAGTACGTTACACACTTAAATTAAAACTGCTTCTCCAGGTGAAATTTTTTCCGTGTTACACTTAAGTAAAACTACCGATAATTGCTCTTCGCTTTACAATGTCCCAAAAAAGTTTAAACGAGAAAAACACAGGCTAACAGAAAGTTAAGGATTTGGAACAGACGCATTTCAAGAAAACTGGGTGAGCAGTAGAAGCACATCAACCTTAGGTTATTTTAGGTGTGGGGGAACAAAGCAACTGTGAATTTCACTTTTGTTTTACCTGTTTCTACAGAATACTTAGAACTGTGAGCTACAATTACTTTTAAGTTATTCTATTTCGTATTAAAGGTCATATTTATTACTCTGTTGAAGTTGGTAGTAATTAACTGTGTCGTTGTTATTCGTGGTCAAATGTCAGACAGATAAACACTTCTCTTGAGCAAATGCGAATTAAGTTAATCTAACCTAAAGACATAGGCGTAGGAGGCGGGGTGCTAGGGGACTGCAGCCCCCAACCAAATATTTTTTGGAAAATTCGGGCAGTATGCTGGTAATTTTTCGGGAACCTACTGAAAGAAAAATAATGCAATGATGTAGCTAAAGTTAATCAATAGTTTAAGAAATTTCCGTGGTTATTAACTAGTTCTGATTTGAATTGCACAGAACCTTTACATTTGGTATTAATTTACCAGTGTGTTGTTTTTAATGGTTAAACTTATGTTATGATTATCAGTGGTATATTTAGGCTGGCTAATGGGCCATCCCCCCTGACTGATGCTGATTATTTTAGTACGTAAAACGTACCTAACTTCTACTTCAAAGGTAGCACATGTGGCACCGGATTGCATGTAAGGACACCTTATTTGTGAAAAACACCCCTAGACCCCTCCCCCAGGCCGGCGATCACACAAAATAAAGCATGCCTTCAACCTCATTAGAGAAATCGTGGCTGCGCCACTGATTACTATCATTATTACTGTAACGAGTTCCAAAAAAATTATAATCAATAAGGAAGGGTAGTTACACAGCAAGTATTTGTATGTAATTGGTATGCGGTGTGATAACCGATGAATGCCGATATGATATGTACATTAACATGTTGAACGCGTGTGGGGCGCCAAGAAATGCCTAAAGAATTCCAGCTTTAAATTTTACTAGTGATTTATAGAACATGCTCTTAGAAAATATAAATTTTCCTTGAAAGGTTATGTAATACAAAAGTGTCAAAAAATCATCTGTCTCAAGTCAAGAATGTCGAATTATTGAATATTTGTTCAGGTTGAGATTATATTAACCTCTGAGGATTTCAGTTCTGTTTTAGTTGGTATCCTAGCTCTGGTTTCAATTCTTGGAGAAGTTAATGTAAATTTTAAAAAGAACATAATAGGAAATTGGGAGGTAACAGCTAATGCATTAGATTAAATTAAGTTTGCTACTCTTTGAGTATGGAGAAATCTTGTATACGGGTAACTTATAATATAAGATATAAACACACCGGGAAGCATACATGAATTGCATTGACGCCATTTTAAGATGACGTTGAAGATATTATACACAACATTCGACAGACTGTTGCAAAGTGGTATCTGTCAAGGCCGTGAGATGAATAAACCACGTTTTGGAATCAACATAAAGAAGAAGCAAATTCAATTCTGTTGCTCCTTTTTCAAAAAAGAGACCAGTTGAGGGCAAAACTATCTGGACCACACGAAATTACATTGGAAGTATAACAATGTTGGATAGAACAGAAACAACAAAATCTGGCACACCATCTGAAAACACTCAGAACATTGAAGCAGATTTGTATAGTTTATATCAAAATTTACTGAGTAGGGACTAGGATAAAGCAATGGGTCCTAAGGGACATTCTTACGGTGCTAAGATTGACTTGATTAGACCTCTTTTATGACTTAGTGCGATATAAAAAGAATATAAACAATTATGCAAACAATTAAGCTCTATGGAAGCACGACGTTCTGATAGTATCAACAATTTTAAAAAGATTAGTCTATATTTCTTATACCGAAAATTAATCATCGTTTTTGTGGTTTCTGTATTACAGTTTTTGAAGAGCCGTGTAAGCGAAACTGAAAAAAAAACTTGACAACTGCAATAAAAGACGACAATATATGAGTGGTAAAAAGAAAAGCTTTTGTGAAAATTTTAAGTGCGAAAAATAATGCAAAATGTATGTTATTGAGGAGTAGTTTTGAATCAACTGCCTTTAAGGAATCAAGCAGTTAATCAGTTACAAGACACCTCACATAGACAAAAACTTCTCACAGATTATACTACTTCGTCACTTCTTCTTAAACAGCACCTCTAGCGTACCGCGCAGCCACAAAATATAACGAATATTACTAAGTAATGACAATTTGTACAAAAGAACCCAGTTCAAAGTTCGGCAACAATAGCCTGAACCTAAACCAGGCCTTACATGTGCCCCTCCCTCTCATCCACCCTTTGCGATGGTACCCAGAACATGTGAAAAAGGTAGGGTCCGCCTGGGTGTTACCTATCTTTAAGCATACCACTTGATGCTCTGCTTAGACAGTGTCATGAACTCCCCCCCCCCCCTTAGATATTTCACACATGCTACGGCACTGTGGTCTCCTATTTTAAATTTTGAACACATTATCACTGGATTCAAAGCTGCCATCAGGAGGTATTGAGGTAAGAGGTTTTAATACAATTTACCCACACTTCATTCTCTGAAATCATTTGCAGATGTCAGACTTTATCTACCATCTCCACCTGTTTTACAAGACATAATTTCAAGCGATGAACACGTGGTTACTGTTGGTTTTGGAAACATGACAGCAATTGCATTTGAGGACGCTTTGACGAATGAAGAAAAGGAAAATGTGTCAACAGTTCTTGCAGTTATTGGTAGTATGATCCCTTACTTGACATCTGAGGAGGGAGGCAGTGCTGTTGTAACCTTCCAAGAAACTCTCTTTACAGCAGGAGAAAATTATATCAAAGTGAACCTTGTTCTCCCTCCTGGGGTAGTCGCTGACAAACTTGTTAGAATAGAAGATGATAACAAGAACGAGATTATATTTGAAAAAGATGACCTACTTTTTCACGCTACTGGAAAGCAGCAAGGATCTTGTGAACAACTTTGTCAGCATGTGATCGATGATGTAGAGGAGTTAGAAAATGAACGTCAAATTTCTACAAGCGGTCCGGACTTTTCCGTCTGTGATAGGTTCCCTGACCTTGACGTTGATTTCTGTAATGTTTACAGAAATCCCTTTTACAACCAGCTTCTGAAGGAGGCAGGTACCAACGTGTGTATTCACTGGAAGCCAACTAATGACGTAAAAAACTGTAAAAGCAACTTCCAAGTGGAGGAAATTTCCCAGCAAATGAGGGATCTGCTACTTCTTGATAACACAACGAATGTAATCGAAGCAGATATTCAAAAAGGGACGTATGACATTCGACTGGTCTTTCCTTGCATTCAGTGAATGCCAAGTGACCTTTGAATACCGGTGATTACAAGTATATACAATTCTTTAGCTTCGGTGGACGGTTTTGGGTGCTGTTGTTCCAAGAAATTAGGTCTTATTGAAATTCCATATCTCTCTTTATGTACCATGTTCTATAAACTACATTGTTCGTTGTTCAATAACATATCCGATCTTAGAAACTTTATGTCAGAGTTATTTTGTTAAGTTAGGAACTTGTTTCGGACCAGATTAATTGCTAGAAAGCATACATTTTGTGGAATTTCTCACACCATGCATGTTAATATAATCTCTGAATAATGTCACCTGTTCACAGAGCTTTCAATTTGAAACTAACATGGTTGCCACTTCAGTCTATCCACAATCTTTAATTTTAATCAGTAATTGGTATTGGGAAGAAATGCAAAGAAACTATATATTACGATCATTAATTGCAGCAAATAGTGGTGTATAAGCGTCATGTTTCCTTAGTTAGGTTCATCCAGTTTGGTAACAGTAAAGGGCTTGTATCAACTTCTTAACCTATTTACTGAATCGCTGTAAAGGCTAAGCTGTGCTGGCAATTCATTATGTATGTTTTAGATGTCTCCCTTTATCTCTTTCTCTGCACCGTTTTCCACTCATTGTATTGACTTCAACAGAGGTACTCATGAATTTTTCACCTGAGCTGTCAAACTTGCGTGGTGTTGCTACTCTGACACCTAAAATCCAACTATAGAAACAAAAACATTTACATCAACACGTAGTACTCATGCAAAGATCCCTTGCAAGATCCTTAAAGTGTTAAAGGGCAGACTCAAAAGCTAAAAAAAATTGCTTAGTAGGCAAAACTACAAAATCTGTCCATTTGACGAAATTGCAGGGCTCTGCCTGGCACTTCAAAAGGAACATAACTATAATGGTGTATACACAACATTTTCAAGAGGGTATGGACTGAATATTTGACCGATTAGCTTTTCAAAGACCTTCGTTTACTAGCGTAGTTGACGTCGGAAACGTCCAGAAGGGAATACGAATTCCAAATGTTCTACGGATCACTTGGAAAAAGAGAGGGGATCAATAAATGCAAGTAGATAAGGAAATTGAGAAAATAGTTTTGATTTTACTAAATCGTCAATAGACATTACATGGATAGTACGCATTCTCTTCTGTTAGAGTTTAATGTGAATCGGACGGTTGGTTTACCTGGATTACGAATGTATCCAAAAACAACACCAATTACAACATTTGAGGGCACTCGCAAGAAAGCAGTATGAGATCAGGAACATGCAGGAGTGAATTACTTCAAAATATTCGAAATATTAGCAAAACTGTTTTAAAAATCCTAACCAATCCTAATCCTCCCCAGACTACTTTGTTAATTTTTTTTATTTATATCTGCAAGTAAATACATCAAATAAAACACATGTGGTGTATATTATTATTTACTATTAGGAATTTGTTTCCCAAAAAGTAGCCCAAAATTAGATCTTTTGAACCAAAATATGGCTATTTTTAAAAACATTTTGTGCCATAATCTTCACTTTAGAAACGTTCATAACAAGCAGCTTTGAATTGGTTGACGCGTGTAGACGTCACACATCTTGTAACTCCAACAAACCCTACAAACATAAAATCGTCATTACTTTTGTTAAATTGTATCAACAACTTTTACACCTAAAAACCAGACCTGTACGTATGGATATTTCGTAAAGGTACAGCTATTCCTAAATATTCTCAAAATATATTGCCAATTCTCTTAATTTGGGGCACCCGCAGGAACGAGAGCCCACACAAATTATTACATATATCACCTTGGCGACCCAAAACCCTTTGCCTTTCTACTGTTGAGACAGAATTGAAACACATTTTACACCTAAGGGAATCCTTTCAACGTTTCCTCTTTATATCATTGAGAACGTCCAAACGTATTAGCCTTATTTTTATTCTGAAATAATTTTAGAGAAACTGTGGGACAGGTTTCAGTGATCCATAATTTTCTTGGGCGAACAAGGTAACTACGACCTACAAATTTAACGGTATGTTTACTAAAATGCTGTGAATGCGTAATATGACTTTAAACTAGCTGGGTGAGACAATTTAATTTTTGCGTCTGGAGCTTTAGGTCAACAAAGTGTTGCCTTGAAGAGGCAAATGATGTGCTGTATATTCCGATAATTATTCCGGTAATTTTGGACCTCCAAAATGGTATTCATGCTGATTAATTATTCCCCTAGGGTACATGACGTTAAAGCCCTCTTTCCTCCGTTTTCAGCGCTGTTTTATGTGCAATGCAGGCAAATATCATGAGGCCAGTGACGTAAAACAAATGGTTTAAAGTCTATCAATCTTATGAAGAAAAATATAGTCCTTTTTCAGAACAAACCCTGTAAGGTCCTTTGGAAATTCCCAAAATTCCATTTCCAGCAGCACCTGCACGGCGGAGCCTTGGATTTTACATTGTCATCATTCAAAACTGATGATGCTTCTAAAAGGGAAATCAATTACATCCAATCGTCCCGAAAGAGCATATCTCTAGTCTAATATAACTTCCTCAATTTCTATCCTACTGAAGCCTGTTTTATATCAAATTGGAAATGTAGACCTCACCATTTTCCTTGTTAAAACGTGTTTATATTAATGGTGAGTTAACGAAGATATCAACGGAAAACCGGTAAAAGTACTCAATATTCTATAATTTCATATAACCATAAAAGTATCTTTCTAAAATCCTGTTTCATTGGCGAAAAGTAGTTGATTTTCTTCACAAAATGTTGTCTTGCCATCAAGGGCTCCTTCCCCACATTTCTATGAAAATTGCAATACTTTTTCAAAACCTCACTTCGTTATATGTATGGGACGTTTCAAGTTCAACTTTACCTGACTGAGTATCATCCAGGTGACCAAGTCAAACACTCCGAAAATGCAAACAAATGGTTGACCCATTCTTGCTGCAAATACTCATAAACTGGTCAATTCTGTTACTTCACTTTCAACGTCAGCTAGAGCTTTGTATTTGAATTTCCTGACTACACACAGCCATGCAAACCACCCAAGTGTTTTCAGTTTCACACGTCCTGCATAACCCTCTACGCCACACTCCCACGAACTGATGCACGAATTCGGTTATGGATAAGCTTGGATACTGTTCGACCAAGAAGAAAGCAGTGGCGTGGCCGGGGGGGGGGGACAGGGGGGCGAGTTTCCCCTCTGGAAAAATCTTGGGGGAAATTTTGAAAGTGAATATATGGTGAAATTTGCGCATGATCTGGTAAAATTTTAAATTTCTCAACCAGTACACTTTACTTATTTAAAAGTATATGCCACACTGGCACAGCCAGTCCTCATTAAGGTTTTCAGAGATGGAATGATGACACATAGTTGTACTAGTTATGTTTTACTATCTGTTTTATACAGCATGGGATCTCTGGACCTCTGACAAGGGACTCTGTCCTTTTACTGTATACTTCCAATGTTTCTTTATAATTATCAAAGCAGCAGCATTGTGGTATATGCAGTTTGTTAGAATGGGTCAGTGGTCAAGTGGTATACTCTGATACTAGGACAGGTCCTCGTAAAATTTGGACTGATTGTGGTGAATGTGGTGAACTGATGGAGGGAAAGGTGTACCAGGGTTCACTTAATTACTGTACTTCACCCATTGTGATTCTGAACTACCAGTAGGACTCAAGAAAAATTCACCAAGACAAGCAAGATAAAAAAAAAGCTTCTTAAAAAATAGGAATTCTTGGTGATGTATTCAATTCACATTTAGCACCAAATGTGGCACCATTTTGCATCCAGCCCACCTTACATGAGCAAAAATTTTCCAAAGGGGTTCCCTTAGACCCCTCCCCCAGGACGGACGGCGATCAGTCACATCAGCCAGGTCAGAGGAGAGCACCCGGACAAAATTTGGACCTGCGGAGAACACTGATTGTTAGGAAGCAGATAACTAATTGGGGGAAATCTTCGTGTTCTTGCCCCCCCTCCCCCTGGCAAAAACCTGGCTACGCCACTGGAAGAAAGTAAATGAGAAAGAGGAAGAAAAACGTTGATGGCACTGACGGGCTCCAAGACTTTAATTCAGAAAGAGGATAAAGCAGAATAGCTCAGAACATTACGTTGCAAAGTGATCTGGTAAACTTGAATGTAGGTCGTCAGATCAACTGAGCTAACCAATGGGACAAATTTTACCAAGTTGGCAACTTCACTCTGCACCTACAAATGCTGAGGACTGGAGAAAATTTAGGAGGAGGTGAGGAGCATGATAAAACAAACGTGCAGAAGGGAGCACCACTTTCAATGCAGAAAATGACGCTAACAATGTAAGAGCTCTTTTTCTTCTAAGTATTGCTCCTGTTGAAAACACAATGCAATTGAAAGAAAATTATATTGGTTTGCATCAAGCCTTGCTTTTGGCATATTTTAGTTTTAACTGAAAGGACTAAGGAGCTGGAAAATATTATTTTCACTTTCTAAAAACTAGTATGGCGTTATCTAAAAGTTAAAACGAGATGTTATTATAAAAAATATGCAATTATAGATTACTTATTGTGCAACATATACGAGAAAAATAAAATTATATGGTTTATTAATAACTAAAAAATATTCTAGGTTAAACATCAACATAAAAAACAAAGTCGCAAAAAGTCGTTTCTAACTCTATTCGTGCAGTTCTTGAGATACAGGATAGGAAATCTGAGAGTGTATTCATACAAAATCGATGAACATATCTTGATTAAAAATGCTAGCATATGCTATATTGTATGAATCCATGGTTTGTGGAGAAATTCCCAAGAATGAATTAGCGTTGGCTAGTCCTGCTATTGATGTTCTTGAAAGCTGTTGCGTAGTCTGCATTTCTGTTCCACATATCTATCAAAGGCTAGCCAAAGCTTTTACAACGCCAAGGTGTGTGGCATTAAGTTTCTCGAGGGGTGTGCCCTGCAGAGCACGTCCAAATCGGTGGTTCACCACGTTTTTGAGAAAAGGCAAGGTTTTGAGTGATTTTTGTTGCTGCTTAACCTTGTTAAGCTTTTACAATTAATTAAGTTTTCCCCTATTCAAGGAAATTTTGGATTACACCAAACGAAAGAACCTCCCAGGCTGTTCATCTGGGTAGTTTCTGGCTACAAAATAAAGCTACAAGAGGCTAATGGTCTGTCATTTTTAGGAAATGTTTTCTATGCAGAAATGTACGGAACGTTTTCAAGTCTAAGGACTATTTACCAACCATCCTTCTTAAATTGAATGCATTTTTTCAGGGGCAGATAGCTTCTTGCATGCAAAGGCTATACGAGGCGTTTGCTCCATTTTGTGTCTGATTACTGCTCCTAAACTATATTGACTGGTATCTGTTTGTAACAGTAGTGTTTTACCTGGATCAAAATGTAGTAGAAGAGTATTCCTCAAAGTAATTCCTTTGACTTTGTAAATGCCATTTCTTGTCCCCAAACAAATTATCGGTCTTTTGTTCCTGAACTGGTTGAGTAGAACTTTTGTCCTCTATTTTATGCTTTTGTCTGTCTTAAACTATACTCTTTTTGGAGTATCTGTGACAGGGCACTATTTCATCGGCTAATTTTGAACATATTTTCTTTGGTAAACTTAAAACCCATGGTTTGCCAGAACTATAGGTAGGTTTTCAGTTTGATCTGCAGTATGCACCGACTAAGGGGTACAGCATTTCATAAACCCCTTCAAATTCGTATGAAATTATCGAAGGTCATAATTTCATGTCCACACAGTGTTCGATATACAGTTTAAATTGTACAGGATCTCGAGAACGTGATCTCTGTATTTGTTGTGATGTCCTTTTCTGTGGTAAAATCAAACTACTTTTTTCAAAAATGGTAACATTTAGAAGAAAGAATCTTTTCCTGGTTATCTGACAAAGCGTTTTAGAATAACAGTTTGTACTACGTAGTCGCTTTCAAACATGGTTTCTATCTTCAAAAAGCAATTATCCGTACTTGTATTTGAAGCACCTATAAGAAGTGGCACGACAACGCCTTTCACTTAAATAAAATTATATTGAAAACGCAAGTAAAAGCTTGTCACCCCAGTAATTGCACGTCCGTTCCATTATGCTAATCGAATTGAAAAGGAGAAAGAAAAGTGAAACGGTTAAATGAGAAGACAATATATTTATCTAAGGTGCGAGGCAGTACTTATTTACCAACAATAAGAAGGTTGTTTAATGATGCAAGTGGAAACACAAAATTATACTAAAAAGGGCAACTGAAGGGATATCAACAAAAAGGGGTAAAGTAAACATTTATCACACAAATCGTCCCTGTACTTTGGACTGAATTTTTATCACTGTGGTTGTAATAGTGTTTTATTTTTCTATTTTAATTATAGATGATAAGAATCTTTGAAACGGTTCTGGAAACATGAATAAAAAATGTATTTAAATAGGTGTAACGCACTAATTATTTTTCAGCATTAAGGATGTTTAATAATGAAACTATGCCTGTGGTAAAACAACATTACCCAAATGAAGGATAACTTAGGAAGAATCAACAAAAGAAGAATTAAAACCAAAAGTTATCATGCCCATCGTCCTGTACTTCATCTGAAATTTTATCACTGTGTAGTAGTGTTATTTCCTATTTTAATTCTGTAACTACTTCAAGCTCACCTTTAGGATTTTAGAGGAATTTCATTTAGCATCAGTAGCGATTGCGCGATATGCCATTCGATAATTGCTTGCATAGGTAGACCAATTGACTCATTTTCTTTCAGATACCGGGAGTATTCTTGAGATTACAACACATGTGCCAAGTGCCACAATAACGGGTCTAAAGAATCAATCCCTTAGATTAGACTCATGCATAGGGCTATTCATTTTAAGCTTGGGCAGAAATACAAGTTACTTTTATAGCTTTTCAGTGCTTTTGAGTAGTATAACGATAATATAATTTTCGTATGTGGTTCATTCTGCAACCCTAAACTATTTCAAAGCTATGCTAGGTAGGCAGAGCTAATTGATAACGTTTGAGTTACTATCTGTTCTCATTAAGCTACCGATATGGATGCAACTGTTACAAGAACTGCTTTTCCTCCCGTCATGCGTTTTGTCACATTTTTGTAGAGTCAGTTTCAGTCAGCGTGCACATATAGGGAGTAAAGCCTTTCGAAGGAACTGTTGTTTGTTTTCAGTAGGAGAGGTTAAATTTTAGCAAAGTACACTCTTCAGATCCTATAAGAATCGGGAAAAGGGGCACGTTTTATCAGAGGTGTCTGAAAGCGAGGAAGTACTGTCATCAACGAAATTCCAAATAATCGGTTCCTTCGACTTATTCTGATACCATGGCAGTCTTATCGTTCCTCGTCGTATCTGTGTTATCGTCTTTGCTACTCTGCGAAAGCTATGATGTAAAACTCTCCCAGATCTACGTAGACGGAGTTTTCCCCTTCTTTCCAGTAAAAAGGGAAAAGTTGCAGCAATTTTTAGATGAAATCAACACCCAATTTGACAATGGTAAGTAACATGGTTACTTGGTCTGATAAAGGTCTTTAGACAAAATATTGTTAAACCTGCCTCTTTCACGTAAAAGCATAGCTACAATTCCCAACACAACCATTACTCTAAATCCATGTATACCCCCAAAATAGAATTTTACATCTGACCCACATCTGTGTCAAATATGAAATTTTATATTTGGATCAGTTGGTCTGGAGGGTCCACTGAATTACAATGAAGTGTACAAAGTTTTCTCTTGGTTCGAAGTGTTGTACTGTTAAATTCTGCATACATTTGGAAAGGTATCACTCACTTTATAGTAATAGCATTAAATTATGATTATGAAGACACCATGATGAAACATGTTGTTATTACTTTAATACCAAAGGAGGATAAACCAAGGCAGTTTTTGAAAAATTTGATCAAAGTAGTTTTTATTAAAGACAGATATATAGGTGACAGTATTTGTACAATTTATGACATTACGCTTCATTTACAGGAACAACAAAAACCTGGGATTCTTTTTACCATCGACTTTGAAAACAAAATTGATAGTATTTCTTTAAATCCGTTTGAAAAGTTCTTGAATGCTTTAATTTTGTCCCTTAATTAAAAAATGGTTTGATACATTTTACTATAAAGCAACCTCGTCTGCTTTTTCAAATGGTTTCATTTCTCCGGCTATTCCTTTCAAAAAAGGCTGTAGGCAAGGGAACCCTTTGTTACCTTATTTCTTTCTTTCTTTCTTTCTTTCTTTCTTTCTTTCTTTCTTTCTTTCTTTCTTTCTTTCTTTCTTTCTTTCTTTCTTTCTTTCTTTCTTTCTTTCTTCCTTTCTTCCTTTCTTTCCTTTCTTTCCTTTCTTTCTTTCTTTCTTTCTTCCTTTCTTCCTTTCTTTCCTTTCTTTCCTTTCTTTCCTTCCTTCCCTTCCTTCCCTTCCTTCCTTCCCTTCCTTCCCTTCCTTTCTTCTTTCTTTCTTCCTTCTTCCTTCCTTCCTTCTTCTTCTTCTTTCTTCCTTCTTTCTTCTTCCTTCCTTCCTTCCTTCCTTCCTTCCTTCATTACTTCCTTCTTTCTTCCTTCTTCTTCCTTTCTTTCCTTTCTTTCCTTCCCTCCCTTCCTTTCCTTCCTTCCTTCCTTCCTTCCTTCTTTCCTTTCCTTCCTTTCTTCCTTTCCTTCCTTCCTTCCTTCCATCCATCCTTCCTTCCTACCATCCTTCTTTCCTTCCTTCCTTTCCTTCCTTCCTTTCCTTCCTTCCTTTCCTTCCTTCCTTTCCTTCCTTCCTTCTTTCCTTTCCTTCCTTCCTTCTTCCTTCCTTTCTTTCTCCTTCCTTTCTTCCTTCCTTCTTTCCTTTCTTTCCTTCCTTCCTTCCTCCCTTTCCTGTCTTCCTTCCTTCCTTTCCTTTCCTTCCTTCCTTCCTTCCTTCCTTCCTTTCCCTCCTTCCTTCCTTTCTTCCTTCCTTCTTTGATTCCTTCCTTCGTTCCTTCTTTCCTTTCTTTCCTTCCTTCCTTCCTTTCCTTCCTTCCTTCCTTTCTTTCCTTCCTTTCCTATCCTTTCCTACCTTCCTTCCATCCTTCCATCCTTCCCTCCTTCCTTTCTTTCTTTCTTTCTTTCTTTATTTATTCTTGTGCTGAGATATTGAATAGTTTTTGTCCGTAAAGAAAAAAGTATCCATGCATGCATTAAGATTAGTAACAAAGATCGTTTATGGTCGGATTAGGGGCTTTGAGAGGGTCATCGTTGCATTTCGATTGGTTACATGTTTCATGTTGCATTGCTGGTGAAAACTTTACTTTGCTCGGGATTAAGTTTAATTCAGATCGCCATGGTTTCTGAAAATTAATACAAAGCCTTTTCTAAAATGAATAGTATTATTTACATGTGGGGTAAGAGACACATTACAAGCTTAGGACGAATCATCTTGGAAAAATCATTTACATTACCATATTTTACGTACTATCTTTCCATTGCTTTCTTTGCCACATATATTTCTAAGGTCACCTTATTTTTATTTAAATTTTTATGGAACAATAAACCGTACAGAATTAGAGGTATTCAGATTATTTAAAATTACTCCAACAGAGGTCTTAAAATGGTAGACTTTGCTAATTACTGTATGAGTATTTAGCTAAACACATTAAACACATCCTGTTTGATGAAAACAGTTAATGACAGATTTTTGGGTGCTCTTCTCGAAGAAAATAATGTATTCGTTGATGATTTTCCAAAGAATGGTGACTTTTACATTAATTCGGCTAGTTCCAAAGTCAAAGATCTTCACTGAAAGTTTGCTAGCTTCAGCCTAAAAAATCTTATTTGAAATGGTTTGAAACTATTCCCATTTCAAAGGAGTCACTGAATTCCTATTGTGAAATGCCTTTCACTTGATCCAATGATGTTTCTGTTCGATGGTTTCAGTACCGCTTGCTACATAGAATTATCTCTACGAGCTAATAATTGTACAAGATAAAGGTTGCTCCCTCAAACATGTGCACTTTCTGCTCAGACTTCATTGAAACTATTCCACATCTGTTTTTTCACTGTAATTTCTCCCGGAGAGTCTGGGATCATTTGCGGGATACCTTGTCTAATACATATTTTTAAATAAATTTTGATGATAAATCTACAGTTTTATTTGGTTGTTAAACTCCTTAAATTGTTGAAAATGTATATTTTTAATTGTGAAAACCTTATGGGGCACCTTAGTCTTCATAGAGTCCTTGTCTAGTACTTATATCACTTTTCTTATCTACCCAATTATTGTTAATTGGGTAAGATGGCAAGATAAAGTGACGGGGCATACTAACTTTGATTGGGGTGACTGCATTTTCCCTTTAATCTGCATGGAAGAAGAGGAATTCCACAAAAGAGAAAGTCCACATTAACACTGGATGCATAGTGAAGCTGCTTTGCCCCCACAGTGCCACAGTGAATTCTTTTTTGTACTATCTAAGGAATGTAGGAAGAATTAAACCCCACTCTACAAGGAAAAGTGGAAAAAAGTCAAAGTCTGCAGATATCAAAAAATGACAATGGCACCCTCCTTCAAGTTCGGCTACATAACAGAACAATGCAGGATGTACTATCTCCACATACGAAAGGATTATCATACTTGTTCGATTAAAGAGCAACAAATTTCGCTTACTTGTAAATAGAAACTGCTTTGTGGGATTATAACGTATAAAATCTGGAGCTTTCACCATCTTTCCCAACTTACTTTGAAAAATTCGATGCACCCTCAAAGACTTTTATGCCAATTCTTATTTTATATTGCTAATTGTGTATCTCGTATGAAAACCGAACATCGAAAGGCGTAAAATGCATCAAAGCACACAGGAACCTTCTGATGACGTAGTATGACGTGTGTTACGTAGTGTGACGTGGTATCAACAAACCTCCAGGCAACTGTGACGGCTTTCGCAAAGCTGTATTTTAGCATCGAAAGCTTCCCAAGTCATGCGAAGATAAAGAAAAGGCTTTTGGAAAGTACATTATATATAATCACTTTGCCCTCCCTCTTCTTTCCCTCTTTCCTCCTCCAGATATTAATAGGTATATTCGTTCTGTATTTCAATGGGCAGTAGTAAGCGGTAAAGTCCAATTTATCCCTTATTCCTCATGATCAAAGTGATAAAAAGGGTAGTTTTCGCCATTTATTCTACTCGTCTAATTTAAAGGGCAACAAGTCTCTCCCTTGAGGAAAACAATTCTTCCTACCAACTCAACATACTTCAAACCACTCCTCTTACTCAAGCAAAAACATATGTCTAGCGAACTTCCCTGTCAAAGCTACATTAGCCTGCACTGAGTTTCATGTGCTAAAGGCCATATCAATGCAAAGCTATGTAAGAGTTTGATTTGGCACATAACTGACTACACAAGTCCTCATTTACCAACTAGAGTGACGCTACTAAATGAAATAAACGTTAATCAAAGTGCAGTCACCAGTTTTATTTACAAAACGATTTATTCGTAATATGTGTGGCGTGATGCAATGGCCCCTTTAATGAAATATATTATACATACTTTAGTCTTGGTACTTAAGTCAAACTGAAGGGTTATACACATCTCTGACTAGATCCGATATAAATATTTATTTATGACATATATTTTGTGTCTCTACCTAGCCGCAGTGTCTATATGACGTCCATATAATCAAGCTGTGAACAATCAAATGCATCACTATCTCTACAGGTTTCTTAGCGTTCACACAACAGCGTTTCAGCTCAGATTTACCATAAAATGACCTTACCAAGTAAAGCCGGGATTTTCTTGATCTTATTTATGATCGGAGAGGTTGTGCCCAAGTTTGATGTAAAGCTCACGGATATATACTTTGAAGGTGGTTTAGTTTTCTTTCCGGTAAAGCGGGCAAAGGTGCGGCACTTTCTAACTAAAATTAACAATGAGTTTGACAACAAAGGTTAGTGTGTATACTTTCCTTTAAATTTAAAATCCTAATCAGATTTGTTGATTCAGACTTCGTGTAGAATAGGCAAGTAAATGTTATAGAAATGATTTTAGAACATCACAGCTGGATATACAAAGTTTTCATTCAAAGGGCTTGAAAAAAGTTTAAAAGAAATCTTTATTTTACGGAACATGTGAACAAGAAATTGGTGATGAAAAACATGCCGAAATCATCGGTGCATATCCCTGAGAGAGATAATCAGGAGATGCAGTCCGTAACATCATACAAGCTGAACACCACAGCCAATTTGGAGAGTATAGTAGGAAGTTTACTTTTGCCGAATCGTTTTTTGGTTGGAAGCGGAAATAACACTTTCCAACAGGCATTGTTTAGTGTGCAGTAACACCCAATTTGGCAATGATAAATTGAAAATGTCCGGTGATAAAAAAAATATTATTTATCATAAAACTGAAGTCTCTACTGGCGTCTTCACTCCACTAATTTCAGGCTCAAACTCTTCCTTTCGTAGAAGGGAGAACGGCATATACCTGGTTTAGTCTATCAAAATTTTGGGCTAAATGAGGCGAATAACAGATATGGAGTAGAGCTCCCCATTGACTTTTAAGACAGAGCTAGGGACTGTCAATTTCATCATGAGGCAAAATTTGCCTTTTGCTGACATCAGTCACTGTCATAGCTACCGCAGTTTTTAGTGTAAAACTGCCCTTCCCATTTAATGCACGCGAGCCCTGGTTCATTACTTCAATGATTTGTTAAAAGCTTTGATGACTATTCTGGTAAAACAGTTGCCCAACAACAAATGGGGCTTATATTACAACTAATGACAAATCCTGCCCTGTAATTAATACTGGCAAAAAGGGATCATATTACTTATGGTCATTGAAGTTTAGATCACCTTTCAGTTTAATCAGAGATAAACTGCAATCAAACGTCAGACTTTAGGGCTATTGACAAATGCTTGAATGAGCATCTTAATGATATTGATAACAACTCTTGACAAGTTTGGCACAGAAAATGTTTGCGAAATGATGGCAAAAAGATGTGGTTTTCAGGGCAAGTTGCATGTCTGTTTGCCATGCAGGAAAACTTCAAGGGCAATAATCCTCTATCCGTAACAAAATCCCATCTGCAAACACACATCTCTTTCCCATTGCCTTGACATGTATGTTACTAAATTTTGCGATATAATTTTACATATCATTTCATTGCCTCTTATTCTGGTAGGAAGGAAATTCTACACCGTTGCTCACTATAAGTGTAGCGAAGTAACTTGCATCAGTGTATTGTTGGAATTTATTTGTATTGTTATTTTGTATTATTGTGTGAACTGTTATTCTTGTATCATTGTGTTACACCTGTGGTGGGGTGAGTGCATTAAATGTTTGTACCTAAATGTGTGTTTGTTATGTTAATTGGTAGCCTTAAGTTGCACTTATTTGTATACAAGAAAGGAGTCGAGGCAGTCTTTGGTCGGTCCTGGAAGACGAATACATGTTTGCTCTGCACGGAACCTCCTGCATGTGAAAGTTCTCTTTTCCGAGTTTCGTTCCCAAATCTTTAAGGCCCGCAAAACCAAGGCTCGGCCCACGTTACATAAGCAAAGTTAAAGCCCTCATTCCCAGATTATTAAGTTTTGCAATGAGAATACCAAAAAAGTCCAGGGACCGTGTACAAGGATGAACCCTCTAGAGTTATAAAAAGCGGGTTAACCCCTTAGTTATACACTTAGCATAAAGAAGAGAAGGCGCTGTAGGAGCCCAGCTCAGTGTAGTATATAGCTCCAATGACCATGAAAGGCAAGTTTTTTCGGCTCGGCTCGCCCACATCTATTGCAACATAATACAGTCAACCGAATGAATGTTAAGGGACTTCAATCCAATGCACTGCACGGTTAACGTAGTGACAAACACACATGTAATGAATGCACTCAAACAGTATGGTAAGTTATATTGTTACAATAAATCTTGTCTATAAAAAGGGGATGGAGACTGCTTAAGTATTAGTACATGCTATGTATTTCAGGGTGAAACCTCTCGAAAAGAACTTACACATCGATAAAATTTCACTTCCCCAACGAAACCTGTCTGACAATCAAAAAGCCAGTTTTTACATGGGAATTTGTAAAAAAAGATTTCAACTTTTGCTGCTAAGCTTCTCCAGGAGTAGTTTTGGGAACTTGTTGATAATGAGGACATTATCGAGGTACAGTTTGCAAGAGGAGCGCGCAAAAATTTTGGTAGTTTGCGAAGGAGTCTCAAAAATTCTGATAGCTTGAGAACCATTTGTTCACTCGGTTGAAAACACACCTCACCTGACCCCCTACAGCAGACTAAACACCTTTTGGGATCATTTTAAACTTTTCAGAATTTTTTTTTCAGAAATCGCTTGGGGGCACGCCCTAATCTCCTCCCATGACGGCGCCACTAAATTATCCTTTCGCCACACAAAATTGTTGACACAAATGTGTGGTTGAACGTGCAATTTCTTGCCATCTAGGGCTTCTGAAAAGCCAAATTTTCTGAGCTCAACCCCAACCATGGTGAGGTTAAGGTCGGGCTGGTCCGGTGACGCTGCAAAGATGCAGGTTGCCATCTAAAGGAACTTCTTTCTATGAAAAATTGGTACCTCTAAGGCTCTTTCCACTGTTTGCTACAGATACAGCTTCGGTACCTCTTATATAAATTTCGCTTTCGCGAGAGAGTCTACTCTCTAATCCCGAGATCCTCCCTTATTGCGATCATGGACCTCCGCCCAGCGTACGTACTTGGCCCTCAGCCTCAGAAAGTTTGGGAATCACTGCGGTTATTTAAGGCATTTTCGTTAGTGATATACATGGAAGTAGTTGATTCAGCATTAATTCCTACTGGAAAGCATGAGTCGGTTTCCGCAGTCCAATGAAAAGTTGCGAACCATTACATAATACGTTGGACACACTGACACCGCATCCCCGAATCAGTATATCGTCGGTCCGAGTTAGGTAAAATTGTGATTTTTATATTTTGGTCTGCTTAGTGTGCTTTTATTGCCATTTGCAGATAAAGGCTAGTTCTGATTTCACTTACCAGAGGAACATATGAAGTTGGTTGGATGACGTGATTGCTTTTCTTCCTCTAGAAATGCGTAAACCTGAAAGTAGTTCTGAATGAGCCAATTTTGTTAACAAGATTTCCGCTGTTGGCCTGTCCAGTCTGAAGTGGAAGCAAGCACGCGGCACACGCTACCAGATACCACTGATCATGATGGTCCTTAGCTTGGGCTACCTGTTGTAAAAGAAAAGTCTGTGGTTAATACGCATGTGCATGTGTCACGTAGACACGAGCCACTCGAGTTTGCATTGGGTTTGTCTCATGACTTCGCAAGCGCATACGCTGGTCAGGGGCGGATCCAGAGTCTTTTCTGAGGTGGGGTCCAACATAAAAAGGGCACATTCGTTTTCTTTAGTTTAATTTTGGTTCCCATAAAAGTCAGCGATTATACAATTTACCGCATATTGACAAAGGAAGGATAAACTAAAAAAAAAGCAAAAACTGGAATCAAAACCAGGAATCTAAACGGGGAATTTGCAAAGCGCGCGAAGCGCGCGAAAATTTTGGGGTCAGCCTACACTTATAAGAATTTGTACCAATTTAAAGCTTAAACAGAACAATTGGGCAGTTGGGCCCTATCGGGCGTAACTTTATTGTACTTCCCTCCTCGAGTCACTAGCCGTACCATACGACAGTCACGAGTGAACTTTAACCAGGTTTAGCGAATTGCGATTCAGTTTCCGACATTTACATAAATCCATGTATTCTACTTATTAACTTGAAAAGGTGGAAAGGGTTTGTATTATATTTATCTATATGTATAACGGAACTGAGGAAGAGTGGACAAAGTCTACCGAAAATTTTGGTCTTTATCCCAGAAATTAACCTTATGAAAGCCAAAATAAGAAAAGCAATCATGAGTGGCGGCAGAATTTTCCCAACAGGGGGACGGGCCATGTCAGCTGCCCCTAGTTCCGACATTCCCTATTTCGAGGGGATGATGAGAAGGGCAAATGGAGGAGCCTCATTATCCCATGCCATTGCAGGCATAGTTTGCATTATATTGCTTAATATTTCAAGATCCGAGTTGCGCACTGATAGTGTTCTTTGAATCTGGATCGTGAAGTTGAACTGTGAGCGAAGCGGGCGAAAATTTTGGTAGGCTTACACGTGCACATAAAACATATGACGAAAAGACAAAAAGTTGTAAGGTCTGTAGACCACATCGGGTGTACCATGTGTTGTATCGAAACCACCTGGACTACACGATGAAATAGCCTAACTTTGCTCCGTAAGTCGCTCACCAACTGACTGTACCGCTGCCACCGCATGACACACACAAGAGAACACCAACTAGGCTTTGCGATATTGGATCAAAGTTACGGCCTTTACATAAACCAGGGAGCTGTATTCGGATAACAGCTCCCTGCACAAACTATGTACTCTGCCTATATGTTACTTGGTAAGGTGAACAGCACTTGTGCCAGGGAGCTGTTATCCGATAACAGCTCCCTGCTTGTGCTATCCTGCTATGTGGAATGGACTTATTGAAGAAAACAGAGACTCTACAGTGCGCGTAGCGCGCTGAAAATTTTGGGTTCTTGGTAGAGACATTATCCGCTTGAGGGCAAAAATCAGGTAAACCGTCGGGGCGACTAGTTGTCGTCGGGGACTGCATACTTTTGACTAAGACTCCCCGACAAAACTGTAAAACTTCCCCGATAGGGGGCCAGCCTTCCCCGACGGGGGGCATGAACCCTTCCCCCGCCTAGCGCCACAGCTATTTCGACGACGGGAGGGGGAGGGGTTAAAAGGCTGTATGTTATGTTTCATATATAATTGTGGCGTGACTGGCAAAAATACTCTGTCAGAGCAGATGACTGAAGTCGAATGTTTGCTTTTTATTTGCGACAGCAGACCGGTCATCGGTCCAACTGTCCAAAGACGTCAAAAAATTGAACCGACTGACATTGCTTTATTTGACCTGGTGGTGATTTTATATAATAACTTTAAAATGAAACAAACACTGATTCTATTGTGACTTCTGGTCATCTCTTGACTGTGGACTTTAACCTAAGATTGGCTTTCTATTCCCATCATTAGGGCAACACAATAAAAGAAGAGATTAATTCCAGACCCTGAATAGCGAAACGTATTTACCTACTCTCTCTTGTTCATGAGAAGAGGGATACTAGCGGTTGTTGGGAAGGTTTCGTAGATGTAGCGTTTAGGAGTGTCATTATGTTGTAAGACCAAAAAACTAGCAGTGACCTTTTGGAATCAATATTAAAACCCAACAGTAATACGTTGAATAAAGCGCTAGCTAGTATGACGTAATATCTGCGTGTTTTGTATTACTTTGAATGTCCAAGCACGCCACACGTGGTTCCAAGCGAAAAGTGATTAGAATGCCTGACTGTCACGCAGGCAGTAAGACATACTGTAGTCACGTTCACTGTAAAACGATTGCACTGTTCGTGTTTCGGGGCGGGCAATATAGGCTACCGAAGTCACATATTGCCGAAAGTTTCTGCTAGACTTTTACTGATGGATTGATCGATACTGGATGGGGGTAACCAAAATCTCCTCGGAATTGGACAACTGTCATTACCTGTGAAACTGTCTCGTTTTTTTTTAAGGCTAGTGTGGAAAAACCGAATTTTGAAAAAGGGCAAATTGGAAAATTTGAGGGGGGGGGTCCGGACGTCGGCGACCCCCCTGGATCCGCCACTGCTGGTTCAGCTGGCGTTAAATCGGCTCCATCCGTGGCTCTGGTCTGCCAATCGAACGCAACTAATGAAACGTTCTTGACGTATCCCCTCTTCTATTTCGGATTTCTCTGTTCCCATCATCTGTGAGAATGGCGTCCAGAGAAATCGATGTGCGTTCACTCTGCTTGTAACGTTAAAATTTTGGATTCCATGTATTTTGTATTGAGATTAGGGCGGAAGATATATTTTTCAAAGTGGGTTTGTTATTGCATCCTTCTGACAGTCCACAGTTTCTCTACCCGCTTTGATTGAACAGAGATCTCGCAATATGACTCGCAACACTGACAAATTTACCATCTCTGACTAGATCAGATATAAGCATTTATTGATGATACATAATTTGTCTCCACATTGCCGTCACGTCTACATGACGTCTATATAATCAAGCTGTAAACAATCAATGCATCACTATCTCTACAGGTTGCTTAGAGTTCACACATTTGCTTCTCAGTTCAGATTCACCATAAAATGACCTTACCAACTATCGCTGCTGTTCTCTTGATCTTACTTATGATCGGAGAGGGTGCACCCAAGTTCGATGTAAAGCTCTCCAATGAGTACTTTGACGGTGGTTTTGTTTTCTTTCCTGTAAAACGGGCAAAGGTGCGGCAACTTTTAACTAAAATTAACCCTCAGTTTGGAAACAAAGGTTAGTGTGTTTACATTCCTTTAATTTTAAATTTGATATCCTAATCAGATTCGTTGATTTAAACGTCCTGTAGAATTTGCAAAGAAATGTTATAGAAATGAGTTTAGAACATCACAGCTAGAGACACAAATCAAAATTTACATTCAAAGGTCTTGGAAGGAAGCTCAAAAGACATCTTCACTTTGACGAAACATGTGGATTTTACGAAACATGTGGACAGTCAAGAAATTGGTGCAGAAAAATTAGCCAAAATCATTGGTGCTTATTCCTGTCACATTATAAAAGCTGAAAGCAACAACCGTTTAGGGGGTATAGTACTAGGAAAACTTTCGCCAAATGATTTTTAGATTGTAAGCGGAAAAGGTACTTCCCAACAGACCTAATATGAGTGTGCAGCTGCTTCCACCCAAGTGCCAATGAAAAATACGCGTCTTATCCGTTTCATGTTAGAGTAGCTAGGAAACCTTCCTGGCGTACACTCCGAGCACCTGCTGTTCTAGTCAATCCGGTGAAGAACCCATATGGGTTGAAAGGTCTACGAGAACTTTGGCCTAAATGAGGCGAATAATAGCTGTATGGTAGAGCTACCCCCTCTCGTTTTAGACAGGGTCTGGGGACGACTGATCAATAATTTGTTAATGTCGAGGAAAAAGATATGGTTTCAGGGCAAATCTCATGTCATGACTGTTTGCAAACTGGTGGAACTTCAAGGGCGAAACTCATCCGCCTCCTTACAAAATGTCATCTGCGATCAAAATATTCTTCCCATTTGTTGCTTACTTATGTGTGGAGGCTATGAAACGTGTGTTACTGAATTTTGCGACAGAAGTTTACATTTCTATGTTTTATTTTGGAAGGTAGGGATTTTTATAATATTGCTCACAAAAGCAAAGTTAACGCCCTCTTCCCTAAATTTTTAGGCTCTACAATTGAAACAGTCAAAGCTAGTCTAGGGATAACTTACAAAGATGGAGGATGGACCCTCTAGAGTTATAAAAAGAGGGTTGAGCACTTAGCATAAAGAAAAGAGATTTAGCCAGTGCAAATTGTTTTATAAGTAGGGGTAATGTGTTTGGCATGCTTGATGTAATATCAGTTACTACCCTAGCACTTAGGTTCTCAAGTGGTGTTCCGCTGGTCATCTCAGGTCCGCGACGACCATTAATGCTGCCAGGGAAATCGTCGAGCCATAATACTTTCACGTGCAATATTCTGAGTGTAATGTAAGGCATTCGGATTCTACATTGTTTTCCATACACCAACTAGTGAGTATCACATGGTGGACGCACAAGTCTAGTTACAAGTTTTATGCTTTAAGTGGGATTTCCTCCAATCTGGAGTGTTTGGGATGCCAATTTTTGTCCCATACATGGTGACCAACATGTCAAACACACAGGTCTAATGACAAAGTTGTGTTTATATCAGGGGTGGGGGGGGGCGGGGGACTGAGCAGTCGGGCAACCGGGCACTGCCCGAGTGCCAGCACTGATAGGGGTCCACACTGTCATTCGGAAATTTTAATGAATGATAATGATAATTTCCAGAACATTTATTGTTATACAAGTCATAAATTCAAGTGCAACTTTTATGTTTTGTTGATAAATATAATAGAATAAGTAGTTAAATACTTGCTATTATTAAAAGTGTAAAAGTTGTTACTCGTTAGAGTCTTTAATGTATATATACTGTTAGTAACATGCATGTATAATAAATGTGTATTATGTTTTATTTGAATCATATTATTATAATAATTGTATTTAAACATAACATGATCTGTTTACTTTAACTAAACATTAGACTTTTTTGAAAAGTGAGCTTTGTTAATGTGAAGACTGGTATTGAGTTGGTAACCTATGTGGGATAGGTTGTGCCCATTATAAGTAGTGTCGGTGAGGGAAAGTTGATTCAGGTTGGGAAGGAGGAGGGCCCATACCCATTTTCCCCGGGGTCCAGTTCATTGTCAGTCCGCCCCTGGTTTTTATAGTGTCATTTCCAACAATCAATCTGCACAGAGTTCCCAAAGCGCACAAAGATATCCCTGGTTGACCACAATAACTCCACATCTATATCAATGAACTCCCTGCGCAGCTACTGTGACAAAAGAAAAGTTAGAGGGGTGTGTTGATGTATTGCAATGTGATACATGTGATAGTGATAAAGCCCATACTTCATTGCAGGCCTTAACAAAGCAATGTTATAATCCTTAAAAGAAGCTATGGTCATTAAAGCTAGGCCTTTTCGTATAGTACGTTTGGCTAAAATCTTGTATTGAATTTTAGCAGCATGTATTATACAATTTCTTTATGGTCGCTTTTGTAATGAAATAAAACACATGCCACTAGCTGAGTGTTTTGTAAGCATTATCTGCTTGCTGCGTATACCTTCCTTAACATAAATGTGTCTCGTAAAGAAAACGACTGCGTTGATGTTCCTTGACTAAGTGAAGCATTCCATTACGTTTGCTCCTTTTTCGTGTGATATCTAGGTTTGTATTGAATTTTATAATCGTAGATAAAATGACGAATACTGTTGAATTGCGGAACACCACAAAAAGAGTCACGATGACAACACGATGGTTACATTGAACTTAGTCACGTCACGCTGGCGTCGTTGAAGCAATGTAAATTCGCCTACCTTCACTTGCATGTGTAGCATGAGTACTGCCGTATACTTGAACTCTGCATACTTTCAGCACAGTTGATCGGAAGCCTTTGGGATTGAGCTGAAACTAAAATGTAGCCACATAACTATTATCTAGTCGGTCTTAGTGCAGCAGACGTTTTCCGGGCTACTTTATAAGTACACTGTTACTAGAGGAAAAGGACTACCTTGTTGTAAGGGAAACATGCTAATGCCAGAATGTGTGTTGCTCGTAGAATGTATGTTGCTCGTATCTGCTACCTTTTATTTGATTTTGTTGGGATAAAAACGAAGAAGGCTTCTTCTGACTGTGTTAGGCAATAAGAAGGTTCCTAACTACGTGTCTTTTAACAAATAACATAGTTTATATTTCATTTATTGATTCATTTTATTTTGTTTATTTATACATCTGAACAAATGCATATTAAACAGAACATGCAGGAATGTAAGGCAGAATATTAATCACGACACTACAAAATATTCAAGCAAGAATGAAAAAGAGAGTAGAGAACGAAAAACGGTTAGAGGTGTCAAAATTGACATGCACTTCAAACTGGGCAATTGTTTATCACGTGACCTTTTACTTCATTTTTGAAACTTGTTTAAGGCTAATCATTCAATTTTAAAATTTGCTCATTCGCACGGTGCTAGGTTGAAATGTAAGTGAACATTTTCAAACTGTACAGGATGAATTTATCTTAGCTAAGTCTCCCAGGTCCGCCAGCTGTACCAATTACCATGGCATTTGGTTGATGGTTAAGTTGAAAAATATCTATTGGGATACATTTGAGCGAAGGTAGCCGTCTTTTTCATGTCAACATATTACGAAGGGGTCGTCTCATCATCAAAGATGGTTTCTCAACGACTAAGACCCATTCCTTAGGCCAATTTCCCTTAGAGATTTTACTTGTTAACTTAAGGACGTACTACAGGATCGTTTAGATGAGAAAGTGATTCAGAAATAAAGAAGAAAATGTCCACACTTTCTAACAATATTTACACGTTAATCCCAAGTGAAAAAATGTTTACAACTTTGCAAAAATAAATCCGAAGAATCTCCATTAAAATATCCGTCTGAAGAATCTCAAACTTTGTCCCCATTTTTACAAAGTATTATAATTGAATAAATCTCGAACTGTAAAGGCATTCTTTAACGAACACTGAAAATAGCTGTTACACAGAATTATAATAACAAAAGATTGTGGGATAGAGGTTTGGTTTGCGTCGATTTTGGCCACATTAAAATGCATGTACTTAGTTCATTGCTAACAGTTCGTTAAAATGATCTCATTTACTTGGGTGAAGTATTTTTAATATATGCGCAGCGTTTGTATGTCCTTAATTTAATTTCGTGTGAATTATGGTGAGAAATACTGAACACGTCGTTATTTAAATTTCTTGAAACTTGCTTGGGCAAGTCCGCCAGCACCTGTGGCCGGGGGCGGTGATGTTACACCCTACCCAATAATTTTCAGTTTGAAGTTTCTCTTAAAAGGTTAGTTACCAAAAGCTGTGCCTGAAAATTATCAAAAGTACTAAAAACCACCGAAATGGAGCTGGAGCTTCTAAAAAACCAATTCAAGAAGTTTTTCGACTACCCCATTGTGTGATAGTTTTATAGACAGTATATAGACATGCTAGTAGGTACCACTCTGCTCTGTACACATGGACGTTTTTTCTGTGATTATTGTTCTAAATTTAGTGATCTGATAGGACATGTCATTATAAATCTTTGAATGCAAAAAAAAAAATGCATAGCTATGTTCAAAAGCTTTTAGTACATTTTAGTACATTGGAACACACACCAGCGTTAATGTAAGGGGGAAACAACAACCAGTTTGTCACATCAGCTATTGGTCTATAATTTGCTACTGTAAAATCGGGTTATACAATTGATTTACACATGTTTTTATATTTATTTTGATATGTCAATAGTTATCATATTGTCAATACTGAAAATTGTGAATAGTATTTGGTCCCCGGTTGAATGTAAAATGAAATCTCAGGCCGTTAACTTGGCTTTTTGTATTTGATCCTTGTAACAATTTATCCTAAAATTGTGTTCGAGGGCGAGACATTTAATTACACGCGAAAGTACTCGTACCTAGTCACTGGTCAAAGAATATAGTATAACTTTTAACTAGTTTTAAACAAACATATTTAAGCATAATGAGAACTTAAGGATTAAAATTGTGCAACGTGGTTCATTTAATGCAATTACCCTTATGTCTTTCAAGGCTTATTACTTTAGAAGGCTGGAAAATACCGGCTGGCTTGAAGCCATCTAATGGTGCATGGTATTCCTACTTTAAGAAAGAGAAAAATCGAATGCGGTACTGCACAAAAACGAAGGTAAAGTGTACATTGTAACTTGAATTTAATACAGCGCTCAGTAGTACAAACGAATACTCTGGCGTTTTACGGAGACACCATCAAACACACACAACGAATTATAAACAATTCAATCAAATGAAAGTTGTAGCAACAGGTACCAGTCTTGATTGAAACTCCCAATCCGTTTCTAGTATATCTTACAATGCTCGATTTTTGACTACTTACTGTGACCAATCTGTCATGGAAAGTAAAATCCCTCGTCATATGAGTATGATGTAAACAGCCATTAATTTTGTGAAGTGTGTATGTATAATAATGGTTTTTGCGTGGTTGAATTGGTTTTGCCAAGTATGCAAAGCAAATTATACAAACCCTTTACTTACATACAATCTTCTTCTTTTCAATCTCTTACACAGAAGTGAAGCTTGCCCTGCCATCTAAGCACGCCCTACAAGATTTGATCCCCGGAGATGAGCATGTTGCTATGCTTTCATATGGATATGTTGATGCACTGGCATTTAAAGACGCTTTAACATGTGACGAGAAGAATACAGTGTCAACAACACTCGAATTTTTGGGAATAGATGTTCCATATTTGACTTCAGATGGAGGAGACAGAATAAGCATAACACTTCAAAAGGACCTCTTCACTCCAGATGTTGGGAACTACATTCAAGCAAACGTAATTCTTCCTACTCCAAAAATTGCCGACAGATTTGATAAAACTGAAAGGGGGAACACAGTCAATATCCTTTTTGAAAAGGGAGACTTGCAGCTGAATCTTACAGGAATTTACAGTGAGACAATTGCCAACGACGATCACGCCATTGAAGATATGGAGGAGTACGAAAACGAATATCAAATATCTCAAAGAGGTCCTGACTTCTCTATCTGCGAACAGTTTCCTGATATTCAAGTGGACCTCTGTGACATCCACTGGAATCCGTTGTATAATGCTGCGTTGAAAAGGGCAGGTACTAACGTCTGCATAAAGTGGGAACCTACTGCGGATGTAACGAGCCAGATGAGTACTTTCTACATTGAATCCATATCGAAAGAAATGAAGGCTCTCCTCCTGCTTGACGAAGATCAAAATGTCGTTGAGGGGTCAGTCCAGCGGGGTACTTTCGATATAAGACTGGTATTCCCCTGCATCGTGTAAGGACGGATAACCCCATCGAATTCACATTTTTCTAAACGATATCACGCTTTATAAAGTAAATTAAGGATATAAAAAGCAGAAAATTCATTTAATATCGTATATTACTAGAATTGATATCTTCTGTTCAGCCCATTTAATGGGAGTGGTTAGATTCGCGGTGTTATGTCATAGTCAACTTGTTCATAATTAATTTCGTAACAACGTATACGATATCGTTTGCCTATGGTCCGGGACTCTTTTCTTCATCTTATGCAAAATTGATATAATTCTGTAAGTAAGTGCCAACCGTGACGGTTACGAAGATGATCCAACCTGGTGGAAGAAAGTTCAAAGCTCAATTGTTGTATTTGAGTTCGTTGAAGGTTGGTGATAGAGAAGCAAAATAAAGTTAAAGTGTTTCATGACTCTATACAAAGCAGAATTGACAGCAGTGAGGCAGTATTTGATAAATGAACTAATGAACAACAGATTGAAGTCCACTATGTTCTTGAAAGGAATGCCATAACAAGTCGAAGGGTATGTGTACCGTTACAAAAGGGGACTTAATGCTGCTTTAAATAGTAACATTGAAATGTTATGCTATTTCTCGTAATTTCGTACTAATTGTAATTTTATTTCATCTCACACCACATACTTCACAAAGTTAACCTCTATTTTTTTCTAAAATATGAGATATTTTTCACACCCAGTCAAGTCTCTGTAAGCCCACCCTTAAAAACTGATAGAGCCGTGTGCAGCTGAATTGCTTTCAAAACCCATTAGCAAAAGTATATATCCTTTGCAAGTTAGCAATTTCGCATGAGCGTTTTACATGTTGCCTCCATTGCAACTTGTGGTATTTTTGCCACTTCGATTTACATGTGTAGACTTTACCTTATCGTGTAATTCCTACAACCCTACAAACATGAAATCGTCATTGTTTTCGTTGAATTGTATCAACAACTTTTACACCCAAAAACTTAAACTTTACGTATTGACATTCTTAAAGGCACAGCTCTCCTTAAATATTCTCGAAATATATCGTCAATGTCCCTAATTTTGCGTACTCACGGGAACGAGACCCTACACAAATTACAGCATATCACCTTGGCGACGCAAACCCCTAGCCTTTCTATTGTCAAAGCCAAATTGTAACACATTTTTCACCAAAATGAAGCCATCTAAGGTTAGTTTTCCCTTTGATATCGTTCAGAAAGGTAAAATGTATTATCCTCAGTTCTTCTGCAATATTTTTTGAAGAAGCTGTTGGAAAGGTGTCAGTAATCCATAATTTTCTTAGGCGCACAAGGTTATCACGACTTGCAACTTTTACGTTCTGTTTACGAACATGCTGTGCATGCGTACATATGGCTTGAACCTTGCTGGACGATGTAAGGCTATCAATCGTATCACGGAAAATATAGTTTTCGTCAGTACCAACCCCTTAAGGACTTTGGGAATTCCCAAAATTCCATTTCAAGCAGCACCTGAAAGACGTAGCCTCCGATTTTACATTGCCAATGTACACCATCACTCTAAAGTGATGGTGCTCAAAATTATGGAAATAATTAACATGAAATCTTCTCGAAAGAGCCTATGGTTTGTCGATTATAACTTCCTAAATTTCTATCCCACTGAAGCGTGTTTTATATCAAAAAAAAATGACTAACTAAACATTTTCCTGATTATAACTTTTTTATATTGAAGAGTGAGGGCGGATCGCGTGATCCAGCCCCACTCCTCCACTCATGTTCAGTACACCACATTACCTGGGACGTCCTCTCATCACCCACGGCTGGTGATCATGAAATATGGATCTGTGGAAAACAACAAAAACACGCTAGGGACAGAGGCGTTGACTACAACAAGGTTTAGAGTAGTGATAATGTGAACTTGGCTATGTACATGACCTTCAATTCGTAGTGGCCAAGTGAACCAAGTGTAAATTTCGCGGGAGGAAGCCTCGACACGATGCGATTGTAAACTATCAGCTTTCACTCGAGTGAGTGTGTCGTGAGACTATGTTGATGCAGGGGCGTAGCTAGGATGAAATTTTTTTTTGGGGGGGGGGGCTAGGTAACAAATGGGGGGCCGGCACCGCCGAGGGTCAGGCTTTTCAAGACTATCTAAGCGGAGCGCCACTATCGGTTGGTGCGGAGCGTGCAAGAAAATTTTTGGCTTTACAAACCCTCCAGATGGCCGAAAACGGCACTTCCCACGTGTTTTAAGCTGCATGTACCCAGCTCTGAAATTCGAATCTCATGTCTGCCGTTTCTCAACTAATGGGAAAAAATCAATCCATGAAAAATGGTTATACACAAGGCCGCACATACACTTTTTTGCTAGGGGGCAAAAAGTGGGCATTACTGATCTGTGGCCTGGGGGAGGGGACTAAAGGGAACGGGTGTCTCCCTCCCCCTTGGCGAAAATTTGTAATTTCAGAAGGACGTATAGATAGCAAATGGTGCAATATTTGAGGGATTTAAGCTTTAAAAGGAAAACGAAAAGTAATTGTGACTAAGTGCGACAAAAGTCAATTTTGAGAGCGTGGTGGATATGATGTGAAGCATGACCTCAGCCATTGAACTCCGTTGTGGGAAGGGTTTAAGGGAGGGGAGGGAGTGTTATTGGTTATAAAACGTTTTTATGACTAAACTGGCACGGTTTAAAAACGTTTTTAAGCCATTGATGATTGAAGCTACCTATAGCAACAACAACAACATTGTAGCCATGGGCGTCCGGAGGGGGGCAAGGGGGGACTTGCCCCCCCCCCGGAAAATCACAAACTTGAAAAAACGAAGAAAAAGACAAAGAAAAAACGAAGAAAATATAACATCAACATTTCTCAACAGTTCAATCAGTGTAAATTTCTACTCTCAAAACAGGAATTGAATAAAATTATCAACACTCAGGCCCCTGAGCCCTCCGAGCATATTTTTGGTATTTTTTAAAGTTTATATTTACGATATTGCTTATGTTTCTCCTTTTTATATGCGGTAAATAGGCCTTGGAAGTGCCATTTCCAGTGATATGGAAAGCAGTTTGGGCCGAAATTTTATTGCGCTCCGCGCCAACCCATGGTGGCGCGGAGCGCTGAGAGTCTGTCTATGGGCTTTGCCCCTCCCCCTTGACAAATTCCTGGCTACGCCTTTCTCAACACTGTGTGAAAAGTAGCATCTAAACTCTTTTCTGGGAGTAAAATATTTCCCATGAAAAAAGTTGGGCCGCCTAAAAAAATTTGCCCCCCCCCCTTGAATTTTTTCTGCTGACGCCCATGATTGTAGCTATGCATAATCGCGCATCGCGCAAGAATTTTTGAAAAGTAGGCTAGAAATACATCCTAATAGAGCTGTAAATGATTGGTGATGTGTACAGATATAGGCATGAAAATATTGATCTGCCAGTTTGAAATTGTTTAAGTTCTGTCATTACGATCACAGCTGTTTCTTACATTTTTACTGCGTTTTCTCTGAATATTCTCAAAGTTGGAAACGGCGCATTTTGAAAATTTCTGGGGGTTATTGCCCGCCCCCCCCCCGGCTGTGTACGGCCGTGGATATCATATTGAGCTGAGATAATACAAGAATCATACTATGTTCTGCATCCCTTTTCATTTATTCTGCCTGCAATTCTCCCATATTCACCTTCTAGTATACCTCTGTTACATTTCTCCATCACCCTATCCATAGGCTACATGTACATGGTTCTCAATCGTGTCTAAATGGTGCTGTATTTGTTCACGGACTCAAGTCATCGGTATATTACTTGGTCAGACCTATAATACCACCAGTAAATCTTTCAAACTATTTAACCCGCAAAGCAGAAGTAGGGATCATGTGGGAAACACATGAAATCCGGACCTTGTTGGCAATTTTACAAATCCGTCCGGACCGTGACGCCAGTGCGAACTACTAAAAAGAGGACTTGTCGAAAACAATAGTTCTACAGTGCACTTGTCATGGGCAAGGAGAGAGACACGACATACTTGTTAAGGATAGAAGAATTATTTGAACGCAGTACCTTACCGTACGGCATATTTTGTGTATGATACCGTATAGGAATGGCCTTGTAAGAATGGTCTTCAGTGTATGGTTACCATGTTTTCAGTAAATCATCCAGCCATCCGAAAGGCAGAAAGGGTCTAAACCTGACAATGCCACATCCGAATTAGTCGTCGGGACGTTCGTTTCATCGTCCAAGTGAATTATATGAGAATTAAATGACAGTCTAGATTATATACCTAATTTAGTAAAAGTAGGCATTTTAAAGTTACAAGTTGATTTCATACTTGCGCAAAATGTGTTTTTCACACATTTACTTTTTCTTTCTCATTTTTATTTATTTATTTTTTGAAGGAAATACTTCAAAGTTTATTTCCGTTCAAACATTTATTTTTTCTTAATTCTTACACATTTTATTAGGACACAAAAAATGTGGGGGGCTAGACCCCCCCCCAGATTTGACAAATAATAGCATAGACCATCCACGAACGAAGTGAAGTGGTGCTAGCCCTATGATAATTGATGCTGTGCCTAATTGCAAGGTACCTGGAGACTGGCATGTAAGATACCCTGAGCACAAAGCTGATACAAAGAACACGTATGCCTGTTAATAACCAGATGTACTGAGAATAAGCTTACTAGAAAATGAACTACAACTGAAGCGTAATGCAATATCCACAGTTTGGACGGAACGTGAATACTGTAATGACTATGGGAGGCTTGCTAAGCCTAGCCTAAGCTGTAAGTACGAATATGGTAACGTTAACACGGTAGGATGTGTGGCTCCTTAGACTCGAGAACCAGACATTAAAATAATCGAGAAATAACTTCGAAATAAACATGTACATGCGATAGAGTATAAACGAGGGAATAAATGCGAATACCCCTGAAGTGAAGTAGGACGTAATGTGGAATCTGTCCCTAGTAAGTATAAAATACTCACGAATAAATAATGTAATCATGGAGTGTTGGCTTGTTTACACAGGTACGGTGGTGAGGGGAACGCGGGTGCTAGCGACTAAATCAAATGCCTCTGCGTGATGACTGCACAGAGTAGCAACTTTGGTCTGTGGTCAGTGGGTAGTGAAGAAATAACCACTACAATATCATTTGTGATTTGTCGAAGATTAACAGAAAACCGCTAAAAGTGCCCACTTTTCCATAATTTCAAACAAGCCATGCAACTACATTTCTAAAATCATTTTCCATCGGGAAAAGTAGTTAGTTTTCTTTAAAAAAAAAATTCGTCCTGTTGATCAAAAGGTCATTCCCTACATTTCTATGAAAAGTGCAATACTTTTGTCAAAACTTTACTTTGTTGTATGTATAGAAAGTTTCAATTTTAACGTTACCTGGCAGAGTACCATACAGGTAACTGCGGCCACCACTCTGAAAATTCAGACAAATGGTTGAATTATCCTTGCTGCAACTGATCATTTCCTGGCAAATCCTGTAACTTCGCTATCAACGCAGGCTGGAGCTTTGTACTTGACTTTCCTGGCGACACACAGCCATGCAAACTACCAAAGGTTTTTTTTTCCAATTTCACAAGTTGACAACTTCATCCTGCACTTACAACTGTTGAGGACTAGAGAAAATTTTAAAGGAGATGAGGAGCATCGTGCATCGAGCATCGTAAAAGAATCGTGCAGGAGGGAGTATCATATTTAACGAAGAAAAAACAATAGCAATAGCACAGCCTTTTTCTTTAAAGCATTGCAGATTCTGCTAGAAACATAATGTAATTAGAAGATTATAGACAGGTTTGCAGCAAGCGTTGCGTTTGATATATTATGTTTTCAACTGGAAGCACTAGAAGCTAGAAATTATGCTTTTAACCTAGTAATATGGTGTTACTTTGAAAATTTAAACAAGAACTAGGCGAGGATTCCCAGATGTTCTACACCCAAGATGTTCCCCAATTTCTACATGTGACAGAAATATGCAACAGTTTATCGGTTGTCTACAGCATATTATAAACATATACAACTGTTAGTAACTTATTATGCAACATAAACGAGAATAGAAAAATTATAGGGTTTATGGAGAACCAAATAATATTCTAGGTGAAACAGCAGCATTAATAAAAAAAAATATTCGCAAAAACTCATTTCTGTTCCTATTTGTGCGGTTCTTGAAATCAAGGACAGAGAACCCGAGAGAGTAAATCTCTTACAGCTATTACTGATAAGGATAGAGAATCCGAGAGAGTAAATCTACAACATTTACTACTATTAACATAACTTGGTTAAGAATTGTAGCAAAAGTTTACTTGTAATTGAGTCCATGGTTTACCTGGAAATTCCCAAGGATGAATTGGTGTTGGCTGAGGCTGCTTTTGATGTTCTTGAAAGATGCCGTATATTCTGCATTTCTGCCCCAGATCTCTGTCAATGGCTGAGGAAAGCTTTCATCTTTACAAATTAAGCCAAAGTGTGTGGCATGTTGTTCCAAGAAGAGTGTACCCTGTAGAGCTTTCTCATTTCGTATCACGACTCGGTGTCACCGAAGAACAATATCATCTTCTACACTTAATTATTCTCTTTTGTGAAAATTAAGCACAATTCTCTCCTAGATTTCTCTTTTCTGGCCATCCACCCAATATGTACCCTCTTACAAGAGCTAGAATACGGTCTTTTAGGGTTAGCGCTTTGATTTCGGTTGCTTTCACGGTAAGCGGATTCACACCATTAATTAAGAATTTAAAGTTTTCTCTGCCTGGTTTTGGAAGTAAGATCTTAACATCCAGTCTACTTCTCATCATCTAACGGCATACAAGATTATGCACCCGCATTTACGTGACTGTAACCTGCTGTGTACTCAATGTCAAAGTCATATTCTGATAAAATCATGTGCCATCCGGTCCCTATGGCAGATGCCATTGGGCTGACTAGTTTCTGGCTACAAATAAAGCTACAAAAGCCCCATGTTCTGTCACTATTGTGAAATGTATTCCATGGAAAAACGTAACATGGAACTTTTTAAGTCTAATGACTATTGGCAAACCTTCCTGGTTGAATTGAGCGTACTTTTGTTCAGCATCAGATAGCTTCCTGGTGCAAAGGCTATGGGACGTTTGCGCCTGTCATCCACTTGACGGCTTTTGGTCACTGTTGACGGCTTCTAAACAATATTGACTGGTATCTGTTTGTAACAGAAGCGTGTTAGCTGGATCAAAATGCTCTAGAAGACTATCACTCTGAAGTAATTTTTTTTGACTTTGTAAATGCCATTTCTTGTCCCCAAACAAATTATCCTTTGTCTGTCCTGTATTTTACTCTTTCTGGAGTTGCTGTATAAGGGGCACTTCTTCATCGGTTACTTTTGAAACGAGTTTTTTCTGAACAAATTAGACTATAAAGTAATTCGTAGTCTACATTCTGGTGTCTGTATTGTTTTTTTTTTTGTTTTTGTTTTTTGTTTTTTGTTTTTTTTTTTTTGTAGTTGCAAGTGGCCACCTTCATCGAATACGTAAACATATTTTCCGTGGATTATTCCCCTGAAGTGTGCAATCTGCAATCAGTATAGGTAGTTGCAACATCTCCAAACATACACAAATGATCACGCAACCATCATCACCTCTTTTATAGTATTTTATACATACTGAAATGGTAACCATGCTATATTCGTCTATGTATTTTACTGATGGGTTTAAAAATTCTAGACAAAATATAACACGTATGAAAGAAAGTATGAAGATTCCTTATCCTGAACCTAATTTTTTGACAGCCTTGCTTTTTGCAAAAATTTATCAACTTGGAAATGTAGCATATTTCTGAAGACCGCAGACATGACCAAAACTGTCGCCACAGTTTCTTGCTTCCTAATACGTCCACCGAGCTGCTGCAGTTTGCACATTTGCAAGATTATGACACAAAATAAAAAAATAGATATTATATCTTATTTTTTATTCAGAATGCTGGAGAAGGTTAACATTCTGACATGTGCTACAATACATGGCACTCTAAAATTAGTCGAATAAATAAAACCAAGAAACACTTTTCCTGAAATTTTTACTACTGTTACGTCAAGTCACAACGTGATTTGTAAACGATTGATATATGTTCTCCTACGTGACGTCAAGGGTGACTCTTCTAATGCTGCAAGTACACTTACCCTTACCATCATTGGCAAAGAGACAGTTAAAGTTAAGAAAATGTTGTTATGTTCTTTGTTTCTAGTTTCAAAAGAATGAGACAAAATATACGATCAAACGAAACTTCAGAGCCTTTCGCATGCATCTACAACAGGTAAGGCCTCGCGGAAGTTAAACATTAAACAAAGCAGTAATGCGGACAGCATCTTTGTGATCATAGTCTTGTAATTCTAAGACACCATTGCAAGTTTATCTTCTGCAGCAGTGAGTGATCACACTACAGAAACACCTTCCCTACTCTATAAATTAATTGCTGTCCGTTATCCATAAATTGCAAGCCTGGTTGTCATGGACGGTTGAGGTATAAATGATACTGACAACACAGATGATAGATGTGATCCATATCATCTCATTACAAAAATGAAACCCTATTCTCACGTATATAAATTTATTTATGAAATGCGCTTTTTTCAGCAAAGAGCCAAATTTCTTCATTGCCTTTTAAAAAGTTCTTGGTATAATATTTATTGTTGACTGTTTCATAAAATTTGGTAAAAGTTTATTTATTCGTTATAAAGAGATGCACTTCGCTCAAAATATGCTTCTCTTCCAAAAAGGTACTTCGTCATGCAGGTGAATATTACTGACTCGAGGCTGATAACAGAAAACATTGAAAAAGTGCTTTCGTCATTTGCTATTAAATTCGAATATCGGATTATATGTCTTTAAGATACCTTACTACCAATGTGGTAGAAGTTCATTGTAAGCAATATTTCACCCACTAATTCACGCCCATTTCAATACTTACACATAAAAACAACTAAAAGATAATTCAGTCAAAGTGAGTTATATATTCTTGATACTGTCACTGGTAAATATTACACGTACTAGATACAAAAATATGTTTATTGTTTTTCAGGTTCATTAATCTACAGGAAACGCAATACACGAAAGAAATTGTTGCATTGAAAAACTTTACATATTATAGAAAATGTTAAGAATTTAGGACACAAGTAAGCTATTCTAAGGTTTCATTGGTAGTACCCTTGCTCAAATTACTGGCAACCGTGTTACATGGCTAATGTAAACTTAAGTCCCTTATTCTTAAATATAAGCCAGGAAGAAATATGTTGTCGAAGGGCGAACGTAATACGTAACAGCTTTAATAACACCTATACTAGACACACTGAAGATTTATTTCCAAGCTTACCTTTACTCCAAATCCAGATATGGATTGATATCTGGATATATCTGGTTAAATACAGCCTTTATATGGCCATATCAAGCCAGATGTTCAGCCAGATGTAGATGCCTTGATACATTATATCAAGTTTTATATGGCCATATCAAGCCAGATATAACTTGATACAATGCAATTCCAGATATGCAAATAAAGTTTTATATGGCCATATCAAGCCAGATATAACTTGATGAAATGCCAGTTCAGATATGTAAATACAGTTTTATATGACTATATCAAGCCAGATATAAATTGATGAAATGCCAGTCCAGATATGTAAATAAAGTTTAATATGGCCATATCAAGCCAGATATAAATTGATAAAATGTCTGTCCAGATATGTAAATGCAGTTTTATATGGACATATCAAGCCAGATATAACTTGATATGCTTAATATGCAAATGAGCATTTTGTTAGTTTGTTTTATTTTTTATTTGATTTGATTCTTGGATTATGCTTGTTACAAATTAAGACATGTTTTGGATACAGCATCACCTTTAAAGACATTGCAGTTATCTAGTGGTTGCACTTTTGTTAATACCGCAGTATACTAAGTGAACTTATGCAAATGATTTGCATATTTGGGCAGAGCTTGCATCTAAACCTACATTTTTCATGATTTAGGAAGTTGAAAGTAAAATATGCACTACGCAGTAAACCAAATTTAGAGTCAAATACTTAATAAAGGTTAAAATAAGAAGCCCATTTCACTGTGATTACATAAAACAGGAAATTTCAATGCATGTTTCTGTTCACTGTTATGAAATAAGTTGAATTTATGTACTTAAGTCAATTCAACCCAATGCTTACATTAAATTCTTCATGGAGCTCTTAAACATTTTCTGTTAGTGTTCAGTGTTCAGTGTTCAGGAGTATTGTTTGGTTTTCGCCCCTGGCTCTTCGCCAGAGAGTCAGGGGACTTTTGGAAAAAAAGGTGTTCAGTGTCTTACCTGGTACAGGAGTACCCCTGGTCACGACTGCGGAGCTCCCAGGGTGGGACCTGTTCTATTCAGCCAGTCTAGAACGGGACCACTGTCAGGTGGTGTCAGTTAAGTCAAAGTTTGTCCCTTGGGGACGTTGTTACTCCTTCGGGGAGCAGAACTCCTTCAGGAGTATTGTTTGGTTTTCGCCCCTGGCTCTTCGCCAGAGAGTCAGGGGACTTTTGGAAAAAAAAAGTTCAGTGTCTCCATGAGGAGTGTGGACTATAAGTCCTAGCTATGATTCATAACTAAAGCAGATATGGTCCGGATACAATTTTATCTGTGCCATATAAAGGCTTGATCCAGATAAAACATTACCTGGCCATATATGGTTCAGATCTGGTTCTGGTTTAGATCTGTTTTATATCTGCCCAACTTTTTACCTGATCTGATATAAACAGGGCCGTCGCGACCGGGGGGGTGTGGGGGGGTGTCTCACCCCCCCCCCCCCAAAGTTCGTCAGAGCGACGATAGTCGGAAAATCTGAAATGCCAGTTGGAATTTCTGATATCTCAGTCTAGCACATTTTTCCGACTGAGCCTATGTCAACTTTGTTTATATTTTCCAACTAGACCAAGTGAGAATAATACCAGACGTTATTTTCCTCACGTAAAATCAAATCAAAGCAGTCCTTTTTCGCAAATTCTTCTCAAACTCCCAAAATTTTCGCGCGCTCCGCGCGCTTCAAACCTGACCTCAGTGTTTTTCTTATTATCAATATCTTCCGATAGCAGCTTTCGGAGAAGCACAACAGCAGAAGTTGAAAACTGTTTACAAATTACCAGGTAAAAGACTAGTTTTTTGAGTGGCATGTTGGTTTGTTGGGCAATTGAACGTATTTTGATGGAGATTCTGAATGCAGGTTTTATTATGAAAATCTTATTTAATGAAAATTTGGGCGCGCTTCGCGCGCATGCGTCACGATTTACAATCAATCTCATGAACATTATTAAGGTAATTATACCAGACACAGCTCTATGGAAGCTAGGGCGCTTTAGCCCCCCCCCCCCCTCCTCCCCAATTTTTTATAGACTAATATTGATGAAGACATAGATATACTCAGAAAATATTCCAGACGTCTATTTATCAGGCCCGTAGCCGTAAGTAAGTTCTGTAACGATTTTTTCTATAACTTCAAAAAAATTTCGCGCGCTACGCGCGCTTTCATCTCTAGTTCTATCTAGTGGTAACGCCCCCGTTTCAAACATATTGAATTTCAACGTTTCCACAAATGTTGTTCTTCCGTGTAGGCGTGTCATTCGAAGTTCTTTCCTCTTTTTCCTAACTTTTTAGAAGATTCTTTCTTCAGCCTCCATCGTGGCAAACATATTGTAACAGTTTCGTAGGAGATCCTTAATGGGTAAGATAAAGAATGTAATCCGACGACGACCATGCAGTCACCCAAACAAATTTCTTGGTTTTGTCCAGATTCTTTAATAAAAGCCCAAAACTTTTTCAACTTTCCTTAATGAAAATTCAATATAACCCAAATTTTTCGGCGCGCTTCGCGCGCCTTATATTTCTGGCCCCCAGTCAGGGCGCTTCCCCCCATGTCGCAAATCAAAGCACCACCTTGAACCTGCGTCATTTTGGCATTGAAGTATACCCCCAAATTTCAGCGCGCTTCGCGCGCAATCCTCACAATTCACGTTGTATCACTTATGAACATTATAAGCACAACGTACCAGTGAACTTGGATAGCAGAAACAATGTGTACATGCGGAAAACGCGCTTGTTAGTCCTAATCCCTTTTTGCTATACCTGTCTGGGAGGTCTAGTATCATTTTATACTCTCCCTCCCGCCCATTCCCCATTGTTCGTCTCGATTTTCCTTCAAATGGCGTCATACTCTGTATATTATTTAGATGCCAGTCCATTTTATATAATTGATCCAGAGCCTTCAGGAGGTTTGTTGACAACGTATTCTTCTCTTAGACAACATACTTTCTATTTTCACACCTTCACACCCCCCCAAACATATGACCCTAGCTACGGCCCTGGATATAAATTCCATATATGGTGCAGATATGGGCCATATATGGAAATATATTCTGTTCATGTAAGGACCATATCTGGTCCAGATAAAATTTTATCTGTTCCATATAAAGACTTGATCCAGATAAAACTTTATCTGGCCATATATGGCCAGATAAAGGTTAAGATAAAGGTAGATCTGGCTCTGGCGTAGATCTGGGTTATATTTGCCCAATTTTTTATCTGGCCCAGATATAAATCCCATATCTGCAGCAGATATGGGCCAGATATGAAATCCATATCTGGCCCATATATGGAAATTCATATCTGGCCCATATCTGGATTTGGAATAATATCGATCAATTTGTCAGTTCTATAGAACCGACAAATTGCTCGATGTTAATTTAAAGGGTGTTCTACAAGAATATGTGTAATCAAATAAACGTCAGTATATTAACATTTCGTAAATCAATTTGTAAAATGTAAGCTAAAGGACAATGTAGATTGTAAAATAATCCAACGAATTATTCGAACGCAGTACCTTACCGTACGACCCATTTTGTGTATGATACCGTATAGAAATGGTCGTGTAAGAATGGTCTTCAGTGTATGGTTGCCATGTTTGTAGTAAATCAACCAGCCATGCGAAAGGCAGAAAGGGTCTAACCGTCTAAACCTGACAATGACTCATCCGAATTTTTCGTTGGGACTTTCGTTTCATCGTCCAAGTGAATTACCGTGCGGCATATTGTGTGTATGATATCGTATACAGGAATGATCGTGTAAGAATGGTCTTCAGAGTATGGTTGCCATGTTTTTAATAAATCAGCCAGCCATTCGAAAGGCAGAAAGGGTCTAACCGTCTAAACCTGACAATGACACATCCGAATTTGTCGTTGGGACGTTCATTCATCGTCCAAGTGAATTAAATTACATGCGAATGAAGGTTACTTTCATACCATTTGCTACGTACGGAAGGTTATTTGCATTGGTACGTAAGTTATATCTTTCGTTTTTAAATATATGAACATATTTAGCGGACAGATAATTATGATTTGTCACTCAAGGAACTTACCCATACGGGAGTTTTGGTGAAAAGTCTGGGGAGGAATATTGAGACCCTGCAGAATTTTTTTTTGTTTTTTTTAATGTGAATGCTAATCAGAGCATTTCCACAAAGTGTTGGAAATATATCTCCCCATTCTAAGGGATTGCCTGTTATAGCAATTATTTTTCGTGGGTAATATCTTATGTAGATATTAATTCCATGTAGAGATTTGGGCTATGACTGTAGCATTGTTACATGTAGTCTAACGTAAAGATTGTGGTCCTCACTGGTTGAGTTTTCAGCTGAATTTCCCTCTTCGGCAGAAGTTTGCATTAGTATATTAAAATTAGAACTAGTACTTAGCTTTCCTCCTACAAAACGAGAGGTTTATTAAGGCTAATATAATGTTATTAAGGGTTGTAATGACCATAATAAAATTGTTTCAAATTATTACAGCCACTCTCTTTTAAGGGGTTTTAACCAAGTCTCCTATTTAAGTAATAAATTTTCCTTATAAATAGAGACAGAGTTGCTAGACTAGTAACACATTATTGAGAATTTTTATTACTTGAATAAGAAACTTTAAATCCTTACCTAGTCTGCAATATTTCCTTCTGGCAAGTATATATTTTGTAGATTTTAATGAAAGGCCCTATCCTAAAGAATAAAATTAATGCTACACGATTCGATATTCTGTGTTCGTTCAAGACTAGGGATATTGTTGCGGGTCTCTTTTTACCTCTAGGCTGTAGTACCTTAAATTTAACGTCTTTTTAAGAACACTACTTGTTTCACATTTTTGCAGAATTACTTGTAGTCTAATTAAATCTAGAAGGAAGACTATGCAGAGTAAAAAATGCATCTTAAATGGGAACTGAAATTAAATAAAAAGTTCCATATGAGAGACGAATGCGTTTCTATACAAATGTTAAATGTTAAAGGTAAAGGGCACCTTCCGGGACATAACACCAAACATCACTTCTAGTAATGTTTGCAAGATAAGTGTGCAGCTAATGACTTTGTAATGTTATTTGAATGCGTTCCAGTTGAGAGTGACCCAATAGTCAGGTATTAGCACTTTTGTGCAAAAATGTTGTAATCCCACTTGACTTATCTCAATGGTTTGATTTGCCGTACTTTCAATCTAGATCGATTGAGAATTGATCATGACTTGTTCAAAATTAAACTGCCATCAGTGAAAATTGACTTTCAAAGTTTTGAAAAACTTTTTCCACTTCAGCTTGTTTTACAGAAAATCACGATCAAAAGGTACTTCAGAGATCAAGTGAAATTCAATTCAATTCACTTTATTCCAATCAATGTACATGAATTTCAGATATTATACATGGTAAGCATGACATAGTATGGTACGTATGACATAAGAAATATACAAGAGCATTGACTGAGGAGTTCCCAAAGAAAGTCTAAAAACAAACCTTTGGGGAAGGGAACCCCTATAATAATAAAATAGAAATGATAACAATCACAGGCAAAACTAACATCAAACAGAAAAACACAAATTACACAACAAGATACAGTACAACACCAAACACCTGTTCCCCTACTCTGCTAAACAAAACAACCCTCACCCCACCCTACACTACAGGGAAGTCCAAAACTGAGATAACTTTACATATATTTAGAAATTAGTTCCCTTTTGAAGTGATCCTTAAAGCGGGTATAAGACGTCCCTTTCAAATTTTCATTTAGTGAATTCCAAATTTTGGGGCCTGAAAAGCAGATGCAATAGTGGCATGTTAACGCTAAAGTTAAACGTTATGTACTACAACATGAGGCAATTTCTTGGATATTGGCACTTCTTGCTGTCGTTACGCAAGTAATCAAGTGAATAATTAATACGTTTTAATATGTTATTTGAGTATGGCGTTGTCCAAGAAGAGGGAACTACTTTGAAGTGAGGCTAATAGCTAACAAATTCTAGCAAGTTTACAGAAAAATACTACTAACGGTAGACGGATGAGTCATTTATTAAAATGGAAAAGTTAGTAGTTTCATAGTGGTAAAGTAGATGGACTTTTATTACATTAGTTCAACTTTAAGAGAGTTTTGGTTTCTATACAGATTAAATAATAGATTTTTATTACGACTTTTGCAGCACTTACAGGTTTTGACAAAACTCCAATACCGTTTTGTTTTTCGTAATTTGGGGAACCTGTTTACAAAGAAGATCAGCAGTGGTACAAAAGATTACTTGAAAAATATGTGGTACCACTTGGTCACAGCTTTGGGAAATATCAAACAGAAAACGAGGAGACGTTTATCAGTACAGGTTTTTATTCCTTTGAAATGGTTACTACTGTTTCAGTTTCTCTACAACACAGAGAAACGTTCACACGGAAAGTGTAGCAGGTATAGTTAGTGTTAATTCAAAAAGTCCATATTTCGATAAAGTACATCTTGACTACCTATTGAAAAGGTACATCTAGTGTAGTCATTCTGGCCAAAATGGTAAAACAATTTCGGTTTTGAACGAAATTTAGCTGGAGAAAAATCGTTCTCCTTAATTAGTTTTTTGTAAAATTCGCAACACTTCAAGCTCCATCAGTTTCAAATTTTATCCTAGACAGAATCAGTGCTTAATTAAGCTTTCTCAAGTCATACGCTAGGGTCCGTAGCCAGGCAAAGTATTAAAGGTGGACAACATACCTTCCAGGGGCACATATTTTTAAGGGAGGAAGGCGAGATCTACTCAAATACATTAAGGCAATGGTAATTTTTATAATTATAAGGGCTACGCTCCCCTGCTAGCCTCCCCCTCCTTGGCCAAGGGATTGAATACGTTGCATCTATTGTAAATATAATGGATAAATTCTAAATGTAAAATTTGCCTAGCTGTTGTGGCATCCAACACTAACATGCGTCATACACATTACTCACGCCTCCTTTTGAGACATGTACACTACATGAAGAGATACAGGTATAGGCTTATTAATATGATTCTTCAGGTGGTGCTTTATCCATGGTGGGGTATGAAGAATAGGGTTCGGGTGAGACGTCATGACACGAGCGAAACTCGATAATTATCAGTGTGTTCCTAATCAGGTGCTCATGGTTGACGCATAACAGGGCCTTTCAAAAGCGTGAGGTCATATTTGCATGTTGACGTGTAATTTATGACGTCAGATACATGATCAGAGGTGTATCAAAAAATTATTTTAACCACAAGTTTTGGTATGAGACGGAAATTTTTGCTAGTTATGCAACTAAGAAAATTCCATGATGTTTTTCTTTTCTGGTGTGGTTTGGTGTTGTATGTCACTATCCAGAAATTGTGGAATTGAAATCAAGGGAACATTTTTATTTAATCTCTTATGCAGTGTAACATTTTATGTTGCAATTGAGGTGGGGGACTGTTATTAACACCAGGGTTCCCAGGCCAGCATTTCACAGAACTTGGGAGACTGCACACCTAGGCTGCAGACCACGTGGAGTGAGAATACTTGTTCAAATCACTTGGTACTATTTTAGTATTGAGTTTGAATGAGCAATGAGTAATAGACCAACCTCTGACCCACCACTCAGATAAGGATAAGAAAAGGTGGGATTTATGTGGTTATTCGGTCTCATTCGGTCTCATTTAAATTTTGAATGAGACTTAATGGGTTTGAATGGGTTTAATGAGAATCCATTCATTTAAATGGGATATTGATGTGGTCTCATTGAGCTCGTGTTGCGAGACTCGATGAGAACGGTGGTGGGCAATGGAAATGAATGAGACTTTTCAAGAAGCAATTGAGTCCTATTCCCTTTAATGAGACATTTCAGAAGTCTAATTTGACTATAAGAGATGAGTGGAATTTAATTGTCATGAATGAGACGCTGCAGAACTCGTTACTTAAGTAGCAACTTGAATTAAGATATAAGCTTGGTAAGCCACAGGTTTCATGGCAACTAAGACACCTTGTGAACAGTGGCATACTCTATATGATTATGCGCCCCTGTCACCAGCCTTGAAGGGCTACCATGTCATATCCCTCCAGATCACTTAAGTCACGAGAATATGTACTATATGATATGCAATCCGTTCAAAGGTTTTCCAAACCATTGGTACGGTGTGTCAAACAAACTTTAAATAAAGAAAGTAAAAAATCAAATAGGGTGGGGGATTATACTCGTCTCATAGACAATCGTCCCTTCTCTTACACTCAACCTAATTAAAAAAAAAACATGATTTATGAAAATGAGCCAGTACTGTAATTGAAAGCTGTGACAAAGATGTCACATATTTGGTTCTTAGCATTGTTACAGTGATCTCGCAGAAATTTCACCAAAGGGGATGGCGTGTCTCCTAAGCTGATAGGATAAACCCCCTTGAAGTGCCCAAGAATAAAAAAAAATACTAAGAATGTCTTTACATGCACTCAGTTCAAAGATTTTGCAAATACAGCACACAGCCTGGTATGGCCAGTTTTCATTCATGACTAGGCTAGCTGGAGGAAGCTTCAAGGGGAGGAAGCTTCAAGGGAGGGGGAATCAATAGGAGATTTCATGAGGGAAACTATGTTAGATGTAAAGCAATAGCAAACTTGTTCTCAAAAGTTTCTGGGGATGCGTTTTCCCCTCCCCTTGACCATATGAGACTGAGGAAGCACCATTTTGTGTGTTGGCTATGCAGCTTACAATGCGCGGGACTGGCGAAATCCCCCTGGACCCCCTCCTACAGCCACAGGACAGCACCTCCAGCATGGAGTGATAAAATAAGGCTCCACCCCAGGTTCAATAATCTTAGGTACTCCCTGCTAATATTGTATCCCTAATTCTAGTTAGTGAAACAAAACTTATATATTAGAGAAAAAGGGTTTATGGAATATATCTTCTACTTGTAGTCATTGCCTTGCCTTTGTATTAATGACTCCTTTGGCGTTCCATACATATGCCATAGCAAAACAAAAAACAGTTTTGGACTCACTTTGAACCAGGAGTGCCCAACCAGTCGATCGTGGTCTACTGGCAAACGGCGGACTGATCCCAAGTCGACCGCGATGGGTGAAGGAAAAAATAAAGTCCATCTATGTGTGACAGTATGACAGTGTATGTGTTGTAGATCTCTTTAAACAGGCTGAAAGCTTGCATGTCTACTTCACGTCCATATTATCAAACTGTGAACAATCAAATGCATCACTATCTCTGCAGGTTTCTTAGAGCTCACACAACAGCTTTTCAGTTCAGATTTAACATAAAATTACCTCACATTTTGGAAGGCATTTTAATACCCTAATTCCTTTTGCATTGCAAACGTTTTCTATCATTTTTCAATTATCAACAATTGTCGATAATGCCAGTATGTGCTTCTGTAAACAGCAATGCAAGTATTTTATTTGAGGTTAAAGTGGCAGGACAACTTTGATCTATGAACCACATATCTCCGCCTCACCGCGACAAATAAAGGCATGGGGGCCCTCTCAAAGAAAAGTTTGAAATTCAACACCGTTTGATGCAATTTCCTGGCAGCTAGCAGTTGAGATAATTCACTAATTCACAAAACTGTAGTGAACCTAAAGAGGGAATGTTAGACCTACCCGACTTGTTAACTCGAGCCATTCTATTGCATACTTATTTAAAAGTTCAGCTGGGGGGAGGGGGGGTAAAAGAAAATACTTGGTTCTTTTTTGAGCCCCGTTTAAATTTACCATGATCCCATTTTTCGAATGCCCCACCTCCCTGCCACCCCTTGGCTCTTATCGTCCCCTTTGTTGCGAAAAAGCCTTCAGGGAGTGATACCAACAGGTTGGGACCATCTCATCTGTGGGTATGGGAACGAGTACAAAACCCATTGACACATACTTCTAGTTATTGTTAAACGAAGTTAAACTTTTACCATCCGTTTGTCAAACTGTGCGATTATGTCTTCATTATACATATTAAATTGTCAAAAACAGGACCAGGGGAGTATTTACGTAGCTGAGAATCACTAACGTAAAAACAACTTGAAAAACAATCCAGTGAATACTATTTCCAGAATCTGTGCTGAGGGTATCAGTAATAAAATCCCTGTTTTCCTGCTTTACTAATGAATGAAAAAACGAAATTATTAGCTCAAAACAAAATTAATAATTTTTCCAGAATTTTTTAAGGGATTAGAATAATCTCTGGTTACAAATCTGTTACACTCTCCAAGTCATTTCCTGCAAGCTAATACACATGATTAATTTAACAATTGTTGTCACAAATCCACTTTGCCTAGTAAGTTATGTCGTGTCTTCAAGGAAAAACATGGAGTTTAGTAGGGCAGACTCTCTCATTCCAAAGACTGAAAAAGCAAAAACAACACTTTAACATCTCCCCGTATTTCAATTTCTTCGACCCACAAAAAGCTTTCTATTCTTGGTAGGCACAATCCCCCATGAGCTGCACTCCTTAGCCCGATCAGTCACTTCAAAAATGTTATCTGGTCTTTAGATCAAGTGCTCAGCTGAGCTGTTGTTATATCATGTACGGCTGTGAAGGAACTGCTACATTAGGCCATGTGTATGGAACAAGTGTAGTACAAGTCTCAATATTCAAGACCGAGACTACCTTCCGAGACCGAGGGACCGCTTCATATAGACAGGGAACTTTTCATCTAAAGTTCTAATCGACTGCTAACACGACTGGTTGTACCATAGCTCCTTGTTCTGCAACACATGTCATCTGTAAATTCAATTCTCAAAATGCTGATATTGCATGAAGTGTTGCTTTTGACACTGTTCATTGTGACATCATTCATGACCATGTGGTAGCGTACAAAACTTCATCATGGGGGTCTTTACAAGTGAAATTCTGGAATGCAACACTGCTAAAATGCGATTTCCTGGCATCTAGCAGATGAGATAATTCACTACTCGTACAGTGAACCTTAAGAGTGAAAGTTAGACCAACTCGGCTTGTTGAATCCATATTATCTCCTAAGTATTGCATACTAATTTGAAAGTTCATCTAAAGGAATAAACTTGATATCATTTGAAGCCTTGGTTAAATTTAGTATCTCATTTTTGGAAACGCCCCCTCTCGCCTCTTGGCTCTTATTGCCCCCCCCCCAGTTGCGAAAATGCCCCCCACGGGGCATAACGCCCCCGCTGGGAACCATTGTTTTAAATTAAAGAATATTTATTATGCGTTGGAATCTCCAATGAATCTGTAAACAATATCTGCAAAATCTTTAATAGAGTCCTTTATAATCGGCATGAAGACTGAACAATCTCAAAGTTTGTATATAATTTATACAAAGTATAATTGATTAAATATAGAAATTCGCAGACATTTTTTAACGAACACTGAAATTGTACAGATCTCACACAGAATTTTGATTACAAAGGATTGCTGGATAGAGTTTTGGTTTGTGTCGTAAAATTGGCAACAGCTCAATAAAAATGATCTCATTTGCTCGGGTGTGTTCTTTTTAATATATAATTGTGTTCGGGACGTGACAGCTAATTACACGAGAAAGTTCTTGTACCTAGTCACTGGTCAAAAAATGTAATATAACTTCAACAACGAAACGTATTAGTTTTAAAAAATCTATATTTTAACATAATGAGGCCTGAGGATTAAAATTTTGCAACGTGGTTCAAAGCATACTACTTTGGAATGCTGGAAAATATCGGCTGTCTTGAAACCATCTAATCGTGCAAAGCATTCCTACTTTAACAAAGAGAAAAATTCGAATGCGGCATTGCACAAAAACGAAGGTAAAGTGCATTAAGTTTATTGAATCTAATACAGCACTCAGTAATACAAACAAATACTCTGGAATTTTACGGAGACAACATCAAAAACACACAAAGAATTATTAACATTTCAATCAAATGAAAGTTGTAGCAACAGGTACCAGTATTGGTTGAAACTCCCAATCCGTCTGTAGTATCTTACAGCTTTGGGAAAATTATTCAACGATTTTTGCCTAATTACTCTGACCAATCTGGCATAGAAAGTGGAATCCCTCGTCATAGCAGTATGATGTAAACAGCCATTAATTATATAATAATGGTTTTCGCATGGCTGGATTAGTTTTACCAAGTATACATGGTAAATTATACAAACCTCTAAACTTAAATATAATGTTCTTCTTTTCAATCTCGTACACAGACGTGAAACTTGCCCTACCATCTAAGCACGCCCTACAAAACTTGATCCCCGGAGATAAACATATTGTCATGCTTTCATATGGACATCTTGATGCATTGGCATTTAAAGACGCTTTAACGTGTGACGAGAGAAATACAGTGTCAACAACAGTTGAATTTTGGGGAATAGGCATTCCATACTCGACTTCAGATAGAGGAGACAGAATGAACATAACACTTCAAAAGGACATCTTCACTCCAGATGTTGGGAATTACATTCAAGCGAATGTAATTCTTCCTACTCCAAAAGTTACCGACAGATTAGATAAAACTAAAAATGGAAACACAATTGACATAAATTTTGAAAAGGGAGACTTGCAACTGCACCTTACAGGAATTTACCAAGAGACAATTGCCAACGACGATCAAGCCACTGAAGATATGGAAGAGTACGAGAACGAATATCAAATATCTCAAAGTGGTCCAGACTTCTCTATATGCGAACAGTTTCCATCTATACAAGTGGACCTTTGTGACATCCACTGGAATCCGTTGTACAATGCTGCGTTGGAAAGGGCAGGAACTAACGTCTGCATATACTGGGAACCTACTGCGGATCTAAGGAACCACACGAGTAATTTCTACATTTAATCCATATCGAAAACAATGATGACCCTTCTCCTCTTTGGCAAAGATCAAAATGTCTTCAAAGGGACATTCAAGCGGGGTACTTTCGATATAAGACTGGTATTTCCTTGCATTAACTAAGGACGGATAACCCCATCGAATTTACATTATTTAAGACAACATTACACTTCATCAATTCAATTAAGGGAAGAAAAGGCAAAATATTTATTCAATATCGTATATTACAGGAATTGTTATCCTCCATTCAGCCCATCTAATGGGAGTGGTTAGGTTTGCCGTGTTATGTCATAGTCAACTTGTTCATAATTTACTTCGTAACAACGTATAAGATATCGTTTGGCTATGGTCCTGGACTCTTGTGCAATTGATATACACTCTAAAAACGTCCCGTTCAAATTGAACGGAAAACGGATCAGACGGGGCACTTAACCGAAAAAAGATCAAATATTTCACGTTTTGGTTCAGAACTAACCATTTTCTGTTCAAAATGAACCAAACTGAGTCAAATATCTGACCAGATTTCGGTTCATTGCAATTTGATCGGATTTGGTTCAAATCTGAACCGGACGTTTTTAGAGTGTAGTTCTGTAAGTACGTGCTAACCATGACGGTTACGAAGATGAAATCCAATTTGGTGGAAGAAAATTCAAAGCTCAATTGTTGTATTTGAAAACTTTGAAGGTTGGTAAGAGAGAAGTAAACTACAGTTAAAGTGACTCTATACAAAGCAGAATTGACAGCAGTGAGGCAGGATTGCTAAATGATCTAATGAACAAACAGTTTGAAGTGCAGTAATATCTTTGAAAGGAATGGCATAACAAGTCGAAGTGTACAAGAGGGGAGTCAATCTTGCTCTAAATAGTAACCTTGAAATGGTTATGCTCTTCCCCGTGAGTTCGTACTGATCGTAATTTTAATTCATCGCACACCACTTACAATTTTAACCTTCATTTTTTCTAAAATACGAGATACTTTTCACACCCAGTCAAGTCTCTGTAAGCCTGCCCTGCAAAGCTGATAGCGCAGAGTGCAGCTAAATTGCTTTCAGAACCCATAAGCGAAAGTATATATCCTTTCCAAATTACATACCAATTTCGTGTGAGATTTTTGCATGTTTGCCTCCACGTAAATAAAATGTTCAAGTTATTCTATAGAGGGTTTTAAATGCATAATCATGCTGATCATATCAACATGGAATGTGACTGGTAGGTATCTCATGTTCCTGTCAATCTTAGTGACAATTCATTGCGAGTAAGAGTTAATGGACTGTTTAGACCCTTCGCTTACGTGTGTGTTCCTTCATTTATATTACCCACTAAAATAAATTCTCATCATATCACTGTTCCAAAGAAACCGATAGTTAAATGAAGTCATTGCCTAGAGACCGTTCTTTGTATAATGTTTTCAGTTGTAAATTATGGAACCCCAATTACGTTACTCTGTTCATTTCGTATAATCTATCATGGCTGAGTAAGGGTACTTTCTGTGTTGGTAATAACTAATGTTGTAACCGAGTCACTGAAGTTCGAGTCTCGAGTCGAATCGAGTCTTCCACTAGTTGAGTCAGAGTCGAGTCAGATGCCATGTCGAGTCGAGTCGAGTCATCAACTGAACTCGAGTCGAGTCGAGTCCCCAACCACATTCGAGTCGAGTCGAGTCGAGGCTCTCTGTATACTCGAGTTATCTCGAGTCAGTTGAGCAAATTGACCTACAATTGACCCAGTATACTTGATTAGACAAGTACGTCATTTACACAGTTGCTATTCACTTTGTCACTCCGGATCCAGAAACGGGTGTTGGAGGTGACAATTGTGCCTCCTCCTTTCGTCCAGGGGGTTCTGGAAAATGAACACAGATATTCTAACGGAGGCTGACTATAGCGAACAGTTTAAAGCTAGGTACGAAGGGTGGCGAACATTGAAGCCGGCCTTCTCAACAGATTTAGAGTGGTGGGACGACGTAAAGTCCCGCATCAAACAGTTTACAGTTGAGTACTGTGTAGCAAGGGCTCGTCGAAGAAGGGAGGCGTTCCTCTCGCTCTGCTCTAGGGAGAAGAACAGCTACTCGTCCGCACTTCACGCAATGCAGCAGTACCTTGATCAAAAATTGCACGGGGCCCGCGTTCGTGCTCGCGTGCATTGCGTGGAGGCGAAGGAAAAGCCAACTATCAGATTCTACCGGGATGTCACCAAGTATGCCATCGATCGGCGCATAAGAGCAGTCCGTGACGTCCACGGTACTTTACAGAAGGACTCTCTCGACATCGTGGAAGTATTTGAGACCTTCTATGAACAGCTTTATACGCGGGCAGATGTCGATGAAGGCCTTTAAGCGTCCCTATTAGATAATATTGACAAGAACCCCTCTAAAGAGCAGAATGATGGACTTGGTTCTCCCCTGACTGTCGACGAGCTCTGGAAGGCGGTGGCGAAGATGAAAGGCGCCTGGATCCGACGGTATCCCGGTGGAATTCTACAAACGCTTCTGGGGTGCCGTCGGACACAATCTCCGTGATGTATTCGCCTCTGCCATCCTTGCTGGCTCATTGAGTCCCTCGCAGCGCAGAGGCTCACTAGACGGAAGGTCAGTTAAACTGAAGATTCCCTTGGACAAAAATCGACTTGGGGCAAGAAGTAGGGTTAACACACGGGTTAGATACAGAATAGGCTTTACAAGTAGACTTAGGATTATCCTAGGGTACGGAGGAGGATTATGATTAGGGTTATTATTAAGTTGAGAATTAGTATCTTCAGTCTAGTGAACCTTGGATATAGCTAATCTTCAATTTGGCAAACCTTGTCCATTACACCAGTGGTTCCTAACCTTTTTGCAGCTCATTGTAGTTTACCTAAGTAGTAAACTGCTGAGTTTCTTTTATCTTGACGAGCTAAGTAAAAACACTTTTTAATCCCTGACTTAAATTAAGTATCTTTTTTTCTTTTATTTATCTTGTGTTAGAAATTACTAATTTACAGAAAGGCACTGGGATAACACCTCTGGATAATAAAAAGACTAGAAGAGATGTACATACCGTACATCAAAGAGGGCTGCTGCTTTACCAAAAGTGGACTCTAAATAAATAGTCTAAATACAAATTCCCTTCCTTTCGCCCATAGTGTTACCTGTCTTTTCCATTTCTCCCTTCAACTCCTTTGCTTTATTCTTAAGTGCAAACCACTGTTTTCTCACTTTCTTCCAACCTCTGCCTTTGTCCCCTACACCATTTACAACATCTGCACATTTCTGCCAGTATCTGGCCTTTCTCTATTCAACCTAATATAAGAAGAAAAGTTATGAATCAATCTCTAGTCTAAAACTTACTTCAGAGTGTAATTACAGTACTATATCAGACAAAAGCTCGCATATATAACATTGTTTAACGGTATTCTCAGTTTCACTCTTCCGTTACAAAGGTTCTGTGTTAGTGTTTATTAAACATTTCTGAAACTGAGATTGTTTCAAAATGCTTCATGTACACTCATTTAGCTTTGTATTGCATCATAGTTAATTCAAGTAGGAAGTTTTAGTAATTTAGTGGGAAGCTATACTAATTTTGGTTACAAGTCCGAGTCGACCCCTACCACGGTACAGTACATTCTCCCTCATCCAACCCCCTTGCATTGCAACTCAATCATCCCACAGTGGCACAGGCCCTCGAAAATTGACATGTGTGGTATGTACTAATTCTTTCTTCCTTCTGCAGTCCTGACATTTTATAAAAAAAAATAGGGACTAGCACGATTAACAGTATTATCTGCTCATGGAAGCTGCTTTAATAACCAAACGATGTGCAAATCTTTGCAGCACATAATTTTTAAAGTGTTTTGAACTGTGCACATGAACCTTTCAATGACCCTTCACCCCAAAGAAAAATGGGACGAGTTTGGGTATTAGACGACGTTTTTCGTCTTTCAATTTCAACCTACGCCTTTTGGTATTAAAAATCGCTGCTTTTCGACAATTTTTAAGATTACTAGGAAAGATATGTTTCAATTTCAACAGGCTGTTCCACCTTAAAATGGGGATTTTCTACCTCAATTTTTGCCGCTTACTGCTAAGGGACAAATTTTGTTTCTTTCATAACACAAGAAACCTTCCAGGTTTACGACTCATCTTATCAGTCCTGCTCATTATTTTGCGGATTCTCGGGATACTAGGCGATGCTATTTTAGATAGTATGGATTCTACAATAGAATAGTCCAGGCAGCAATACTGAATTTATGTATAACTGCCCTTGGCGACATTTAATGGAAGGACGTTTATGGATGAAATCACCCAAAAGCAGTAAGTTATTGTTCCATTTTAAACTGGGCCCAATGTTCGGCTTTGCAAGAGCTTGTAGAAATTTGTTGATCCTTCTATTTTCGGCAGGTGTAAATGGTTATTACACAGTAACCGAGTACTTAGTTTATCAGCCTGGGTTTGGGCTGGCCCTATGCACTAACTCAAAGAACATTGATACATGATGATGGTTTAGTAGTGACAGTTACATGAAATGAATGTTGGCGAATAGGATGAGATGCAACATGAATTACTTTATGACATATGAAGTGTTATGAAAACACAATGCATGGGGTAAATCAAGACAAGGTCATTTCAGTCATTACAACATGCCAAAGTTTCATGCTCAAATGGCACTGAAGACTGAAGACTACACCTTGCCCTCACACAAGCCAAGGCACGACAGAGCCTAAATTTATGGTGTGTTAATGTCAAGTGTAATTATACCCACCATTTCTTCATGTAAAGCTGTCAAAAATTCAAATGAGAGATCTATAATATTAGAACTTTAAAGAAATTTCTTTGCAGTAATTTAAGAAGGAGGCTAAGTCTGAATATTTTTTAATCTGGTATCTACATTGGGGTTCAAGACCGCTACATAAAATGCCTTATGTTTTAAAACTTACTTCCTGGGGGTAGGTTATAGGCCTGTACCATGGTGCAAGTGCTCAATGAAGTTTATAAGATCAACAGTATAAGGTTACTGTACTTATTGTAGGCCTATAATTCCTTGCTTGGGTACTGTACACTGAAAAGCACTGTAGTCAGTTGGAAAGGGTGCAGTAAACTGCTGAAAGGTTTGTTATTTACCTAACTATTGTAAAATGGAAGGAACAATCACCAAACCCCTCCATGACCTTAACTGGACGACCTTGCAACATAAAAGATCTGCACCTAGATTATCCCTTCTTTACAAAATCAATCATCCTCCTATTGACATACAGATCCCTTGTCAGGTCCAAACTTGATTATGGTTGTGTTGTTTATAGCTCTGCACGTGAGTCATACCTCAGGAAACTCCTCCCTATCCATAACCAAGGCCTTAAGATCTGCCTGGGAGCTTTCCGTACCTCCCCAATGCAGAGTCTTTACATCGAAGCGAAAGAGCCACCCCTCCATGTAAGATGGAAAAAGTTGTCACTCCAGTTTGCCCTCAAACTGAGGAGTCATAGACAAAACCCGACCTTTGAGACGGCCTTCAACCATAAGTTTAGTGACATATATATGAGGAAACCATCAGCTATCCCTCCATTTGCTATTCGCGTTGGTGGAGCTTTATCACTGGTGTGTACAAACCCCGACTCCGTAGCACAGCTCACGTTCTCAATCACTCCCCCCCCTGGAAGTTAGCCAAACCAGTTATTGACCTTAGTTTGAGACATTATCCAAAGAACTCAACCAATGAACTGGTGTACCGTGCCAGCTTCAATGAACTGAGATATAAGTACCGTCGTTATCGTGCAATCTATACCGATGGTTCCAAAGCCATGAACAGGGTGGCGGCTGCAGCAACATGCCGAGATGCATTCTTACAAGTCAGACTGCCGGATGATGCATCAATATTTACCGCTGAACTCCAGGCACTTAAGATGGCATTCGAGCTGATCGAGGCCTCGCACGACCGCCAGTTCATTGTGTTCACAGACTCACTGTCCAGCCTTTTAGCTCTTCAAGGCCATGAGCAAAAACACCCTAGTGTAATAGCTCTTCGGGAAACGTACTCCAATTTGGTAAGACTGCAGAAATCAGTTGTGCTCGCGTGGGTTCCGAGCCACGTGGGCATACACGGAAATGAAAAGGTAGACACGCTAGCTAAGGAAGCCCTACAGATGGACATTACCAACCTCCTAGTACCCCACACTGATTATCGTCCTAACATCAACGGCTATATAAAATCAAAATGGCAAGAACTGTGGGATTCTTTCCCTGAGAACAAATTATACCAGGTCAAACCAACGGTCGGGACTGTGGGTAATTCGGCCCCCAGAGAACGGAGGGGTGATTTGGTATTGACTAGAGCACGAATCGGTCATACTTACCTAACCCATGCTTGTTTGCTCCACGGGGAAGAGAGACCATATTGTATCCCCTGTGATTGCGATGTCACCGTCAGTCACATTCTCGTCGACTGCTATGAATACTCCCATATTCGTCAGAAGTATTACACTCTGCCAGACCTGAAGACATTGTTTGAGCACGTAGATCCCGTTCTCATTTTGGACTTTCTCAAAGAAAGTAACCTTTATAGGAAGTTTTGACATGACTGCCGCATTTACTTTTGTCTAGACATTTTAGGATTTTCCCCAATGTTTTTCTTTTTTAGTTTTACCTTTTTCATCTAGCTGACACTACATAACACATTTGTGTTGATGTGTCGTTAAATCCCATCTAACTAACTAACTAACTAACTAACTAACCTATTGACATACCTAACGAACATTTCCTAAACTAAAGCCAGTGATGCGACAAGGTCATTGAAGGATGAGCACACAAGTATCCACTTCCTTGCTGTACTAATGTTTACAAGTACTCCTGTTTTCCAAGAACTATAAATGAGTGGAACAATTTACCTGAAGGAACTGTTTATGCCACTACAGTACTGTAGTATTAACATATTTAAGCAAACGTAGGTTTTATTTAGTACAACCCCCCTCCCACACACCTCTGGTTCATATGTTCTTTTTTCAGAGCTCTGGCAGTATTCGAAAGTAAAGAAGATAATGTATTAGTTACTCTAGGCTAACCCTCAAATTCAGGGCCTCCCGGTGTTGAGTACAGAGGTGCAACAAAAAGTGCTACTGTAGGCCTAAGGCATTAACGTTAGGCCTTACGTTAGACTATGCATGCTAGTTCGCTATTCTGTAATGGTTACTGTACAAAGGATACGTAAGTTGTGGGTCCTAACCCCGAGGGAATGAAAGTCATAGAATACCGTCCACCGTCCGCACGCCAAAGAACGTGCCGCCTAGAATTTTCATTTAAAAAAATATGAAAAAGCTGTCAAAACGTTTTACCATAAAATGCATTAATTTGCTCAAAACCAGTGTTTCCTCTAAGAAATTATCCATTGGGTCAATATACCCAATATGAGAAAATTTGACTTACTAGAAATTTCAACGCCATGAATTAACACTGCATCAACTTTAGGAACAAATAAAACTCCCTCTTTCTCTATTTTTTAGCCTGAACATCAGTGCGTCAAATCGAAAAGTCATTGCGGCATCAAAATCCAGTCTTAGCGGCTTAACAGAAACACTGCTTAAAACGCTTTCTAGGCCTAATCAATAACAAAAAGCCTCATGTGTTTTCTAAAATCACCCGGACAGTATTCTATGACTTTCATTCCCTCGGCCGAACGTTTCTGAGGCTGTATTATTAATATGCCTTGCCATAGGATTATGCACACTTGTTACCACAGGCAGTTCTAACGTTATTTAGGCTGGTGCATAAATATACTGTAGCTTACTAGTTAAAACGTCCCTTTACCAAAACGTCCCCTTAACAAAACGTTCCCGCTATTGGTCAAAACGTGCTCGTGCCAAAAAGTCCGTGGATTAAATTGTTGTTAGTTTTCTGATAATTTTTTGCAACTGTTTATAAATATTTTATTCACGTAAGGCTAGAAGGCTATTGACTGTTTTATTTAGGAAAATGAAATACTAATGGCAATTAACTTTAAACCTTACCGCCAGAATACTTATAAGACTTTACGTGTTGTACAAAACCTACATGCAGGATTGCAGAATCTAAGTGAAAGCGGTTAGCTACAGTTAGCGTGGAGCTAACTAAGTAGCTTTTGTGTCGTGATATTACTGTCCCGAACCAAAAAAAAATTTCTTAATGATTTCCTAAGTACCTGCAATAAATTAATTAAAATTACAACTTCTCTTTAGTTAAGTTAAAAAAGAGGTTTTATCATAGGTATCATTCACAAGCGGGGACATTTCGGTATTAGGCCCACATGTAACATAACACATTAAAAAGCAGAGGAGGGCAAAAGCCCCATAAGATGCCGTATAATCCAGACCCAAAACAAAACCAAACCAAATATCCAACAAAGCCCACTACAATCACATTCTGCCACAGTCACAATAAAACTTGTCAATGTTCATCTGGAAACAATTGACCGAAGTGGAATTAACAACCCACTCAGGCAGGCTGTTCCACTCATTGACACCTCTGTGAGAGAGGCTGAACTTTCTAATGTCCAGCTGATCTTTCTAATATGTTATAACATGGGGACGTTTCGGTAAAAAGCGGGAACGTTTCGGTAAAGGAACATTTTGACTGGATACCATACTGTATATAGGCCTACCTACATACAGGCTTTAGCCTGGCTAAGCCCTGTGTCTTATATTAGGCCTCTATATTTAGGCCTATGCGTATGCACTAAATAACGTAATCTACTGCCTGTGCTTGTTACGTTAGTACTTGTTACGCTAGTACTAGCCTACAGTAGGCTAGTCCTTAGTCAGTAGCCTAGTAGGCTAATTATCAACAAAACAGAGACATTGTGACTGGAGGTTTCCATCTACAAGGTTCTTATCGTGGGAACGTGTACGTCTAGGCTACTTCCAGTCTTCCAATCATCCACCTTCGTAAAGTAAGTTTGCCACCTTTACACTGACTGGCTAATGTAAGTTCTGTAGTGTAGACTGTGCAGACTACACTACACTACGTATAGCAATCACCATACAGGCTACAGGCCCTAGGCTACGCTAACATTCATCAGTTACGAATTTTTATTGTACCCTTTCACGGCTTTCTTCTCTGCCCGCACGATCGGAAAAAGCTCGTCGTGATAAGGTTTGTTCGAATGTTATCGTGCATGCATCGAAACTGCCAAGGAATGATGGCTTACTTAATTTACTCGCCATTTTGCCGTTTCAGTGGTTCGCGAACTTGTCTCTAAAAGTTTCGAAAGACAAGCGGTGAAACTTTTCATAAGGGTCAGAGGTCAAATCAGGCTTGTTCATTCTCCATAAAGATAGGAACTTTTAATAAATTCTAATTAAATCGTTTCTAACTTAGGAACATTCTTTCTTCCTAAGATAGGAATTATCATATCTGAATCGTTCCTGACTAAGTTAGGAACATTTATTTAGGAATGTTCCATAATAACTTTTATGATATAGAGCCCTGGCGTCTTGTCCAGGGACCTTTTAGCTCGCAGGATACAGACCCTATCCACTCTGCCTCTCAGCTATGGGTGAGTCAATTGGTGGCGTTAGCTCTGTCACGACTCCACCCTTAGTCTGGGAGACCTTGCTGCTGGGATCTAGTCATGCTGCTCACCTCAGCCTTAGCACCTGGATCCCGAACTCAGGGTAAGTTCATGTCATTGAAAGACTTCCTTTAAACAATAAATAAAATATCAAATTGTAAGGATATGGCATAAAACAAATAAAATAAATAACAGTATGCCCTGTCTTTATTTAGTTTTAAAGAGTTTCTCATTATTACTTTTTCACTTAGGGTGCTTTGTTGAACAGTACCCTTTCACAGTATGTACAGTACCTTTTTGCACAGTATATATAAGCACTACGTGAGTGCAGTATATACTTCAGCTGAATGATCTCATACTAAATTCTTAATAGCTCCACCTAGCCCCACCTAGAACTGCAATTAATACTGTTTTCATAGAACTATATATGAATGTATGGAGTAAATTATAATGTTAAATTGGGTGAGTTTTACAGGAAGGAAACATTGGTGACCAATGTGAAATGTGTCACACTGTAACACTGCTTTTTCACTTAGTAAGGGAAGGCTTTCATTCTTTTGATGGTCCATCTCCAAGGCATTCTAGCCTAGTGAATAATGTCATACCATTATATATAATATCACCCTTTTCAGTAACTTAAAAAAGAAAAGTATTAATTTCGCTGCCATAATCTTTGTTTGCATTTTCAGAGGCGTGCCTGAAGAACTATCATACAGAACTTGAAAAGAGTTGACAAGTGTAGAGGGTTTCCGAATTCTTGAAGAAGACTCCAACCTTTCAAGAAAATTTGAAGTCATTGACATATAAATATGATTTCGCATTTCATAAACATTCCTTGTTTTATTACACATGAAATAAGCTGTCATTAGGTGTACATACGAATTTCAAAATTTTAGATCTGACTAGGCCTTGCTACACCATACTGACATTTAAGTCTGTATCAGAAAAGATTTACTGATAAAGTGAAACCTTTTGTAATCTACGTCGGTCGACAAGATTTCCAATATGCAGCCTTGTCACATGTATGTACCGTTGATTATCTGTAACTTCTGTATTCCGCCAGTGATATTATGTGATTACAGACACAGGTTATATCTTCTTCCATTGGCAGGGTAATCCCGGCGAATCAGAAATAATTAAAAAGATACTTCATTGTATCAGATATGATTTATCTTTAATGTCAACAAGACAAGCTGGTTGGCATTTAGCGACGACCCCTGTTTTCTGTATTTACTGGTGTTACGCAGTATTGATTGATTTATTTAATATGAGGCTTATTTAGAACAATTTTGAAGAATAATTTTCATTGAGACTTAAACATCATGAAACGGTTATTACCTGTAGAGTAAGTATGACGTCATTTTGGCTCATTAATAAGCAAATTAAGAAAATGAAGTCATTTCTTATGTACAACTATTTTTTATTGTTCTTGCTTTCTTTTCGTTCTTTTTTTTCAAAATGTGGGGAAGAAATATTTCTTTCTCTCAAATTTAAGTAGTATCTTACACATTACTTCCTCTTCATTGATACCAGACTTGATCAGATGGAATAAATTTTGCCAGAAGAAAATATTTAAGCTTCCCACCTAGTGACGTTTAACTCAACTTGCCTTCCAAGCTACACAATTGTGACCCGAGATTAATTTCAAGCAATCTGCCCCGGATCCCCCGCACCACATTTACTACAGCTACACAGCTCACACGTTCGAAAATGGCACACACATACACAGTCAGGAGAGGTCAACTTTTCATAAAATCTGTGCCATACCTTGTAGCATAAATGTTGTGTACACAATGTACAGTACATAGGTATTTACTGCATATGTCGTGTAACCATGTGAGACAGCCGTGCAGTCATTAAAAAGTGGGGGCAGCAAGCTTTAACTAGCTTAGAAAAATTAAAGGGGTCTTAATTAGTTTTCTAGGGTGTCTGCGTCGTGGAAAAAATACGAGAAAGTTTTTTTGATGAGAGGCTAAGGAGGTACGAGGTTTTCATATTTGGAATTTTGGAGCACATTTTGCTTTTGTTAGACATAGATTGAGGACATGTTTTGCAATTCCATAAAATGAAAGCACGTATAGACTTATCTCTCTAAACCTGTTACCAACTGTGCCAAAAGCTAAGTGATTTCCTGAGGACAAATAATGCTCTGTCGAATTTAGGTTTATCCGTCAAAGCTATCCTTCTTAAGAAATCATGTTTTGTGACGTTTTCACAATTTGACCTCTGGTTATTATATTTACGGTATGACCTTTTTGGCCTCAAATAACCTTTGACTGTCATCTATCCGATTAAATAATAGAAGGCAATATGGGGGTAACAACAACCCAACTACTGACATCCGTAAAGAATACCCTGTATGATTTATCATGTTTCCTGTGTTTTCACCATACGACCTCTAGTAGCTTCAAATGAATTTTCACTTTCACCAGAAAAAAAGGGTTCTTGGAACTTGTATGTGACATCCAGGTATGAGATACCTCAGTATACACGGTTTACGTACAGTTTCGGCGCCGGTGACCTCAGTCGACCTCTACAAAAACAACAGGGCATTGTTCTAAGTAAATACATCCACAACACAAATATGAAAAAGTATTCATGATTTCCAGCTTGGAGATGGTGTTTAAAAGGTTTTCTATTTTTGAACTCTGGTGACCTCAAATGACCTCTGAACCCATCAAAACAATAGGACGTTACATCTTAATATCACAAATTTGTATTCCAAGTAAGATCATTAACAGGAGATAAAACTTGAACGATAAAATCTGAAAAATAAATGTTTGCATGGGATTCGAACCCGCCTGTCAGAACGGAACAGATCCCTTCCACTACATCGTCAACAAACACGTTAAGTTTAATTAACTGGTTTTAATTATAATATGACCAAAGCATCTTTCACACAAGCCTATCATCAAGTAAGTACAATTGGCATTACTAATCAATTTACCAGAGTTATGCATGTGGGAGGGTTTTTTTTTTTGTTTTGTTTTCCATAAATTTAACCCTCGAATCGAGCAATCATTTAGCCCTATCTTTGCCGTGGTCACGAAGCTATACAACTTGGAGGTACGGTCCAACTTTCATATTTGAGATATCGTGTTTACGAGTAGTTTACAAGGTTTTGGAATTTCACGCGAGGTAACCTCAGATAACTTGGGACCAACATTCATACCAAGATCTTTCTCTTAAGACTTAGTATGTCAAATACATATACAAAATTTGAAAAGTATCTATCAAACATATCTCAAAATATCGCTGTTACAATTTTTTCTTGATATTTTACCTCTTGTGACCTCACATGACCTATGACCTCCATAAAAATACAATAAAAAGCCCTTGAGGACGGATAGGAGCACGAATGCAAATTCATTCCGAAAAGACACTAGTTAAGACGATTGTATGGGACTTCGAGCTGATTACGTGTTTTTACAACAGGACACAGGAAATATATCTGTAAACTAAGGTTAATTGCAATTAGTGTCATATTGTCAAGAATCGTCCACAATATACATGCCAGCCTTGTGACGAAGCCTTTTGGTGCAATGGACCGCCTTTAAGTGACAGAGATTGTGGGGTTCCTTCGATAGAGGGAATTGCAGGAAGATGTTGCTTTGAGCCGTTTTGTAGTGGTTAAATAATAAACACAATGACGCTTTTTAAGTAAAATGCCACCCTAGGTTAGTGCTGGTACTTAGAGCATTGACAAGAGTGGCTAAGTCCCTTCCTGATCGCTCAAATAATGACCTGAAATAAAGCTCTGTGCAATGCTTTGAAAGCGTCTCTGATCTCATTGAATCGACGGTGTGTGGGGGGGGGGGGGGGCTAGATGCACAGTGTATTAATGTATCTAAATTAGCAGTTTTTAGTCGTATCGGTTAATTAATAAATCAACTCTTACCCATTCTTAATGTATAAGAGAAACTTAAATTGAGGAGAATATATGTCGCAATAGTTGTCATGCAAACTTACCATAAACTTCATTTCTGCTATTACAAATGTACGATATTGGGAATGTGTTTCTTTTCAAAGTGATTTCAACGTAAGGTCTAATTACCTAATTGTCTTCAAACACCGAACTATATAATTAATAAGATATAACTTTCAATCTACGGTAAATTATACAGGTAACATAAATTCCAGTCTTCAATTTCAGGCCTTGAAATCGTCTTGAGGGGCACCTCTTCTAATTGAGGACACCGTGTGTCAATATATGTGTTCATTTTCCAAACTACTGAGAAGATGTCTGCAGACAATTATGTATTTTGACTCAAAGGCCTAAAACAGGATAAAGGTAAGGAACGCTGGATGACCATAGAATATATGAATAAGTTATTCCCTCATCCATGTTCCCCATTTTAAGTTGCCTCCCTGCACGTGAGCTAAAATGTTCCCAATAAGGTGCAATCGTAAGATTATGATTTGTGTTTTTGTAATGTGTAGTGTTATTGGTTATATTCGTTACCCAGGTAAATCAATCGTCCCATTTCACGGAAACTCAAACAGTGGAGAAGGTGTACTACCTATGTAATGCCTTTAAACACTTTGCTGCCATCAAGACTATTTTCTCCGTTGCCTTCATGTATCGTTAATGTTCCTAATTTTGCGCACCCCGAGATCCAGAGCCTAACACAAATTGCTCCATATCACCGTGGCAACCCAAACTCCTAGCCATTCGGCTGTCGGAGCAGAACCGTAACAAATTTTTCATTGAAATGAATCCATTTAAGGTTAGTTTTCCTCTTAAAGTCGTTCAGAAGACCTAAATGTATTACCTTCATTTCTTCTGAGATATTTTTGGGGAGAAGCTGTGAGGCAGGTTTCAGTAATCCATTATTTTCTTAGGCAATCGAGGTTCTAAGCACCTGCCATTTTCGCCGTCTGTTTACTAACATGCTGTGCATGCGTACAAATCACTTTAGCCTAGCTGGGCAACGAAATGTAATTTTTAGTTTCGTGTGCAACAGGTCAAAATACTTTTGCCTTAAAGGGAAACTATTGTTGTAAAGTGCAAATGCTGTGTTGTATATTCCAGTAATTTTCCACTAATTTTGGACCTCTAAAAGCGTTTTAACGTTCATAAAATATTTCCCAGGGATTCATAATGTTAATAACCCCTTTTCCTTCTTTGTCGGTGCCATTTTTTGTTTAATGCAGGGCAAATACCACCGAGCCTATGAAGAAAAACAAATGGTAAGGGCCATCAATCTGGTCAAGAAAAAGAAATGGTCTAGACGTAAGGCTGCAAAGCTTTGTGGTGTCCCAGAATCCTCGCTCAGGTTTCAACTTAAGAACAACAAAGGTGGAAAATTTGATTGTTCTCTGGGACGGCCATCTCTCATCCCCCATGAAGAAGAACGTATGCTTAAGGACCATATCATCCACCTGGCAAAGTTGGGGTATCCTCTCACCCGCTCTGACGTTTTACAAATTGCAACTCAGACAGCAGTTTTCCTTAAAGTAAAGGAAGACCCAAGTCACCTACTGTCACAACACTGGCTCAATGGGTTTCTTTCAAGGTGGCCAGAACTAAAGGTCGTAAGACCGTCAAAACTTGGCATGAAACGCGCCAAAGCTATAACGAAAGAGTCGATCTCCAAATATTTCAATGAACTTAACAACATTTTGATCAAATATGAACTGAAAGATAAGCCTCATTTAATCTTTAATGTTGATGAGACTGGCTTTAATTTTGAACATAGACCTACAAAGGTTGTTGCACCAAGAGGAATGAAAATTAATGCTATCACAACTGACAAGGGAGCAATAACAACCATCCTTGCATCAGGAAATGCCGTTGGATATGCCATACCACCTTATTTTATATTTAAAGGAAAACATATGATTGAAGGGCTTAAGGCAGGGGCATACCCAGGAAGTGGTTTTGAAATGACATCAAGTGGCTGGAGTAACGGAGAGGTGTTTATTAATTATATCGAGAATCATTTCACAAAATACCTACCAGTAAGAGATCCTAATCAGCACATTCTACTCCTGTATGATGGTCACACCTCTCATATTTCTCTGAATTTAATAAATTATGCCCTATCCAAGAAAATCATTCTGTTTGTCCTTCCCCCACATTCCAGCCACTTACTCCAGCCCCTTGATGTTGGCACATTCAAACCACTAAAAGACTTTTACCACCATGAGTGCCAAATATACATGAGGAAAAATCCAGGTCAAGTGATAACAAGGTACGAGGTATGCCAGCTAATATCCAAAGCATACCTCAAGGCATTACCACCATCAAATCTTATTGCTTCATTCAAAAAGTCTGGCATTTTTCCCTACAACAAAGATGTCATTGACGAACATCACTATCTTGGTGACGCACTGAAGCCAAAAGTCCCTGGTCCTCCCACTGACACACCTGCTGAAAACTCTGACTACAGAAAATTTCTGGATGACCTATTACCCCAGCCAAAACCAATTGAGACAAAGAAAAGAAAGGCTGGATACAGACCTGGTGGTGTGGCTATAACCGAAGAAAAAATCATCCTGAAAATTAAGAAAGTCATTCAGGAAAAGGAAAGTGCAAACAAAAAGAAAGTGAACCCTCCAAAGCCTCAAAAGGAACCCTCATATGAAGAATTGGATACAAGCTCATCAGATGAATCAGAGATGAGTGAGAGTGATGTTTGCTGTGTATGCAAGAGATTTTCACCTCCAACATTGAGGGGTGTCTTAAGGAGGCAGGTAACTTTTGTGGACTGGGGACAATGCAGTTGTGGCCACTGGACACACCTTCAGTTTTGTGTTCCAGAAAATGTGCATGAAATAATGAATGCTGGTGAATTTGCTTGTCCTCACTGCAAAGGTGAAGAATAATAATAGAAGGTAAGTTCTCCTTAACCGGTTTTTATTAGTTTTTTTTTTTATTTATTTATTTTTTTCGTTATTTCACTCAACACTGCAAAGATGCCCCTCCCTTAAATAAATGGATGTAAACATAATCCAAATTCATGTAGACCATCTGGAACCATAGAGAGAGTCCTTAGCTTTAGTTTCAGTGTAGCAATGATGCATGCATAATATTTGATTAATTTTTTCTTGAATTGTAGTGAAATGCATTTTTCTTCAGTACCGACCCTTTAAGGGACTTTGGGAATTCCCAAATTCCATTTCCAGCAGCACCCGAATGACGTAGCCTCCGATTTTACATTGCCAAAGTACGCCATCACCTCAAACTTGGTGGTGCGCAAAATTAGGGAAATAAATAAAGTGGAATCTTCCCAAAAGTGCTTATGTTCAATCGACCATATCTTCCTCAATTTCCGTTCAATGGAAGCATATTTTATGTCAACTTAAAGGCGACGAACTAAAGATTTTCTGGTTATAATTTTATGGATACGAATGGTAAGTTTACGAAGATATTTGCGAAAAACCGCTAAGAGTGCGCAATATTCCATATAACCATGCTACTTACGTTCAATTGCCTACTCTTTTTGTTTTTTTTTTTTCATCTGATTCCGTCGAGTTTCAATCCCTTGGGGGAAAACTACACTGAAATGTGTAGAGGACTTTTGAAGAACAGAGTGTGTAGATAAAACAATCGCTAATATATCAATATCATGGTTAACGTTTTTACTCAGGTAGTCAAAGTAGGCACTCGTTTCAGAAGTTAGGCAATACGTTCACCACTAAAGCAACTTCATTATTTTAGTCTACCGAGACTTGGAAACATCACCATAACTGCCGGTGTGCGCGGTGAACTGTGTGTATTGTAATTAAGGAAACAAGTCGCATAAATGAAATTCAGAATGAGCCCTACACTCCAAAGGTCAACTTTATCGTTCACGTGGAAGGGCAGAGGGTTTTACAGGCATGTGAGAAAGACAGTCATCAGCCAAAGGGACAGTAGTGTGTGAATGAAAACACTAACGGAGATCTGGACTCTCTTACTGCAATGATTTCTTAACTCTTGCATGTGTTTCCAGATGCAGAGTCATTCGTTTAATTTTCATAAAAGAGAATCTTTATCGGGGCCCTGCCTTTGACCCACCTACGCTTCTTCTACGTCCCTCATGAGATAAACCTTCCATTTCCTGAATTTGGAAACCAATGCCAACTTACTATATACGGAGGGTGAGGCGAGGGCCCATTTCGTTGAGTCATGGTCCAAAAGGGTTGCGGTCACCGACTTAAAAGTAGAACATGTTCTTAAAACTCCATATTCGACGGGCTTGTCGTGCACCAATCTAAGTTATGCTGTTTGTTCTTGTTCATGACTTCTTGTAGAGCAGCTCGAGTGAAAGCATTCCAAAGCCTCATGCATCTCCATCATTAACTACTCTACATTCCACAAACCCTCTGTATCACCAAATCTGTTTATTGCGCTTCCATTTGAACATAACAGACATGCTTCATTCTTATACTCACAAGTCTGCTAATACGTCAAAACTTCCGGAGCTTTTTCCCCTAGAATCCACGTCGGCGATGTAGCTATATCTCTTGCAACGTTTTTCACTGTTTACCAGTGTTGTAACGAGTCACTCAATTTTGCAGTCGATTCAAGTCATTTACTACTTTCAATGTGACTCGAGTCGAGTCAGTGACTCGAGTCACTGTATTATTTCTATGGGGAAAATTCTGATACAATTGCTCAAGTCATTTCCCTTCTGAAAATTAGCGACTCGAGTCATGACTCGTTACAACACTGCTGTTTACCACGTTTGGATACTTGTTTTCCATCAAATTTTGCCCCCGACACCTGACCAGTGAAAATGTGGTCATAAATAACTAACATGTATTCACACTTTTAGGTCGCCAACTTTCGAGACTTCAAGTACGCCAGTAAACGGAGGTCTTTAAAAAGCTTGTTGGTCTGAAATTCAGTCAACAACCTCTTGAAAATGTTTTGCGTGCACCCCTGAATACAATATATTGCCATGCTCCTTTTGAAGTAAAAGGCACTGCAGCCCTTCAAATACGTCTCATAGATATAGTTTGTAACTGTGCCTGCATAACAACATCTTTTGTAGCTTTTGGGCCTGCCCTAGCTGTGACACCTTTGGTGATCTCTCAAGGAGATTTTGCATGCACACTGTGTCGTTGGCTTTAAATGTGTTAGTTTTATAGTTTGGATAGAACACTGATGTCAGATTGGCAATGCCACTCAAGTTTGGTAGCTTGGGTTGAGGATGCAGGACTATGTCTGTTGAGGTCAATGCACTGGGTGGAAAAATGGTGCACAGAAGGAGATAGAGAGACCCCGTAAAATAGATATTATAAAGTTTACAAACAGCCTAGCTTTGCAGCGATTTAGTACAGGTTACGAAGTTGATGAAAGCCCTTTACTTAGTTTCGGTATATTCAGCTGTTCAGAAATGTTACCAAAAAGGATAACACCTCAAATAACGACACTTACACACAGCTAGCCATTTGTTGCAATTAATGGATCGTAAGATGTGGTTTACATGCGTTATATCCAGCACCAATTACTGATTAAAATAAGATATTGTGGCTATGCCTAAGGGGTAAACATGCTAGGTTCAAACTGAAAGCTAGTGTGAAATTATTTTTAAGGATATTTAACATGTATGGTGTGAGAAATTCCATAAAATGTCTGTTTTGATGGAAATTACTTTGGTTTAAATGAATTTCCTTACATAACTTAAATATTCTAGCATGAGGTTCTTAAGTTCGGATTATATATGTTATTGAGGAACGCACAATGTAGCGGATAGAACATGGTACATTACATAATAAAAAACAGTTACTTTCACTAAAGCCTGATTTCTTGAAAGAAACAACACCCAAAACCATCTCACCGAGGCTAAAGAATTGTATTTACTTGTATTCACCGGTTGCCAATTGTCATTTGGCATTCACTGAATGCAAGGAAAGACCAGTCGAATGTCATACGTTCCTGTTTGAAGATCTGCTTCTAGGACATCCTGTTCGTCATCTAAGAGTAGAAGATCCCTCATTTGCTGCGACATTGCCTCCACGTGGAACTTGCTTTTACAGTTCCGTACGTCACTATTTGGCTTAAAGTAAATGCATACGTTGTTACCCAATTCCTTCAGAAGCTGGTTATACAAGGGATTTCTGTAAACATTACAGAAATCAACATCAAGGTCAGGGAACCTATCACAGACGGAAAAGTCCGGACCGCTTGTAGAAATTTGAAGTTCATTATCTAACTCCTCTACGTCATCGATCACATGCTGACAACTTTGTTCACAAGATCCTTGCTGCTCTCCAGTAACGTGAAAGAGTAGGTCATCTTTTTCGAATCGGATCTCGTTCTTGTTACCATCTTTTATCCTAACAAGTTTGTCAGCGACTATCCCAGGAGGAAGAATCAGGACCACTTTGATATAATTTTCTCCCGATGTAAAAAGAATATCGTTGAAGGTTACCACAGCACGGCCTCCCTCCTCAGATGTCAAGTAAGGGTTCATGGTGCCAAAAACTGTAAGAACTGTCGACACATTTTCCTTTTCTCTATTCGTCAAAGCGTCCTCGAATGCTACTGCTGTCATATTTCCAAAACCAACAGTAGCCACGTGTTCATCGCAGGAAATTATGTCTTGTAAAACAGGTGGAGACGGTAAATAAAGTCGGACATCTGCAAATGATTTTAAATAATGACGTGTGGGTAAATCGTATTAGAAATTCCTAGCTCAATGTTTCCTGCTGGCAGCTTTGAATCCGGTAATGATGCGTTTTAAATTTATAGCAAGAGAAAAAAATGCTAAAAATTTATAATTTAGAGTGTGAGTGAGTTTCTCGGGTTACAATTTATTGCCAAGGATTTGAATAGAGCTAATTCAGAAATATGAGAATGAAGGAAAAGTGGATCATGAGAAAAATATTTATATTAGTTTGCATAATTGTTAGTCTCAAACTAATTTTAATTCTGACCCTCCCGATTTCTATATCGAGCAGCCTAAAAGTGTCGAATTTCGAATATTTTTATTGTGAGAGTTTGGGGGTCATGAATTGTTTAAATACAACGCAGTTTCAGTGGTACATTGGCGCTAACGCTGGATCTCTTTGTGTTGAGCGAACACCGCCTAGCAATGTTGTTTTGAGTGTGAGTGTAAGGAAAACCTAAGTGCACATTATACACAAGGTTTTATGAAGCCTGTTCAGTGTCACATTTCAAACGCAAGGAAGGTGAATTTATTGATACTTGACATCAAATCCCAGTTCTCTTGTTCTTGACTGTCAAGGTGGACATCATAAACACTTAACCTGTTAAGAGAACGTCTGAGTGCTACCGTGACAATATGCAAAATTGCTGTTGTGCTTTAAATCATGACCATGTGGTTACCCCTGTGGTGGTTCTGGAAATTCTCGCTGGGTTGGTGCGGCGTTAATATTATCCTCCACTCACACTTTAGGTTTTTCACTTAAGCTCAGAAAGGTTAGCAAAAAAAAAATTCATTTGCCCTTCAAAGTCTCAGTGTGTTTCTGTAGGCCCATATATCACATCAAGTTGAGATCAACCCTGTAAATTCACGTGGGAACTGTTCAGATTGCACTTCTATAGGTAAGCTACTAGCATTTCTAGGGAATTGGTATGAAGCAAGAAAGTGATGTAAAAAACGTTATGAATAGTTCTTATCAAATAATTTCCCCTCGCAAGCCTACGAAAAACAAAATTCGCAACCGCAATAAATTTTATACTTTCCTTAGAACAAATATACCAGGTGTCCTTACACCAGTCTACCACATTTTGTAAGGTTGGCCCGTGGTTTCGGAAGAGGAAGGCGGGAGAAGGAGTGTCTCTGAGTAGTAATACCTGGGAATTAAATTCACTAGTTGGGGCACAGCACACTCAGTGTCCAGTTGAGAGTGAGCTTATGAGCCCAGCAATAACACCTATTTCTGCACAAGTGGCTTGGTATAACCTAACTATAGCGTTAACGATCATGCCATCGACGTTCAATAAGCTAAAATACACCTCAAACAAGCAGACTTATCAGGAAAAAGTGTTAATAATAACAGAAAACCTAGTTTTCAATTTGACTCAAAACAGTTCGGGAGATAACCGCTTTTGGGTGAAAATGAGAATTCACCCGATCGGGGGGAAATGCGAATTTACCCGATCGGGGGAAAATTTTGCCTGCCTCAGAGCATGAATATTTATGAGCACACAGTGTCTACCTCTTCTCAGTCGTCGATTTGTTTAATAAATGTGTGTATTTAAATATAAGATAATAGTTCACACACAAAGAGCGAAACCACAAGGAACTTTCAAAAACGTGTTAATTAACACAGGTGCTGGTACAATTTACTTGCACACCTTTGTGTGGAAAACAGTGCACAAAACTTGCGGCTGTATCGAGTCTATAAATTAAGCTTAGGACAAAGAATGTAGCAAAATTGCTCCATATCTCAAAATCTGCGCGGTGAACTATCAGACATAATCCGGCTTTTTTGTTCCCCTAGCAACAAAGTTTTTGAATATGCCAGCATTTCTCTTTCTTAGATTCGATGAAAATTTCCAGGTTGTTTTGAACGTTCGTCTCCGTTGAATTTGTGTGTTAGGATCGCAACGCATCATGGAGAAATTTGAAAATGGCGCCACCCATGGCAAAATTTTCCCCCGATCGGGCAAAAATCGATTTTCCCCCGAAATCGGTTATCTCCTGAACTGCTAAAGACGTTGCACAATGTCTAAAAATTCTGCCCTTGAGGAAAAAGAAGTTACACAGCCATTAGTTTTCTTAAAATGTATGTTAAACAAGAAACAATTGTAACCGTAATATCAATTAATTTTAATTGGAAACAATTGTCCAAACTTAAAAATATCAGTATTACCCTATATATCCCATGAGGTAACATCTCCTCTATGCTTAATTAAAGCTTTTAAGAGACGGCATAGCAGAAGAAACTTGGCAAATAAGGATGAAAAATAAAACAAAAGTTGCAAAGTTCGTGTTGCACCGTCATGGACGTTCTAGAGGTTTAGAAGTTAACTTGCCTCCTATGAGTCCACCCAACTCAGTATGAAAACTTTTAGTGAGGTTTTGTCTATATACAATTGTTATCTGTGTAAATATCAAAAGATTAATTTAAGAATTTTTGCAAGCTGCACCGAAGTACGATCAAACGATAATATGATTAACTACTTCATTTCTTAAAGACAGATGATCCACAACTTTTCCCGATAACAGGCATTTGTTATTATTTGTCGCACTTTAAAAATTTTTACAAGACCTATTCTATTGACCACCCGTAAATTTCGTCCTTCATTGCAATTTAAAAGTTTCCTCAGTTTTGTTCCCATAAACTTCTGCACTTACATGGCTGTTGTAAAAATATTGTGTTGCAGAAACCACAAAGAATATGTAAAATCTTTCGACGTTGGATTGATCTTTATTGTTGATACTATTAAAACTGAGTTCTTTCAAAGAGTTTAATCGTTTGCGTAGTGATTTATATTTTTGTACGGTATGTATAACACTAGTCTAAAAATAAGGTCCCACTAAGTCAATCATAGCCTCATACGAATGCCCTTGAAGACTGATGACTTTGCCCTAACGGCTACTTTTTAATGTAAATTAGGCTTCTATTTCATGCCGTAGTTGTCATGTGGTTTTCTTTATTTGCAGATTGATTACAATCAATTTTGACACATCATATGAAATTCTGCTTCAATGTTCATCTCGGAAACTTTAGCAAATCGTGAATGGCTACAGTGAAATAACATCTCTACCAACAAAAGCCCTTACCACTTGCAATGCTCAAGACATCAATTAAAAATAAGAGGGTCCTTAAAGTTATCCACTGTAAGCCTGAGGGCAAAAAACATATTCAATATATGTAAAATAAGATCCTTTATAAGGCAGGGTTTGCAATGAAGCTTCAAAATATTGTGCCGCTTGGCACCGAAACGCTCGGTCTACCTTGCAGCAAGTCTACCTCATCGCAAATACAATACAGTGCTTGTTTATTTAAAGAGAGGTGCAGGACCATTCCACAAAATAGCACACAGAATGTGATGTATGGAATAAATGTACTTTTCTTTTACTAATTTATGACTCTCTTATAAAATTACTTCACATTTCCATTATACACTTTTACAAACGTTATTATTAAATATTTTATTTTTAATTTACCATCACCAGCTGGCAAATATCGCCACATGCTTAAAGTCCCTAATGGACTTTGTCAGGTTACACTAGATACCAGGAATTGTTTGCCATATTCTGTTAAAGGATGTGTTCCTTTCAGTCTAAAATTCCTCATTCAGAAGGGCTCTCGCGGCTAATGAAAAGGTGTTTTCCTATCACGTTGAAATTCAATGAAAGCACTTTCCGTCTGTCACCCTAAGACATGGGACTATCACACTGATATTGATTATCCAAATAGATGCTGCATTCTTTTTTATTGTTTCTCATTGCGTTTTAGTTTAGATTTATATTTTTCTCGGTGTTTTTACATGGAGTGCCATATTTCTTGCTTTTTGAACTATTAAACCTTATGATACTTCAACAATATTTCGTGTTTGTCACATAGGTTTGCCCTGAATTGTTAAGACTCTTTTCTGAAAGAGGAACATCAAAGTTGTACTCCTTTTTAATGTTGACACGACCAAGTGTTTTATTCATTTAACTACCTTGATAGATGCGACCGTTTTGCAACAGACTGGCGAATGTTGTGTATTATATATTAAACGTCGTATCATGTATGCTTCCAGGTTGTACTCACTATTTACATATTTCTGGTATCCAAGACTTCCCCATACCCAAAGGGTATCTCTCAGTGCTAGTTCTTATTAACCTAAATGTATTAACTGTGAATTCCCAATTTTCTACTCTTTTTAAAATTCATCTTAACTTCTCCCAGAGTTCAAACGAAAGGACACCAACTGAAAAAGAACTGAAATCCTGGGCTGTAGATGTGATCTCAATTTGAACAATTATCCAATGTTTCGACTTTCTAACCTTGAGACAGGTGGTTTGTTGCATTTTCATGTTACATTACTTTTCAATGTGAATTTATATCTGCCAGGAATATGAGCTAAACACATTTGGAAGTACGTTGTCGTTTCTGGAAATTCACAAATGTGAACTTTTATTGGAAAAACTAAACTTAGCACATCAAATTTATTTTCTTTGAATAAAGCATGTTACACAAATGTGGATGGCGAAACAAGATTTCAAATGTAAGGGTAAAAACTATAGAAGGGAAAACAATTGTATATTTTAGGTTGAAAATAGAAGTAGGATTGCCACTCACTTCTCAATGTACTGAATTGGGATGTTCCCATGCAACCCCGCCATAGGCGAACGGGAAGACATTTCACAAGGAGGGCGGAGGGTGTTTGCCCTGAAAATTTTGCAAATTGCCCTGATTTCCCCTTTTACCACGATAACACTCAGGACGGGTATGGATGAGTCCCCCCCCCCCACCCACAAAGTATAAAGAAAGATATTATTTCGGGAGTTTTGGTTTATATTTGTTTGTACTTGTACTGGGTATATATATTCAACAGTATGCGTTGTGCAACTAATAAGCATTTTACCCTGTTGGCAAACGGCGCTGCCCGCCGCACTACCCACTGCACTGCCCCTTTGCCCTGAAAATACAAGTGTGAGTGCCCTGAAATAAGCATTTTCCCTGCTCTGGGAGGGCTGCAGCCCCCAGACCCCCGCCTCGTAAGCCTATGAACCCCGCAAATTGCCCAGCACTCTAAAAACAATCTAAACTATACGGGCACAAACCGGAATCCTTTCAAAATAATTGACTAAGTTTCATTCAATATTACTAGATTTGGTTCAAAATGAAACAACTTGGTTGATTTTTAGCTAAATCTAGTGAAATACTTCACAAGATTTCTGTTCGTGCCCCTATTGATAAATTGTTTTCAACGTTTGGAGTTTTAGAATAATGTTTCTTTATAAAAATAGGGACATACGAATTTCAAGTACTGTGTGAAAATTGTGATATTAAATTTCTTTGCCTTTTCGTACTCCCGTTTTTCCAGTTTCTCTTATTGAAACAGCGAAATTAATAAGGGCACATACTCAGTAGAATCCCCGGAGGGAGACCTAAATTTGTCGTCCATCTTCATGTACCCATCCCAAATATATTCTGGGTAACTGTGATTACGTATTTTCAGGGCATTCCTGCCGCCCTGCAAGTTACTCATGAGTAAGAACAATATTGAGGAAAAAGTAAGTAATAAATGTCCCTAAAGCAAACTTTAAGGTCCATGGAGTCCTTTAAAGCTTCATAAATGGAGCGATCTTTTCATTGATTTAGCAGTGGTGACCATGTTTTAGTCTGATATCTTTTCAAAGCAAATGGCACTATTTTTCGTGTACGTTACACTATCTAAAATTCAATCAAATGTCGAAAATGTTTAATACGGACCTCTTGGGCCTTCAGCCTAATCGCAGGTGGAGGAATTTCTTTCAATATCCAACATAGATCGCCCCTGAATACTGGAATTCTTTAGGCTGAGGTAACTCATACCGCATTTGCTCGAGAAAAGGTTTTACCCATTTACCATGGCTATGGAAATGGGTGGCAATGATACAGTGTTTTACTACCAACTTCAAACCAGTACTAAATATGGCCTTAAATATGAAATAGAATAACTTAAAATTACATTTAAATTTATTGTAGCTTACAGTTTTTTTTTCACTCCTCTATGGACAAAGATCAAACAGAAGGGGTAGTGATAGTTTTTGTATCCTAGAGCAAAAATAGACCAACAATGAAGTGCTTCTACTGCTTACCTAGGTTCTTTGAAATACGTCTGTTCCATTGCTTAACTTTTTGCTGACCTGTTTTCTTTTTTTTTTCTTTGTAAACCTCTTCACAAAACATAAAGCGAGAAGCAGTTTTCTGCATTTTCAATGAAGTGTAAGTTTGGAAACAAATTTTGCTTTCGGAGGTAAATTTTGTTTGTCTAACATACTGCAACATATATGTTAGAAATTTCACTTCTGTAAATTTTCATTTTTATCTAATCATTCTTACTTAATCTTAGCCACCTTTACTTCCTAAAAGAGAGACTTACGGTATTAGAAGATAAATTAACTTTGCCAAAGACTAGTTAAATGTTTATGGACGATTAATTAAACCAAAACAATTGGTGACATTATTTGAGTCTTTTACCGTTTTCAAGATATACCTTTTCAGAGACTTTTCATTAAAAATGTAATGTAGAGAATGGCAGAGTACCCGTATTTCCTTTGTTAATCGTAAAGAAAATTATCGGTTAAGTTCTTACTAGCTCCTTTCTAGTTAGGCGTTTAATGTGTACTATTCAAACTAGTAAACCTGCTTCCACATAAAATCCCTCCGGGCATGCCAACAGTACAATTGTCTCTGCTAAGGATAACATACATCTATCTCATGAGTCCCCTCTCTCCATTTAAAAATTTGCAAATGCATAATGCAAGTGTTAGTTAGATAGATAACATTTAACGACACACCAACACGAATGTGTTATATAGTGTCAACTAGATAAAAAGGTAAAGTTTAAATACGGTTCAAGTTTGGTTTCAAATACAGCTCAAATACGGTGCAAGTCCTTCCCTTTACGACAGGCGGGAAATACCATGGGCATATTCTACAGCCCCCAGCCCACAGGGGACATAATGCAAGTGCGTAACAGTAATTGTGGTGTTAAATGGTCAATATTTGATAGATTTTCTTTATCTATATCTGGCTTTACATCCTAATATACATGGCCAATAAAAAGTTAAATATGGCCATATAAAGCTAGATGTAAAACCATCTTGTTCAATTAAATTTTAAAGGGCTATATTAAGCCAGATGTACCTTGATAAAAATCATTTAAGATAATTACACGTATCAATTTTGTATGGCCTAATAAAGCCATATATAGCTTGATAAAAGAGTGTGTCAGATAAACAATTCAAGTTTCAAATGGAAACATTACGCTAGATATAACTTTATAAAAGGACATGTCAGAGACACATGTCAAGTTTCGTATGCCCATTGCATATCAAGCCTTAATTAACTTGATGAATACCATGCTTAATAAACAATTCAAGATTTATAAGGCCATATCAATACTTTTTTGTTTAATTCGGTTACTCATCCCACATAAAGACCTCCTTGGGATGCAGAAGGACGTACGTGCATACCGCAGTCATGAAATACATACTTTTTTCTACATTACAGGTCTACTAAACTAGTAACATATCCAAATGATCTGTTAATGTTTTTTAACAACTTTCCGCACTTAAGTCAATTTCAGTATGATATAAAGGTAACTTTATTCATTCCAAGATGTTCTGAAACCTTCTCAGCCTTTTATCTGCGATGATGTGTAGCATCTGGTCATTTCAACCAGTTAAGCATCAAGCAAAGCATGACCGACCCATGATGTAGAGGTTTAAAGGTCAGGGAGCTGTTCACGTTAATTCATTACAGGTCTATTAAAATAACATATCCAAATGATCTGTTAATGTTTTTCAACAACTTCCCGTACTTAATTCAATTTCAGTATGATATAAAGGTAACTTTTTTCAAAGTGTTCTGAAAGCTTCTCGACCTATAGCTGAGAGGATGTGTAGCATGTGCCCATATCAGCAAGTTGAGCATCTAGCCAAGCATGACCGACCCATGATGTGGAGGTTTGAAGATCGGGGAGGTAGCTCCTACTGGGAGCAGAACACCTTTGGCAGTAAAGTTTGGTTTCGCCCTAGGGCCCTTTCGAAAAAGAGTCAACAGGGCTGTATGTAAAATGTGGACTGTATGTTCAGCTGTCACTCAACATTTGTGTAGACATGAACCAAATATACAACATACTTCTGACGCATACAGCATTGTGCGACTGGACCAGATGAGATCCATATCTGGTCCAGATAATCTTTTATATGGCACAGCTATGTACTTATATGACTCTTTTCATCTACCCAATTCTTGTCATGGCAAGATATAAATTCCATATATTGCAGATATATGAGCTGGATATAAATATCTTTACTTTCTGCATAAATGAATTATCTATATATGTGCCAAATATGGAGGAACCTTGTATGGACTATGTTTAGGACGGATAAAGGTGAGATTTTATTTGGGCCATAAATGGCCGTGTAATGTCTTTATATTATATCAAGTTATATCTGCCCAAAGGTTTAAAGCCATATATATATATAATTTTTTATCTGCTCTTTATTGCTCCTGACATTTTCTCGTCTTCTTGTCTTGCGATCAGCACAAAAATACATCGTAAGTGTAAAAAACTTGAAATGCATTATGCGAAAAATACACATGCCAAGAAGGGTATCTTAAGGCTACGATCACACACTTACCCGGTAACGATAACCGCAACGACAACTGCAAATGCTCGGGCAACGGCCAAAAATTTACTCTAGTAGAAAAATGATGGTTTGTTCGCACTAATACGGCAACGGCAATGCAGCTGTCCGGCATTTGGTGAAAAACGAATCCGAAAAATCTCAATTTGCTCCTGTAAAGATTAATTGCCGTTGCCGGATGGTTGCCATGCAAATTTTCCCTAGCAACAAGGTTACCTCGAAGCCTCCGCGACTCATGTATTCCCCCAATTCCTAGAAAATCAGAGTTATAATGTGTTGTTATTGACAATTCAGTGGTTTGGTAAAGAAGGCATCCTGCTAGTCTTAATCCAAAATATACAAGGCGCAGAATTTCCAAGCATAGGCGTAGGAGCCCAAGTTGATGGGGTGGGAGCTGTAACAACTTGCCCGAAAAATATACCAAAAATTTCCGCTCGCTCCATGCGCTTTCGACATGTTGATGTACTTATAACACGGCATGCCAATTACATACAGTAACCTAATTTGCCGTGTTACTACCTTCCGCATTGGTTTTAATTTTGGCGGAAGTCGTTACAATAATAGCGATAATAAACAGTGGTGTGGCTAGGATTTCTCTAATGGGGGTAAGGGGCAGGCATTATGTTGTGTGCCATCAACTCGGCCTCCATGTGTGTGATTGGGGACTTTCCCAGCCCCAACTCTGCTTCCTTCGCCTAGGATTAACTGGGAGTGAAGGAAGGGCAAACATTCATTGATGGAAATACTTCACAAAAACTGAAATCCGATCTTGCGAAGCCCTTTAACCATCATGAGAAATGTGGAATCAGGACGCAAACCTTCCATTTTTTCAATCACTGGAGTAAAACACATGGCTAAATGAAAACAAATACAGGGGAAAAATTTCACTATTTCCCCACTTAAGAAAACACCGTAAAATGAGCAATTCAAAACACGCTCCTTCGAATCCCCATTCAGGAAGGTGATCCCCTGCGGAACTCAGTGGCGTAAAATTTTTGAAGAACGGTTTTAAGCATCTTGGCCGCAAAGTATGAATTGAATCTAGGGTGTGCGGGTGCGAAAAGTGTCCGTTTTACACACGGCGAGTGGAACGCACAAAGCAGGTAAGTATGAACGATTGACAGATTTTGCGCCGACTACGCTCGGTGAGTGTGCGGCGAGTGTGCGGCGAGTGAGTTCGGCTGAGAATTATGAACCTAGCTTAATGATAGTAATTACCGTAGGCTACTGTCTATTTGCGAGAATCACAAATGCTCTGAGTAAAGAAGTATATTAGGCCCACAGGCAACCAAAGTGGATATAGGCTACTCTTACCATATCTAAACAACATGAGCTATAACGAATGTAATTTTTACGTTAGCTCGGTGGTTCTTAATTTTTTTCTGGGAAAGGGCCAAAAAAAAAAGAGGGAGGGCTGGAAGCGAGGGCAGCATTTGAAAAAAAAAACTTCTCTACACTAACGTTGCCAGAGGAGGAAATGGGTCTAGTTCACAAGCTCATAATGTCAGGATTACGGTCATCGAAAGGAGACCTAAGGGGCCTGACAGGCACATAAAACACACTACCCGTCCTTGACAAGTAGTACACAAGCGTACTGGCTCCTCACATTTTGACGGCCTTTCCCCTCTCCTCTCCCCACTGACCTGACCAATTACATGGAGCCTCATGTGGTCATTTCTATCTAGCTCGCACATAGTACAGGCATAAAACCGTCGTAGCTCACCTGTATAAAACCAGGAAGTTGTTCATGAGGGAAGTCATTATTTTGAGGACTTAGCTTGGAAAGCGATTCCACGTTTCTCTGAAGTTGTAAGCTATGGACTTCCCAAGGGTGATTTGTATCAGCTCCATTTTTACAAAAGTATGGTAATACCTACGTTGATAACACTTCTTGACATAGAGTCAAAGGAACCAGATATTTAATCTTCTTAACTTGTTAAGCGATAGTAAATTTAGGAATTCTCTATGGACACCTTCATTGATCTCCGATTCTGTATATCTGTATGAATATAAGTTAAGGGGAGCTTCCAAAACTTTGTTGACCTTCGGAGGCATTCCTATGACCAGTAATTACTATCACTGCCCTTGAAAGTCCCTTTAATAGCGTTTATCTACAGAGGTTTGGGTTCAGAACCCCTACCCCGAGTGTTTGGAAAAACCATGCAGTACAAAATAATACATCAACAGCATAAGCCCATCTATGGTTGGGAGTCATCTAGCTCACTAGGGATAATGAGAAAAAAACATGCGATTTCAAAGGATCACTGAGAGGAACTAAAGTCAAGATAAGGACTGTGAAATGTTCAGCATTTTCACTAGCAATAATTGCGAACAACCGTGATCTCAAAAAAAAAAAAAAAACAGAGAAAAGGGTGTCTCCAGCCCGTTAAGCCTCAACGTGGATCCGCGCCTAACCCTGGTTATACCACTGATTTTGGTAGTTTAGAGGGATTTGTGGTGATAATAATTTGAAAATATCTATCGACCGTTCAGATTGACTCCCCATGCCACACCAGCCCAACGTGTGGCTCTTGTCGGGAGATCTCAGACTTCCGCATACTTTGATTTCCCAACTATTTGTAAATTACAGCTGTTTAGAAAATGAAAAGTAAATCACAGAGACTTACCATTTCAGACCTGGTACATCATCACAAATAATGCTTCATGGCAAACAAATATCGCATATGGCAAAGAAATGTCGTATAGCCTAACTGTAATTGCGGTGGCTTTGCGGGGATTTTCGAAGCGAGGGTGCACTGGGGGTTGGGGCGCTTCGCCCGAAGGTCATACCAAAACAAAGGACTGAGCGGCGCCAAAGGCTTCCTTGTGATACGAGGCGGTCCCGTGTTGGGGTCCAAGGGCCCACTGTAGGACTCCTCGTGACATGGGCGGCTCTAAGAAAATTATTTGGGGGGGGGGGCAAAGTCATGTCCGTATTCAGGGAGGTTCGGACGAGCCCACTCGGCAATATCATTAGTCCGCTCCGGATGGTACAGCAGAAGTATGGTTATTATTATGTATTAGTGATGCCCCATATAATCTTCAAAAGTTCTTCTAAAACCATCTCATGCAGCCAGTCATGAGTTGACTATCTTTAACAATAGATACAATCATATATAAGCCAATCGCTACCCCATAAATGCGGAGTTAAAAAAAGCAGGGGAAACAGGCAAGGATGTTTGATCCGTTTTTATAAAAGTGAGCTCTACCTTTAAATATGGTTTTTCCATTGTGTCACGATACGTTTCAGCTTTACCGAGAGCCATAGAATGTTGGTTTTCTGGACTGATTTCTTGAAATAACGACAATTTTGAGCATGAAGAAACGATGAAATGATAGCACTATATTGGATCTCAGTAAAGTTCCGAAACAAAATATTCCAAAGGGGAAGGGGAATGCCCCTGTTAAACTCAGAACGACATTTCATCCTTTATACAAACAGGCCACTAGTCAGAGGTCCCACCGTAACAGCTTTGATTGATTGTTTGATGTGTTCATTTTAAATCAACTGAAACTGCATACTTTAAAATAAAGGCAGAGAACCTTTTGCTTGTAACCCCATTTGACAGTCATAAGACCTCAACGGCGACTTCAGGGACAACCCCTCCTCCTATGAGAAACATAATACGTTAAGGCTGCATGCCCGTTGCATCTTTTTGTAGACAGATACCTACGCTTATGTGGCCAAGTGACACCCGAGTAAAACTGCTTTTACTCGTGGATGCTAGTCAGCTAATTGATTGTGTACCTAACACTCCCGGAAGCTCTAAAGAGTCAGCAAAATTATGGGGATTTAATTTCAGCATTACCGTTATACTCTGTAAATGATATAATGATGCGCGAAGCTAATCAGACTACAAAAATCACAACGTGATCATCTCGTTTAAAAGCCTTAGCTCGCACTAATGGCATGAGGTCCATTTATCGATGTCTAAAGTATGTATAATAGCAAAGAAGCAACTAAATCTAAACCCGAGAAGCGCACTGCAAAAATATCGTTTTGAAGGCACTTTATTAACGTTTCATCTTGAAATTGCATTGAAAAGTTATTAACTTCTTTAATTTAACACCCACTCAAGGAAAGAGAAGGGGCGCTAACCCATGGAATCCACCTGGACTCATATGGTGGGAACAAAAAAAGATTTCTCATAGATTCCCGCGAGTTTGGTTTATGTGTAAAGACATGCTTTTCAAGCATGCTACATTAATGCAACATCTGAGGTGTAGCCTGCACCATACCAAAAGCGGCACCTGCAGTGTATTTAGCCTATGCCAGATAAATGGCAGATAAAATTACTATAAATTGAATTTCAAGGGTTGTTTGAATTATGTTCATGAATTGACACGCGGGCCGGACAAAATGGTCTGGCGGGCCGAAAGTTCCCCAACCATGGTTTAAAACATTCTCGCAACTCGATTGAACATTCTTGCAAAACACGACTTTTGCCCCTCCGAGTTCTTCTATATGCACTACTTCTACTGTATTAAATTGCACACTGACTGGAAGTAACTTCAGAACTTTCAACCAAGTCATGCTTGATCAGACACCGTTACAGCTTCGAATTAAAAAATTCTCCTATTTTACGTTAATTCTAACACACGCTGGGCACGTATGGCTTTAGAAGACTAATAAGCGACATTTGCGATCATCGGTGGTAAAGGCTTCAGTGATTTTATCAAATAAATGTTTCCTTATACACCCTTTTCGCGAAGTTAACATTTTTGACACATAAAAATACAATAAAAAATGTCATGCAGCAACTTACAACTTACTTCCCCGCAATGGTTTTAGGAGACATTTTTAGCAAAAGAAATTTCTTAGTACTCTACATGCCAACTGATGACGCCTCCCCCAACTAGTGTGGCATTTTATGACTTTTCCTCATCACATACTAGAATCCCCCCCCCCCCCTCATTGAACGAGCTGTATACTAGCCCGAAAATAAATTGAAATCATGACGACTAGGATAATATTAATTTACATGACAAGCGGTCGAATGACCCAGTAATACTAGATTGAATCTTGAAATTATCACGGAATACATACAAGACAATTACGGAGAAATTTTATAACAGTATACACAACTTCATATATAATATATATGCCATTTGTGAGATAGAAGGGATGACTTTGTCCAAATTTAGATTTACTTAATATGTAAACCATCTCGAATTACAAGTCTTTTTTTGAAAATTGAAGACAATGCTTTGCAAACTTTTTGGGGGAACTTGCCCGCCGTGCCCCCTTGAGAAACCGCTTATGCCTGGTGGAGCTCAAGTCCAACGCCCCTGTGCGATTCCGGGGGGCAAGCCCCTGAGTTTTTCGGATAGTAACAAAATATGACCCTTAGAATGAAGCATTTAAATATTATCAGGTAAGACACAAAGGGGCACCCTCACATTTCAGCATGGAATCGAAGGTGCATCTATGGCGGCCTATTAGGGCCCTCACTACGTAAATTTGAAAAAAAAGAAATCAATGTATGTAGATATATCGGAATGTCGATGCCTTAAAATTTATAATTATGACAAATATATTTCTTGCATTTCTTTGGGCAATAAATGATAAAAAGAGTGGCGAGTGTGCTCCTTATGAAGGTACCACCACTTTTTGATTCCAAATGTGGTGCTTAGCTCCGTGTCGGCGAGGATTCAGGAGACCAAAATTCTCCATGCAATGTTAGGGACACCGGTCGCTTAAAAAATGGACATTAGCCTATGAGATAAAGCTATTTAATCATCCTCATACGATATTGAATGAGCGTTGAAAAGCCAAAAAATCGCTATCTTAACAGTTTTCGAAGATAAGATTGGACTAAAAGATGAGGGATGTGGGCATTGTATTGTTAGGAGAGGACTTACGGGAGCAGTGTTTCCATAGAAATAGATGGAATAGATGTTGAATCGATAAACCTGGAATATACTCTCAGTAGAACAGTTCTTTGCAAGTTTACCCATAGACCTATATACGGGAGAAGCGCCCTCAGAAGGCTAAAATATAGTTTTGACAACATTTTGGAAAATTTAAGCCTCCTAATTGACTGAAAAAGTGACAGTGGGTCCTCGTTTCCAAATTGATGTATGAAAGCTGAGCGTTTGCATATTTTTCCAATACCCAAAATCACATTTGAGGACAAGTGAGGGGAGAGATGGCAAACTTTGGAGAACATCCCCCTGACTCCCTCTCCCTCTTGGTGGCGCCACCGTCTGCTCCCCAAAGCCGTTGATTTTATTTTAATGGTTCATCTCGGTCGTCATATTCTCATTTCACCAGGTCTAGAGAGGTGTGAGACAGTAGAAAACTCCTACTGACCAGCTGGTTTTTCAGCAAGATCTTCGATTTTACTGCGATCGGTAGTGAAAAGAGGAATTATTTAGGAGTAACACATCTCATTCAGCTCGTCAAAAAGCTGGTCAAATTGGGATTTAAATGAGAATGTAGAACAGTTTTGAATGAATAACGTTAAAATATTCAACAAATGTATGGGATTATTTCCATTTCAGGGCTACATAGGTTTTACCAAATATTTTTATTCGAGCTTGCCAAAAGTTAACATACAGGCCTAGTTTTTCAAAAAAAAAAAATCTGCCTGAATAGGAAGGAGATTCCCTTCGCACGCCCATGAATTTAATCGGATTTGGTGAAATCACCCCACTACCCATATGCAATAGGTGGACAATAAATTACTCCCCACAAGACACCCACTCCCTCATAGCGACGCTCTTGCATATTCCCATGGCACTCCGAACTTACAACCCTTTAGTCTTATCTTAAGCCTCAAAATAGAAAGTCTACTGACGCACTTGCTGATGAACCCTATATATACCACCCGCGCGGTAATAATGTTTAGCCGTATCAATGTGAACAGTTATACCGGGTTGCCGTTGCCGTTACCATTACCGGACAAGTGTGAACGTAGCTTAAGAAATATATACATTGAATTTTTATATAAAAACGATCAAATTTAACTAAAACAAATTCATCCAGGGGAGCCAATATTTCTCCCAAATATTTTCTAACATATTCTTTTGAAGAATACACTTTTAAAAGATAATTTTGTTTTTAGTAAACAAGGACTCCATGAACACTAAGGTACCTCCTGAGCTTTTCACAATCAAAAATAAAAATCTTCCACAATATATATATATATATATATATATATATATATATATATATATATATATACATGCACATATAAGGATTAAATGAAATACTCTATCAGTATTACAACCAAACGAAACTGTAGATTTATCATCAAAATTCATTTTAATATTAGTATTAGACAAGTAATTCTGCACATGATCCCAGATTCTCCGAGAGAAAGTACAGTGAAAAGAAAAACATGTGGAATGATCTCAACGAAAACTGAGTAGGTGCACAGGTTTGAGGAAGCAACCATTATTGTTTAAAAATGTTTGTTTGTAGGGATAATTCTATGTAGCAAGCGATACTGAAACCATTGAACAGAAAAATCATTGGAGCAATTGAAAGACACTACACAATAGGAATTCCACGACTCTTTTAAAATGGGAATAGTTTCAGAACATTTCAAATGACATTTTTTACTTTGGAACTAGCAAAATTAATTTAAAAGTCACCATTCGTAAAAAAAATCATCAAGAAATATGTTATTTTTTTTCGAGAAGAGTACCCCAAAAATGTGTCCTTAACTGTTTCCATCAAACGTTTGAATGTGGTTACCTTTATAGTCATACAATAATTAGCAAAGTCTACCATTTTAAGACCCCCGTTGGAGTAATTTTGAAAAATCTGAATATGACTTATCCTGTTCGGGTTATTGTTCCATACAAATTTAAATAGTGACAAGGTGACCTTAGAAATATAGCTCTTATCAGGCAAAGGAAGCGATGAAAGATAGTAGGTAAAATTTGGTAATGTTAATGATTCTACCACTATGATTCGTCCTAAGCTTTTAAAATGTCTCTTACCCCACATGTTAATAATACTATTCATTTCAGAAATTCTTTGTCGTAATGTTCAGTAACCATGGCGTCGAGATATGATTTAAACTTAATCCCGAGCAAAGTAAAGTCACCACCAGCAAGAAACATTATGTAAACAATCAAAATGCAAAGATGACACTGTCAAAGCCCCTAATCCGACCAATAAACCATCTTTGTCACCAATCTTAATGCCATGGATATTGTTACCTCTACTAGACCAAAATGTTCAGTATCTCCATACAAATAATAAATAAATAAATAAGGTGACAAAAGGTCCCTTTCCCTACAACCTCCCACGAGAGGAAAGTCTGGAAAATCAAACCCTTTGAAAAGGCAGACGAGGTTGCTTTGTAGTAGAATGTATCAAACCATTGTACAATTGAGGGACCACAGTAAAAACATTCAAGAACTTTTCGAACGAATTTTAAAGTAATACTATCAGCTGCCTTTTCAAAGTCGATAGCAAAAAGCATCTAAGGTTTTCTTCTTCCTGCAAATCAAACAAAATGTCTTAAATTGTACAGATACTGTCACCTATATATCTGCCTTTAATGAAAACACTTTGATTCGAAGAAATCAATTTCTGCAACGCATTTTTAAAACGATTTGTGATGCCTCCCGACTTAATCTTGAAAGATACATTAAAAGAGTTGTGGGCACAAAACTGTGGGCACAAAACATTTTCAAAAACTGCCTTTGCTCATTCCCTTTTGATATGTTAGTCATAACACCATTTTTGTGTTACAGAAATTATGTTTTTTTTTCATAACCGTAATTAATTACTCTTACTATAGAGTGACTGATATCTTTCAAACACAAAAAAGCACCAAGGCTTAATGATTCCTTGCTGAAAGGCAATGATTTGTTGCCACAGACAGTTGTTAAGTACAAACTCCCGGGTTGCTCTCACTCGGTTCATTCCTCAGATTGACAGTTCTTGACCTTTTTATATTTTACAATGGTTTCACATCTTGTTCTCTGCAGACGTCATATGACCTTTAAACCATACCAAAAAGTGAATTACAAAAAATGCATACAAAAAAGTCACAGAAGTGGAGCGAACCCAAGACTGTCGGAGGGAGAAACCGAGCTCCTACCACTACGCCATCAAAGAACTCGTTCAGAATACAGTATTTCTAATCAAACAATATTCAAAGTATCCTTTAAACGTATTCATATAAGAATTACAACTGTAATCGTTATACTTGTGAAAAAAATGTTTTTCTCTAAAAATTTTTCTTTGGAATGTTACAAAATTCCAGACGCTGGACACAATTTGGAGCTACCGCCCACTGTCTATTCAGTTTACGAGGTTTTCGTAGTTTCATCTCTGGTGACCTCAGATGACCTTTGACCTTCAACAAACTCATAGGGTTCTCTTTCTCTTAAAGTAACACATCTATATACCAAATATATGGAGAGGACTCATCATACCTGTCTTAAATATCGTGTTTGAACAAGGTTTTAGGTTTTTGACCTCTAATGGCCTCAAATGACCTTTGACCTCTTCTGAAAACTAAAGATTCTTCCTTTTAATATGATAAACTTATATACCAAGTATGAAGATTGTCCATCATTGCTATCTTGAAATTTCGTGTTTTCATCCAGTTTTTAAGAATTTCGAATTTCCTCCGGTGACCTCAGATAACCTTTGACCTTTACCAAAATCAATAAGTCTCATCTTTTTACTATAACGCACCCACATAACAAGTATGAATAATATCCATGCTTCCTGTCTAGAGATATTGTGTTTACAAGGTTTTCGGTTTTGACCTCTGGTGACCTCACGTGATCTCTGACCTTTACCAAAGCAACAGGGATCTTTCTCCAAATATAACAATTGTATATACTAAGAATGAAAATTATCCATCATTGCTATCTTGAGATAGCGTGTTTACAAGCCAAGTGTCACAAACAGCATACATACACACACATACACATACATACGCATTCAACCGCCCGCGTGATTGCATTAATCCTCTTACCTTCGGCAAGGAATCCAAAAAATGAAGAATTCAACGGTAAAACGGTCCGTACCTGGAAATTTTGTCATTTTTCATATTTGTCAAAACATTGTACACATCACTGTGATTCAGTGGATCCTGTTTACCAACTGATCCATATATAATTTCAAATTTGGCACAGATATGGGTCAGATGTAAACTTCCATTTGGGGGCTAGATATCAATTTTGGGTAACGGTTGTGTTTGGAATTGCAGCTATTTTTAATGTTGTTATGTTTTACCTCAAATAGGCAGGTATAACATATACTTGTCCACAGACCTTCAACAGACCAAGTAACCATGTTACTTAACATACTTACCATTGTCGAACTGGGTGTTGATTTCATCTAGAAGTTGCTGCAACTTTACCCTTTTTACTGGAAAGAAGATAAAACCTCCGTCAAAGTAGACCTGGGTGAGCTTTACGTCATAGCTTTCGCAGAGTAGCACTGACGATAACACAGATAAGACAAGGAACGATAAGACTGCCATGGTATCAAAGTAAGCGTAGGGAACTGGTTATTTAACTTTGGAAATTCGTTGATTACCGTACTTCCTCGCTTTCAGAGACCTCAAATCAACATGTGCCTTTCCTCGATTCTTGTAGGATCTGAAGAGTGTTGGTGATTACAATTTAGCGTCTTTTACTGAAAGCAAATAGCAGTTCCTTCGAATTGGTTTACTCCCTATGTGTGCAAGCTGACTGAAACTGATTCTAAAGATGTGGGAACACACATGACGGGACGAAAGGCAGTTCATGTAACAGTTGCATCCATATCGATAGCTTATGAGAACAAATATTAAAATAGACCCTTATGAATAAGTTCTGCTTACCTAGCATATCTTTCAAATAGTTAAGGGTTGCAAATCCGAATTAACCAAATACTAAAATTATATTACCGTTTGTAAAACCCAATAGCAGTTTTAATAGGTGCCTTTAATACAAGTATGCATTTTTTTTTTTGAGATCGAAACCATGTTTAAGGCTACTACGTAAACGAAACTTTTATTTTAACACGCTTTGTGAAATAACAATGAAAACAATCTTTCTTCTATATACATATAACCATCTTTGCAAAGCGTATCTTGAACTTACCACATAAAAGGACAGTACAACAAGTGCAGAAATCATGTTCTGGAGATCCCGTGCACTTGTAAACTGTAAATATCGAACAGTGTGGATATTATGTAATGATGTGGATAATTTCATACGATTTTGAAGATGTTCATGAACTGTATCGGTTACATCTTAGTGTATACTGTAAATCAAACTGGAAACCTACCTACACACCTGGCAAACCCTGGGCTTTTAGGTTACTAACGAAAATGAGTTCAAAAATTAGCCGATGAAATAGTGCCCCTGACACAGCTACTCCAGAAAGAGTATACTTCAGGACAGACTAAGGCATTAATAGAGGAGGAAAGTTCAAGTCAACCAGTTCAGGTACAAAAGACAGATAATTTGGGGGGGGGGGGCATGAAATGGTATTTACAAAGTCAAAGGAATTAATTTAAAGAAATAGTCTTCTAGTGAATTTTCATTCAGCTAAACCATTACTGTTACAAACAGATATCAGTCAGTATGGTTAAGGAGCAGTAATCAGCCACAAAATGGATGACGGGAGCAAGCGCCTCATAGCCTTTGCATCCAGGACGCCATCTGCTTCTGAACGAAAGTACGTTCAGTTGTAGAAGGAATGTTGTTCAATAGTCTTTAGACTTAAAAGTTCCATACGATTCTCCATAGAAGGCATTATCCAAAAGTAACAGACCATAAGCTCCTTGTAGCTTTATTTGGTAGCCAGAATCTAGCCAGCTCGACAGTCCATGAGATTCTTCCGTTTGGGGGAAAACCGTAATTTACCTGAATGGGGGAAAGCTTATTCAACACATTGCATAGGCTTGATGCATTAACTAAGAAAAGATTGAACAACAACAAAAGCACCTCCAAACCTTGCGTTTCCTCAAAAACGTCGTGGTGAACCACCAATCAGGACGTGCCTTTTCGGTAGCTATGGCAATACGCTTATCAAATATATGTTAAATTCCATTCCATCAGACCGATATATGTTGCAAGGTGGGGGGGGGGGCTTCCAAGACCAATTTGTCACTGAAAAGGTACACAATGAACGTCTGGAATTGTAAGTAATATAGGCAATATGGAGGCGGCCATGGCTAATTTTACTCCCAATCCGGGAAAAACTAGAACCTCCCAAAATGTTCAATGGCCTCATCCCGAGTGACCAGATGGCACATAATGTTGTCAGCATATGACTTCGACATTCAGCACAAGGCAGGTTATAATCACCGCAATTCGACTGCATTGTCTTGTCTGCCATAAGATGATGAGGAGAGAGTAGATTGGATGCTGAACATGTAACTTCCAACACCAGACGGAGAAAATGTTATCTTCTTAAGCGATGTAGATTAGTGTCTGGTGAAAGCAACAGAAATCGATGCGCTAACCAAGTGAGACCCAATTCTAGCCTGTTTAAGACATAAACATTGGATCGATAGACAGAAAAGCGAAATGTAGGGGAGGTGCTTGTTTCATTTTCTCAAAAGAAAGAATTAAGTGGAGCAGATTGTATTGCTCTTGGGGATGGTAATACCAATTGGCAATGCTCAACAGGACACGCTTCTCGGAGAAACTATGTCACACACCTTGGCCTTCTAAAGATGAAAACTTTAGCTAGCCATTGATAGAGATTTGGAGCAGAAATGCAGACTATGCAACATCTTTCAATAACATCAAAAGCAGCCCCGGCCAACGCTAATTCATTCTGGGAATTTTTTAGATAAACCATGAATTCACTTACACACGTATTATGCTAGCATTCTTAACCCAACACCCAAGATATGTTAATAGATATAGTAGATATACACTCTCAGATTTTCTATCCTTGATTTGGGTTATTCATAAACCCTATAATTTTATTTTTCTTGTATATGTTGCACAGTAAGTAATTACCAGCTATAGCCTATATTTTCATTATAACACCTAGGGTGGAGAATGTCTAGGAACTTTTGCCTTATTCTCGTTTAAATTTTCAAGGTAATACCATACCAGATTTTAGAAAGTTAAAATAAACATTTTCCAGCTCTTAAGTGCTTTCAGTTAAATTAAAATTTATCAAATAGTAAGACCCTTCATGCAAAGCTGTTTAATAAGCTTTCAATTGCATGTTTCAAACAGAAGCATTACTTCGAAGAAAAAGTGCAATGATATTGGTAGTGTAATTTTCTGCATTAAAGGTGGTACTTCCTCCTGGACGTTTGTCTTATCATACTCCTTACCTACTCCAAAATGTCCTCCAGTCCTCAGGAGCTGCAGGTGCAGAATGAAGTTGTCAGCTTGGATTAAAATTTGTCTTATTGGATAGCTCGATGGATCTATCGACCTACATACAAGTGAACCAGATCACTTTTCAACGTAATGTTTTGGGCTATTCTGTTTTATACCCTCCTTCTGAATTAAAGTCTTAAAGCACATCAGTGCCATCAAATTTTCTCTTCCCCTTTCCCATTTACTTTCTCATTGGTCAAACAGCATACTGTCCAAACATTTCCATCAACGAAGTCGTGCTTCGGATTCTTGGGGTGTGGCACTGCCTTGCATAACGTACAGGGCTTTGCAGGACTTGTGAAACTGAAAAATAAAGTGACAGGATTGGCCAGTTAATGAGTAGTTGCAAAAGAAAGAGTGTAATATCCTAAGGGCGTACCATGCCCACTGTCAGGGATGACCATGCCCACTGTCAGGGATGACATGCGGTGCACTGCATCTAAGCCGACTGTTCTATGAAATAGCCACACTTACTGTACTTTCAACAAATATCACAGACCAACTGTGCAAATATTGGCTACTTATCAAATTCCTGACCTGGCTGCTAGGTAAGAGTGATTGTATTAGGCAGGCTGTATAAAAGGGATCTAGAAAAAATAACAAACATATAACAAAAGGAAAGCGCCCGAAAAAGTTTGGGATCTCATTTGTAATCTGTCCTACTTAACAAAAAGGAAGACAATAAAACAAACGTTAACTATTGGGACGACTTTTGGTTGTAAGATTACATATAATTTATCGTACAATGGCTCCACGACAGAATTGGAAGGTCTCAGTCGGGAAGGTCCTGGCTTTCTGCTCCTAAAAGGAACACAATGGAACACTACGGCGCTTCTAGCGTGCAGAGAATGGTTTTAAGTTCACGCTGTTAATGCTCTCCTCAAGAACACCTCAAGAACAAAAGCGTTTAAACATTTCGTATTTTCTCTTTATCATTCCTAATTGTGGTTTTATGAGGAAGTTTATGTCAAAACTGTCATAAACTTTCAATATATTATATCATTTATCTTTATTGCAGTTATTTTGAAGCTCATATACTATACAACATGTTCCGATTAGTTACAAGTTACCCCAATGGGGCCCTAGACCTCATTGGTGTGGGGGAGGGGGCAAAAACATCTGCTCCCTCTTATGCCATCTTGTGAAAGTCCTTTATGAATTTTGCAAAATTTGTAAATGTTACCTTACCAAATGCACTAACCTATCATTACGTTTCATTGATAAGAGAAGAGGCGAAAATTTAAATTTGAAGTATGTTTGTGTGTCTCCTGGGGCATCCACCAGACAATACTTTGCTAACGAATAACAGCATTGTAAAGTATTAGAATTGTGAAATTTAGCTCTAATGAGATTCCACTTTTTACAGAATATAAGGGTAGGACATTCAATGTTTGTACCACCACATTGTACTGTTCTCATGACAACCGTATCTGGCAAAGTGTGCGTAAAAATATTGAGATTTTCATTACATTCATTTTCAAAGGTAATTTTTATTGGTAATTAAATTTCCACTTTTCAGAATTATAAAAGGAAACAAAACAGACAATCATTACACACTAACAGGTTAATTCAACATGTATATTCGGCTTTATAAAGATAAATTGAATATAGGTATTCTCTTTAAAATGCCTTTAATGTTTATTTGGGAGCTTGTTCCACAATTTTCTTGAAATAATTTTATGGTAGACAAGTATGTTACCATACGTGAAAAATTTACGAATAATGTTTTCATTTACTTTTTAATGTTAATCTGTAATGCCAAATTTTAGTTTTATAAGGCTGTGTGGAAAGAACATTATACAAAGATTCAAAGACTACTGATGTGAGCAGATAGTTAATTCTCACGTGGTAGCATATGCTTTTCACATGGGGGGGGGGGGTAGGCATGTCACAACCTTAGTGCGGAAAATACTTTTATAAAATAATTTAGAAGTATTGTCATACGTTCAAGGCTCATTAGAACTCAATGTTACCTCTTGAAGTTATAATAAAACATATTTTTCAGCGGCACTACTGAAAATCTCTGTGATAAGCTTGAAAGCAGACTATTGATTGGTAGAGATATCATACAATGCTGAACCTATTCTTAACAGTGGCTTTGCACCTTCCTTTGGACATAACGAACCTGTCTGTGAATACGTAGGATTCTGGAGCCATTTTGTGGTTTAAAACACTAAGTAAAATGACTAAAGGTCTACACAACTGAATGTTTGTGAGAATCATAGAGCAGTTAATCCTGCTTATGGTGACAATCAACCATCCCCAACTCCACTTATGACGTCATATTTAAGTTCAGCAATTCGTAGCTCTTCGGAACTGATCGTGACAGATCCTACCCCTTTTCAGTATGTATGGTAAAATTGAAATTTTTCTTCAATTTGTGTAATGTGGGGGAATATTTGACGGCCAAAAAAGTGGAAATAGGAGCTTTTTTAATCATTACTGAGTGATGAGCTTAGCTGTAATACTAGATCTTTAATGTGTGGAGGTTGTCTACGAGACTTCCTTGGAGGATATGAACACTTTGTCGCCAAGACAAATGCATTGAGGAGACTTTTCACCCTGTCGTTGTAATTCAAGAATGAGCCAATGTAGAGGGCGGTGTGCAGACTTGGCTTCTCCAAGAAAGCTTCCTAGTTAACATGATCAAGGACTATCACTGGGCTACCACGGCTGTTCACCTTGAAGTTTTTTGTAAAAATAACTGTTGGGTCAAGCCAGAACCTTCCCAGCACCTCTAGTGATTGCAAAAGAAAGAGTGTTCCGTAAAGGAATTGCAGTAGTCTGTTGCATCCAAAGCCTAACGAACTGTCTTTTTCATACCGCTTAGACGTGTTCTTGAATGATACGGTTATACGAAGCAAGTGCCGTACATTGTCGTCACTAAGACGTTGTGACTAAGATTCGTCACTAATACTTGGCAACCTAAACGGCCTGTCAGGCTACATCTTCCCTGGACGACAGGAAGCGATCAGGCTAAAAAGGAGAGAGCTATACACTGGTATATGTCCACTCAGTACTCGTAGGCGACGCTCTGAGATGATGAGACTATGGGTAAGTCACGATGCAGTTACACATCTTTCAGTTCCTAAGATGCTACCAAGCTATCTTTCAGAGCGAAAGAAAGGATGGAAACAGAGGTTTACTTACTTAACTACTGCGATTTCGTGTCGGTGGATTGCTTCAGTGACTTCAGGTTTCTCAACGTCATGAGTGAAATTAAACAAGCCAGATCTACTGGTGTGGACATTTACGGGCTACTTTTCTCCCCTTGGTATAACCCTTTAACCCTTCCATAACGAGGAGAGACTAGGTTCCTCTTTTCCTTTTATATGTACTCTGCACATTTCTGGAAGGTTAGGCATTATATATTAAGAGTAGTTCAGCATACGCTGAGCCCATTCAATAATGCTCTATTTTTTCTCATGGCTACATCTGGTCATCCTTCTTCCCGGTGTGAAGGTGCACATCCGTCATGTTCAAGGACACAGACCGTCTAACATGGGATCAACCCTAAGGTCTCCACACAAATTCGCCACTGCCTAATTAAGACGGCCTTTGTCCAGTCTATTGAAATCGAGGATCGTCATCAGTTTCATGCCAATGAGCACTGAGGTAATACCTCCCCAAGGCATATAGTCTATATCATTGAAGGTAGCTACTGCGAAGATTATACACAAGTGTACAATTGGGTCGAGCTTGGTGCCTCTGTTCATTATGCAGACATACACCATAATTCTACAATTATTCGAATTCTCAGCAGTATGCATGTACCCAATATCCTAGCAGTAATTATAGATATTTGTTTAATATTGAAAGCCTAAGCACCTTCATTGCGAAAGCAAAACACCGTGATATGCTATCTCATGTCTAGGGGTAAGTGAAGGGTAAGCAAGATAGCACGACCATCAAGACAGAGTTACCCAGACTGTAATCAATAAATGAGCGCCATCTTGTAATTAACTTAGCCCACCACAATGGCTCATGAAATTATTATTTATGAACTAGATTTTGTAGATTAAACAGAATTTTGGACTAAATAGATGGTCATACCTGTATGGCAAGACATTTAAAGCGATTTTTCGAGTCATTTTAACGAAAACTGGGCGGCATCTTGAAATTCAATATGGCAGCCATTTATGCTTGGAGTTAGAGTTAGATGTGATTCTACGGCTTAGTTTCTAACCAATTGGTTTAAGTCGGGCCGGCCACGGCCTTTTTCCAGTCGTGGCTTTGTGCTTGGTGGAGATGTTGAAATTACATTAGTTGGTATTAAAACATGGGGCAAGCTATCGCAATCATTTTTCTGTAAAAAAGTGGAGACAATTTTGAAATTCAAAGTGGTTGCTATGTTAATGTCGGGGAAAACCCCTGCATTTTTGGATTGAGTATTCAGGATTTATTAAGAAAATGCAATAAAATCAAACTAGGCAGGCCTATCTCTTGATTGTGTGTGTGTCATTTTGGAACGTGTGAGCTGTAATAAATGCGTTGAGTGGAGTCTAGAATATATTGCTAGAAATGAATCTAGGTAGCCAAAATATTTAACCCTTTGGCAAACTCATTCAATGGGATCAGTTGGACATCGTGCTTAGTTTGACATCGTGCTCATAATGATCACAAATTCCCTTTTGCGTCACTGAAATATGAATGTCACTAAAACATAACGAATGCTTTCTCACGGGGCCGCCAACTTAGGACAAACATGTCGGTCGATTGAACCTCAAACTTTGGATGCCGCTTTAAGTTCCTGATTCTTTTTTGCACCGTTTGGTGGTTTCAAGGTGAACTTCCATGTTCCTAGTCAGAGCCTTCAATTCACTTAAATATCTAATCGTCCACGTCGCTCATAACTTCGATCCAGGTCTGTATGCTGTTCACGGGCAAGGGAGAGTCTTTGCCTTTTTTTTTTTTTTTTGCAAGTCTATTCAATACGCTACTGAATGTTGGTAGGTAGGCCCACCCTGTCATGCGGGTATTTGAACTACTGTACGCTTTCCTTCATAATTCGAAACAACCCTAACCCCCTCCTCCCGACAATCCAACTGCCCAATAGGCCAGTATTTATATTGTAAACCCTAGCCTACATCACTTTTCCGCGGCCCTGTCTGTATTCTTCAATGTGACACGAGAAGACCTTTCCCCGCGATCCAATCTCTCTGAAGTCTGCTTATAACATTTGCCAGACGTATTTATTCGAATCAGTAGTCTTTATTCCATTGCTGCTGTCAGGATCATCGTATACAGCATTTAGGGAAAAGCTGGGAAGGGACGAACTACTTTGTCTGGGGGAGTTTGGAATGCATACACCACAATGCGTATTATCCTTGATAGTTCCGGCCTCCTGAAATGTGTTTTTCCCTCTGACATAGTTTTCCTCTGAAGATGCACCCTGCGTTTCAGATATATTTTGAAAACACAATCATTATTATTCAACAAATTTTTGAACCTGGTGCCAAACGTACCATGACATGGAATGTCAGTGTATGAAAACTATTCCCATTCTTAATTAACTCCCAGTTATCTTTCCTGCTGTCTTTCTGATGGCCCGCATCGGGGCTTAAGGTTGCTGCCTATTACTGGGCACCACCTAATGCCAACTTTCTCCCGATTCTTTGCCTATACATTTGTAGAGATTTAACTTAAATTTCTCTTAAGGATTCAACCTAGAACCCCCCAGATCCCCCTCCGGGAAATCTTGATTACGCAAATGGTCATAAAAATCACAAATAATTACAGTTCCCTGTTGCCGTTGTAAGTAGAACTTACAAGTATCGGTTCTTCGTATGTGCAATAAGAAGTCTGTTACTCGAAAACTGAATTATAGGGTGTCTCGAAAACACAGACCTCGAAAACACAGACCCCAGACTTCAGACCTCGAAAAGACAGACCTTCCATTGCGGACGAACCCTCTGTATATCGATGCACAGCATGTTTACCCAGCATTACATTTCTAGCAAAGGTGTAGTTAGCTGATAAGCCTTGATAATTTCTCGAAAGAAGATGTAACAATTATGAGTATTGCCTGTGTAACAGTTTCAATTCTCCCCCCAAGTAGAATCTCTGATGAGAATTACACTGGTCAAATACACTACCGTTTATTGCCTGTAGAAGCGACAGATTCACATCCGGTTATCTGGGCGAGTTGTCATTTAATATGAGGTCAGCTTACGCCTCACGCCTGTTTGGCGTCAGATACGGGGGAGGGCTTACAGAGGTGTTTTACTGATATCATCACGAGATCGTGCGTCTCTCTGGTTGTAACACATTTTCGTCGTCAAACGTTGCCATTTGTGTCACAGTAGTATTGTGTGTGCTGAAAATACGCTTACTACCCGTAAGCTTTGCCTTGCACTGCCGGGCAATCCTAATCGCATCCCGACATAGAGTAGTGAAGTAAATATTCTTTGAAAAAGAGGAACACATCATTTCGCGCTTTAGCCGATACTGTGTGTACACAGTTTAGGTCTTGCGCGTGCACTAAATTTGACGTCCAAAATGGCGTTACAGGTACAGGCGCGGATTCAGACATTTCGAAAGGGGGGGGGGTCTGAAATCCCCCTTGAATATTCTCCTAGATTAACATTATGCTAATTTTCGCGTATTTGTTTATGTGGCAAAAAAGGGGGGACTGAGCCCGAGGAAGCCCCCCCCCCCCTTGGATCCGTGCCTGCAACATACTTTGGTGTATTTGACCAGTGTAATAGATTCAATTCTCATCACGTCGGAGATTATACTGGGGCGAAGAATTGAAACTGTTAAAACAATAATTGTTACTCACATATCTTCTTTCGAGAAAATTATCAAGGCTTATCAGCTGACTACACCTTCTCAAGAAATTCAATGCTGGCTAAACATGTTGTGCATCGATTGACAACGGCTTCGTCCGCAATGGAAGGTCTGTGTTTTCGAGGTCTGTATTTTCGAGGTCTGTCTTTTCGAGGTCTGTCTTTTCGAGACACCTCAGATCTTCGGTCGAGAAAATTATCAAGGCTTATCAGCTAACTTCACGTTCGCTAGAAATGTAATGTTGCATGGGTAAACATGCTGTGCATCGATTGACAACGGCTTCCGTCCGCAATGGAAGGTCTGTGTTTTCGAGGTCTGTATTTTCGAGGTCTGTGTTTTCGAGATCTGTGTTTTCGAGGTCTGAGGTCTGGGGTCTGTGTTTTCGAGGTCTGTGTTTTCGAGACACCCGTGAATTATACTATAGGAAAGTATAACAAAGTAAGGGTATATTGTTTAATGAAACAAGATTACATCTTGCATCTTGCCTACCCTTGAATGTATCGGTTTTTCTCAGTCCAGTTTAGGCCACAATAGATATTGGCACCTTAAAATTACAAGCATTCAATTTTCAAAGCATTTGTGAAGCTAACTCCCTAACCAGAAAGCCCAAAGGCTTAGTGATTGCTTGCTGAGAGGGTGATTTGTTGCACTGAGTTCATCTTACAAATTTATACCTCTGACTTTATCATTTGTTACTATGTTTTCACAATTTGACCTCTCCTGACTTCATATGACCTTGAAACCCACGAAAAAGTTAGTATCAAAGATGAAAAAAATTAAAGTGTCTTTGGGAGGATTCGTACCCCTGACCGTCTGTGTGAGAAATCGAGCTCTTATCCACTAGTATGCCCTCAAGTCCATAAACCTTAACTGAAACGCCATGACTATTCGCACGTCGACTAGCCGCCGTGCAGAGAAGATGCAGTGATTGCTTACTCGCACGGCCCACTGACCGCACATACGGACATGTATGTAAGATTGAGGGGCAAATCATGTACAAATCGATTGCGCTGCCCTAATGCATATCGCAAGCAGTGCAAAAATATAGAGGTGAATGCAGAAAATAAAGCTGTTTTGTTTGGAGGGATTTGACAACAGAGGGAATAGCAAATAGGCTAAGCATGTGTAATTCAAACTTCCTCTTAAAAAAATACAGAATAGAGTACCTTGAATTGCTTCGGTCGGTACTTTGTGTTGGTCAATGCATACAAAACATATCGCACATAGGCTCAACTACGTACGTACGTACCACCATGTGTGCTACTTACAACACCAAATACCCGCAGTCGTATGTAGTAAAGTATGGCAGCTAGTCTACGTACGAATAAGCAATCAACGCATCTTGTCCGCACGGCGGCTAGTCGACGTGCGAATAGGCCCCACCTACAGTAACTGAAAACAAACAACCAACACACCAAACGGGCCAAGTACAATTAGATTCTACTACAGTCATGGAAGAACTTTTCTATGTTAACCTTAAAGCAGTGCACTGATGTGAAATTAACTACTCACTCAGGCAGACTATTCCACTCCTTGTCAACTCTATGAGAGAAGCTGAACTTCCTAATGTCAAGCCTTGGAAAACACTTTACCAGCTTCTTACAATGGCCTTGAACCCCAAAATTACTTTGAACCTTTAAATAACTACAAGATGACTTAGGCCTATTACTTACATATAAGTTTTTCACTAACATCTATTCATTTATTTTCACTATCGTCTATTCCTCTTCTATTTGTCAACACAATGGTCAAAATGGCTTAACTTTATAGGCTAGCCTAGGCTTAGGCCTAGGCTAACTAAAGTTAAGACAGGGTAGGGCTAGGGCCTAATGCATGAAAATTGTCTTCCAAAATAAAACTCTTTGAAAGTTTTCACGCATAAAAATGCAGCATTCTTCACTTGAAGGCCCATAAAGTTATCCACGAAGGGTCAATAGTACGATACTATATGAGTTCAACCATTCCCGGTCCACTGTTCTATCAACTGCCATTGCTAATTCAGTAATTATTGTGCAGGCAGTAGCCTACACACTGCAACAATACAGTACTGTACAAAAACTAAACATTGAACTGTTACTGTGTTAGGCTAACCATACATACGTACATGTAGGTAACACTAGGCTGTGCTACTTACAACAACTGTGGCCTGCTTTGGATGACAAATCTCTCGGTATTTTTCAAAATTTGACATATAGCTAAAATAAGTTTTTGTCAAAAAAACTTCAATTGGAGAAGAATCTGAGGTTGTAAAAAGATCATTCTGCTGCCTTCGCTACGATGAGTCCATGCAACGGTAACGTTGCCGTTGGCAGAAAAATCACCGAGACCTTATGCCAATTAGTTGTAATAGTGCATGCTGGAAAGGATTATTCCATATACAGTACCAAATCAGCATTGTGACCATAGGCCATCTCCATGGTAACGATTGACTCCTGTGGTCCTATACACGGAATAATCATTCCCAGGATGCAGTTTTGAAGCGCCCTCTTTTTAATTGGCATAAGGTCTATGCAATTTGTGTGAGTCTATTTGGCCAAGTGCACAAAGCATTTTTGTTTTCTGCAGAGCAGATAGTTCAAAATTTGGTCTCCTTATCTGCCCTGCATAAAAGATAATTCTCGTGCACACCGTGATCACCGACAGAATAGAAAGCTATGACCCGCATATCGTACAAAGTGTAGGGAAGCCAGAACCATGCACCAGCTCATTGACTATTTAAGTGTTTTGGCTGAGTAAAATGGCAACCATATACCACATTCGAACTTAAAAGTCGCTTGCAGATACCATCATATAGCAGCATATCATTATTGATCTTCTGGATACGGATGTCCATGAGGTATGGTTAAGTCTTAGAGCGTGTAGTAAGTATACGTAGATCGTTATGACATCATTTGAATGGTCGATCTGAGCTACCGTAGAATGATCTTTAAAGCGAATGCCAATTTTGACCTCAAATGGCTTTTAATCTCCATGAAATTTTAGGACAAAAATGTAACAAATAAAAGCAAGCTACACAGCAAGTTTCAAGTTAAACCAAGTTTTACATTCACAAATATTGTGCTTGGACGATTTTGAACATTTTGACCGCTAGTGACCCCAAATGACCTTTAACCTCTACCAAAAACAATAGGGATCATCTTCCTAATATGGGCCATGCACATGCCAAGTATGAGATTCCTTGAATTTACACATCTTGAGATAGAGTGTTTACAAGCAATTTCCAAGGTATTTACCATTTGACCTCTGGTGACCCCAAATGACCTTTGACCTTCACCAAAAACAATAGGGATCATCTACTCAATAAGGGGTATCTACATGCCAAGTATGAGATCCTTAGAGGTTACTTTTCTTGAGATAGAGTGTTTACAAGCAAAGTGTCACATACACATATACACACAGATACACACTCAGAGCCACCCATACGCACCCTCGCTGCCTTACCGGTACACGTACACAGGACCCGGTAAGGAATTCACGGGATTTCCCCATGAGCTTGGCTGACCTCCAACTCACCCGGCAGACGTACGTGTTGGAGAGCGGGCTGCTCGCAAGGCTGGCACGTGCAGCCGCGCGAGACTTCTCATTCCAGTGACGGAATTCTCGGGCAGCTACGCCAGTATCGAGCCGCGCGTAAGCTAGGAAAGACGTGCGAGAGCTTAGCTCTTGCCGGCTGTCTATGTGCCGCTAAGGAGGTGTCTGTGAGTGCACCCACATGCCCACAGCAGCCTCAGACATACACACACAGCTTCGGCTCACACACACACATACCTGTAAAACGTGCCAATCGGGGATGAGCGTCTCACACTATGAAATCGGGGACATCGCCATTTTAAGACTTACAGCCAAATCCTCTCTCACTTTTTACAAGCAAGGTCCAATTATACCAAAGGCACTTAGGGTATTTCTTAAAAGCCTCGTTTTAATGTACTAATTTTGTATGAATAACAACTAGGAAATTGTTGACACACCAGCCTTTGTTCCTTACAATGAAAAGGGGGATACACTGGAAAATCACTTCCCTGACTAGGAATATGTGGACACATCCAGCATTTCTTTAGAAAGTATGAAAATGCTGATACACTGTTGGAATATTCTAAGCTATGGAAGAGAGGATACACCGTCACCGTAGAACGTAACCTATGCAAGTGTGGAATAATGAGAGGCTGTTTCTGGTAAATTCATCCACAAGTTTTAATCTGACACTAGCACAATATTTCATCAAATCTGTACCACATTATGGTAACACAACCTCAATAAAATGTTTTAAAATTGATAACGTTTTTTTTTTTTTTGAATTTAGAAAATATGGGTGCATCTATCTTTCAAAGATAGGAAAACGTTGATACACTAAAGATACCTGAGTTATAGAAAAGAGGATACACAATCACGTTGGAAAGTAACCTATGAAAGTGTGGAATAATCAGCCAGTGTTTCTCGCCAATTGATCCAAAGTTCTCAACTAACACTAAAACAATATTCCATCAAATTTCTACCAAATTGTGGTAACATAACCTTAAAAAAAGGTTAAAAATTTTTTCCATATCTAGAAAACTGTGTATACATCCAACTTTTGCTTTGAAGATAGGAAAATGATGACACTCTGATAAAATATTTGAGCTATGGAAAAGAGGATACACCGTCATCTTCAAAAGTAGCCTATGCAAGTGAGGAAAAATCAGGGATTGTTTCTCATTAATTGATCCAAAAGTTTTCAACTAACACTAAAACAATATTCCATCAAATTTCTACCAGATTGTGATAATACCTCAATAAAAGGATAAATATTGATTATTTTTTTCCATATCTAGGAAGTTGGATATCTAATCCAACTTTTGCTTTGAAGATAGGAAAACGATGACACACTGATAAAGTAATTGAGTTATGGGAAAGAGGATACACCGTCACCTTCAAAAGTAGCCTATGCAAGTACGGAAAAATCAGGGATTGTCAATACATCCAAAAGTTGTCAACAGTCACTGAAACAGTATTCAATCATGAGTGTACCGTATTGTGGTAACATAACCTTAATGAAATGGTTAAGAAATGATTAATGTGTTCTGAATATAGAAAACTGTGTACCCATCTAACATAACATAACATAACAGGTTAAAGGGCAAACATAACATAACATAACAGGTTAAAGGGCAAAGGAGGGCTAAGGCCCCATAAGATGCCCTGAAGTCCATACAACCTTAACTGAAAACAAAGAACCAACCAACACCAAACGAGCCCAGCACAATTAGATTCTACCACACTTATGGAAGAACTTGTCAATGTTAACCTTAAAGCAGTGCACAGATGTGGAATTAACTACCCACTCAGGCAGACTATTCCACTCGTTAACAACTCTATGAGAAAAGCTGAACTTCCTAATGTCGAGCTTTGCAAAATTCTTAACTAGCTTCTTACAATGGCCTCGAACCCGAGAATTACTTTGAACCTTTAAATAATTGCAAGAGGACAAAGGATTCCTTTCAGAGAGAAATTTGTACACCTGAAGCATGTCCCCCCTAATCCTTCTCAACTCCAGGGTGGTAAGCCCAAGATGCTTAAGTCTAACATGATAAGGTAGGTGTCTCACCTCGGGTATAAGGCGAGTGGCTCTCCTCTGAACCTGCTCTAAAAGAAGCTTGTCCTTTTCATAGAAGGGACTCCAAGCCTGGGCTGCATAGTCGAGGTGGGGTCTTACCAACTGCTTATACAGATTTAGTACAATTTCTTTACTAAAACTACTGAAATTCCTCTTGATCAATCCAAGCACCCTATTAGCCCTAGCAGCAGCAGCTGCACACTGTCTAGATGGCTTTAAATCACCTGTAATAACTACACCCAGATCCTTCTCAAAAGTCACATCACTCAGGATACTACCATTCATGTTATAATCATAGCTGAAATTTTTAGGACCAAAGTGAAGGACTTTGCACTTATCTGCATTAAAAGACATTTGCCAAGTCTGAGACCATGAAAATAACCTATCCAAGTCTTTTTGCAGTAATGAGGCATCATCCTTTTCACTAACCTTCCTATAGAGCTTAGTATCATCAGCGAACTTACTAATACTAGATGTGAGAGAGCTATCAATATCATTGATGAAAATTAAGAAAAGAAGCGGGCCAAGAACAGAACCCTGTGGAACTCCACTTGTAACTTCTTTCCAAGAAGAGAAATTACCATTAACAACAACTCTCTGAGATCTACCATTGAGCCATGAATTTATCCAGTCAGCACAACTGCCCTTGATGCCTAACCTATGCAGTTTAACCATAAGTCTACCTAATGGAACTTTATCAAAGGCTTTTGAAAAATCAAGGTAAATGACATCAACACTGTGAGCACAGTCAAGAGATAAGGAAACATCCTCAAGAAAGCTTAGTAAATTAGTAACACAAGATCTACTCGGTAAAAAACCATGCTGTGACAGATTGAGTAACCCATTATCTAAAAGATATTTAAGTAAACAATCCTTGATTACAGTTTCCATAACTTTGCACACAACACTGGTTAAACTGACCGGCCTATAATTGCAAGGCAAGCTCCGATCCCCCTTTTTGAAAATTGGAGTAACATTAGCAATCCGCCAGTCAGCAGGTACAAAGTTTGAATCCAGAAACTTCTGAAAAATAATGCAAAGAGGAACTGACAAAATCTCGGAGCATTCATGGAGAATGGCAGGATGGATCCCATCAGGCCCAGGGGCCTTACTAGCTTTTAAACTCTTCAACTTATTACAAACCAACTCTTCAGAGAAGACAACATCACTAACTAGAGAAGAATTATCAGAATCCGTACAAGTCCCCAAAACAGATGATTCCTTGGTAAAAACAGATACGAAATAATCATTTAACAAATTAGCCATATCCTGATGATCAGTAACTAGTGTGCCTTCATTACCTTGGAGAGGCCCAACACCCTCCTTAACCTTCTGCTTAGACCTGACATAGGCATGAAAAGATTTTGGATTTACCTTAACCTCCTTGGCCAATTGCTTTTCAAACTTAGCTTTAGTGTCAATAACCAAATTTTTAACTAAGAGTTCCTGCTTCTTGTAGACTGCAAAGTCATCAGAATTCTTACTGACCCTATATCAAAGCCAGCACTTACGTTTCTTCCTGGCTGCTCTAAGTACCTCTCTAGACATCCAAATTGGCCTATTTTTAACCACAGCTTTCTTGAGTGGGATACACAACTTTGTAGTGTCAGTAACTATATTACGAAAGACACTCCATGCTTCAGCAGGACCTAAGTGAGACAAACGTGCAACCCAATCTATGGTAAGAAGCTCTTTAGCATGAGTAAAGTTAGCCTTGCTGAAATCTAAAACAGTTTTGTCACTACCTTGAAATTTGCTGAAATAAAGTAACTCAAACCTAAGGAGATCATGGTCACTAAATCCTATCTTACCACCACTAGCTACATTTCTAACCATGTTTTCATCAGTACTTAGTACCAAATCCAGACAATTGTCCTCACGAGTGGGAAACAGAACATGCTGGGTAAAGAAACCATCAGACACTGCCTCGAGAAAATCCCTCCCATGTGACCCACTAGTACATGAATGCCAATCAATATCAGGAAAGTTGAAATCCCCAAACACAACTGCCCTTTTCGAAGAAACTATCCTAAAACTTTCGAACAAACTCTGATTATTATCAGCACAAGAATTTGGTGAACGATAAATAATACCAACAACTAAAGGAGTGCAAGACTCATTGCCAAAACTAATTTCACACCACAAGCAGTTAGAAAATCCTGAAGAAAACTTGTTGGTGACATCAACACAATTTATGCTGTCCTTAACATACAGTAAAAACCCTCCACCCCTACCACAGACAGTATCAGCCCTATCCTGCCTGAAAATTTTGTACCCAGGAACCTGAATTTCAGAGTTGCTGATATCACTATGGAGCCAAGTTTCAGTAACCCCAACTATGTCTGGATTGTCTATGGAAATATGAGAAAGGAACTCACTGAACTTATTGAAAAGGCTGCGAACATTGGAAAACATGACCTTCATTCCACAAACTGCCCTATTTACATGTTTCCCCTTGTTACTAACACAATCACTCTGAGCACAATAAAACTCAGAAACCCCCCCCCCCCATTCTTGGCTGACCTCACCCCTGACTCTAGTTTGACACCTGCGAATCAACAGCCCTAGAAACCAGCCTACCCAGCTCATTAGCCCCTATCCTCCTTCCCATAACTCAAGAACATCTGTTCTTTTCAATATGAAATGTAGATATCCTAACAAAATATTTCAGTTATGCAAAAGAGGATACACCGTCACCTTTGAAAACAGCCTATGAAAGTGTGGAATAATTTGCCACTGTTTCTCGGAAATTCGACAAGTTTGAAATTATATTCCATCAAATCTCTACTAAATTATGGTAACGCCCCTCAATAAAACATTAAGAAATGATAAAATGTCCCAAATCTACGAAAATGTCGACATGTCTATGTTTTGTTTCTATAAATAGGAAAATGTTGATACACTAACAAAATATTTGACCTATTAAAAAGAGGATACACCGTTACCTTTGAAAGTAGCCCATGCAAGTGTGGAACAATCAGCGACTGTTTGTCGTATATTCACAAGTTTTAAACTGCCAATGAAAGAATCTTTCATGAAGTTTCTACCTTATTGTGGTAACACCACCTCAATTCAAAGGTTAAAAAGTGATTAACTTGTTCCATTAATCGAAAAATGTGTATCCATCTTTTGTTTTAAAGATAGGAAAACGTTGATACATTGATGAAATATTTGAGCTAGGCCTATGGAAAAGAGGATACACCGTCAACTTGGAAAGTAGCCTATGCAAAATTCAGCCTATGCAAAATTTGTTCGTTTGATACCTAAAACTAGATGGTGGAGAAACAGGAGGAAATGGAACTGATTGGTACTTTGAGGTATTCTGATTGTTTTACAGCATCATTTATGTTCGAACATTGGACTCGGTGCGAATAAATTGTCTGAAACATTACGCCAGTTTTGCACCGAATGCCTATACCTTTCTATTAGTACCAGTTTAACTACGCGAACTATGATTACAGGCAAGGCCTAAAATAGGATTTAGACCTGCCTTTTCTCTGGCAGGGAGGAGGGTAAAAATTTACTCGCTAAATCAGCAATACTTATTTGATAACCATGCAAGAAAGCTTTGCCAAACGATATCCGATATGCTGTAGGCCTATAGTGCCAGGACCTAACCACACTAAGTTAACGTTAGGCATTTCCTTGCCTCCATTCTACACCGAAAATTTTATTTTTGTTGCTGCATTATCACGATAATATCAATTTAAGAACTACCTGTGAAAAATTAAGAGCTCCGTCTCGCTAGTACCGATTGGAACGGTCGCACATCGAACATGAACTGACCATTTTCCACAAGTTTCTCAAGCCTGAGTGTTTCCTGCCATTGGATTTGTGTTACGCGCCGTTTCCAGTCAAGATTTTTGCCCGATCGACAACGCATGCCGTCATCAAACTATTCGCGGCCTCAGTATTCATTTCTTGACATCGTTCTCCCTTACTTTTAATTCTATGTTCTCAACGTACACCAAAACAATATTCCATCTAATTTCTACCAAATTGTGGTGACATAACCTCACTAAAAACGTCAAAAATTGATTAATTTGTTCCATATCGGGAAAATGTGTATACATACAAATTTTGTTTTAAAGATAGGAAAAAGTTGATACACTGATGAAATATTCGAGGAATGGAGAAGAGGGCACAGCATAACCTTCAAAAGTAGCCTATGCAAGTGTGGAAAAGTCAGGGATTGTTTCTCGTAAATTCACAAGTTTTAAACTAACAATAAAACAATCTTTCATGAAATCGCTACCTTATTATATAACTACCCTGTTGCTCCCCTCCCCCTCGGCGTTAACGGCCATGAAAAAAATTAGCCTACCATTACTGAGTGATATACAGCAATTTATTTGACCCAGTGGTGTCGTGGCACGGGGGAGGGGCACGTGCCCTAATCGATTTCTTTTTTTAATGATCCCACACGGCGTTTAAGATATAGATCTATGTATGGGGAAGGGTGCGGTATTGTTTTAGCAACTGATGAATATTCTAATCAATATATAACACAAATGGTGCTCCAACTATCGTAAGTTAGGCTACGCACATCCTTTGCAAAATATCAAAATTTTCGTGCGCTCTGTGCGCTTCAATGCCACATCTTAATATTGTGCTTATTTTCTATATGTTGCAATTAACTTACGAAGAGGCAAAGGAACACAAATTGAAAGCTTTTATGAATTCCCACGTAGAATCATTTTCCTTTTTGCTTAGTGGTGCCAAAATTAGGGTGGGCATGATCGAGGGACGCTTGCTACCCAGATCGAATTCTGAAAGTTTTCAAATGATTCCAAAAGGCGTTGAAGCTATAGTTTTCTGTAGGAATAGGGTACAGTAATGGTGTTTCCAACAGAGTAATGGACTCTATTTTGGCTCTTAACCTATCAGAATTTTCGCAAATTCTCCGCAAATATCAAATTTTGGCTTCCTTCCCGCGCCTCAAGCCTTAACTCAGTGTTGTAGTTATTATCAACACATTCTAACAACAACTCCTGGCGAAGCAAAGATTGATTGTTGTATACTAATTTCCAGGTGGAAGATTGGCAGATAGTTTTATCGAGGAATTGAGATAGTCACACGCAGAGCCAATAAAAAGGTGCAGGAAATGACATAACACAACGTTTCGACACGCTTCGAGTGCAACCCCCTATGGGCTGGGGGTATTAGAATATGCCCACGGTATTCCCCGCCTGTCGTAAGAGTTGACCGAAGGGAAGGACTTGCATTGTATTTGAACTGTGTTTGAAACTTGAACCGTATTTATCTCGTTGACACTATATAACACATTCGTGTTGGTGTGTCGTTAAATCTCATCTAACTAACTCGTAACTGTTTTCATTTCATCTCATCAGCGTCATCAACGTCATATCATATCAGCGTCATATCACTAAATGATAATAGGAATTATTTTGATCGCAACACTTTTGGAAAAAGTACATATCCCCTTTTGAGGCTCGCATTAATATGGTATCATTCAACGTTCTAGTTTGTCGCTTGATCAAAAAGATTGGGAAAACGTAATAGACAGGTAGCCATTGTGCATTTTCCAAACATTTTTAGAAGTTGATGGAAATTCATTCTGGAATACACTTGTCAGCCCCCACCTTTTTGCCTTACCTATAAGGGAGATGATATAAATATAACCCAGTTAGGGAGGTGATATGAATATCATACTCTGTTTAGTGCCATTTGAATGTCAAGTAGTGAAAATCATGCTAGTGCCCCTTTTTGTGTAATGAATCCAAAGCTTCCATGATGAGGCCCTATTCCTGTCTCTGCCAGCCTGGGCCGGTACCCTTCATAAAGTACATCAAGCAAAGGAAATTTTCTGTAATATTCCAAGAATATTTCTGAGGACTCTGTGTATGTAGTCTACCTTTGCGTAAAGATCGCCTCTGATGAAAGGCAGTATAAAGTAGCCAAAAGGACGTTTGTTGAAAACATGCCCTTTTCATAGATGGCATAAGCATACTCTCCTCTCTCACCCAACAAAAAATCAGAATTTTTTTTATCAAATTACAAACATACCATCAGTTAAAATATTCCCCAAAGATAACAACATTCTGTATGTGAGCTACCTGAAAATACAAGAAAATTTCTCAAAGGGGAGAGGGCTCCTTGGAACCACGACATCCTTGAGTAGTGGAGAAAAAAGGTTCCCCGGCTGGTGAAGAACATTGGCAGGGAGACATACAAAAGGCACAATTTTGATGGACTCATAGAGATTAAACTGAGGTCAGATTATGAAGTCACCTGTTGCCCTTCCCCCATCACAAACTCCTTGTGGTGCTACTGGTTTTACCCCCTCTCAGCTCAGAATTCGGCCTCTATATACCCCTTCGCTTAGTTTATCTTTTATGTTTCTCCCACCCCTCCTGTTAAAAGATACTTGCTAAGCCACTGCTGAATACACCATCAGCTTTTAATCTAGCCATGCAATTGTGGAAACTTCACCAAATATTCCGTTTTTAAGGTCGGATAAGTTGTGCCGCCACTAACTTGCTAGTCAAATGACAAAACTTACTTTGCGTTTATATTTACTAGAGTGCCTTAACTCGTTTTCTATTAAGAGTTATTTCCATAGCATAAGAGCGTAGCTACATTTACTGAATGTTATTTAAAATTTAAGGTACTGTCAATTAACATTCATGTTTTAACCTGGTCTAAGCAAGTGTGAAATAGTCGGGATAATTTCTCAAAAATCCATCCAAAAGTTCTCAACTGATTCTGAATTATGCTATATATCATCCACAGGGGCGTAGCGAAGGTGTTATCTTTAGGGGGGTGCGGAGATTATGTTTTGCTGACGGATCTGGTAATGCGTAGTGCGAATACGAGCTTTAGCGGATGGGGTCTGATGTTTAAGTATATCTCTGGGTGAAAAATTAAGTCTCAGGATGGATATATTTTGGTCCATAATGCATCATCAAATACAAACTAGTCCCCCACTAATTTTAATGTATTAGGTTATCCCTCTCGTCGAGCCGCTATACTTTTAAGCGTTTGGGATCAAGAGCCAAATGTTTACTTTTATAAAGAAATGGTAATAAATGAGCAACGTGTCCCATATCAATGAAGGGGGATAAATTCATTATTCGTTTTAAAGCAAGGCAAAAGGGGATACACTAGAAATGCTGGAACTTTGAAAATGTCGATACACCATCAGCTTACTTCTCAAATAACTGACAAAACTAACATTGCGTTTGTACTTGCTACATCGCCTTAACTTGCTAGGATGAATTATTTCCATGGCATAAAAGCATTAACTGAATGTTAAATGTAAGTTACTCAGTGATAGATTCAGGTCTGGGGGCAGGCGCGCATCCCCCCCCCTCCCATTGGGACCTAAGAAAAAATTAAAATAAGGAAAAACGAAGAGGAAAAGGGGGAAAAGACGGAAGAAAGACAGTATGATTTATGAGTTCAAGTAGGTGCAGACATTGGCTCTCCACGTAGGCCTTTACTCTGTAGAATAGCACCCTCGTAACCCGCATTACATACAGTACGGGCTAGTCATAAATTGTCCACCAAGGTGCTCTTCCTCCGCCGTTACCTCCGCCTCTAGCCGTGAAGTCATTTGTTCCAGCGATCACACCTGTTTTACTTTCATAGTATAATAAATATAAACGTCTACCAGATTTTTCTTTAAATCTGCAATGATTTATTTTCAACCAGAGAAGTATATGCTATAGTACCTCCCCTCCCCAACAAACGAAGTATCCTGATTCTTGGTCACCACCGTTGCAACTATACGTTACTTCTACGCAGAGACTGACATGTTTGAATTTATCTGAGTGGGAAATTGCATGAGACTAGTTAGCTTTTATAAATTTTTGCTCGTTTCCCGCGAACATGCTGCAAAGTCATGATCACATAGGCTACCCGAATACGTCTTGACTTTCAGCCTTGTGGTGAGTAGTGGTGACTATTGGTGGCATTGTCGTAAGAAAATATGACACGTCACATGCGGACTACATGGTTTTTGATTGATTCTTTCGGGAAAATTTGTATTCTGTCCATGTAATCTAGGATTTAAAAACATCCCATAACCTTTTCACAACTTTGCTCGAATATTCTATTATTTTGGGCAAAGCATTGCGCAAGACTAAAAAGTAAAGCTGAGGAAAACTCTCTTCCTTTAGCTGCCCGAATGTGTATCAAATTGTTGTTATCTTCTAGATTTTTCTCTGACTTTGAAACTTCTAATTTTGAGGGTGAATGTTTGAAGGAATTCGGATATTCGGCAATTACAGGCAAGGTTGAGAAATAATTGGTTTTTTTTGTTTTTTTTTTGTTTTGTTAGCTGTCAGAATGTGTCGCAAATTTTTGTAATCTTTTTGATTTTGCACGGAAAAGTTACCGTGACTATTTATTTGATGCTTCTTAAATTTCGGCAAACTTTTAAAAAATCGGGCACGCCTAGGAGTTTTCTGTGTAATTAAAAGCATGCCAGAATTTTAAAGACTCAAATGACTGATCGAACTTTACTGAACCCCAGCCCGAAATTCAGGTCTTGAGAAAATTGAGGGGCAGTCTACAGCCTGCCTCCTCCCCGCCTCGTAAGAATACTTAGATGCAAAATGGTGCTGTCTTTTTGATATTTTTTACCTGATTATATACGACTGGAAAATGTCTATAATTTAATGAATTCAATTTTTGTCGGGTGAAAGAGGGCCGTCTTAGGGAAGGTATAAGAGGGGGATATCCCCCTCCCCCACCCTTTGAGCAATTTTTTGTAATTGAAGATTACTTAGATGCAGAATGGGGCTGTCTTTGGGGTTATTTCAACTGATCTTAAAGGGCTGGAAAATGTTCATAAAAAATTAAATCCACAGGGGTATCCAAGGTCTTTTTTGGGAGGAGCCAAACTGGTGGTACAGTGATATGGATCTACACTCCCCTTTGAAATTTTCTTCTATAACTGAATGCCCTCAGATTTGATATGGTGCAATAAAAGTGTGAGATTGTGAAGTTAATTTTTGCCGGTAAAAGTCTCCCTATGGGAGTCATTAGGCCTATTCAGCGAATTTTCGGAAACCTTTTTGCCCACCTTTGGGTAGGGCCACGGCCCCGATTCCCCAACCCCATTGGATCCCCAGTGGTCAAATGCCCAATGTTATTTCTGAAATTTTGAGAAATCCTAAGATCGTAACTCTCGTATAACTTTGGGCCAATCAATATTCAAAGACCTTGGCATAAATCGACATGAAGTGATCACACTTGAACGAAGCCACCTTCAGTGTATTGGCCTCTTCGAAGTTACTAATTAACATACGACTCCGTTGCTTAATAAGGATAAGTACTGAGGTGCATAATGACCATAGCGTACATTCATTATTAAACCTGCATTCACGCAGACAATGGGGGAAAAAACAGAAAACGTTTCCTACGGGGATTGCAAGTTTCACGCATTTTGAAAAGAACAATTTAACTATTAATATATTGTGATAGCTTGGTGACATACTGTAAGACCTCGCCCCATCCCTACAGAATTTTTTGTCTTAAAACGTTTTTAGGCGATTTTATTTTGGGGGCAAAAATACCACAGGGGGTGGGACAAATGCCTGCCCTGCTCCCTCTGGTGCCGTCCCTGGATGAGGGGTGTAATTGAATTAACCTACACAGGGATTTTTAAAGAATGCCCAATCATAGGCTTATGGGCTCCCCTCTGCGGAGGGCCGGGGGTAAGCCCGAATCTGCCCGAAAAGTAATGGTATTTGCTCGAATTTTCCCAAATGATAACACATCTAAAAATTCCAGCAAAACAGGGGCAATAAGATGAATGGATGTTCGGATCACTGGCATAGGCAAGCTTTGGAGGAGCCAACTGCAGGTCGTGATCGCCGGTTTGGGGGAGGTTGGTCTAAGGGGAGGAGGATACCCTCCCCTTTGAGAGATTGTTGAATATTTAAATACCATCAGATGCAATCTGGTGCAACATTTAGCATCATTTGAAGATAATTTTTCTGGTCCATTACAAAAACAAATCATTTTTGCTATTTTAAAGAATACGGGGAAGGGTGAAAGGAGTGTCCCCTCCCCTCTGAGAAATTTTTGAGTATTTAAGAAGCCCTGAGATGCAATATGATGCAACATTTAGGATCATTTGAAGTCAAATTTTGTGTTCCATTACAAAATACTAAATTGCTCTGCAAAGAAAACGCACTGTGGATCCTGAGGGATACTTAATGTACCTTCCGAAGGAGTTAGAAAAATAAATCTGTGCCTGTGATTACAAATTTAATAGCAATGCTGAATGTGGTACTTCAGTGATTTGTTTAAATACAGCATTAGCAAAAGAGAATGACAGAACAGCTAGCTTGGAATTAAAGTCCTCTTGACTGAGATAACTGACGACAATACTCCTGCTAAATGGGGGACATAAGTCAGAAATTGAGTATAATATTAACAAATATTTTTGTTTCATTCCATGATTATGTGTTATTATGGGTATTGCCTCGGTCGTGATTTCGATGAAACCAATACAGTACAACGTGGAAATAGACTTTGGAAAGGTGACACCATGATTCAGTTCAGTTTTGACCCAATTTTTTTTATCAGTTTCCCCCCATGCTCTAATTTTTCTCTTGGAATTCCCATTTTTCCCATGAACAAATGAATCAAGACAGCTTTCCGCTATGCCCAAAAAATTACATCGGTGACCCCCCCCCCCAAAAAAAAATCGACTGGGGGCATTTCTGGAGAAAAGCTTTTTTTTTTGTCAATTAATGAACGTAACAAAAAAAAAGCTTTTCTACTTAATGAACGTAGACGATGAGGGTTCTTCCGCCGAGACGGATGTGGTCAGGAAACAGCCCATACCATCAATATCTTGAATTACATGTACACATGTACTTAACAGTCAGTTGCTCCGAAGTTTGTTCTCTGCTTTGTTATTCAATTAATTATTTGTCTCTTCATTGACTCTACATAGCAGCCTTCCCATTTGGGGGAAATCAGATGTAGTTTCAAATATTTTATCCTTGAAGCTCTTATTCCAAATAACATTTAGCCGCTTTAGTACTGCAGTTGCGTTTACTGCATTTCATTGACTTCAGCTTTCCTTTTCCCAGTTTGGAGATTGTTCAAGTATGTATGTAATATTATGAAGTTTACGAAGTAGCGGATATAATGGGTAGATTTCTCTCTTAGGAATATCGAAGAAATTACTACATGCATGGTGAATGAAAGGAGAAATCTTCATACCAGCGTTTCATTCTTCAGTATTCATATCTCAATATTTGGTAATGCATTCAAAAATCTGTTTAGAGAGTGCATGCACCTTTAAGTTATGGTATCAACTGGGGACCAAATTTGTTCTTCCCTCATCAGATGGTGGAAAATATCCCATAGGGGTGTCACAGGAATGACTTTATGCGTGATGGGAGAGAGGGTCTGGCTCCATCATCACGCATAGAGTGTCCGGCTCATTTTACCCCATCGGCTCAACATGCCCCATGGGTTGGCTCAAATTAACCCCATCCACGGGGCAAGTTGAGCCAGGAAACACCATGTTTTCATATCCCTATTGCTCCTACGAATCGAGCTATGAATTAATGATTTTGGTCTTAATATATAGATAAATGTGCAAGCTACTGATAACATCGTAAGGCCCATGCCAATTTTTCTCCATATCCGTACTAGCCGCAAAAACATGCAAAAAGGATCAACTTACCCAACTCTCCCCTACAGCTTATCGTGAAGTTTTTTAACAATATTACAATTTATTCAAAATGTTACATATTTTAAGGAAAGTTAACAATACACTGTGAGTACCATATAGAGAGCACAAATGATTGCATTATTCACGAAAATGCAAATACCTCCCCCAACCTCCATTCCCTGACTTGATTCATCTTTTAATTTGGGTAGAGACGTGCCCTACAAATAAAAGAATGAAACTTGCCTCTACAACTTACAACACTAATTCCCATTTATACCCACTATACATATTCATAGTACTTACATAAACTTGCATATCAGGTGTATGTGTGTTGACCACATATCTAACCGTGGATATTCCATTGTAGTTTGCTTTACACACATTTGAATTTCAACGGTTAAATGGGGATATGCGATCTCTGTGTGTTAATTGTGTCTTATCCACATATGGTTTTAAACTATTGAAATGGGCATATACGTCATAATGTGTGTATAAGGGTGAGGGCGTTGTATCAAAATGCAATATCGACCCATCTGGACCTCTGTTAAATATACACACGGAGTGTATGAACCCCTGCTATCAAAATGTGGAAAATTTTAGATTTTTTCCCAAAAGATGAGGGCACACTTCTCAAGGTGTACTATTGGTTATTTTAATATGAAAACGGGATTTGCCAACTGGGGATATCCCCGTTTGCAGGTGTATCCCCGGTTGGAATGTGTGTAAACATACGAATGTCCCCGGTTTACACGTTTTACAAGTTCATACACACACGGCACCACCATCGCATAGATTCCTTTGACTACGTCAAGGAATCAAAAACCATTGTGGTTGGTTCGATGTTAACCAGCCAGTCACAACTCGCGACATCGTCAATGGACATTTTGTGTGAAAAATTTCTGTTTCGTTAATGAGATTCTCCCACTGGATTTGTGTACCTTTTGCGATCGCGCCGCAATGAAAGATTGTCACAAGCTGCTTTGGTAGCGAGCGATACAAACATGCAACATTATGACCGAATTTTTTCACGAAGTTTTAATTAATGGCCCTGTGCAGTTCACGCTCAAGCTTCGTGGTCTTTCCACATTCGGTCGCCATTGCATTCGATCCCAGTTAAGCACTGCAGCTAATAGCAACGTAGTTAGAGCAGGGAGTTTTAAATAAGAACTCCCTGGTGAGAGTGCTATATTAAAAAGCGCAGATTAGCCTCGGAGAGCCTTACCTAAACCATAGAGATCGAAATATCATCGTAGAAGGTAATTCGCGCGGAGGATCCACTCAGGACAAGTGTGACAGATTCAATTCTCCTCAGTGTAGATTATCCGGTCGGAGATTCTACATGGGCGGCGGATTCACCCTGTTACACCAGTCTAACCGACAAAGGCAACTATGTCGGTTAGACTGGCACCAAATTTAGGCTGGGGTTTAATAACAACAAGAAAACTGTGCAAGATAAATTAATACGCTATCCTGTATCAAAACATTTTTGTAGTGAATCAAACCACACTTTATCTAATTTATGATGTATTCTGCTTGGTTCTAATTACCCATCTGTCACTCAAAGACTCAAATCTGATCATTTATATATATATAGCTACACTGTTTGGCCATGAATTGAAGGCGCTATACCACTATGCATCACTAATGTCTAGCTAAATTTTTTAAGGAATTTTGTACGGGCCATTTTGATGTTTGAATAAAACAAGATTGGACTTGTGGTTGTGGAGTTATGATTTATTTTGTGGTAGTGACTCTTTGAGATAATTATTGGCAATTTTTACCAAATTTTCTGATACTTTTGGGGGTATACTCCAAACTCTCTGCCCTTCATACTTGGGGTGTTCTCAGCGTGCTGTTGATGTCCACAGTTACTTCAACAAAATGATTTGAGTAGGTGGCCTCTCTCTAAAGGCCTGAATATGTTTTGAAATCATGACACCATTTTCGGCATTTTCTAAAAACTTTTATTGTTTATACAAATTCAACCGAGATTTTTCAATTATAGTCAACGAATTCCTCGTTCCCCCACCCCCTCCTCCTCCCATGGTGAAATTGCAAAAAACATTTTGTTAGCCTTACTTTGGAGGTTAAATGAAGGCTGAGGAGTGTATGATGACGAAGTTACGTTTTTCTAAAAAAAATGTCTGTGTTTCGGGTTCCTCCTCCCCCTCTTCCTTTACCTATGATTGATCGGAAGTGGATGGACGTCAAAGATAGGTTGGAGTATTTCGGATCTCAATATCCAGCAAGGCCCGTAGCCACTGAAAAGGGGCCATGAAAGGGCACAAACCTCTCCCACATGATCTCATTCATGTAGGACAAAACAGATGGAAAAGGTTACACCATGTGACCACTTACACCCTGAAATAAGCAAACACTCCTGCCTTATATCTCCCCGGGAAGGTTATGCTCCCTTTGTTGATATGTCCTCCCTCCCTTTGTTGATTGACCAGCGGAGAGATACAAGTAACAAACCGTCAAATCGAATGAGCTCATTCGAAAATTCTAACCTGAACTTTGTAAACATGACGTCTACGCACATCACCCTCTAGAGCAGTGATTCTCAAACGCGGCCCCCGGACCCTGTAGGTGCGGCCCCTGAATTGATTTTAGGTTTTGAGAAAATTCATATTCGACACGAACAAAATTTAGCAAAGAAGGTAAAATTATGTAATATAAAGTCACTTCCTGACTCCTTCCAAGTTTGCTCTTCTGATGCTAGTAGGTTGCCAACGAAACAGACTAGGTGGTCTGTTAATATTTCAGTCATAGGCTATCCAGCCAAGACTAATTTCATGTCCCTCGTTGCTGACAATCATTTTGCGTACATGGTAGTAGCATGTATTCATGTAGTGGTGCATTGCAGAGTGTTTGTACTGAGGCTCTTGTTTGCAATGACAAAGCTTGTAGGAAATGTATATCCCCAAAATTTAATTGCGATGTAAGGTGACTGCACTAACAATGTCTTGAGACGTTTTATAATATATGATCTCGCTGTTTGCATAGCTCTGTAAGATGAAGTAGGCCTATAATAATTCAATCTAAGCTTTTTTTATACTTTTGCGGCCCTTGAAGTCAACAGCCCTCCCCCTTTCTCTATCTGACCACGTTTTAGAATAACTGATCAAGAGCTTCCTGACATATACTGGCCACTAAAGAAGGGTAAGTGCAGAACTTTTGTTAGTGCATCCGTTTCAGAGCCTGGGACGGCTTCGTTGGCAACCTTGTTTGAAATGCTCGATGTTTCTCCTATACCACTTACCGACGCTTGATAATAAACATCAAAACGACCATACAGGTGAAGCACGCATCATGCAGAATTGTAGACGGGTGGCGTCAGATGGGGGAGGTGCAGGGGGCCATGATTCCTATTGTCGGGAAAACTCCATTTTCGTCGGGGAGACTTGATTGGTACGATAAAGTATGTAATCCCCGGACGACGACCAGCCGCGGCAACAAACTTCTTAATTTTGCCCTGAGTAGGGCAAATTACCCAATAAAGACTACCATTTAATGTATTCTTCAATAGCAACCACAAAATTTTCTATGGCTATGGTAAATCTCAAAATGATGTTTGCAGCTGCTACCTTCTAAGATGCCTCCTCCAGTCATCCATACACAACCGGGAAGTTCTCGGCCCTTCACTTTACAGAGAATAGGAACAGACCACGCCACTTGCACTCTAATCTGCCAATGACTCTGACATAACCCGTGGAACAGCTGGTAAATGATGTACCGTTACCGTACACAGAACGTATTTGTCCTGTTCCGACTGTTTAAAATGCTGCAATCTACGCCTGTCTGAGGGTGCACATTTCAGGGTGCCTTTCCGCTCACTAAATTTTATTTTTACTCAGGTGCGTCGCAAAGGGGGAGGGAGGAGGCAGCTGCTCCCTCCTTGAGCATTTTTTTTTTTTTTTTGTATTTTATTATGATTTTGCTAGTTACTTAAAATACGAAATGTTTAGATGCAACTTACAATGCCTGGAAGTGTCATTTTCAGCGATCTTAGAGGTATTTTCGGCAAAATTTTCTCGTATTTTCTGGCCAATCTATGGTGGCGCTACGCTTAGACAGCTTGCCTACAGGCTTTGTCCACTCCTTGGCAAATTCCTGGCTACGCGCCTGCTTCGACTGTTGTGCCATTGCAACTTACTGGGGTGTGAATTCTATTATACTCCAGAGTTTTGGGATGGGGCATAATGTTTGCACCGAGAAATATCCAGCATCAGTCAAGTAGAAGCCATAACTTTATAACATGGTTATTTTCCAGACCACTTTGGGCTTACCTTTTACCAACTGAGTGGCAAACACGGATACACTGATAAATGGTATGCATGCACGCTCAGATGTGTGCGCGCATTAACTCTTAAATTAGTTAAGTCAACAGACGGAGACCAAATAGTTACCTGATAAGTTTGGAATGGCATTCCTTTTGAACTCGAGGGCCACTTCATGATCACACAAAGGCAATCTTGTGGCGGGCCTGATACCCTCCATTTACAAGGTTCATGACATCCGTGGCATTTCCTACCGACAAAAACAAGTACATGTATGTGTATGAAATATTGTTTCAGAGAGCGAAACTTAGAAGTCAGAATCAGTCAATAATATGATCGGTTTTCATTCGAATACATTGCTCTTGTGGGGAAAGCCCAACGAGAGTGTCACATCGGAGTAGTCAAACAATAACCCGCGTAGACAGTGCAACGCAAATGAAAAGTACAGTTCACCCGTCGTAACTATCACATGATAAAACTGAGATCAATACACCGAGAGAGTTCCTCAGAGAGAACATAGAGACTCTGCTGTACATGGCAGTGATTGGAAGTCATCTTGAAATATTCACTTCCAGGTTGTTAAAAAAGAACAATTAGTGCCGGTCACTCATCAGTCAAGGACTGAGAGGTGAGGAAGCAGACAAGCATGATCGACTCTCGCCTTAAAAGCAGGGTCTAAGCTCAAATCAAGTTTTCATATATCAGCGGGGTACTTATTCTAAGCATTCAGGTGAAATTTGCATTGAAATCCGATTTGTGGTTCTCAAGATATTAGCAGTAAATGTTGTGACATTTCCAACACAAAGTGAACTTGAAGCAAGCAAATATGATATCACGTCCTCACATTAATGAGTAGTCTTTTGTTTATCTTTAAAATTTACAACCAATATTCTCCTCCACCATCACATGTTATCGGAATGTGATTGCATGAGAGGCATAGGAATTTTACAAACTTCGCATTCCACATGCAATTGGTGAGGTCCTATCACTATTAACTTCAAGGTCAGCACAACAGACTGACAAAACAAAGGAAACAAAGCATTTCTTATCAATGTGAGGAAGTGATATGAACCCAGCTTGTCTCAAGCTCACTTTAGGTTACAAATGTAGTTCCTTCATTGGCTGATATCTCAAGTACTACATGTCCGATTTGAATGAAAATTTCACCAAATTTTGTAGATTTAGTTCCTCTTTCACATGTGAAAATTAATCTTTTGCTTAAACCCTTCCCTTAATCACCACACCTTTGTCACGCATAGTAATTTTTCAACTACACATACGATCACTTACAGACTTTCATACGCAGGGGGGATCCAGGAATTTTTGAAGAGAACGATCGGATAACTCAAGTGCACCGAAGGTGCACCACGAGCACGGAGCTCAACTGAGTTTCCACGTTTTGGGTTCTAGGGGCCCACATTAAGGTCCGTGACGGGATTCAGAGACGCATCAGTGGAAGTCCGTGGGTAGGGGTGGGGAAGCCTCGGAAGCTCACACATTATTACATGACCGTTATAGACGAAGTCGATCGATATAAGGAAATTTTATTTTACTCCATATTTTATGAAACTGGTGTCGATGGTTGAGCATTGTTCATTATAAGCGGGCAAATAAACGTCAAAAGAGGTTTTCGTAAAATAGAAATTAATTAAACACGCCTTAGATTATCGTGCTTAAAATGTTATCTTCTCCGTTATAGGGCCTAGTTATGGATTTGGGGTAGGAAGTAATTTTTACATTCACTAGGCCTAATTTCAATTTCAAACATGTAATTTATTGCACATGGAGAGACCTAGGTTATGTTTCGGGCCCCGTCAGGGCTCAGCGGTGGGAGGCGTTGAAGCTGGTTAGGTTTATCATTTTGGCAAGTGGGGAAGATTTTATCCTGTATATTCATTGATCTTGTTACACCGTATCGAATGGGACATCCAGTACAATACAGTACAGATACTCCCTTATTGGGGGTGGGGAGGGGGGTGTTCTTAGCAGCGAATATAACGTTCAAATCTATTCTTTACAATAGCCCATCAAGGATTTCCTCAATAGGGTGGTTTCTAAATAGGGTAAACATGGATGGGGCTGAAGTTGGACAATTTGCGGGCTCTTTCAAAACCCAACAGGCACCGGGATATTGGTCTCTAAAACACAGATTTGAGGCTACAATTCTGCGTCTACCGAGGTAAAAAGCGACTGACAGAGACATGTTGATCAGCACTAATGCAAGCATAAAGCTCTAGGGGCTGAGACTAATAAGAACCTCTGATCGTTTTGAAAGTTAGATGCTGTGGAGTAATCTGAGGAATTCTGAACCATTTTAATCCATTTTCAATCAGCCTTTGTAAGCTTAAGAATCAAAGAAATGAGTATTTTATTATGATTTAAAAAGGAGGAGACAATAGATATGATATCCCTCATTTTCAAAAGTGGGGAAGTATGTCCCCCCGTCATGGCCTGGCTGTAAGCGCACTAGGCCCCCACCGTATCTTCTCGATCAAACTTCCCAATCTTATATATAAAATTTCCCAAACGTTTTCATATGATATTCTCGAAAAACGAACTCCGCGACGGGTCCCCTACCGCTTTGACATGTTTGTAAGGGTGTAAAATGAGTTTGAAACGATGGTGAAGGCTCGTGTTTACATATGTAAGAATGCCACAATGCAGTGTCTGTTTACAACTTAGGTACTCAAAGGTTACGTTCTTCAATCGTATTTATATGATAATCTTTTCGTACCTGGGAGATTATACATCCTGTATTGTTCTTTATGATTCACAGTAGCTTGGAGTGACTTTTATGTAGACGAACTACATGGAGGGTACCACTGTCAATTTTAGACATCTTTAGACTTCACATGACAGTTTCCCACTCCTTTCCGTAGATTTTGGGTTTAATTCTTCTTATATAGTGTATTTCTTAGATAGTACGAAAAATGTGAATGAAGAGCAGCTGCATTAGGCATCCAGTTCCTATGTGGACCCTATGTGGACCTTATATGGACTTTCCGAAAGGGCCGTTGTGTGGAATGCCTTTTTGTATATGCAGATTGAAGTGGTTCATGGAGTTTACTCACAGTTAGGTGATCGTTTAGACGACTAAAGACAATCAGTTCAATGGAATTGCCAAGAGAAGACAAAGTTTAAACGGGCCGGTAGTTGTGAATGAACCACGGCTTCAGTAATAATTTTTAAGGGATTGTGGTATCAACAGCAGGTACCAGGTGTCGCCAGTACAGTCCAAATTTCCAGAGAATTGTTGTAGCTGTGTGTAAAGCGTTGGTGAGAAAGTCTGCAATATTTGTTTAAGTACCACACCGACAGGGTGTTGGATCTGTGAAATTTGTATGGTGAGACTCAAATGATATTGTAGCGTATATTACTTCAACGCCCTCGAGCTATTGTATGTTACCTTTAATGTTTTGTTTGCAGATTTGTTATGATAGGAATCGCCGGGTGACTGATTTGAGCTAAGGTAAATGACCAAATAGTTGACCTTGATTATGCACGCGTTGCATGATTACAGTGTATTTTCTTTGTCCATGACCGTTCGCGTGAAGCGTCAATCCTTACCGAACTGATTCCGTCAACCGTTGGTTCCTGTATATACTTTATTATGTAGGAGTTTCCCATGTAAGATTACCGTATATGCCAGTAGAAGTGTGATACATGTGCTAGAGAGTCGAAGCCAAGAAAACAGCCGGGTAGCACGTAACTGTTGTAAGCAGGTTTTACTGAAAAATGAGCCGTATGTAAGCTGAAAAGCTTAATCTAGCGTAATTCTAGCGCTATCAAAACAAACTGTTCTACACTACGAAGTCCAGTATACTAGCTTGTATTTACATGTAATTGTGGCGTAGTTAGGTGTATCTCGTTTCGTGAGACTAGTGAGTGATTAGGCTGGGAGTGCTACTTCGGCTGATTATGTTGTGCTAGGCTTACCGTAACGATAAGTAGTAGATCATGTTAGTGTTTTGTGGTTCTGTAAGAAGAATATTACTTAGCTTAAACCGAACGTCAGTTTAACTAGGAATTTTAATGTACCTGTAAAAAGACAGATTGACCTGTTGTAGTAAGAAAGTAGTCTTCCTGAATGGTGATTCTAATTTATTTATCTGGCCTAGGCTTGTGAGCACGAAGAAATGTGCCATGTAGCGATGAATCGCACTTAGAGCGAAAGTAACGCTCCTCATACTTTGAATTTACATTCAAAAGTGCGTGATTACAATGTGGTAGGCAGGCGAGTTTTCACAGTCTTTCACGGACAGAGTAATAAGTTTACGTTCTCGCTGCCATTTATCAGCTATTGTGTGTTAGGCTACTTCAATCTGCTAAAGTACTGAGCCTACGAGTAAATTGTATAGGAACCAGTGGCTCGAGTTGTGTAATTATAAGGTTCAGTCACTTGTGAGGAGGTTTACTCTTGAGAGGTTTACTCACGGGAAGGTTTACTCGTTAGAGGGTTTACTGAAGAGAAGGTTTACTTGTGAGAGGGTTTACTCACGAGAGGATTTACTCGTGAGGTTTGTCCACGACAAGGTTTTCTCAACGACAGGGTCTGCTTATAGAGTTACCAACCCACGAGTCTTCCGCGAGAAGGACGGTCGCTCATGAGAATCAACTCACCGGTCTACAAAGAGAGGGAGAGTTTCTCACGGGCATCAGCCCACCAGACAGCTACGAGAAGGAGGCTATTCCCGAGGTTCTGCTTACGAGTCATCGGCGAGACGGAGACTTCTCGGTAAAATCTGCTCACGAGTCACCTACCCGAGGGAATGCGCACCTACTTTGGAGGCACTTACTCAGGAGAAGAAGATGCCCAGTTACTCGTGAGGCGCGTGCGCGTTGACAAACCTGTGGCTACAATCCTGGACAAAATTATCTGGGACAAATCCCCTCGCCCCACCTCAATGTTGGTTTTGAAGGTGAATTAAAGTTGAGCGCTGAAGAATAGAGCGCGCTTTTCGTTTCTTCTCAACATTGAACAAGGGGTGGAGGGGAAGGTCCTGAAGTGTCCCAATAATTTTGTCCAGGATTGTAGACCTTCTCATGTGAGTATACTTGTTAGAGATGTATTCGTGTTAATTCATTTACCATAGAACACTGAACTTAATTGTATACTATTACCTACATTAGGCATATTTCATAGTGTATCGATTGCTTACTAACGAGTTAGTAACTCACCATTTTTTTAAGTGAGTAGTATTGAGAAGGTACTAAGAGAGAGCTCCTGAGTGTCTAGTAGTAAGTTACAGGAAGAGTTGTAGCCTGCAAATGTCAAAGTATATTGTACACCCGTGCTGATGTATTTTCGACTCACCAATCAATCATTAATCATCTGTACAAGTTTTGAACAATAAAGTAATTTTGAGAACTCAGAAAAAATCTCTTGCCTTCTATCTAGTCAGCTGTGTCTGTATCGTTAATTCCGAACAAGTTCGACGTTACAATATTACCAGCTATGTTGTGTGATATGTGTCATGTGACCAATTACAGTAGATGGCTTCTTAGCAACTGGTAACGAATTGCATGGGGCTAAATGTGACAATTGGTCTGGCCTAACTTTAATTCTAAGGACAAGAAATGGTAAACCCACAAAACCTGTGTGATGATCCGGTAGTGAATTTATCTTGGTTACCTAGGTTTTAAAATAGTGCAGAAAGCTAGGAAAGTGATTATACTGTCACTTGCTACAAACGTACTCTATAGCGATTCTACATTTGATGATGTGACGGCTAACCTCACATCGTTTGTTCTCATAAACCAGAGGCCGAAGATGAAGCTTACATGTTCTCCACCCTTGCTCTTACAATCTCGTCTCCCAGTTAAGTTGTATGGACTCGTGCTAAGATGTTTGTTAAGCATACCCGTTAACACTTCTTGCGCCTTTTGAATGGCTAGCTCAGCGTGGTCAAACTTTTCAATAGCCACTTGCCTATCAGAGTTGCATGATCCAATGTCAGTAGCGTAGCCAGAGGGGGGCAGGGGGCAGGCCCCCTCGAGAAAAAAATAAGGTAAAATCGGGACGGAGACAAATTGAAAAAAAATAAAAATTAATGAAAGGAAAGGAAAAGGAAAGAAAGGGAGAAAAGAAAGGAAGAGGGAAAACAATGGGAAAGGATGGGAGGAAAACGGAATAAATGTAGAGAGAAAGAAATGAGAAGTAGGGACCAGTAATTGACAAAGACAGGGATGAGAGAAAGACTGAAATATGTACGGTATTTCCTGATAATGAGAGGTGAAAGACGGGTGGGACGATTAGCGATGTGGGTCTATTGATGGATATATAGAAGGACGGAAGGCAGCAAGTATACGAATGGGGGTTCGATGAAGATCGACAGGGAGGTAAGAGTAACGTTATCCCCAGTGGGTGATTGGTCCTGAAAAGACGGATATGATGGACGTTTTGGAAATGTTTTTGGAAACAATTTTAGGAAACGTCTTCAAAACGTTGTATTTCTGTTACTCACGTGTAGAAACCGTCTTTAATACGTCATGCACGTCCGAAAGATCCTTGAGTGGAAATGTTTTTACGAAACTGTTCAAATTGTTTTATTTCCCTTATTTACGTCTGAAGAACTTCACGTTTAAAATGTCAACGTTTCAAAAAACGACCAAAATGTCCACAAAATGACATCCGAGAAATGGTTTCAGGGAACATTTTCAAAACAAAACGATTTACGCTTTTAGAACGTTCAGAGAAGGTTTTTGTGTTAGCTGGATACCAAAACCTCAGGGCAGATCTCAATATCCAAAAATCGACATTAGTTGACTTTATCCGGTGAACCACTAATTAACCAATTGTTTGGTCCAGTTGTTGTGCTCTGAACATCATGCCTGTAGAGCTGTACCAGTATTTAGAAGGACACGCGAATAGTGGTAATTGTGTGTGTTGCTTCTTGATATGCCCAAGCAAAGAAGGCCCGATGTCTTACTCTCTATTGATGGATGCCTAGACGAAATTTTACGCATATTACCACTCGATTGAAACATAATTTATAGATATAGTTTGTAAAATGTAGGTTTTGCAACCATTTGATCATTTTTAAGCGTTCAGGTAAAACAAAGATCTATTTAATTGATTGTGTGAGATAGTCTCATTGTATTTGTTTTCTTGTGATCATTGATACAAATATGTCTACATTTCCCAGCCCACGTCTCCTGTTGTCTTTCGGTTCATCTGGAGAACTGCTGTATATCTGCGTTACAAAAAGAAAAAACAAGAAAACATAAGGATTAGGACCATGCACTAAAAAACTTATTTGAAACAGTCTTTGATCACTTTGTGGCTTTAAGGAAATTGATAAAAAATACTTGCGAATTTCAACATCCAAACTATCAACCAAACAAACATTAAAACAACTGACGCAACTTAAATTCCACTTGGCCAACAAGTTAATGTAGCTGAAAGCATTACGTTCCAGTGCAAGTTCTGGATGGAATATTATGCTTATATTCAACATAGAGACGTTTTGCAAGGTGACATTTAATTGGAGTAAAAGATTAATCTAATTAAACTATTTCCCACAAAGAGTAAATTGTCTTGATCGGCATTGAGCCCTCAGGAGACTTGATACTCACTGATGTCTTTCCGAGTACAGTGTAAGGCGGAAAAGTTTGCATTACTCAGAGGTCACCGCATTGAAACTTCGTATTGACTCTTGAAAAATGGAAACTGAGAACACATTATCTTTCCAATAATAAACTTCAGAAGGTGGATATTACAATGGAGAGAAAACAGGTCTTCCCTTTTCTACAGAGAGAATGGTGAGAGAAAGAAATATAATGAGTACTATTGTCACGTAATTCGAAGAAGACGATGTGCTTGTTACTTTATTCGGGGTACACTTTGATCCCTATGAGTCCCACTGTCATTTTGTCATCGAGTCATCGCGGGAATGCAGGAGCAAGCAAACGGACTTCAAATCTTCCGAAATTTTACTGACTTACCATCTGCAAAAGAATATCAGATTATCACGTTATGTTTCGCAATTTCATTTCAACTAGGCTCTGAAACAAGCAGGAAGGAATGTTTGTTAGTAGTGAATGTCAACTGAGGATGTGATTTAGTGTTACAGGCCTTGCATGCAGTGAACATGTCACAAAAGAAGCGTATTGGCCAAGTATGTGACCCATATCAATGTTGGATGCAACGAAAGCTAATTACATTTAGTAAGGTGATTTCAACGAGTACGCCGTCGAAGGTCTTGAAAAAGTCAAGCGTCGTCAGAAGTGGCTCTGACTTCTTCAGGACTGATGCAAGGACTTGTTTGCTGGGTATGTGTGTGTGTGTGTGTGTGTGTGTGTGTGTGTGTGTGCTGTTCAGGCTGCTCGGGGCAGCCCCTTCAGCCAAATAAGGAAGGTTACTTCTGCGGCCATTACAAAAAATTTAATTAATCTAACGGTGTAAAAAGCGGAACCAAGGAAGCAGTGACAAATAACAAAATGGGGGGAGTTTATGAGGAACCAAAGAAGGACTCTGGTTGAAAAAAGGGGGATTCCCTATAAATAAGCCTATTGGGGGATTTACTCCCTTTGACTGCCCTGTTTTCCCAATTGCCCAAGTATTAACTCACAGGGGCTCTAGCCTAAGGGTTCTTAGGCCTAACCTATCGGTACCCCTCCCTCAACCAGAGTCCTTACTTCAGTCCAATCAGTACAATTTAATGTATCAAGAGGTGTTTTTAATTTATTTCTGGTCGTGACGGAGGTGCAGAAGTTAAGGACAGTATTTGTGGCATTTTTGTCGCTGACAATGATTTCTTTAATCCTCTTTCTATTAAGCTGGGTGAATCTTTTAGTAATAGTAGCGGAATTTGAAGCCTCAAGGACGTGCTTTTTCGAGATAAAGCTAGATACTCTAAGAGCTAGACGAAGGGCTTTAACATGGATATTTTCAAGTTTGACTAAATAGGTTTTGAAGTTGAAAGGAAAGGAATGCTTCCATGTTCAAAACTAGGGCGTAAGAGGGTATTATAAATGAGAGTATTATTTCGGGGGGACATATTTGTATTTAAGAAGAGATTTTGGAGTTTCGTATGTTTCCACCAGGCATTTTTGTAATGTCATCAACATGGGAATTCATAGTTAGGTTTTCATCTAATGTGATGCCTAGGAATTTGGCCTTTTTAGCAGGTGGGATAACATGATTAAAAAGTTCGACAGCAGGAGGGGGAGGGTCAGTAGTCCTGGAGGTACATTGTAAGGTAATATAGTTTAATTTCTCTATCTACAACACCATTTTTCGATCTCGTTGAGGGTCTTTTGGAGGTTATGTACATTAGTTTTACTGGTAAAAGATGTCTTCCAAACGGCAATTATCACAGATAAATCAGCCAATCACAGCACAGAATCCTCAATTCAACTGTCCAATCAGAACACAGACAAATCAGCCAATCAGAACACTGAATCCTCTAATCAGGGTTGCAGCATAACTATATAACTTCACTGCACTTGCTTCCTTGCATCACTCCTGAAGAAGTCAGAGCCACTTCTGACGAAAGCTTGCCTATTTCAAGACCTTCGACGGCGTACTCGTTGAATCACCTACTAGAATGGATTCCCGTCGTGAAAGCCTTTCTACTTACTAATTACATTTACCATTGAAGAATTATTCATTATATTTAGATTAGATGAAACGTATTCAAGCCCGGTGCGGGGGGGGGGGTCCACGCCCCTCACAAACTTAAAAATTATCATTGCCTTAATGCATTTAAAATGAATAGTGTAGATGCTCCTATCTCAGGAGGTAGTCTAATGTAGTGCTCCTAGGGATGGACATTTTTGAATTAACACCAACTATACGTAAGACATCTTTTGTGGAAATCCGTGAGACGTTTTCTGTTCTGTAGAGAAACTTAAACAGCTTCTAATATATAACATTCCAAAGGAATAAAGAAAACCTGCCCTGATAAACGTCTCCTAGTTTTCTGTTTGATAAGATCCAGAGTGGTGACTACGTAGTACTACAGATGTTTTTCAAGTAAGTTCTTACTGCCTCTATCGATCTGTTTTGTATGAAAGTGCCGGAAATTACAAAGAACAAAACGGTACTGGAGTGTTGTCAAACTTTTAATTACTGCAAACGATTTGACAAGAACATATTGGTTAATTATACAGAAACCAACACGTACTTAATTTTGAATTATTCTAATCAAACACATTTTACCGTCATGGAACTACTAATACACTAACTTTTCTATTTAATGACTAACCCGTCTACGAATAGATCTATTTTTGTCTACTGTTATTAGAATTTGTCAGGTACTCGCCTTGCCTCAACACAATTCGCTGTCAATGCACATTGCGACACATAAATAATTAATTATTAACTTGGTTACTAGCATATCTACAACATGTTTAAAGTAGTGAATAGGATGGAAAAACAGCAATATCCAAGAAATTGCCCCATGCTGTGTTACATAACGTTTTACTTTAGTGCTAGCATACCTAATGTTAACGTGAAGTTCTCTGACGTCTTTGTTGATGGTGATTTCCTGTAAAACGAGCTGAAGTGTGACAACTTCTTCAAAAAATCGAACGTCAGGTTTCATTGATGGCGGTTTTGAACATGTCATGATTACATTCTCAGTCCATCTAAAATAAAAGCACGGTTACGTTTCTGTAATTCAAGCCATTCAGGAAGTCAAATGGGATTACGTTTTTGCACGCAATTACAAATATCGGACTACGATGGGCAAATTATTGGGTAACTCTCAACTAAAAGGAATTAAATAATTTTGCAAAGTCATTATATATCTGCAAGCATATTTTGTAAACGTTATTAGAAGTGAGTTGTTGGTGTCGTGTCCTGGGAGGTTAGGTTCAACTTGAATATAGATCTTATGCATACGATGTCACAGAATAAAAAGTGTGTCATCGGCTGGAGGTAAGCGCGTATCATTGCAACACTCATCAACGATATAGACCTTATGCATACGATGTCGCAGAATAAAAAGTGTGTCACCGGCTGGAGGTAAGCGCGTATCATTGCAACACTCATCAACAATATAGATCTTATGCATACGATGTCACAGAATAAAAAGTGTGTCACCGGCTGGAGGTAAGCGCGTATCATTGCAACACTCATCAACGATATAGACCTTATGCATACGATGTCACAGAATAAAAAGTGTGTCACCGGCTGGAGGTAAGCGCGTATCATTGCAACACTCATCAACGATATAGACCTTATGCATACGATGTCACAGAATAAAAAGTGTGTCACCGGCTGGAGGTAAGCGCGTATCATTGCAACAATCACCAACGAATGCAGTTGATTTGTGTACCGGTTGGATACCCGAGAAAGTCTACGTAATGCCTAAGTTCTATTACTTTACATTTATATCGAAACTCATTCGTGTCTGATTTAAAACACTTAGAATCAAGCAGCTCTGTTATTTATTTTTCAGGATAGAACGTTTCAATAAAATCTACAAAATATAATACCAGAGAGGAAAGTTGTGGTCTAGACAGAGATTTGAATTTTTCTTATTTCAGTAATAAAAATCTTCAATAATGTGTTATTACTCTTCACAGCACAGTCCTTTCATATACAGGAAAATTTATGATTTCAAGAGAATGCTTGATTAAAATCTGCAAAGACAATACCAGCGAGATAAGAACGTGGTAGTCATAATTTGACGTTTCATTATAGTCATTACAATGTTTAATAGTGTCTTAAAAGGCTTAGTAACCCTCTCGCTATGTAGGAGGAAAGTTGAGTACTTGTTGTAATTTAATATGCCAATGCAGACGTCTACTCCAGAGGGACATTAAACTTAATTTAGCTGAAGATTCAACCAGTTAGGATCAAACTCTCTACGTTAGATTACATGAAACACTGTAACAAGCCTAGCCCTAAATCCTGCTGCATGACTGAAGCACTTGTATACAGAGTTAGAACATAGAACTGAGTACATGCACCTCAAGCCGAAACAATACAAAAATAAACACAGGCATACCTCTGTGAAAGTTTGTCATTGCTGGTGAAGTATGCCACACATTCTTTAGGTATTTAATATGACCCAAATGGACAATGGCCCTATGGTAACTCAGGCTTGATAGACTTATTAAATTTATCATATCCCATGGGGAGTGCCCTTCACACTTCTGACCACTAAACTACATGCTAGGAAGGTCACGTGATGTAGGTAGAAACGAGTATCTGAGGCAATGATGTACATGCTAACGCGCCTTAGCGGGCTTAAGCATCGCTTCGGCCTCTTGGACGCTATTATGTGCGCTAGCATGCGTTAGCATGCACGCCATTGCGCCGAGGTAAAGTTGCCTCAGCAACCTCATGAAAACGCCTACGGTACATCACAATAGCCGTATAACCTACCGTGTAGAAGGCTTCAAGACACATAGTTGGCCAAAATACGCGTGCATGTGAGCACGCATATGGTACCCTCCATTCATGCACCTTTTTGTTTTTGTGTCAGAAGGACGCGTTTTACGCGTTCAGTTGTACAGAACATTTCAAGGTGTACATGTATGGACAGAGATTAACAAGCCTGTCAGCTCCGTGCACTGTTCAGTGACGGTGCTATCACGAATGTTACGCAGTCACCGCGTCTCGACGCAACATTAGAAATGTGGTTACACACACTGTCCCTCGAAGGGGCACGACCACTCATACAATTAAGGAGAGAAAACAGTATGGATCTTCTTATTAATATGTAAAACCTATATGCCAAGTACGAAAAGTATACATCATTGCTTTCTTGAGATATCGCGTTTATAAGCCAAGCGTCATGCCAAATTCAGACCACATAAAGTTCTGATCGTTGCAAATTCGGATTTTGTTGCGTATTCAGATTCTCTGTGAGAACTCCGGTCACCCTTTTCCATTTGGATCTAATTAATCTTACTTGAATGACCACGAATTCCCTTTCAATTCATTGCTCATCCTCCCTTCGCAGTTGAACTGACCACAGCTGCTCCTTTTTTCATTAGGTCTGATAAAACAAAAGTCCTATTGTGCTAATCAGAGTCATACGTACACTCATGGAACACATTAACAAAGAATTACGTCATAGGTCCTTCTCTAAGCAATCTTGGGGAGTACAGCTTGTAAAATAGAACAGCCTGTTTCTACTCTTCTGCAGGTGCAGATGTGGTGAGTCATCAGTTAAAAGTGCAATCGTGCGTGAAATGATGATTCAACTCCTGCTTGTGCTTCAACTTCTCATGTCAGTACTTTTAATCTTTTTCTGCTTGTTTCCCTGCGCACCGCTGCTTACACAGAATGTAATTAAGATAACTCCCTACCCTCATGTCTACAAACATAGATAACAATAAAAGGACACCCTATGTCTATAAAATATGAGAAACAAGAAAATGTAAATGCATGGTTTGAAAATAAAGTATGTTAAATACGGTCTCTGGATGTGTGGATCAAGGGAATACAAATCGATGGGGGAATAACTATGTGATGGCAAAGCCGAAACTTGCAATCGTCGAAGGCGTGGTGACCTAAAGGGGTGTAGCGTCCTCCTTCAGAAAAATAACAATGGAACGCTGAAAACGCAACTTGTTGGTATCTGACAATCAAGATAAGTTGACAAATGGCAAAAATTCTTTTACGAAATTTAATATTATATATAAGGCATTGCGACCTTTGCAATTCCGGAATAGGGTAGCTAGTAATGATTATTCATCAGTCAAATGGCCAAGCCCAAGGGGTTAGGAATCCTTCTAAGAAACAAATTAATATTTACATCCTTCGATGCATTTTAATGGCATCTGGCAATCAAAATAATTTAAGAATATTTCAGTGTAACCTAAGGACGAGTAATGCTTGTTGACCTCATTTTATCTCCACCTTGCGAACACTTTTTCGAGAGCACGGTGATAAATGATTAGCATCTTCTAAAGCTCCAGGGTATAAACAGAATATTAGTTTCCCAAAGGCCCCTACTGTCCTTAGCATCCCCCCTCATCATGTATAGAGAAATCCCCCCTCCCCATCATCAAAGAATTTCATATTTGTGTGTTAACGTGCGGTCCATCTTAATCATACGAGCACGCCTTGGCCGATGAGAGAGAATAATGCATCCTCAACGCTGCTTTTTAGAAATTTTCTGAAATCTTTTTATAGTATAATGCCATAAAAAAGTTTCCTGAATCTTGCAGGAAAAGAGCAGGCATATTTCATCTTTTTTACTATTTTAAGCATACATTTAATAGGCGCCTTTACACAGGCTCACAGAAAACCTATCACCACATGGAATACTTAACTGAATTTCTTCCTGTGAGAGCCTTATTCCTTGAAATGAAAGCCAACGTGATACCTTATTTGAATCGTCAATCATTCTGTATCTATGAATATTGACTTAGAAATATGGAAATTATATTTAAAACAAACGCAATATTTCCCTTTCACATATTTTTAGCTACTGGGAGTGATTGCTTAAAGCTTATGTGATCCATTGATTGCTCTTGTTCCGAGAAGTTGTTGCTTAGATGTTTCTTAGTATGGACAGAGCATATTCCGTAAATCTTCAACAAATCTTCAACCTGTGACTTCTTTGGACTGAAATTTTTCAAGATCTACCACCTGGTGTCCATATTAAGACTCTCTCTATGGTTACAGTCTAGTTTATAAGCCTACTAAGTTTTTAATTTTGAAAATTATGACTTGTGACCTGACTTGAGGGAAAATGCCTTGTGATTTGAATTGACTTGGGTAAAAATGACTTGTGACTTGATTTGGCTGAAAGTTATAAGTGACTTGAGACTTTACTTGACTTGAAGGTAGATGGCGTGGGACTTGACTTGAGAAAAATGACTTGGCCACAACTCTGGAGTTAGGTCGACCAGATATCTGCATCCTGCATTCCAGAATTTCCTTATACAGTTGTTGTCCATTGTCCATCAATATCAATACTATAGAATTTGCCTAGCTTTTTGCAATTTTCCTGTAGGTGAAGTTCTTCACTGACGGTGCCACAACACAATCCATGAACATAAAGAAGGAACCCAAACTTTGAGTCAGTGTCGTGTAACCGCTGGAACCGTTCATCCATCTCTCTGTTAACATGGTCCAAGATCCCCTTCATGACTCTCTCCATTTCTTCCTTGGCTGTCAATCCCGCGTCTCTCGCGTTCTCACTTGGCATTCTCTTCTTCCTTCCTCGACGTCTCTTAACCTCAACCTTCCATTCTTGGCAGAGATTGAGTCCTTCCTCTACTGACTCGCTAATCAGTACCTTTCCTCTCACCATTGAAATGAGTGCTTTCGAGTCCATCGGAGCATCGTCGAAGTTCATGGTTTGGTCCTTCAGCTTCTTTTGGACACGGTCAATGCCGATGAGTATTATGTCCCAAAATTCTAATAAAGTCAGAAAATCGTAGCTCAGCATACAGTGATAGAGCTGCTTAGCATCACTTCTCGTTTCAGTGGTCTCGTTCTCACTGTCTATCATTTTCTCGAGAACCTGAAGAATCTCACGTAGGTATTTGTTGAAGGGCTTTACTGCTTCTACCCTTGCACTCCATCTGGTTTCCGACTCTTTCTTAACGACCAGAGGCACGGGCCGCACGGCGTTTTCAGGTTTTCCCAGCGCTCAGTGTAGAACGGAAAAAGAATACGTAGAGAGCTTCAATTTTTCTAAAGAATGTGACCATAACAGTATCCTGCTTAGCTGCATGTAGACCAACTAAGTTTAACAAGTGATCGTCGCAATTCATAAAAACTTCTATATTGTTTTTCTCGAGTATTCTTTGATGGACACCACTTTTACTTCCAGCCATCACAACAGCGTTGTCATAGCATTGTGACCGACAATCCTCGAGCTTGAGTCCATATCTCTCTTCAGTTGATCCAAGGTGGCTTCAACCATACCTACGGCATTTTCTGGGCCTATCTGGATGTAACCGAAAAAGGACTTTCTAACAACTATCATATGCCATGATAATCGGAAGAATGTTACATGCCTGATTTTTTTCAACTGAAGATTGCGCCCCCCCCCCCCTTCCTTCGAGGTGCGCCCAGGGCACGTGCCCTACCTGTCTCACCCTATTTACGCCACTGAACCCATAAAGGCACACATATATACACTCACCCGCGTAATTGCATAGATTCCTTTCGCCTTCGGCAAGAAACCAAAAAGTGATAATGAAATACACTGTTTTCAAGGTGAATGAGAAGTCCCTGGAAGAGGGTCTTACAACGTCTTCAGAATCGATGGTTTTTAAGATGCTTCATGGTAACATTAGCATGCAAGTAACTTTTCAGGAAGCCTTCAGGATGCTATTGAAAACAATACCCTACTAAAAAAAAAGCATCGGATGCATTTTAGAACCATCATGTGCTCTAAGCGTTTACAGTATTCCCAAAAAAGCCCATTACATCACTATTCTTCCAGTCTACACACTACACTCGAAAAAAGTATCAACATCACAGCCACAAAACTATGTATACTGGAGACATGTACTCTCGAATGTACGGAATGAAAATTTTTTGCCCCCTCCTTGCCCTCAGAACACTTTACATTCCCCATTCTTCATAACAAAGAATGTAGTTAAATTAAATCTATTGCAAGGCCGATACACCTCTCTTTGGTACCCTACGAGGTTCCCTCCATCCTCCTTGGCGAGTAGCTGTATTTCATTCACTATTACCCACACTAAGTATTTTCAGTGATTACCTTTGGTTCTTTTTTCTCTGCTTACAAAACATATCTCATGAGGCGCAACAGTGATGGTACTATACTAAGCATATAAGATTGTAACGTCTTTTGGAAGTAGTTTTTGGTATTTTGCTTGCAGCGGGAGGGATCCTTTGCTTTTAAACCCAAAAATTGACAGTTCTTAAGAAATATTTCCAGAGGTAAGGAGTGAATAAGCCTTCTGGCTTCTGGTTTTAAATTAATTTCAGGGATGATAATTGAAAAGTACATTGTGTGTACATTCTTCGCTAAAATCACTGGTAACATGTAAGTTCTCCATTCCACTTGCAAAGAATTTAGTAATACGCTTTTGTACAGATTAGTTTCTTTCCAAAAAAACAACTTAGTGCCTCGCTGGACTTTCTTTACAAATTGCATGAGGTTTTGAAAAGAGAGACAGTTTGAGGGGGTAAAAAATGAGGAGAAGAATACCAAATGACCTGTGCGAAGACCACTAACATATATTTAAAGGCATTCTTTATCAACCAGGAATTGTTACGATTCTCCGACGGTTAAAGATAACGACTGAAGTAAGCTAAATACATTTTATGGATTTTGTTTCAGTGTCCGCAAATGATAAAACATACCTGCATTGATAGTATTAACAATTTATCGATAGTGTTACAAGTAAGTTCCACTAATCGTTAAAACTATTGAATGAGATTCTTGACTGTTGAAATATAGTCAATACTCATAGTTAACATAGCCCGATCCCTGACCAAAACATCGAAGGGCAGTTTAATTGGATATGAAGGAAACCTGTTTTCCTTTGATATACTGCCAATGTGTAAAAAGAGAGAAATGTATTTTTGACTCTGAAGCAATAACGAAACTAGGTGATAATTCCATTCAAAGTTTGCTTTAATACCATTCAACACCATTGACCCAATTTCTCCAATGGCGTTTAATTATTATAATAATGTACTACACGTGCTTCTAAATGGTAATTGAGAAGAATGTCATGAAGTAGAACATGGGCTTATATCAATTTGAATAACAATATGACCGCATAATAGTTACAATATAAATGGAATCATTCAATCTAGATAGAACTCTCACATGGCCCATCATGCAAATTAAGGATGGCTGAGTAAAAATTCCCCTAAACACCCTTTTGTCGAAAAAACTTGGTCTTCGGTCAGTGATTATTCGTCAGTCATTGTTTGTCCAATGAAACACGTAGAGCAAATTGTTCCTGTACTTCTCAACAACGCAGGGTGGTTTCATATGTCGACTTAACGTTGTTCTGTAGTAATTTCACACAAACATGGACAGTTTGCCAAGTTGTGGAAAAAAGAACAGTTAGAAGTAAAACTGTAAAGTGAATGTTTGTAAGAATATGACAAGTATTTCCAATGTAAAAGAGTTTGAGGTTAAGCATCCTAGCCTTATTTGTAACACACTATTGATGGTAGGCTTAGGAAACACCTAATGTGCTACTGTAAAAAATTGTTATAGATCAAATATAAGAGCCAGTTTAACATCACTATTGACTATTATTCCATTGTGGTATTGTAAGCGATAAGAGATGTTAAAATTTTGCGTAGTCGTCTTACGTTTGCTTGCACTCCTTTGCATGTAGCTATCAAAACAAATAACCAGAGAGCAAGATTTTAATTGTAAGGAGAGATTTCGTTGCAAAGTGTACAAATACTATTAAAATTACTCAATTCAAATTTATATAATAAACAATTTAACCGAACGGTCACCAAGAAGAGCAAAACCTTTGGTTAACACATATTTAAGTTAGAAAATTCTTATCTTTTCCACCACTTTTTATATTGACTTTAAACAAACACACCCTTCATGCAGTTTCTGTCCAGTGCGTTATATACCACTTAATACCCGTGCAGTTAGCATTGAACAGAAATGATAACGTGATCATTCGATACAAGGGAAAACCAGTCTTATTTCAAACGTGCCTATCTGAACTTCAGACTCTACAACATCTTTGACTTCATCCAAAAACAACAAATTTCTCATCTTGTCTGACATGGTGACAGCGTGAAACGTGCTTGTGTAGGTCTGAACGTCACTCGTTGGTTTCCAGTATTGACAGACGTTGGAGCCAGATTCTGTTATAAGTCCATTATACAATGGGTTCCTGTACACTTCACACAGATCTACGTCTAAATTGGGGAAATCTTCACAGATTGAAAAGTCAGGACCAGTGAGGGACATCTGAAGCTCACCTTCGTACTCATTCACGTCATTAATGTTTTGTTGATCCATTGATGTAACAATTTGGTTGCGTTCACCAACCATATGCAGTTGGAGATCATCCTTTTCAAATTTAATCTCGATGTTGTTACCATGGACACTTCTGTTCAGTTTATCAGCTACTGTCGGATTAGAGACAATCACATTTCCATTGGCATATTTTCCACCCTTAGTGGTGAAAAAGTCTTTCTGAAGGGACACTCTCGGTTTACCACACTCCTCAGTAGCAAGGAAGGGGATTGCGATACTCATGGCTTCAATAACTGTCGACATTGATAGGCTGTATTCATTCTTCATTGCCTCCTTCAACGCAACATCCATCATGCCTCCGAAGGCGACCGTAATCACGTGCTCGTCAGCCGCAATCACATGTTGTAACACAGGTTCAGAAGGAAGGTATAGTTTAATGTCTGCGGTACAAATAAATGGGAAGAACAAGAAAAAAAACATCTGATATTAAATGTTATTTAAAGACTTTTTTGTAGGTCTTAGATTTGAATCGGTTATTTGGGTTGTACACAACAGGGTAAAATTTTGTTTGTTTACTAAAACCTGTTATGTCAAAATGTAACCTTTCTTCAAAGAAAGGGATCTTCTCGTTTAGAAAGGTTCAACAAAACCCAACCAACGTGAAGGACACCAACCACATCCTTCATCTTATTGAAAATCTAAAATTACCCGATCACATTTTATTGGTTACACTTGATGTAGTCGGTATGTATACCAACATCCCACAAGATGACGCGATTAACGCATGCACCGACGCATACGCGAAATCCGACAACGGTATATACCCTATATATATACCCTATACCCAAAATATCAACCAACGCTATCCAACGTATCTTAGAGCTCATTATTAAACGCAACTGTTTCAAATTTGACACTTCCTACTACCTACAAACAGTAGGTGTAGCAATGGGCTCGGAATCATCACCTGAAATTGCCGATATCACGTTTCATCTTGAAAATGAAATTATACCCCTCTCAAAGCATATTATCCGCTGGTTAAGGTACAGAGATGATATTCTTCTCTTTTTTGACGGTTCTGAATCTGAACTAAAAACCTTCGTGGACCATATTAATACCATGCACCCTACCTTGAAATTTACCTGTGAGTCATCATACTCGGAAATCAATTATCTTGACATTAATATTTTCAAAGGAAATCGTTTCGCAGAATCAAATCACCTTGATACCCGCACTTATTCGAAACCAAGCGAAACTTTCCAGTATTTATCACGCAACTCTTGTCACCCCGAAAGTTGTTTCAAGGGATTTATTAAAGGTGAGACCTTACGGCATTTACGTTTCTGCAATAATCGCCATGACTTCAACGAGAAAGTCAACTCGTTTAAAGAGAACCTCATTCGGCGTAATTATTCAGAGCAATATATATCCGAAATCGTTTCCGAAATTAATTTCGAGGACCGGTCTGCACACCTCTCACCACAACCTAAGGAATCCACACCACCTCTGGTTTTTAAGTTTTGTTTCTCACCCCACATCAAAACCAAGGACTTAAAAAAGTGCCTCTTTACCGCCCGATGTAAAATTATCTAAATCTCAGATCAGTTTAAACTGGACATGCTATGTGTATTGGGTAAAATCTTTAAACATTTTCCAAAATAAATTAAAACGTTATATACTTAATAAGTAATTTGTTTATTGTGCAGAAACTAAATTTACATACCTTGTACCATGTATTCCTACCTATATGTTACTTTTATTATTAATACTATTATTATTATTTTGTTATTGAGGTCACTAGCCTAGGTAACAGATTTCTGTTTTTCTAGTGTCCTTCAAATGATTTACTGCTACTGTGTTATTTCAATGTTGTTTATGCACTGTTCATGAAATCATTTGTGAAATAAATTTGAATTGAATTGAATTGAATTGAATCTTAAAACATTGGCACTTAATTACCGAACACCCGACACTTAAAATTCTGTTTCCGAAACCACCGCTTATCGCCTACAAACGGGCTACTAACCTGAGCGACTCCCTCAACCGTGCTGAATGTAATTCGAAACAGACACAAATCATGATTTTGATGAATACGATATCTCCTTGGTCAAAATTATGAGTGATTTATTATCCGAATAAGCCACATACCATATATTTTTTGTGACAAATTTAGGCATATACCGCCCACCACATATCTTGCTACTGATGAGACCCCAAAACTATCTTTGCGGTCGAAACGCGTCTAGCAATAGCACAACATGCTATGGCTTGTTACCACGCAAGAGTCACATTTCAATTTTCTAGCCTAAGACAATTTAGGTTACCTAATACCATACCCCATTTTTTTTTAAATCTCCAATCTTTGAGGCAACACCGCCCTCATTTATCCCACCCATATTTGATTTCCTACACCTATACAACTTTTCATCATCTTTTCAGGCGAACACGTCACTGAGTTTTTGGAGAGTCGGCCATTTTCTTTTATTGTTGTTTTCTTCTCCATCTTTGATGTGAGACGGCCTTGGCTGGTACATTTTGAATCCTAGACGATCCTCAGGCTGTTTCCCCTCTCCCCTTATCCAGGAGAAAAGGGGTTTCGCCTCTTGATAGTTTCGCCATTTACACTGGCTACACCCATCCCGTCTTGTGGACATACCAAAGAGCTTAAAACTAGCACACGCATATACTTAACGTGTGTTTAGTAAAAAGTTGAGAGATTTTACCACATTTTCAATGGTTACGGTTATTTATCCTACCCACCTACCTGATGTACCTTTATTCTACTATATTTAAACCCATCCATACTATTTTCATCCGAATTTGTGCCCTTTTATCCATAAAATTAGCACATTTTCCGTTTGAAACTAGCACAATGTTAGCTATGTTATAGGTACATTTGTACGCCCGACCATATCCTTTGTCCGTGATATCCAATCAGCACCCGAGTTGAGGTGATTCTCTTTCACGTCCGAACTGGCTTTTATCATGAGATCGCCCCATGAATAACATCAAAGTATCCAAAGAGGAATCCACAAGCAACAGTTCAATCACTTAGAAAAGACATGTCCCGGAAGAGGAAAGATAACGAAGAGGAAAGATAACGACACTGTTAAAGAAGCAGTCATCTCGGATTTCAGCGACTCAAGCGAAGAAACTCCATCAAAGAGGACGAAATCCAAGACTGCGCCTCTCTGACACCCGCTGCCTCCACCTGGTATTCGAACCCACCTACCCAAGCGAGTGGCAGAAAGTGCTGTCTAAAGCTTCAAGGAAACTTGCTAGGCTCACCATAGCCGAGTTACAATCTAAAGCAATTTCCTTGAAGAAAGACATCTCCAAGGAAAGGCAGGCCGCTTTCGCTTTCATCGACACCATTGAGGACTGTGAGGAGAAACAGAAGGCATCCGTAATTTTCCCGAAGTTGGCCTTTCCTCTGTACATGCTTTATTGATTTACTTTAAGTATGGCTAGGAGGCGTTTTACCCGACCTAAAACCGGTCCCAACAGACCTAAACGATCTACCCACTTTGATCATCGTTCACGGCATATCCGCTCATCCCGTAATCATACCCTCCAACAAAATGAAATTAAAACCTGCCTTAAATTTATTAGAAACCTATCGACATATACCGTGTCGGACCCAGAGATATATTACTGGGGAAAGGCTTAGGATTTAGTGGAAAATCAGAAATCAAGAAAACAGTTCTGTGGTATTCAGTTCTCCCACCTGTTAAAATGATATTGTTACTTGATGTCGATCTGAGGGCTCGATGGTATACCTCAAGAGAAAACCTAAACATATCAGTAATGTACTGTGGGGTTAAACCGTTTAAAGCTTTGTATACCATACATAATCGTTTGGATCGTAGTAAACCATCTATAGACTTCCAGTTGAGAGCTTTCAAAAGTTCAATTGATCTGTTTTCAAAAGATCCATTTAAAGTTATACGAGCCCCCATTTTTGCAGGCGATGTAGCCGTGAAATATTTCTAACACTATAGTTCCCCAAACAGTAGTGCAATAATCGAAAATAGGGAGAATGTAAACATTGTAGAAAAGAATTTGCGTGCTGATGTCAGTATACGACTCTGTGAGTGTACATAAGGCCAATCTATTGTTAATTACACTACAAATGTGGTCAATCTGATCATTCCAAGTAAGGTGGTTATCAATCATTATTCCTAATAGTTTTTCACAAGACACATTTTTGAGAGTAGCATCGTTAACAACCACGGATAATCCTTTTCCATTTTTTCAGGGCAAACAGTTTTTGCCTTGACCTGTCTTTAGTTTACTTGATTGATAACCATCCTATTATTTTTACACCATGAACTTATACCTTTCATGTCTCCTTCCAACTTCTGATTCAGTTCAGCAATCGATTCAGCATTGACATGGAATGCAGTGTCATCTGCATACACATCAGCAGAGCAATGTTGAAAGCAAATATCCATGTCGTTAATGTAAATAAGAAATAGGGGGAGGCCTTGAATAGAGACTTCTGTTTCACTCCACGTAATTCTTCCTCGGGTTAAGAACGCCCCGTTTTCATATGTAGTTTGCATTCGTTTGGTTAGACATGACGTAAACCATTCTACAGCATTTACTAGATACTCCATAAATTTTTAACTTTTGTATTAAAATTTCGTGACTTACCAAATCAAATGCCTTGCGTAAATCTTAAAAAACACAGACTAACTACAAAACACCCTTTATCAATGGCATCCATTCAATTGTTCACTGATTTAGGTTAGAAAGCAGTTTCACATGAGTGATTTTCTCTGAATTAAGATTGTTCTACACGCAACAAGTCGCATGATTTTAAGTAACTGCTTAAAGCACTGTGAACATGTTTCCCTAATTCTTTCGACCAGACTAGCACGATAGAGATTGTGCGATAGTTTGAAACATCAAGTTCGGAGCTGCCCTTAGAAACCTGATTTACTTTTGCATGTTCCAACAGGAAGGAAAATCATTTTTTCTAACACTGACATTGAGTATATGTGTGTGATACGTCGGTAATTTCCTCTACACATTCTTTTAGAATGTGTATACTTCTACCATCTAGACCGGTTGCCTTTGTGGATCTAAACTGTAAAAACTTAAGCAAAAATTCATCAGATATCTCTAGAATTTCAAACATTGCTTCATTTGGTAATTTAGAAGACACAAAATACTGCATACCATTAAAATTATAAACACCTGTGGTGTTAACTTCATGGGCGTACTTGGTAGACACCGATATATAAATGAGTAAAAAGCATTAGCTATACCATTGGCTTCGGAGATAATAATATCTTTTAACGTTAAAAGATTTGGGCTAAGACTATATTGCATACCAGAGTCGCTGGATTGTACATTTCGAATGACTTGCCACATCACTTTTGCAATGCCCGTGTTTGAGATAATTTTCTGTTTAAAATTATGTGATTTATCCAGACGAATCAACGACGTTAACTTATTTCTCCAGAGACGATACCTTTCAGCATTATTTTTTACTTAAGCTTTGTTACGCATATTTACAGCATTACCAATTTCACTATTGAACCACCTAGGTTGATATTTGTTTTGAACTCATTTCTCTTTCAAAAGAGCGTGTTTGTTTACCCCCCCCCCCCGAATAATTTTAAAGATGTGGACAGCTTTATTTACTTCTATTTCTTTAGTGGCCAGATACGGGAAAAATTGATATCCGTCACAAAAGATGCTTCCTCAATGCTGTTTACTCTTCTGTACATAATACTTTCATGACGTTCCTTAAGTTTTTTTAATTCTCTTATTAGTTACACATTGTAAAGTGAAGTAGACTGGGAAATGATGGCTGATTCTAATCTAAGGTACCTCAACATTTAATGACCCGATCTTGATTGGAAGTATATACATGATCCAGTATAAATGTGTCAAAGTCCTCTGTCCTACGTGTTATCACATCAACTATTTGGCTTAATTAAAAGTTTCAAGCTCTTGTTTCCACCTTTTAGGAAATCCATTTTAAACCATTTATGACAAAATCACCAATAAATAAAATATCAGAAAAAAATATTGTAAGGTTACTTAGAGATCATATCATGAAACTGAGTAAACCCCTCAATGTTAGAATCTGGGGGCCGATATAAAATACATATTAAAACATTTTTGATGTAGGGTAAAATTACCTCTACCTAAATGGCTTCAATTGTTTCCACTAAGAATTCAGGGTAGCGTATATAGGGTGTATCATGGTTTATATACACTCTAACCCCTTCTCCATCTCAGGTACTTCTGTCCCTCCGTATTATGGCATATCCAGAGATTCATACCTCATGGTCAGTGTACGTATAATTTAAAAAACGCTTCGTTTCTACCAAAAAGATTGAAGCTCCTGTGTTCATTTGCTATGATATATTGCAATTGGTGAACCTTAGGATGGAGGTGACTTATATTAAGAAAACCTTGAGACTTTTGAGTTTTCCGAAAATTTCGGTGAACGTCTGCTATTCACCATGGAAGTTTCTAGTCTCTACACATCCATCCCCCATCATGCTGCTTTGTCAGCTGTTTGCCATTACCTGAACCAACGTCAAGACCCCCAAATTCCTACAACTACTTTCCTTCGCTTGACGGAATTTGTTCTCACCCAACACTTTTTCCAATTCAATAGGCGCTTTTTCCGTCAGATTAAAGAGTAGCAATGGAAACCAAAATTGGTCCTTCTGTTGCTTCCGTAACCATGGACCACTTTGAAGAGCAACTTTTTTCGAAGTATACCGGTGGCCAACCTTTCCTTTACAAAAGGTTTATTGAAGATATTGTGGGAGTGGCAGCAGGGACCCGTCAAGACTTAGAATCTTTCATCCAACTTTTAGGATCCTTCTGTCCATTTTTGAAATTCACACTTTGTATTTCTGACACTTCAGTGGTTTCCCTCGACCTTTAATTATCAATTTGCGATCATCAAATCAAGTCAAACCGACACTTCAAACCCACCGATTCTCATAACTACCTTTTGTATCCATCCAACCATCCCAAATCCTGTACCGAATCCATCTCATAATCACAACTTTTAAGGGCCAGAAGGATTTGCTCAGAAGATTCTGAACTTTTAGCAGTTGCCAAAAATATACTATCATTCTTTGAGAAGCGTCAGTATCCCACCAAATCCTTTCTGATGGTCTACATAGAATCCTAGGAATCAACAGAGCCGAGGCCTTGAGTAAGAAGTCTACCACGTCTACCATACTACGCATTGCTTTGGTAATTTCCCATCACCCATCGTTACGCCCCAACATTCGTGCCATTTAAAGAATGAAGAGACCCTTCGTTACGACCCTTCAACCCGTGACCTTTTCCCCGAACCCCCCCCCCCCCCATTACGGCCTTTAGAGTTGAAAAAAACATTTCCCATCCACAACAGCCCACTGAAAACACCCCAGGTACATTTCCCTGTGGTCGTAGTAGGTGCAACACATACTCAGTGGTTGGCAAGAAAACAGTCATTAATATTTTGGGTTCTAACGGCAACAGATTCAGAGTGAACCAACGCATTGCCTGCACTTCCACATATATGGTTTACATTTTAGTTGGTGGACGTTGCAATTGCCTGTATGTGGGAGAGACCAAACGTCGCCTGACTGACCGAGTCACTAAACACCTCAGGTCCATCAAACTAAACCTTCAAGGTTATCCTGTGACCACACATTTCAATCCCCCATCACCGTTCTCAATTAAAGACTTAGCCGTTACTGCAGCCTTTAATGTGCAGAGGTTCTGACCGTGGTCGTCAGACCGCCGAAAACCGGCTTATCATGAATTTCGGTACAATCTCCCTAAAGGATCTTAACATTAGAATGGACCTTTTTTAACTTGTTCCCGTTTTCTCTAGCTTTTACCAGTTTTACTCGGCCTCCATTCGTATTTTTACACCGTGTACGTTCTGTGCGACCGGTTTTTCGTGCCTTTGTTTAATGCGTTTCTTCTCCATTTCTACTTCAATGTTGTTCAGTTGCATTTCTTTGTCACCTGATGAAGTCTATACTCGAAACCTCGCGGAATTCTCAGCAAACTTTTTACAACCTTTATCGACCCACACATTACTATAGTGCTCCTCAGCATTTCGACCCTATATATATATATATATATATATATATGCACTCTAATGTAAGTATATACGATTAAGTATACAAACGTATCTAATTCGACCCTATATATATATATATATATATATATATATATATATATATATATATATGCACTCTAATGTAAGTATATACGTTTAAGTATACAAACGTATCTAATGGTGAAAAGCTGTCATCAATGGAGTAAAGAAAGTGGGTAAATAACGTGAGACTCAAAGTATCAATAAAGTCGCCCAACACTCATAAACATTAGCAAAATATTGCTATATCTATAAAATGGGAGAATATGATAAGCGTGAAGTCGGTAATAAAAAGTAAAAGACCACTAACATCGTAATCGAAATCAATCTACAATAGACTTAAGGTTTATACTAAGGCTTCAGTAGAGAATCCCTAATTTCCGAATACTTTCCCTGTGTTGCATGATTATCGTTAATAAAATTATTAAGATAACATTATGTAACACTGTTTTCGAAAAGAAGAGGGACAGCAAACCAAAATCGACCTATTCCACTGGTGGCAAATATTCCTGTCCTTGGATATATTCATTTTTAAAAAGCACGTGTACGGTACTAAAATCGCTCTAGTATCATTTTTTACACTGCTGTCCTTTCAAATTTGATAGTGAACCAACCTTGGGTAGTTGTGAGGAGGGAGATACAACAACCAAATCTGTCAGACATTTACTTGAAAATGAATTAATTCTTTTAGGCACTGCCATTTGATTGACAGGTCTCTTTGTTCCTATTGTTAAGTCTCTGTTGACTAAACACTTTTAATGATTATTTCCTCTTTTCTTTTCAAAGTAATCCCGAGACAAAGACAATTGCCTATACATGCTTTGAAGTAAGGTTTGTGTCCCCATACAAAATTTAATCAGGATTTTCGGTGAAAACACCGTGGCAACAAACGTTTATATAACACTAAGCCCCCACAATTTTAATACGTCACCTGCTGGAAACATTGTTCAAGCTTAAACATTTCTCTTAGTTTTAATCAAATTTTCCCATCATTAGAAAAAATATTCGAAAGGTAAGTTGCAAAGAAATTCTCAGTTCTCTTTAAATGAAATGATAGTTAGTGTAACAAATAACGACGAAAGGTTAAAATTTCACATTTTTTTCATGACAACTGGAAACGAAAAGTTAAAGAGTTCAACGTAAGAGGTGTGTTTCTCATTGTCATTTTGACAATGCATCACTGGTACGAGTTGATCTAGGTACTAAGACAAGAATTAAGAAAGGCAAGATAACTGTCGGAAAGGAACATTGCTGTTCCTAACAGCGCCCTGCTCCAACCAAAATTGTGACACATTTTGGAATGCTTAAAATGTATCCATATGGGCTGAAACAAATGCCTCTCAGCTAAGATCAACAAAAGTTGAGTAACCACCAAGTGTACATTTAAAACTACTTGGCTATTGGTTTTAACCACAACTCATGTTACAAGGAAAAAACCAACATGGATAAAGGTTACTTAACATTTTCTACAGGGAATATGTTGACTTACCATTACTGCCAGACCGGTTATTTATTTCTTGTAGATATGGTTGAAGTTTTGCACGTTTTACTGGGAAGAGGATCACTGAACCGTCATCAATAAACTCTTCAGTCAGTTTTACGTCCAAGTTTGACCGCGACTGGTTGACTAAGATTAAAGACATGATCACGTAGGAAAGAAATTTTACATACATGATGCTTATGGTGCTCAACAGTTTAAGTGAAATTAAAACCTCCAGCTGTTATTTTCTGTTTGACGGCTGAATGCTGTATGCCTACGTCTCAAGGCAGTCCACAGAATCGATTTACTTTTGTTTCATTCTCTGAGCAATCTAAATATGCCTTTATCGTAACTGTGTAGCACACGTCACGCATGCAATTCCTCAATGATTTTTACTGGTTGTCTGTATATTATGATCGTTTACTTTCCGATGTATAATTCATAAGTTAATTGTTTATGCCACACTGCCCTTTACATTTTTCTCTGATTATCTAATTCCGAATATCCGAGTTTCCAGCACGTTTCACATATATAGTAAAACACGTTTTTTCCTCCCATGGGTCCAAAGTTGTGATATGATCATCTTAATAATAATAAGAAGAAGAAGAAGAAGAAGAAGAAGAAGAAGAAGAAGAAGAAGAAGAAGAAGAAGAAGAAGAAGAAGAAGAAGAAGAAGAAGAAGAAGAAGAAGAAGAAGAAGAAGAAGAAGAAGAAGAAGAAGAAGAAGAAGAAGAAGAAGAAGAAGAAGAAGAAGAAGAAGAAGAAGAAGAAGAAGAAGAAGAAGAAGAAGAAGAAGAAGAAGAAGAAGAAGAAGAAGAAGAAGAAGAAGAAGAAGAAGAAGAAGAAGAAGAAGAAGAAGAAGAAGAAGAAGAAGAAGAAGAAGAAGAAGAAGAAGAAGAAGAAGAAGAAGAAGAAGAAGAAGAAGAAGAAGAAGAAGAAGAAGAAGAAGAAGAAGAAGAAGAAGAAGAAGAAGAAGAAGAAGAAGAAGAAAACTTGCTTGACCATCAAAGAACTGGTTTTATAAAATACGTAGAAGAAAAGTAAAGAAGTAAGACTTCAACTTAAGCAAAACGTTTATATTTATATCCTGAAATCAGCTAACATTCGGTTTGATGTCATGGCATTGGCGTAAACCTCTTCATTTGTTCCCTCTGTAAGTGCCAAATAATTTTGCCTTGAGTTTGTTTAAAATTTGTCTAGTATGTTACACCAAATTGCATCTAATGACCCTCAATCCAACGTATTTCAAAGGTGATAGCTGGATACGGGTATTGAAAATGAAAGAATTTGTGTGTTACTTTACCTCAAAAAGATCCTAACGCAATCATTGAATAGCTTCAGACCTTTGGAACGAAGAACAGCGCTTCACTTTTGATGACTATGAAAGCTGGTATTACGTGGTAACAGCGTTTTTCCTAAACATTTCCTCCAGTATTAACTTTGAGGTGCAACCTTTTACAAATTAACAAATATAATGTTAGATTTCAACTACTCAAGATTTTATCTCATTGTTTTTAAATATTATCAGTCTATCCCGATTTGGAATGGAAGACTGTCACCACCTCCCAAAAAAAGAAACTAAGGAAAAAAATCCTTTACATAATTAGAATAAACAATTAACCATCTACCTGTTAATATGGAATACAACATTTGACTTTATCTCAGTTCCTTTTTGCATATCACATTCTCACCTTGCCAGATGAGCAAATAAATAGGTGGTGCTGTTACCATAGTACATCTTAACTACAAGTTAAAATGATTATACCAATGTATGATGTGGCTCAAAAGGAGCTTATTAAATACACTTCTTCATTCCGAGCGAAGATCATAGTTACTTTGTATATTTATTTGCTGTCGAATTTCAAGGCTGTGTTTGTTACCTAGCATAAGCACAAAGCTTGACTATTCTACTTTTAAGTTTTCCATTTTTATGGTATATATTTGATCAGTCCGGCAGATTCTCCCGTTTGGGGAAAACCAAAATTTATGCAACACATTGTATAGGCTTGCTTGCCTAACAAGAACAAGGTTACACCCAAAAGATACACTCAAAAACTTGCTTTGTAAGTGTTGTGTTACCGAATTTGGCGTGGCTTTTCCCCCAGGACGTCACTTTTATGTAGTGACAAAGGGAGGATCCCACACTGCTGTATACAACAGAAGGGCCTCTTTCACCTAACCGAAAATTAGAATTTACTAAATTATGGATATTTCCCAGCCATATATAGATCAGTTCGAAAATACCAAAAGATAGCCCCATTTTGCATCTAAGCAACCTTAAGTTAACAAAAATTTCTCAAAGGGGAGGGGAAATCCCCTCCCCTTAAACCACTACCCCAGGACGGCACCTTTATGAAGTGACAAAGGAAGTTTTCCATACTGCTGTACATAATCGCAGGGGACGCATTACAAAAAAAAGGTACAATTTACGCAGACTTTGGAGGGAGCTAAGTTGGCATTACGACGTCATCAGTGGTGCCCCCCAATCACCAAATTCTGGTGGCGCCACTGAATGCTGTGACGTATCACACTGCACAGTAAACATAAGCTCGCATACATCTCGTTCCTTTATAATGTATACACGAACAATGGTGTTGCTCTATACAGACAACGTTAGAATGTAGTCAAGTATCCATATTTGCAGATGTTTCACACGTACACACGGCTGAGGGTAAGAAGAAAATAACCAAAGGTAATAATTTATAAAAAAAAAAACCCTCGAGCGTAATAGGGTACCAAACAGGGCGATATCGGTCTTGCAGTTGATTCAATGACCTTTATTGTCATCGTGACTGGGGAAAGAAAAATGTTCTGAAGGAAATCAAATTAAGAAAAACAAAGTTTCATTCGGAGCATCCGGGAGTAAATCCCTCCAGTATATGTTATTTTGTGTTATGTGACTGTGATACTGATTCTTGAGAATGTAGCATGTAGAGACAATGATGTAAGGACCATTTAGGCCAGTGGCGTAGCTAGATATCTTTTTGTGGGGGGGGGGAAGCAAAAATTTCCGACAGATTATTATCTTGAAGTAATGATGTACTATCTAACCATCATCTGGCGTGTAGCGCGCGGAAAAAATTAGATTAAAATACCTCTGCTCTGTGAATTTGGCCTGCCGTGTGGCGCCCGACGTATCATTTTTTTCACGAATAATTCTGACTAGAAGTGGTTTTATGGCCTAAGTTGTGTCCGAAGAGATGTTAGATGTTCTTACCCATCGAACGACGTGATTGAAAGAAATCATAGTGTATGTGCCATCGGGTAGTCTTTTGTCTTGTTTAACGTAGTCTTAGGCTAAAGATAGTCAAGGTTAGACCGAAAATTTCATAATAGCAGAAGGCAAAAATGAAATTCAGAGCGTTTTTCGTTTTTGTTAGCGTGACGCTGGTTACTACTATTAAAGTCGGAATGGCTAGTTCTACCAGTCCATCTGTAAAATACCTCCAAGATTGCCTTAACTGACACTTCCAGGCCTTATCAGTAACCATTTCGATGTGTAATTCTGCTTAAAAATATAAGAACTGTTGTAAGTAAACCCCTAAGAATATAATTTTTAGCTACTAATTTCCGTTGTAAGAATTTTAATTAAGGTGGTAAAAGTTTCCGACAGAGACTAGAAATTTCCGACAGAGGCCTTCGGAGGCCTTATGGGGGGCGACCGATTAGAGCCGTGGTTACACAGACCGATTTAGTCGGGCGACTGCCTTGTCGGCCGAAAAGTTGTCGTTATCGGTCTGTGTAACCACTTTTTTGGCCGATTTGCCGACAGTCTGGATGACCGATAGAGTCGGCGGTGACAGACTTTAGTCGGCCGCTTAAGTCGCCGTCGGGCCGTGTGAACATATCACGGATTACATCGCCCGATAAACTTGACCAAAACACGTGCAAATTGCCTTTATACCCGCCAGGCCGGCGTCATTGCACTGATTACAGGAAGCTTGCGTAATGTCCGATATTGGCTTTAGTACTGAGTGTATAATTAAACAGTTCAAAAAGTATTAATCCCAACAAAGCTAGTGGTCCCGATCACATGCCTGCTAGGTTACTCAAAGAATCTGCTGTTGAATGTGGTGATATGTTCCATCATTTATTTACCCAGTCCTACCGGTGTGGAACCCTGCCAACGTCTTGGAAACGTGCACTTATATGCCCAGTATTCAATAAGGGCGATAAGTCTGTGCCTGTTAATTATAGGCCTAGACCAGTTTCGTTTACTTCAGTCCCTTGTAAAATTATGGAACATTGTGTTGTTTCTAGGATGTGGGAACATTTGAATCACCACCATGTCATAACCACTAAGCAGAATGGTTTTAGAAATGGCATGTCTTGTGAAACTCAGTTGATTGAAGCTATGAATGATTGGACTAGTACATTAAACAAAGGAAAGGGCCAGATTGATGTTATTCTTCTTGATTTTAGTAAGGCGTTCGATGTTGTCCCACACCAACACCTCCTTAAACTACGCAGTTATGGGTTATCTGGGAAAACTAATGCTTGGATTAACGAATTTCTTACGGGCAGGTCTCAAGAAGTTGTTGTTAATGGGACTCATTCTACCCTTAGGTCAGTTAGGTCAGGAGTGCCCCAAGGTACAGTTCTGGGCCCACTCTTGTTCCTCATCTATATAAATAATATTAAAAAAATCTCTCTAGCTCTTTTCGCCTCTTTGCTAATGATAGTGCACTCTAAAGGCCTATTAAATCCTTGAAGGATGCAATTTTACTTCAGGAAGACCTTTTAAGTTACAAAATTGGGGCTATCACTTGGCAAAGGCATTCAATGTTTCCAAGTGTAAACTACTGCGTATTACATACTGCAAATCTTGTAGATGTAATTTTATCTACAGAATGTATCACCAAAATGCTTCTTCCTCTGCTCCTATTTCTCAAGATTTGCTTGTGCTTGCGCAAAAGAACATCAGTCTCCCTACGTCTGCCGCTGATTTTTTTAATTTGGAGGAAGTCACTTCTGACAGGTATCTTGGTGTCATTCTTGACAATAAACTGAACTTCTAATAAGCATATTGAAGAGATCACTAATAAGGCTATTAAATTTGTGTCGCCACAACCGTCACAAGTGTTCTATGGAAATAAAAACTTCGGCTTACTACCCCATTATTCGTCCTCATCTTGAATATGCTTCCACGTGCTGGAATCCACATACTAAGCTGAATATATATATATATATATATATATATATATATATATATATATATATATATATTATATATATATATATATATATATATATATATATATATAACGCTAATTCCCACCTTAAGGGGAAATTGTTATATCTGCTTGACCATAGGGCGAAAAAAAGATAATAAAATACATAAGAAATAAATTCGCCCTAACGTCTAAACATATAGATAACGTTATTTCAATGGCCAGCCATCCGTTCGTGTTAACAGGTAGGTGTCCGTAAATTTGACAACTTTGAAGTAATGGCATCTAGTTTGTAAATCTAAGAGGGCGCCCTTGTAAGTTTACGTATTCCTATAGGAAAAGTGTGTGGAAACGTTAAGGCGAAACTTATATTTCACCCGAAAATTTTTTTCCCCTTAAGGTCGACTTTTCAACAACAACTTTCCCCCTAAGTGCCGAATTAGAGAAATATATATATATATATATATATATATATATATATATATCATTCGTGATCTCTGTTTGGGCTTCCATCAACGGGGAACTAGTGCTGTTCCAAAATTAGGTGCCTGCTCAGGAGGTGAATTGCGAGTGCTTCATATGGTGTTTGAACAAAGGCCAGACCAACTTGGCTTCATAGCTCAGTGGTCAGAGCATCCGCACTAGCAAGCGGGAGGTCCCGAGTTCGAATCCATCCCGGTGGAGTCAACTTTGCTTTTCACCTCAGCCAGATTTTTCAGCTTTGCCGATTCTCACTATATATATATGTATATATATATATAAATATATGTATATATATATATATAAATATATCTATATATATATATATATATATATATATATATACATATATATATATATATATATATATATATATATATATAAATTGATGCAGTCCAAAGACGTGCTGGGCGATTCGTTTTAAATAACTATGATTATAGCTTAAGTGCTGATCTTTCAACAAAAATTTCCCACACTCTCAAATGGCAACTCTTGCAGCATTGTAGGACCTTAGCTGATCTTTGTACGTTTTACAAAATTAGGAGCAACTTTGCAAACATTCCATTCCCTCCTATTATTACCCCTTCTGTCAGGCATGCTCTCTGTTATAACTACATACAGGCCCTGCACTCTGAGGCGTTCAAATACCAGTTCTTTGTTAGAAGTGTTCGCCTTTGGAATACAGTACCCAACAAATACTAATTAAACCGTTTGTTTCATCCTTCCGTGCTGATACCTTCAAATGGATCCTCCCCTTTTGTTGGATCAGAGACCCTGCTACAAACACATGGGTCCTCACCCAGTCAGCTCATTAGCGCCCTTGTCGTTTGCTTTGACTTGCACTCGTTACTCACTTAGTGGTTTCCTAGTTTTGTGGTCTTGTACATATATTTAGCACTTTTGCACTTTTTTTGGTGGTTGTCTCTTCCATGTTGGCTTCTCAACTGTTGACTATATACTCTGTGATGGCTTTTTTGCATTTTTGGAGTTTAATAATGAAGAATGAACACTGAAGGCTTGTGTTTGAAAGAACCCCAAATCATGGCGAGCCACTGGCCTGATGCCCTCACGTGCAAACTTATAGAGATGTCTGAGAGTAGGCCCGTCCTATACAATCTCCAGCATCCTAACTATCATGATCAGGACTTCAAGAAAACGACATTGGAAGAAATATTTTGAAGGGGGGGGGGGGAGTTAGGAGGTTCACTATCCGACGTTACCAAGTTGGTGAACTGTTATATTTTTAGGGAAAAATACCCGATCATGTTATAAATGATATTTGCAAAAGCTGTAGTAAAGTTCCACTCTTTTAGAGGAATGTGAGTTGTTCTGAAGTTCAATTAATTAGGACGTTTTTCAAAACTTGCAACTAGACCGGTTTCTGTTCTTCACGCTGTAGGCAGAACGTCATCAGTAGTAGTCTTTGTATACTTAGGCAGGGTTTGTCAATATTTATAATGCAGCTATGAGCGCGTCAAGCAAGATATCGTCATATGGTGAGATACTTTTTCAGTTTAAGGTTTAGTTGGCTTTGGTAAAACTTCTTAATGGTCAATTTCGGAACAATCAAATTCCTCCAAGAGTGGAATTCATTAAAGCTTTTGCTTATAAAATGCTTAACATGATCGGGTATGTTTCCCTAAAAAATATAGCAGTTCACGGACTTGGTAACGTCAGATAGTAAACCGCCTAGCCCCCTTTCACTTTCCCGTGAAGGTTTCATCACAAAGCATCGCCATCTTTTATGGGCGATAATCAGGCAGTATGAACAGAAGATCGGCCTGTGTAACCACGATTTTTTTTCGAAATCGGCAGGCCAAATCAGTCGACAAAATAAAAACAGCCGGCCCTGAAAAATCGGTCTGTGTAACCACGGCTCTATGGGATTGAGGTAAAGGTTGCATAAATTGTTACAGCGAAGATAACTGGTAATTACCATTACGAATCATTGTTACATACATTACAATAGTTCTGAAATGCATTCGAAGATGCACAGCGTTTTCTTTTTAGGGAATTTTTGTTTTCATTGCATTCTTAAATAAGGTATTCAACCAGATACTTGGGAAAATCATCGGACGCTTTCAGTGGTGCAACCGTCTGGATACGATAGGATGCGTTGTAATAATAATTCATACATAGAAATCAGGGAAATACGTTGACCAAACTGAATCTACCACTGGTCACTTTATTTCTGCTTCTCGGAACTATTGTTTTGGTTAAGGTTTTCCTAGGTCGTTTCCTTTAGGAAGCGCAAACATTCATACTATTTGATAAGGATACTAATATTTGTTGGTATGTAAATTGTGTCTTTGTTTTTAAAGTGGACCTAAAGTCTAGAATTTCAAGAATACATATTCTAGAGTTTGGAATATGAATTTCATTCATCCAATTCCCATTTTCATAGCTTAATCTGTTGCTGAGATCTAAAATGTTGAAATTTATTCACTTATCTTGAAATAGTGGATTGAGCAATAATTTCTGAAGTCCTTCTTGTACAACTCACATGAACTGTTTTTGTTTCCTTTTGAAATTAAGATGTTTATAGGACCTTGAAACAATTACAGTTCCCTTGCATGGTGTAGTGTACGGAGGGGACTTATATAGCCAAGTCACCCTATAACAGTAAGACAGTGATCACATTTTGGCACAAGGTGCAGTAGCGTTCCAAAAAACAAAGAACAACAAAGACTGTAATTTGAGTAGTACAAGAATGACATCACAAATTATTGCGCAATCCACCATGATTCTAAATTGAGTGAATAAGCTTCAACATTTTATATTTCAGCTCAGGAATGTCCTGTAAAGATGAAAGTTACACCATTTGGTTGCATTTTTCAAGCTTTGTAACATATATTTTTGAAATTTTAGACTTTAGGTACACCTTAAATATTTGCACAGACAGATAAGATTAGCAATACCGGTACTAAAGAACGTACCCATAGGGCGGCTTTTGTTGAAATGTAGAGGGGGATAAAGATTCCCTACAGCAAAATTTACTTTGTTAAAATGTGAATGCCAATGGAAGCATATTCAAAACATATTGAGATATCCCCCATACTTAGGGATTGTCTCGGATAACAATTATGGCTCGTGGGGTAATCTCTTATGTAGATGATATTTCTATGCCATGACCGTGACAAACTTTGGAAAATTTGTGAACTCTGAATGAAAATAGTTTTGTGTGGAATTGCAAGTTTCCTGCACTAGTGATATTGAAAGTTATTTTCATTTTATTCCCGCAAGGTAGTTCCCCAATTGACCATGCATATTACAGTATGCAACATCACATCAACTTCTGTGTGTCCTTTAAGTTGATTGTTACCTTTTGTTTGAAAAATCCCACATATGATTGCATGAAATGGTTTGAAACATGGAATTTTTTCTGAATGATCACAAAGGAAATGTTTCTCTACCAATACCCAAACTGCTAGAACATTCCTCTGATAAACTCCGATCAAAATCAGGAAGTTTATCTTCTCTTTATTAATTTAAATTAAAACATTCCTGGATGACATGCTAGCACTGCTACTATTTGTCTTAATAAAAACAAACATATACCAAGTTATGAAGGATATATCGGAATTAGATTGAGTAGCATTTTACTTTGGTCGTATTTAATTTGCACTTAGCAGTATAAAGTAACAGTGCAAGTGAGCGTGTTTAAGAGTTACAGGGTTGATATATTCAAACATTCTCGGTGGTATGTATTTCTGGGCCTTGTCTTCAAGAACTGCCCGTGGTTCAATTAAATCAAAGCATATAACCTGGATTCTGGGGAATATCACTGTGTTACAGTGAAATGGTTTACAACCAAAGACGAAAAGCAGGAATAAAAATGATTAAACTGCTGGGATATCCACTCGTAGATAAAAGGACATTGCATAGAACATATACGGAATTTTCGTGACCTTTATTTAAACCTAGCAGTTGTCAAAGAAAAAATGTCCTCTTATGTTCACATTAAGAATCACACGTGTAAGAAGACTTTGCTGAAACGTTTTTCCCGTTTTTGAAATTCACTCTCTGTATTTCCAACTCATCAGTAGTGTTTAGGCACGGAATTATCCATCTCCGACCGTAAAATCAAGTCTAATCTCCAGTTTAAAACCACTGACTCTCACAACTACCTCATGTACCCTTCCAACCACCCCAGATCTTGTACCAAATTAATTCCTTACTCACAACTTTTATGGGTCAGAAGGATTAGTTCGCAATTCCTTTAAAGGGGGCAAGAATCTTTGACCCTTCAGTTACAGCCGTGGTTTGGGACTGGTAGAGCTTTCTTAGAAAGCACCTTGGAGTTGTAATCCTCTATGACGGATTTCATGTTTTTCAGGCAACTGTAGCTAACTTTCGCCGTGTTTTTGTTGAAGTTTTTGTGCAGCGTGTGACCGGGGGGGGGGGGGAAGTGTTTGGCTAGGAGCTTGAGGAAGGTTCTACCAACATTTGATCTGACACTTTTGCTAAACGGGAGTGGAACCATATAATCTTCCTATGTCTTTGTCTCTTCGATCGTCTTTGGGCTGGTAGGTTCTCACCTGGGTTAACTAGCTTGTGGTGATAGATATAAATAGCATACATCTAAATACATATACATATATATATACTTAACAAAGTAAACCAGTCAATGGTAGAGTGCCCAACCTATGAAGGGAGCTTAGATATTGAAAGGATGTGACTATAGGGTACTACAAGGCAGATTTACAGCACTGTTTCGTAAGGGCCCAGTGCGGTAGGTCCTCACTCTCGAGAAGCCTGATGGAGTAGAATGGTGTCAACAAAGGTATTGCGTTGGTTTGCACATGCCCATTTTAAAGTGCAGTCACCCTAGCCTAAGTAAGTCACTATAGGCTTAATCTCCTTACAGGAACTTGCTTAGCCTAGGGTGACTGTACTTTATATCCTCTTATGCTGTGGTACGTGTTCCGTGCTTTCTTCTGTTTCACTTGCCATGTAGGCTCTGAAGAGTACAGACAGTTTTGTCTGCACGAAACAAATTTTTAAGCATAAACATGACGTGTCAGAGTAATTGAATTTTGTGTTGAAATAATATATATATATATATATATATATATATATATATATATATATATATATATATATATATATATATATATATTTATACATATATATATATACATATAATAACGTATTGTATGTATTTTAATGTATTCCTTCTGTGTCAACTATGCTTTGTGTTCTGCTCATTTACCTTTATATATATATATATATATATATATATATATATATATATATATATATATATATATATATATATATATATATATATATATATATATATATATATATATATTGGAGGTCGAGGTTGATAGATAGAAGTTAGAATGTGTAGGTCGAAAGGTAAATAGTAGTACATTCGATCTTGAATTTTTGTACCAATCCTAGATAGAGCATGGCCCTTATCAAAGCAGGAAAGGTTCAGAGAAAATACCAGAGAGAAAAATTGAGCGGTACCGAGGGTTTGAACCCGCCGTCCTCCGCTTTCCGGGCAGAGTCTGTGACCACTGCACCAGTTCGGCTTGTGATTCACAGAAGTGACAAACAAGCTACAAATACCTCGTGTGATTCAATTTTCTCTCCTTGAGAATATATATATATATATATATATATATATATATATATATATATATATATATATATATATATATATATATATAGCACTGTCTGACGAGAACATTCCCTTCGAAAAATGACATAGAAGGTTCGCGAATACGTACGTCCAAGCAGTCAACACAAAGTGCCATGCCGTAATGTTCATTATCTAACCATGATGTAACGTCTAGTGAGTCCTGGAATTTACGCAAACATTACAATTGGTGCAAATTGTTAAACTGGGTTGCAGGAACAGAGTTCAAACCTCTGCTAGCGTCGTGACCTCTGGTTGACCTAGCTATAGTGCCTCGTAGCAATTGGGATGACTATAACGAAACGTCAAATATTGACCTGACACTCCTATCTCACGTGTATTGTGTTTTGTAGATTTTAGTAAAGCGTTCTCGTTAAATCATAAATTTTCATACATTACGAGTGTGTTGTGAAGAGTATGTAATTACATATTATTGAGAATTTTATTGCTTCATTAAAAAAATCTCAAACCTCTACCTAGCCCGCAACTTTTCTCTCTAGTGGATTTTATATGTTATAGATTTTAACAGAGCGTTCTTTCCTAAAAAATCAAAAAAACGAATACTGCACGATTCGAATTTTCTGAGTTCGTTCACGGCCAGGAAAATAGGACAAAATTGTTGCTGGTCTTTGTTTTACTTATAGGTTGCACTGCCTTAAATTTGAAAGGCTTCTTAAGAGAATTATTTTGGTTTCACAGCTGTGCAGGAGATTTCGTAGTGTAAGCAAATCTAGAAAATGGGAGAAGGATATGATAAAGAGTGACATTGCTCGTTGTTGATGGACATGATCACGAAAAAAGAAAGGTACCGGGTTATCCAAATGCGAGATCAATGAGTTTTAATATACAAATGCTAAGTTATTTTTAAGGTTAAGGGCACTTTCCGGGACATAACACCAAACCTCACTTCTAGTAATGTTTGCAAAATATGCGATCAGCCAAAAAGCATGTAACTTCATTTGATAACGTTCAAGTTGAGAGTTACCCAATAGTCAGATATTTGCACTTTCGTGCAAAAATCTTGTAAATTAATTCCATTTGACTTATTACTCAATTTACTCAATTCAAATTACTGAATTACAGAAATGTAACCTTACTTCCTATCTAGATCTACTGAGAATTTGATCATAAAATGTTCAAAATTAAACGGCAGTCAATGAAACTGAACTTTAGCTAAGTAATTGTTTGAAAAATTTGTTCCATTCAGCTCCTTTTACAAGAAATCACGATAAGAAAGTACTTCAGAGATCTTCAAGTTAAAATTAGGCATGCTAGCACTAAAGTAAATCATTATGTACCACACCATTGGCAGCATCTTCGATATTTGCCATCGTAGACAATACTTAAAGTATGCTGTCGTTAAACGAGTAAGCAAGCGAAAAGTTAAAATTTTTGGTATGAAACGTAACGTTGTCTAAATTATATAAGTTCAAATTTTGTTGCTCGGAACTGTTTGCCAGTTATGCAACCCAAAATATTCCATGTTTTTCTTTTCTGGCGTGGATGGGTGTGGTACGTTAATATCTCGAAATTGTGGATGTGAGATTTAAGCGAATAATTTTATTTAATCCTTTTGCAATGCACTAGGCATGTTACTATGAGTACATTCCAGTGCAATGCCGTACGTTCATTCAGTCGGTAAATCCATTGTCGTGATGAATCTAACCTGGCTTTTCATGGTTTACATTTTTCATTGGTTTACATTTCAAGGCAGAAGGTGATAATTTATTTTGCCTGTTACATCTTACCATTGATCGTAACAATCCTGCAATGCAAATATCACAATGATTTGAACCCACTTACCAAGTTTTAGTGCTTCAAAGAAATTAAACAACGGTACAAAGCCGTTTGAGGTATTTTTTAGTTTACGGTAAGACCAAATGGCTTCGTTTCGTCGAAATATCATAACAAAAACTACAAAGATGTTGGGCAAGTGTTCCTTTACACGGTAAAGTGAAAAGAAGGAAAACACAACATTGACCTTGAACTATTGAATTTACGAGTTTACACCAAGCACTATTCAACAAATTTGAAGTCTATATTATTATTAGTGCAAAAAAGCAATTTTACCTGCAAAAGAACGGCCGAAGACACAAGACATTGATAAAAAGACTTTTTAGTCTCTTTGTAAACAGGTAAAGTTCTCTAAGTGATCACAAATTCTTCCAAAGCTACCACTGGTTAGCCGTGGTTCACCCGTACATGCACTTCTATGGTTACTTTTTCCAGGGAGTTGCAACAGACTCCATGCTTTTTCTAAGGCCACTGACACGGATAAATTTGACTACATATCAAGGTTACAATATAAACCTACATACCATGATAATTGAATGAAAAGTTATGAATTAACAAATACTGTCTATTAAATTTATTAATCTGTCCCTAGCCAAATAAGAAAAAGGAGAGCAACCGTTCAAACCTCAAGTTAACCTTAGCTATCAACTCGTATTTTACATCAAGCTGGATTTCTTTTATTTGATCGCTAAGTAAGAGCCTGCAATTGAAATATTATAAATTTTCCGAGCTCTATGTACATTTTTAATCAAGTGAAGTTTTCCAACTGTTCAAAAGACTGACCCAGCATTGTTTATAAGTTAACCTTCTAACTACTTGAAACATACGAAAATGATCTTGATACTCCGTTCTTCACTACGTATAACTGCTATGCGCAGGGCTTTAGCTAGGCTAGGTGGTGGGGTGGAATAACTTTCAGATGGCTAGATATTGTCTGGCACGATAGATATGGTGCAGATAGAAATTTTGGTAAGAAACCTTTTTCAGAGGGTGGGATTTCTGTGACGATGGCGCCCCATTCACCCTCTTGTCCAAGGCCAGGCGTAATGCTTTTTCCTACACATCATACAACCGTATCGCCAAAGAAAACCATATTGATTCCAAGGTTTCCTATACAAGCAATAAGGCATACACGTCACTCTATGCAGGGGAAGACTATTCTACTATCGAAAGTTCCAGTTTGGAATGCCGCCTCTAGCACCTCTTCATCTTCGTCAAGGAGGAGGAGCTCTTTCATTGCATCGGACATGGAAACTACATGGAAGGTGGCTTCGCAGCTCTGTATGTCATCAGTTGGTACCCAGTATATGCAGACGTTGTTACCTGCTTCTTTGAGTACCGAGCTGTTTTTCGGATCTCTGTAGACATTACAAAGGTCCACCTGAAGATCTGGATATTGATCACAGATGGAAAAGTCAGGTCCATATCGCGAGATTTGATATTCGTTCTCATACTCTTGTGCATCCGCGACCCCGTGCTTACCATATGATTGACACGATTTTGCGCGTTCTCCGATCACGTGCAACTGCAGGTCACCTGTTTTAAATCTAATGTCGGTGGTGTTTCCTTTAATGACTTTAACGTACTTACCAGCCACAATGGGAGGAGGTAGAATTACATTTGGTTCAATTTGATGTCCACCTTCGGAAGTGAAGACATTTACCTGAAGAGTGATCTTTTCCATATCACCGTTTTTTGAGGTTAAATACGGAATATTAGTTGCCAAGCCTCCGATAAATGTTGACTGTCTCGCTTTTTGTTCATTTGACAAAACGCCATTAAACGATACAGCCTCAATTGTTCCGAAGCCAACATTGATGACGTGTTCATCGCATCCGATGACGTCTTGCAACACGGGTTCAGATGGTAGAAACAGGTTGACATCTGTATGTGATGAAAGTAATACATAAACAAGGATAGCCAACGTATCTCTTCAAGTGTAAATGACATAGATAATGACGTTCTTTAAGTCCAAGTAAAATTCTTTCAAATCAATATTTACCACAAAAGAGGAGGAGGGTGTCATTTCAGTTCAAAATCGACAGCATTTTTTCATTTTTGCAATTTGAGTTTTTCCAAAAACAACGTCTTTTGAATTTCTTTTCGCATGTTCAACAGATGAAAAAGGTATGATGAGAAGATATGTAAAGGTGCCGTCACACCAAAACCGAAATCTGCTGCGTTTTGCAGGCAGGACTCGGAAATTTGTTTCCCAGGACAAACAGGGGCAATTTTTTTTCAATGAAAATTAAACGTCCATTTTTTGGAATTATTATTGTTATCTCACCTTTACTCAGCTTTTAAAAACGTTAATGTACGATGTGTCGTGTCGTTTTTAGCAGAATTAAGTAAGTGTTAAGTTGTTAGGTAAGTAACGAATTTTAATGTTTCATTTTCTCCATCTTTCGAAGTGGGACAATAAATAAATAAATAAATAATGGTGTTTTGAAGTAATGCCCCAAAAAATGATTTAACACTTACCTTCATCGTCAAACTGGCTGTTGATCTCATCCAGGAGTTGTTGCACTTTTGCTCGTTTAACAGGAAAAATCAGAAATCCACCATCAAAAATAGCTTTGGAAAGTTTGACATCAAAGTTAGCCATGCCGTAGCATAATAATATTAAAAACCAGACCACTAAGAGAACCAATTTCCTAGCCATGTTATTTCAAGTAATTTGCTCAATGGCCAGTAACCACTCAGAGATGTGTGTTGTGGTTGGCAAATTTTATGCTAAACTTCTATCTCAATGACGTTGTTATGAGGAGCATACCCGCAATTTTTAGAGTTTGCTTTAAAAATTTACTGCAAATTTTGTTGCACATCGTGTGGAGCAATTATGTATAACAGTTTCAGGAAAGTAAGCATAGGGGATACTTTTTCTTATTTTTCGGGGATTGAGTCTCTTTTGCTAAGGAAAATTTCAGAGTTTTTCCCAAAATTTGGCCTAAGACTTGACTTTTTGGCTACTGGCCAAGGAGGATCGAGGGAACGTTGAAAGGTACCACTGAGATATCGGCCTTGCAATTGATTTCATTTAACTGCTTTTATCGGTATTGAGAATGGGGAAAGTAAAGTGTTCTGAAAGGAGCTAGGGTACAAAGTTTCATTCCGTAAATCCGAGAGTAAATCCCTCCAGTATACAAGGCTTTGTGGCTGTAATGTTGATACTTTCGTGTGTAGCGTATAAAGACTGGGAAAAATGGTGATGTCATGGGCTTTTACGGGAATTAGTTAAACGCTTAGAAAAGAAGGTTGCACAAATTCTAACAACCAAGACAGCTGATGATTACCATCATTGTGAATCATTGTGACATATGACAGTTCTAAAAAGCATCAGATGTTTAGTATGGTATTTTTTTTTTCATTTTTAGCAGTCTTAAAGCTTAGTGTAAAGTTATTTGCGTACTAACGGTACCATGCAAGCAACTTAACAACTATCGGTTCTGAAGGCATTGTAAGTCTCTCATCCAGGGACTTCTCATTCACCTTGAAAACAGTGGTTTTATTACACATCTATATAGGACCCTGTGGAGACAATTTTCTTTATTATTTTAGAGAAGATGCTATTAGGGAGACATTCCATGTCTCCCTACTATACTAGGTACTATTTCTAGGGTTTTTTTTTTATTGTCGAAAATGGTTTTAGAATATTCTTTGGACTCTAAATATTATATTTAGATAGTTTCAGGGTTAGGGGTTTAGGGTTAGGGGATGGAAAATTTGGTTAGAAATTAGTGTGTAAGTCAATGTAAATGTCTCCCAAATATACAATTTAGGGTTAATATTTTGATACTTCTCGCCGAAGGTGAATGGAATCTATGCAGTCACACTGACGAGTGTGTTTTTGTGACGCTTGGCTCGTAAACACGATATCTGAAGATAGCAATGATGGGAACTTTGCATTCTTGGCATATGGATTTTCCATATTGAGAGGAAGATCCTTATTGTTTTTGGTAAGAGTCAAAGTCATGTGAGGTCAGCAGAGGCCATATATCAAAAACCTTGTAAACACGATATCTCTAGATATGAAGCATGGATGCTTTTCATACTTGGCATGCGGATTTGTTATACTGGGTAGACAGAAAATGAGCTCTATTGTTTTAGTAGAGGTCAAAGCTTATCGGATGTCACCATTGGTAAAAATAAGGGATTCGTAAAAATTGCTTGTAAACACGATGTCTTAGTGTGGATAGTATTGCTGTAAACGTTCCATACTTGGTATAAGATTTATCATGTTATGAGGAAAAGCCCTATTTTTCAGTGGAGAAAAGAGGTCATTTGAGGTCACCAGAGGTTAAAAACCGTAAACATGAGAAATTGATATTTCAAGACAGGGATGCATTGATACTCTCATACTTTGTATATAGATTTGTCATTTTAAAAGAGAGAGAACCTATGAGTTTTGTTGGAGGTCAAAGGTCATGTGAGGTCAACAGAGGTGAAAATTATGGAAACTTCGTAAACTAAATAGTCAGTGGGCTGAATTGTGTCATTTTGTGACCATCAAAAAATTAGAGCTGAACTTGTGTACTATTCCAAACACAAAATTATATAAACAACTTATATTTTTCAAAAGCAACTATTACAGTAATTGGTGATTCGAATTTTAATTACTTATTACGTAGTGTAAATTAACATCTTCTTAGTTTAGATTGTGTCTTTTAGCTAAATACGGTTTCTTTCTTGTATTATGGATTAGCTTGAACTACTGGAACAACGAACTCCACCGAACCGCCTGCCTATAAGTGGTGTATCTGTGGTGCTGACGGATACTTCAGATGGGAGATCTAGTACAGGGACCGTGCTAGAAGGTGTGTTCTTTTTCCCTTAGGTTTTAACACAAAGTTCCATTTCGTCACATCAGAGGAGTGTGTGTTATAAAATATCGATCATCAACCTTAAGCGGTTAAACCTCAGTTCAGACGATTATTTGTTCTCACTGTATTAGCTTCCAATGTGGCTAAACAAATTATCATATGAAAGAGTGGCATGAGTGTTGGCAGAGGCGTACACCAGATATAATAAATTTACGTGGTTTCTTATACGTCAATCACAATTTTTTATCCCGACCTCTTTCTAGTAAATAATTGTTTGAAATAAACCACGAAAAGTCAAAACAGCATGGCTAATTTCCAGGAATGGAATAAAGATGAGTTCACACCAAACCAAAACAGAAATCTGCTGCGTTTTGCGGGCGGAACGCGAAATTTGTTATCTCAAAACAAATGGGGCCATTTTCAAAATTTTCATTGAAATAAAATTGCCCCTAGTTGTCCTGGGAAAAAAATTTCCGCGTCCCGCGATATCTAAACAACCGACGTCTACACGTTTTGACTGCAACCACTTTACCGTCTGCTTTCAAGGTAAATGTCCTTTACGTGCACATGTTAATAAATACACTTCATGGGCTTGCTCTGACGTCATTGCTTATATGAACGTACCTGCAAAATTTCATATAAAAGTAGTCTAATTTAGAACCAGTTATTATAATTTCTGCACGACTAATTCTTCCAACAGCCGTAGTCAGCAGTTAAATTAAGGGAGCATTCATTTTTTCGTACGTTTACAAAGTGTACAAAGCAATGAAAGAACAGTGCAATGAATGACCATAATTTTTAGCAGAAAACCACCATTTATCACATTTTCAAAGTATGCTTTGGGAAGGGCCAGTTTTCCGAAGAAAGAATACGTTTTAACGCCGCTTTGGAAAACAAACAAAGAATTACCCTAAGCCTTACGTATGGGGAGGTTTCACGCGTGCAAAAGTCAACAAACGCAACAACGTTCCGGAGGACAAAACAAACATACGCGGACGCTAGGTCATGTACTAAAGCAATGTGGTGCGTGGTGCAGTATCCTCTTGAACAACTAGCGCGTCCACTGAATTTGACCTTTGACCTTCGGTGCGAGCTCCCTATGCCGTATAGGTTAAGCCTGTTAAGTACGTAGATTCTTTGGAAGAAAGGAAACATTGGCTTATTTATTCTAAAGATGCTTAGAAGGAGAAGGTAAGGCATTGCAGGAGATACTTAGAATCAACCGTGAGCAAAGTGTCCTTGAAATATTTGCATGACTTACAACTTTAATCTCACAACCTGCATAGTTCCTCGTTGCTTGCTAAAGCATTAGTTCTTCCCTTTCAGTGCTTGGTCATGTCGGTATTTCTCCCACATGTTTTCATTCTTCATTTTCCCTGTTCATTGTATAAGTTATACAGTGTGCAACACATATCATGTGCTCTGGGAGATCTTGCTGCATACCTTATTTTAATAAAGCCAAATAAACTTTAGCCTTTGGTAGTTACCGGCTGGGCTAGACACTAATGAGGAAAGAAAGGTCGGTTCAAATCATCTGGTTCCCGTATATTTTAGACTGTTTCGTTGCAAACGTGTATATTCCATCAGACGTGAAGGGTAACCTTCAAACATTAATTCAAACATACTTCTCTTTATTTATTTTACAGATATTACAATAATCAGGTCAAGTCGTGGACTTCGACTGACAACGAAAGAAGTGTCATTTTCCAATACAATTTTAAAAATAGCGATGCAATCGTCTCAGTTTCTAACATGATGCATGTGACTGTATTTATACTTTTCTGTTGCAGGATTCCATCTTAAACTCATTTCATCGTGACTTCCGACCTGAAAACCAGGGTGTGGGGTGTCACCCCCTCCCCATATTTGGTCGCCGTCGGCAAATTTCCGGTCTGTCGACAAAAAGGGGAGAGGGAAAGGAAAAGAAGAGGAAGAGAGGAGGAAAAGAAGAAAGAAGGGAAAGGAAAGGAAAAGGAAGGGAGTGAATGGGAGACGGAGAATGAAAAGAAAAAAGAGGAAGAAAAACGGGAGCGCGTCGCCAGTCTGTTATCGGCTATTACGACTTTCGGCTCTTCATCCAATTGGCCCATTCAAGTTGAAGGCCCGTCGGCAAAATGATAATGTATGTGACGTCCGTATACGGCCGTATCAACGACCGTCGGTGTAATTGGACGAGACTGAGTCCTTCGGCAAATCGGGGAAATAAAGGGAATTAAAGGCTTCCGTGTGGGTGCACTATTTCGGGCCATATGACATTCTTGAAAAACCATTTTCTGCACATTATTCCTCACTTTTATCATCACCATGGGAGCAGCACCGATTACCTATGCAGAGGGTATCCTTAGCCCGTTTTCTAAACCCCAACCTTGGCTTCAAACACATTTTGCAAACTCCTGATCCGTTTTATCCACAAACATCCTGGGGAAAAAATAATGCGTGCCGTGCGTGTCTTCCCTTCACTGCAATCTCAGGCTTTTAACTTTTGGACACCAAAATGAAACAGTTAAAGAACCCATCCTGGCGTTCAAAGCATATTTTGAAGGCTTTTGTTAAGATTCTGAACACCGTTTTCTCCCTTTTTGAACGCCGGACGACTATTTGAACACTAACCGTATTTGAACGCCTGACGCGTCTAGTGTTCAAATGCTGAACGCATAGTTTTCCAATTCTGAACTACAGGTTCAGCTCCAGAAGTATAGTGAAATGACGGGAGGAATAGCCTAACACATTAAAATTATCCGGAATTTTTGCATTGTATGATGTATTATGAACCAACATGTACCTATCCTTCATGAGACTTAATTTATTTACCCAGAGATTATGCTAAAACTTCAGAGCTTCCGGGGGCGAAGCCCCCTGAACCCCCACCAGGGGCCTTAAGAGGGGCCAGTGTTCTTGTCAGCCCCTATATGTGCGACAATGTCGCATAAACGGCGACAAATGTCTCACAAAAAATCTGACAAGCAAATTCTACCTTGGCGTAAATTTTGAGGTTTCTCATTAGGGCAGAAATCCACTCAAATATTGCACCATTTGCGATCTAGACACCTTTCAAATTCCAAAAAATTTCCAAAGGAGAGGGGGACACCCCTCACAACCCTCCCCAAGCAACAGATCAGTAAATGTCGCATTGAGAAAACGTCCTATCTAGAACACAGGCGGGGTCTCGGGATCCCAACCCCTTAAAACTATAGCGGCCTGGCGAGAGGGATAACCTAAAACATTAAAATTATGGGGAATCTTTGCATTTGATGATGCATTATGAAACAAAACATATCCATCATGAGACTTAATTTTTCACCCAGAGATATGCTTAAGCTTCAGAGCTTCCGGGGGCTACGACCCTAAACCCCCTGCAGGGCTTTGTTCCTGCACCCCATCAGGGGGCCTAAGGAGGGCCCCTGGATCCCACCCACTAAAGCTCGTTTTCGCGCTACGCATTACCAGATCTGTCAGCAAAACATAATCTCTACGACCCCCCCCCCCCCAAGATAACACCTTCGTTACGCCCCTGCAAAAAAATGCTGCTTCTAGAACTAATGACAGCTCCCTGAATCAACTTTGGGAGTAACTACACTGTAGAGCAAATAAATTGGCACCACGGCGACATTTCCAGCCTGGGTGACATGTACTAAGTAATCAAACTGTAATGCAGTCGGGGGTGTGATCTGCCTAAAACCATAGCCTACGTTCCATTTTTTCTAAACATTACAATACGACTTTGTCATTCCATATTTGTTTCTCCAGAACAACGGAAAATTTTCTCCTTGCCTTTGTCAAACAAATATATTTTACTGCTTCATCCGTAAAGTATCCTGTTTGAATTTAATCTTCATAATAAAAGGGAACTTAAAATAACAAAGTTTCCTTTATCCTTGTGAATGGGGTTATATAGGTGCTACCCCTTATTTCTGTGGTAATCAATAAAGAATCTATTGACGGAATCCGACAAGCGGTTCCAAAATATTCAGCAACATGGCAACCACTGTAGAATTCCCCTGATTCCTCAGTCACCACACTGTTCTAATAAGCAAAGCTCCTGCATTATGAATTTGAAAAGTATTTACGAGTTCATCTTCACACAGATATGTTCTACTGCTACCCGTCCCTTCCAACTGTTACGGCGATTAAGAAGTACCGTACTCAAAACATGTAATAAAGTTGCTCAAACATAACATCTAACATCTAGCACATCAATATGAAAAACATTATAAACCACAGACACAGTACACATGTAACTATCAAAGAATGGCAAACCGTGAGCAGGGAAATCCCCTAAATTACCAACTTTGGAATATAAAGGCGCCCCACCAGAATGTTCTGACAGCAGCACATCATGCCGTTTAGTTTCACAATATGTCAGGCCCACGTTTAAAAAACTGTTGCCAATGGGTAACACCATCCTCATATTTGTCTAAACATGCTTATATATACTTCATGGAACATAATTCAAGTTACTTACCCAAACATTCACAAGAGTATACTCGTTCTTGGGCTAATAGAGATTATTAATCAGTATTAAGGACAACAAATCCACCACTTCTTGAAAGCGAATCTCAAGTTGATGCATCCCGCTATGTTTAAAGTTTTTTGAAACCACTTTGTCTAGCACTTTGCATCTGTACATGTTTACGCACGCACATGTAATGTACCGTTTTAAAATTAAGAACGAAAAGACTGGCTTACATACGTCATGAAATTTCAGCCCTCCCGCAACGCATCCTTCCAAAGATTAAGCTGCAATGCTTCTGCTAAATCATTTCTTTACCGTTATATCACAATTTCAGTAACAGACATTATTGCATGATACTCGTCCTATTAAATGCTAAGGAAAAGACAAGAACAAGCAAGGTTATCTTCTACATTCGGCGTGTTATAACATGGTAATAAGTGATTCCGTAGCATTTTGAGTTTGCCTCATTAGATATTCTACTAGCGCCCTCATTTATTGAATGTTGGGTGTGATTCGAAGTACTGAAATTGTTGTCTACTTGAAATCGTAGCGCTAGTCATAGGTAGAACAAAGAAGCAGCCAATCCTCTGTCCTAAAAGTCTGTCTTACACTAAAGAATTCAAGATGTGATTAAATAGTTACAAAAGAAATTCTTCCAAGACTTCGCAGAATCCAAGTGCTTGGAGAGTAGACCTAGTCAATATTTTCCCAGGAAGATTATAGTAATACTTTAATAATTTGTTTTTATATAGCGCTTCCTATTAACGATAAGACTCAAAGCGATTTTCAAATATTACCCTGCTGAACAGTAAATCATTCCCGAGACAATCCTTCCAGTGTGTCAGCAGCTCTAACGGCTGGCCCAGTGACGATATAATGAACCAGGTGGGAATCGAACCAGTAATCTTTTTATCAAAAGTCCAATGCCTTAACTAATACGCTCTGATTATCAATTACCGCTCTCAAAGATCTCAACGCAATGCCTTACTGAAAATGTCACTGGGCTGTTACAAGACGACCCGTCAGGAACACCAGATTGAATCCATTGACGAGCGAGTGGAAAGTTCCAGAGACGTCCAACTTCAACGCAGCCTTTCTAGAACTGTCTAGAAGTGAGAACTGTTTACGTTATGTCCCAATTATAGCAGCGACCTGGCAACACTTCTAAGAAACTGCAATTGTTTACAACTACTGTGCATACAAGGAACGTTCTCGTAATTGCTCGACTGTGTGCTCTAGAAGTTTCTGTTAAATTCTGGAGAATTCTCGAATGAAAGCCTAGCATATAAAAGGCAGTTCAACAACTGTTATGGCAGAGAGACATCAACGAGACCAGACTGTCACACTGCTGAGATATCATAGGCCAGCCACTGACACTGTACACTTGTGATAAATTGCCTTACGCCGTTTCTACACTGTGTATTGAGATTGTTATCATCCATCATCGCCTAGCCTTGTCGTTATTCGCTCGTGGAACCAGTTCCTACGCTACAGCACGCTGCAGGTCTACTACTGTACCATCGTCAACGTGCATGCACTACCAGCCCTTGGACCAGAACAGGCAAATATTAAGTAAAGGATTGTGAGTAAGTCTAATTAATTATTGTAAATTTAAGTAAGATAAGGAGAATGTAAATAATCATTAAGTTGTTGAATTTTAATCTCGTTCTTCTGTGATCTTTCGCTGTAATTGGTTTGACCTGCGACCACAAGCCGTAACAGAATTGGCCGCCTATCCGGGAACGAAAAATACTAGAAAATTCGAGAAATTCTGTTGTGAATCGTAAGCAACTGTGTTTGCCCAGACTACTTATTTGTTTGTTGAATGCTTGATATAACTTCAAAATGCCATTCAACTTAGATGAATTCGTGGCTAGTCCCTCAGTTGAGGAACTAGATTCATTAAAGAAGTCTGAGATTGTAAAGGTCGCAAAACATTATGGCATTGAATTTCAGCCTTGAATGCGGAAGGACGAGATTAAAAAATATGTTCTTGAATATCTTGTCGATGAAAGTATCCTGCCTAGTACAGTATTGGAAACAGCTATCACTGTGCCAACTGACAACACATTTGAATTGAAAAGGCTTGAAATGGAAATGAATAAGGAAGTTAGATTAAAAGAAATGGAAAGAGAAAGGGAAAAAGAAGAAAGAGAAATGCAAAGGGAAAAAGAGGCAAGAGAACATGAATTTAGGTTGAAGCAACTAGAGTTAGGGGCCATAAAAGCCTCAGACCCTAAAATAGGCTTGGATGCTGGGGTATTTGATGTTTCTAAGCACGTAAAATTTGTCCCCAAATTTCAGGAGGATAATGTGGAGAAATTCTTTAACCACTTCGAAAAGCTGGGTGAGCAACTAAAGTGGCCAAGAGATAAATGGTCCATACTCATCCAGAGTAATTTCACAGGCAAGGCTCAAGAAGTGTATTCTGCTCTGTCAATAGAGGACAGCATGAATTATGATAAGGTTAAAAAGGCCATATTACAAACCTATGAATTGGTGCCCGAAGCTTATTGCCAAAAATTTAGAAAGTATCGTAAGGCGGATACACAAACATACGTAGAGTTTACTTATCAAAACGAAAGGCATTTCGATAGATGGTGTGCTTCCAAAAAGGTCTCCACATTTGACACTTTAAGACAACTGATGCTGGTTGAGGAATTCAAACGGTGTGTGAATGATGACATTAAGACTCACCTTGAGGAAAATAAGGCTGACAAATTAAGGGAAGTGGCAAATTGGCTGATCAGTATGCACTTACCCATAAGTTTGGTAAAGTGGGTCAGACTCAAAACAAGGGTCAGTTTAGTAGGCCAAATAAGAAATATGGCAATAGTAGTGGCACAACAGGTAACAGTGGATCTCAGTCTGGTTCTATCTCTCCAACAAATTCTGGTAAAAAACAACCAGATTCAAGTCGTCAAAAGAACGACCAGGTTAGCTCAAACAAAGCTGCCTTTAAAGACATAAGTTGTGGTTTCTGTCACAAAAAGGGCCACACAATGGCAAATTGCTTCACATTGGCAAAATTAAAGGAGACTGAAACAGCCTCCAATGCCTTAGCCAATGCAGAGAATTCTTCTGAGGTAGTCGTGACTTTACGGCCTAATTCTAACGACCAAATTAGGAAGAATACCTTCCATTCGTGTCTGAGGGGTTTATTTCCCTAGATGGGAATTCAGCTCATCCACCCATCAAAATTAAAATTTTGCGTGACACAGGCGCAACTCAGTCGTTGCTTCTTGATGGAGTTTTGCCATTATCGGACTCTACTTCCACAGGGGCAAATGTACTAATTCAGGGGGTTGAGTGTGGATTTATTTCTGTCCCTCTCCACAAAATTAATTTGAAGTCAGATTTAGTTTCTGGGTCGGTCATAGTAGGGGTCAGACCTACTCTACCTGTAAAGGGGGTATCTCTGTTGCTAGGCAATGACCTAGCTGGTGGAAAGGTAGTAGCCAATGCAATTTTGACAGATAAACCATGTGATTATAACAACACAGAGCAATTAGAAAAGGAATTTCCAAATTTATTCCCTGCCTGTGCTGTCACTGGAGCTATGTCACAAAAGCTCGCCGTGGATGATAATCTTAAACATCCACCCTCCAAAAGTGAGGATACAGTTCCCAAAAGTGGAACAAGTAGGGAATCATGTAAGGATGATAAACTTAATCATCCGCCCTCTAAAATTGAGGAATTAGTTCCTAAAAATGGAACAACACTCCCAAAAGAGGAGTCAGCGTCTGGAAAAGATTCTAGTAAAAATATTCATGAAAGTGAAGATTCTTGGTATGATCTCAGCCAATCTTTTATGACTAATCTTAATGATAGTCAGGATTGTGAGTCTCCTGGCCCCACACATAGTGAGGGGGTAGAACAGGAAAAATCAAAAATGTCTGGCACACTCCACAGAGACCAGTTGTCAGTCCAACAACAACATGATGAAGAGCTTCAGCCATTAATAGCTGGTGCACTCACTGAGGATGAAACAAAAGACGTCCCAGTCTGCTTTTATTTGAAAAACAATATTTTGATGCGTAAATGGCGACCACCTGATGCACCATTAGATGAAGAGTGGAGAATTTACCATCAAATTGTGGTACCTAGGACCTATAGAAGGGAAATACTGAGTATTGCTCATGAAATGCCATTTGCAGGGCACCTAGGAGTCAATAAGACTTACCACAGAATTCTAAATCACTTTTATTGGCCAAAACTTAAAAGTGATGTGGCCAAATTTTGTAAGACCTGTAACTCGTGTCAAATGGTTGGGAAGCCGAATCAGAATATTCCGGCTGCACCCTTAAAGCCAATTCCTGCTTTTGAAGAGCCGTTTAGTAGAGTCATTATTGATTGTGTAGGTCCCCTACCTAAGAGTAGGGCAGGGCATCAGTATATATTAACCATTATGTGTGCTTGTACAAGGTTTCCAGAGGCAATACCTCTGAGAAATAGTAAGGCTCGGACAGTATTACAAGCTTTACTTAAATTTTTCACATTGTTTGGGTTGCCAAAAGAGATTCAATCAGATCAAGGGTCTAATTTCATGTCAACTGTATTCCAACAGGTGTTGTATGAGTTAGGCATAGACCAAATTAAGTCTTCGGCTTATCATCCTGAAAGCCAAGGGGCTTTAGAAAGGTTTCACCAAACATTGAAGAATATGTTAAAGACATATTGTCATGATAATGAGAGAGATTGGGATGAAGGCATTCCATTTGTAATGTTTGCTGCCAGGGAGTCTATACAAGAGTCACTTGGGTTCAGTCCATTTGAACTTGTCTTTGGACACACAGTTCGTGGACCATTGAAATTGTTAAAGGAGAAGTGGTTATCAGATCCAGGTGAAGACATACATCTACTTGATTATGTATCCCGCTTTAGAGATCGTCTTCATGGAGCATGTGAACTTGCTCAGGAAAATCTGAGGCACTCTCAGAAGAAAATGAAAGCGTGGTACGACAAGACCACTGTGAAAAGAGAGTTTAAGCCTGACGATAAGGTACTAGTGTTTTTGCCTGTTTCTGGTCAGCCACTTCAAGCTCGCTTTCAAGGACCTTATGTCATTGAGAGAAAAGTTAGTGACACAGATTACGTCATTTTGACACCTGACAAGCGTAAATCTAGAAGGGTATGTCATATTAATATGATGAAGAGATATTATGAAAGAGACGATTGTGACATTTCTAAGGATGAAAGTGTACATGATGTAAATAGTAACACTAATGATACAGGTGATCAAGTGTGTGTTATCAATGCTGATCATCAACTCAGTAATGATGAGATCAAGGCTAATAATGTTCCTGACATATGTATTAAGTTACAAAATTCTGATGTGTTGAAAAATCTCGACCAGAAATTAAGTCATCTGGATCACAAAGAAAAGTCAGAAATGAAATCATTAATCTATGAATATGCATGCTTGTCATAAGATGATCCTACTAGGACAAATTTGATTGAAGATGATGTTGATGTGGGCGGTGCCACACCAATCAAACAGCACCCTTACCGAGTTAACCCTAGAAAACGACAACATCTCAGGGATGAGGTTCGGTATATGTTAGACCATGACATTATAGAACCTAGTTATAGTGAATGGTCTTCCCCTTGTATATTAGTCCCCAAGCCAGACGGTGGGTACAGATTTTGTACTGATTACCGAAAGGTGAATGCGGTCACAAGAACGGATTCCTATCCGATACCCCGTATCGATGATTGCATTGATAGGATTGGGAAAGCTACGTTTGTATCAAAGTTTGACTTACTAAAGGGGTACTGGGAGATACCACTCACTGAGAGGGCTCGGAAAATCTCGGCATTCGTGACGCCAGATGGGTTATTTCAGTATAAGGTTATGCCGTTTGGTATGAAAAATTCACCGATGACGTTTCAACGCTTAGTAAATAACCTTACTTCAGACTTAGAAAATTGTGAAGTATATGTTGATGACCTTATTGTGCACAGCAACTCATAGGATGAACATGTACAACAGGTTAAGGCATTATTTGACAAGCTTGCCAAAGCTAATTTGACTGTCAATTTGGTCAAAAGTGAGATTGCCTGTGCCCAGGTGATATACTTACGGCATGTGGTTGGTCAGGGTAAAGTTAGACCAATTAAGGCCAAAGTTGAGGGCATTGACAAATTCCCTGCCCCAACTGATAAAAGGCAGCTCATGCGTTTCCTAGGCATGGCTGGTTACTACAGACGTTTTTGTCCAAATTTCTCTGACATTGCTGCACCACTGACAAAATTGTTAAAGAAAAATGAAAAGTTTGATTGGACGGATAATTGCCAAGCAGCATTTGAATTATTGAAAAAAACACTAATGAGTTCACCAGTGTTGATTGCTCCAGATTTTGAAAAACAATTCAAGTTGGCAGTAGATGCTAGTGACAATGGCATAGGAGCAGTTTTGCTTCAAGCTGATGAGCATGGTGTTGATCACCCTGTTTGTTATTATTCTAAGAAAATTTGACAAACACCAGAAAAATTATTCAACAATTGAAAAAGAAACATTAGCTTTGATACTTGGTCTTCAACACTTTGATGTTTATTTGGGAACTACTAGTTTCCCTATCACTGTATACACTGATCATAACCCTTTGACATTTTTATCTAAGATGAAGAACAAAAATCAAAGATTGATGAGGTGGAGTTTATTTCTGCAATAGTATAATGTAGATATTAAGCACATTAAAGGGGAAGACAATGTTGTACCAGACTCTTTGTCAAGAATTTGATTTGATGCAGTATGTTGAAAATATTACTGTAAGTTTTGAAATTTTGTGTTAACTATGGCGCAATGTGTGTTGATGATGTTACTGTATTCATGTATCATCACCTTGCAAGACAAGTTATATGTTATGATTATACCTTCCATTGAATATTGGACTACATGCTGTACATACTATAGTTATTACTGTAGAGTTATACATTGTAAATATTGTATCTTAAGTTTTGTCCGAGACGTCCAAAACTTTTTCAAGGGGGGGGGGAGTGTTACAAGACGACCCGTCAGGAACACCGGATTGAATCCATTGACGAGCGAGTGGAAAGTTCCAGAGACGTCCAACTTCAACGCAGCTTTTCTAGAACTGTCTAGAAGTGAGAACTGTTTACGTTATGTCCCAATTATAGCAGCGACCTGGCAACACTTCTAAGAAACTGCAATTGTTTACAACTACTGTGCATACAAGGAACGTTCTCGTAATTGCTCGACTGTGTTCTCTAGAAGTTTCTGTTAAATTCTGGAGAATTCTCGAATGAAAGCCTAGCATATAAAAGGCAGTTCAACAACTGTTATGGCAGAGAGACATCAACGAGACCAGACTGTCACACTGCTGAGATATCATAGGCCAGCCACTGACACTGTACACTTGTGATAAATTGCCTTACGCCGTTTCTACACTGTGTATTGAGATTGTTATCATCCATCATCGCCTAGCCTTGTCGTTATTCGCTCGTGGAACCAGTTCCTACGCTACAGCACGCTGCAGGTCTACTACTGTACCATCGTCAACGTGCATGCACTACCAGCCCTTGGACCAGACCAGGCAAATATTAAGTAAAGGATTGTGAGTAAGTCTAATTAATTATTGTAAATTTAAGTAAGATAAGGAGATTGTAAATAATCATTAAGTTGTTGAATTTTAATCTCGTTCTTCTGTGATCTTTCACTGTTATTGGTTTGACCTGCGACCACAAGCTGTAACAGGGCCCACTTAAAGTACTCTAGCATTCGAAGATCCTTGGATCACTAGTAAAAGGCCACGAATATTGTCACCATGAGTTGGGAAGGAAACTTTTACAAAAGTAAGGACTCCCAGGATTACATAAGCTAAATTGAATAGGGCCTATTCAGGGGCGGATGCAGGTTTTGGCTAAAGGGGGGGTTTGTGATATAGTTACTATCTAAGCGGAGCGCCACCATGCATTGGCGCGAAGCGTATGCGTTGGCGCGAAGCGTCCAGAGAAAATTTTTGGTCCAGGAGATCCCCAGATTGCAGGAAAAGGCCTTTCCCACGCGTTTCCTAGGCTGTTTGATCACGTATAAAAGCAAGCTTTCATTGAAATTCCCTGTGTCAGAAATTTTATGATAAATGTCCGGTCAGAAAGTTGTCTTCCTTCTTGTGAGAGATGCATGCTATACAGCCCGATAACGATCTTTGGCGTCAGGAGTTGAGAGCATTCAGTCATTTGTTGTGCTCTCTCTATAGGCACTCACAGTGACTCACTCAAAGTTACTCGCTTGTGTTCAATAAAGAAAATTTGGTTTCTCTTTTGGAAATCTTCTGAAAGTATTTTGGTATTAGGGGCCTTAAAATTCAACTAATAGGCTTAATCGCATGCATGGGATTTTTGGTTGTCTCGTTATCTAAGCGGAGCGCGACCATCGGTTGGCGCGGCGTCAGAGGTGGCGCCAGGATTTGCTCGACCGGGGGGGGGCAGACTCCCCGATGGCGGACCAGCGACCCGAAGCCCCGACAGCCATGATGTCGTCGAGGAATTGGTGAGGAGGGATTTGAAGAAAACTTGTGTACTAGATTATGACATTGCGGGGCATATATTTCATAATATTTTTATATACTAGAGAACTATATTTCCGCCTTGATTTATCGTTTTTCCTAGAATCTAAACTGTGAAATCTGAAAGCGCGCGAAGCGCGCGAAATTTTTTGGATAGGCCTACACTAAAAAGAATCTGTACTTATTTGAAGCATATATATATAGGTCAATTGTCACGGCAGTTGGGCCATATCGGGCATAACCTACGCTGAACTTCCCTCCTCGAGTCACTAGCAGTACCGCACGACAGACACAAGAGAACATTAACTAGGTTTAGCAAAATAAGATGAAATGACCGACATTTACATAAATCTATGTATTCTACTTATATTAAGTTACTTGAAAAGGTGGAAAGGGTTTATTCTATATTTAGCTATCAGTAGTAACGGAACTGAGGGAGAGTGGGCAAAGTGGACCGAAAATTTTGGGTTTTATCGCAGAAATGACCCTTTTAAAAGCCAAAATAAGTAAACCGACCAGGTCGGTAGCGACAGCATTTTCCCGACAGGTGGCCGGATCATGCAGTGACCCGAAGTTCCGACAGCCCCTATGTCGAGGGGGTGGTAAGGAGGGGATATGAAGGAGCCTAAATATCCCAAGTCATTGCAAGGCATATTTTGCATAATATCACTGAATACTTCATGAGCCGAGTTGCGCACTGATAGTGTACTTTTGAATCGGAAACGTAAAATTGCAAAGCGCGCGAAGCGCGCGATTTTTTTTTTTTTTTAGTTTTACACAAAAAATATACGTAATCATTAAGAACAAAAAGAAAAAACTGTAGGGGTTGTAGACCATATCAGGGATAACATACATTTTATCGAAACCACCTGGACTACCCTATGAAATATCCTTTTCTCCTTGAGTCGCTCACCAACTGACCGTACCGCATGACACACACAAGACAACAGCCAGTAGACTTTGCGATATGGGATGGAATTTACGACCTCTACATAAACTGTGTACTCTACCTACATGTTACTTGCAAGGGCGTAGGCTGCATTTGGCATGGGGAGGTGCACATTTCAGGTAGGTGGAACCAGGAAGAATATCTAAGCGGAGCGCCAGCATTGCTTGGCGCGGAGCATACAAGAAAATTTTCGGTTTTTAAATCCCCCAGATGGCCGGAAAGAGACTTAAGCCACATGTACCCAGCCTTAAAAAAAGTGATCCCCTGTCTGCCGTTTCTCAATTTACTTGAAATAGTACACGAATTGTTAATGCATGTCTTTTTTATTCAAATTAAAATGTCGCAATATTCATATTCTAGATTGATAGGTATTCCCAAGGCTTTCAGACTTTCACCTCCGCTGACCTCAAATGACCTTGACACAGATTAAGAGCTCAGTTGTACTCTCATGTCAAATAGTAACTCAATGACCTATTTTCCTCTTCAGATATCATTCCTACCCGGGGCGTCGTGCAAAAATAATTTTTTATGAGAGGGCGGCTATGAGCGGTGACTGTCCGAAAGACTATCTAAGCGGAGCGCCACCATCAGTTGGCGCGGAGTGTACAGAAAATTTTGAAAAATAGCGACCCCTCAGACAGCCGGAAATGGCATTGTCCAGGTTTGTTAGTAGAATCAAAGCAGCCGTTATTTTGAATGTTCGTTTTGCAATAAAATTTTCACTTGATCAATAAAAAAATTATCAAATTGCAAAACGATCAGAAAATTTCCAGATAAAATGTAAAACTACCATTGCATGAAATGCAAGCTAATAATTGGGAAATGAGCTTCTATGCGAGGACGTATCATAAATCAACACTAAGAACGTAGTTCACCTTTCTTCCTCGAAAAACTGTCGAAAATTGTAAGCTGCGTTTTACGTTTCTCCGCCGTAATTGTTTCTAATCACTGTTCCTCAGTGCGTGCGCAGGTGTAAGGTGAGGGCAGACTGTGAATCACCCGACTGACATTGAGAAAAGTCAACTGGTTAGAAACAAAATGATGCCTCCTTCTGGAACAAGGGCGTAGCCAGGTATTTGTCAAGCAGGACCAAGTCCATAGACAGACTGTCAGCGCTCCGCGCCACCATGGGTTGGCGCGGAGCCCGAAAATTTTGGCCCGAAATGCCTCCCAGATCGCTGGAAATGACACTTCCCAGGCCCATTTACCAGATATAAATGGGAAAATACCAGCATTATTGTAAGAATTAAACTTCATAAAATACCAAAATATGCCGGGGGGGGGGGGAGTGGGTGACTGCCCTCTTCCTCTCATTGGCTTCGCGCTTGCACAATGACCAATATGAAGGTAAATACCTTTATAAATATATGATTTACCGTTTTTCTCAGAAACTACTGTTATTTGTTTAGTGGTTAACCTTCAAGAGAAAAACAAGTTTTAATTGAGGGCCGCAAGGTCTGATTTTTCGCTGTCCTGGGGGAGGGCCTAAGGGGAAGGAGTGTCCCAATCCCCTTTGGAAAAGATTGCTTTTGGAAAGCAGGCTGAGATGCAAAATGGTGCAACTATTTTTAAAAGATCTTGAAGCATATTAAAACACGCATGACGGCCAATCGGGAGGAGGGAAACGGTGCGCCTTTTGCTCGGCCAGACTCGGTCAGACAGCTTCCGACTTTCCCCTACTAGCTGATTGTCCACCGACTACTTACACTAGTTCGGTATTAACGCTCATAACATATAAGTAGCTATTCACATAATTAAATTGGAACTGATTCTGCTTTTTTAGTCGGAAATGGCTAATTCTCACCAACTATCTCACCTTTTTGTCCATGTACGACCTCCCCTTCATCCAAAGATAATTTGCATGAAATGAAAGAACAGCCTTCCCCAGCAAACTGACCTAACCATGCAACGGGGTAACATAACTCCATTGAGTTATATTTTCCGAAAACAGTTAATTTCTCGTATTAACTGGACATGTGAAGGATTTTAAATGCATTTTTACACAAAATAAATTTTAGGACACCTTTGACAAAATTTGGGCCCCAATGGGCACGACGCCACTGACTCCTACGAGGTTTCAAAGACTTTTTTGTTCTTCAGATATTCCTTCTACAAGGTTTTTCAAGACTTTGACCTCTGCTGGTCACCTAAAATAACCTTGAGCTTCAAACAGAAAACAATAGGGTTTTTCCTCAAGTTTACATGGACAACACATGATCCGTCAATTTTATTATTTACAAAATACTTAAATGTCTTAACTCTCAGTCTGAGAGATAATCATTGGACTAAAAATAAGTTTGGGATTGAGTAAAACCCGAGCTTCCACACGCACACTAAGGCAATTTGGATAAATGAGAGACTGTCTTTGGGTTCTCAGCACATATAGAGATACCGTGGCTCTAGACCTTCATATATATCAAGGCGCATCCTGTAATTCAATTACCAAACTTACCGATGTAGGTTGGTGTGTGGACAAAAGTCATGTTCGTCCTTGTTTTCACAGCTGTTGAAAACAGAAGGAGTGCATTTTTCTGTTTCCCAGGCCAGAGCGGAACTCCTCTGCCTCAACGGGTGGGTGCACGTGCACCCAGTGCACCCCCCAGCCTACGCCCTTGGACTTGTTAAGTTTGACAGGTCTTGTGGTATCTAGCAATGTAGAATGGAAGTACTGAAGAAACTGGAGTGACTCTACCGCGCGCCTAGCGCGCCGAAAATTTGGAGTTTTTTAAGGGAAATTGTCCTCTTGAGAGCAAAAAACAGGTAAACCGTCGGGGCGACTTGTTGCCGTTGGGGACTACACACTTTACCGTATCGACTAAGACTCCCCGACTGTAAAAAACTGTAAAAATTCCCCGACGGGGGCCATGGCCCCCCTGTCCCCAACTGGCGCCATCACTGCGCGGCGTGAACCGAGAAAAATTTACCCTTCTCAGACCCTACAATCTATACTTAGGCCATCTTCATGTTTCATGTTTTGTATGTTTGTCATGAAAACTATTTGAGCAGACAGATTCTTCCCTTATTCTGGGCTTTCTCACGGAAAGCAAACTGTATAGAAACTTTGGACACAACTCCCGCATTTGCCTGAACATTTCAGAGGAATTTGAAGTGTACCCCAACTTTTTTTTACCTAATTGTACCGCAACATTGCACCATTTTCTTCTCTAGGTGACACTATGTAACACAATCGTGTTGGTGTGTCGTAAAATCCCATCTAACTTTTGCGTGGACTAATGTTTAAACGTGATCTTGGTCATAACGTACTCTTGCATACAAAAGGAATATATCTTGTGAAACAAATGAAAGGGATTCAGTATATAAGCGAATTTTGGATTATAATACCTTCCAGAACAATGGTAACTTCTTTAGATGTATGTTCCAACTGAACAGTCTAATTTTCCCTGAACGTCTTTACATCCAACGCATGTCCAAAGTATCATGTGATTAGCCTTCTCGATTTCTGATTATATTAAGTGATTCCGATTCAACGACAACCACTTTCAGACAACACAGTATTTGAATTTTTCAGCGAGAGTACAAGCGAAAAGCTGGAGTCGCGTTCCCATTTTTTAAAAGAGAGTTAGGCACTATACTGGATGCGATTTCATTGCATATGAGAACCAAGATTAGAGCTGGACCTCCTCTTGAAGGACTCACTGACTCTATATGGATTTTGAATGAGAGAGTAGCGGGACCATAGAAGGAAACATACGCTGTCAGCAAACTTATAATTATGGCATGTTAATTGCATTGTGGTAACTGAAAATAATCTTCAAAACATACCGGGGGAAATAAGCAATATATTATACAAAATAAAAAAAATTCTCGAAAATCAAAGGGGGGGTTTAAACCCCTAAAACCCCCCTTGGATCCGCCCCTGAATATATTCGTAATGTATCATTCATGTTACTCACCCGAATCCACACACTCTTGAAGTGAGTCGTACATTCAGTGTAATCATAGTTAATAGACACATCCCTGGGTGGGAAACTCGGCGAACTGCACTATGTTGAGATCCTGATTTTCAGTAGTCACGTGACGCTAACCGTGCACAAGGCTGGTTGATTAGCTCTACTACACGTGCGTACTCGTAGCACAAGGCGTTACATACACCACTATGGAAGTACTACTTACCTACCTCCAAAGTAGTACTTCTGTAGCACTACTTGTGAACCTTAATCAAACGGTGATTATGAATTTTTTTTGTAAAAGTTTGGTTTTGTTACTTTTCAGTCTTAAAACCCTCCAAACACCGAACGGTATTTGCGGCTGGAGTTACTAGCTATAGTTAGTAGCCTACATACACTGCCAACTTTACCGATAAAACCTCCGCAATTGTCAACAGACCAAAATAGGGAAATCTAAATTTTTCAGGTCAAAAAATAGCCAGATTAGTGGGAAATTAGGGAGACTGGAATATTTTCATCTAAATGTAGCCTTATAGCCAACTCAATCGATTGTACGGTCGTTATTACGCCGCGTTTTATATTCGCTAACGCACAGTGAAAGTTGCCCTTGTATTTCCACGTTCGTTGCAGCTACTCGTACGCCGTATTTTAGGCATATCTCACCGCTGCGAGGTGTCGGCGTGCGAACTACCAGAGTCTCCCGGTAAAACCGGGTGAGAAGTTGGCAGGTCTGTGTCAGTTTGAGAACGACTCACTTTCTTTATAAAGAGTGGAATTTTGTGCTTATATCAAGTATTTATCATGATTGGATATTTTCCCTAAGAATATAACAGATAACCGACTTCGTAACGTCAGATAGTGAACCGTCTTTTACTTTCACACGTGATAGTATTTAGCTAACGCAATACATCAATGCAAAATTGCAGAGTACGGTAGTTAAATTCTACTCAAACAAGAAACGTGGGGATTGTGGGCCATGGTTTTCTTCGTTTATATGAACGTTCACAAATACTTACTGATTCGAAAGCATCCTGAAACCCTTCCAACCCTTCAACCTTCAATTTATTTCCATGAATGACTGAACAACACAACACTCAATGTAGCCATATCGCTACTCGATCGATCGTGTGCACGGTCAATGTCACGTGATGCACTTTTCTGCACGTCTCAACATAGCTACTCGGCTTGTACGTGGTGTGTACAGGGTGTACGTAAAGTTCCCTAACCAGGGATGTGTCTATCAACTATGGTGTAATTGTATCTGCTCTCCTACTATACCGCCTTGTATTCGATTTTTTGATGTGTCTTATAGATCAGAGTGTGCAAAAACCAAAATGCAGTTTGTTTTTATTTTATAGAAATGCAGCTGTTAGTACGAGGGTAATAACTCATCACAAAGTAGTACTGTCGTTGAGGTGACACAACCCCAGTCCACAAGTAGACTGATTTTTGCGGATCCGAGGCACAAACCGATTTTTTTTTCAATCCAAGACAGGGCCATTTCCATTAGAGACTAAAATCGAGTTATCCACGACCAAGATAGTAAAGACAAGACCGGTCTCGACACCGAGATCTGTCTTTTTACTACAAAGTGTATGGGCAGTTGTGGTGGAACCTTTTAAAAGATGGAGCAGAGGACAGGGTAGGTTTCAGGAAGGGACGACTCAAAGGCGAAAGAGGCGACTCAGGCACGATTAGCCATTCTCCAGGCGACTGGGTGTCTAGGGTTAGCTTCAGGGGCCAGAGGCAGCGCCCCGATGGGGTACAAAGATCAGCCTCCAATCTTAGAAACTCTTTGACCGCACTGAGTGAAGAGATTTAGGGCACCGATAGGAGAATCTACACATTCATAGACAGCACAATTAGACCGATCAAATGCTGTGTGGCCGCCCTCTGTATACATAGTACTGTGTCCAACCCGTATGCACGAAAATAGTCAAAACCCCCGAGAGTCCACCTGTAAATACAAGAAAACTACAGGGCTTCTTAAGTGTTCTCGGCCGCTGGAGTTCATGTTTATCATTGTTTCATTAAACAGAAAGGGAGTATCTAGGGTTTAGACGAAGGGGCTCATGTATGATGGCAAAGCCCACACATAAGGGTTCCAAAAGTGTCTGCACGGCAGGCTGTGTCGAGACTGAGGATTCTTAATTTGGATGGTGGTTTCCAAATGGGGGCCATACGGGAGGTTGGGGCTGAGGTGAGAAAATTTGACGCAAATGTGCGACGATTAATCTTCGTCGCCCATTCGTGTGTCATTAATATGGGGGAGAAAATTTGGCATCCCAACCGCTCTTGATTAAAGGAAATTGCATTTTATAAACACACATTTGTCATTAGAACTCCTGCGTCCACCATGCCAGTGCGCCAGGACGGGAATTGACAATCAAAACGCTCTAGATTGGAGGAATCCCCCTTTAAGCATATATTTGTAACTTGACATTTGCATCCAGCATGTGCTTATCACCAGTAAGTCTATGAGAGAAAATATGGGATGAAAATGCTCTAGATTGCTTTTAGGAAATTTATCCTCGTATCCTCCGTGGGCAATATTAATGTACGTCGCGGGCCGCAAATAGCCTCTAGCTTCCCCTCGAGAATTTAGAAAGTGCTTTAAGTGGTAAAATTACCAACCTTTACAGAAATGTTTGTAGGCTACATGTTATATTGTAGCCGGTGGGGCAACCCTGCGAATCTGGAAAAATCCCCGTAGTGGAGGAGATGGCCGTCCCCTTCCTGCAACCTGTCAATCCCTGGAAAAGCATGCGTTGTATCGTAGGTTAATCAGTTGTCATGATTGACAGTAATCTGGTGCACTAAATGCGAGACTCGAAACCCACTGCCAAATGTAAGCCTATGTTACTTGACCAAATATCGCTTGGGTGCATTGGCGGCTCGCCATAGGCTCACGGGGGCACTTGCCCCCCCCCCCCAAAAAAAAAAGTTTGCAAAGCATGGTCTCCAATTTCCAAAAAAAAATAAATAAATAAAACATGTAATTCGGCCCTCCCTTTTCCTTGACTCGGTTAAAAATTGACGAAGTGAATAACTTTCCAATGCAATGCAAAGGTTAAACATTAATAAAGTGCTTTCAAAACGTCATTTTTTCGGCGCGCTTGGCGCGCGATTTCTTAGTTGATTGTTTGCTACTATACGTACTTCAGACATCACAAATGGACCTACAATTAGTGCGAGTTAAGGTATCAAAACAAATGATTATGCTGTGATATTTGTAATCTGATTAGCTTAGGCATAATAATGTCATTTACAGAGGGTAACGGTAATGCTGGAGTTAAATGCCCATAATTTTGCAGACACTTCAGAGCTTTCGGGGTCATTAGATACACAACCCATTAGCCGTGTTGATTATCATCCATGACTAAAAGCAATTTTTCCCGGGTTGTCACCTGGCCAGATTAGCATAGTTATCTGTCTACAAAAAGTTGTAACGGGCATGTAGCCTAAACGTATTGTGTTTCCCATAAAGGTGAGGTTTCCCTTCACTTGTCCAAATTGACAGCGCCGCCAGCCCACGAGCGGTCTTCTGACTGTCAAATGGCATGCTATAAGCAAAAGGTTCCTCACCTCTGTGCTAAAGTATACCGTTTCAGTTGATTTAAAATAAACACACCAAACAGTCAATCTAAGCTAAGTGTAGTGAGACTTTTTGGCCTAGCTATTTGTATATAGGATGAGACGTCGTTCTGAGTTAGGGGAATTCCCCTCCCCCTTTAAAAAATCTCGTTTCGGAACGGTACCGAGATCCAAAATAGTGATATCATTCCATCGTTTTCCAGTGTCTTCAGTGCTCGAAATTTTCGTTAGTTTAAGAAAACAATCCAGAAAACCAACATTTTATGGCTTTTTGGCAAAGCTGAAACATATTGTGAAACAATGGAAGAAAAAACAAAATGTTCAAAGGTGGGGATCATTTTATACAAGTGGATCAAACCACTTTGCCCATTTCACCTGCCTCTGACTCCCCCTATATAGTAGCGATCGGCTGATATGGTTGTATTTTTATTTGTAAAGTAGTCAACTCATGACTGGCTGCCTGAAATGGTTTTGAAGAGCTCTTGAAAACTGCATGGGGCATCGCTGTAATACATAATTATAACCATACTCCTGTTGTACTATCCGGAGCTGACCTATAATATTGCCGGGGGGGGGGGTCTTTCGAACCTCCCTGAATACGGACTTGAGTTTGCGCCCCCCCCCCCAAAACAAAATTTCTTAGAGCCGCCCATGCTTGTGTGCGTGTATTTTTATTACATACCTTTACAAGAATATTATACTGGAAGCCTCTTTGTCTGTTTATGTTTGGTGTCCACCAAATGGGGGGGGGGGGTGCGCCCCAAGCGCGCCGGAAAATACTCGCCTTCACGTGATCATAAACCTGAGGTTAAATCGTCTTGTACTCATTAATATCAGCAAAATTTATATGTGTTGGACAAACATTACGTGAGCAAGTATGTTAATGGAAGTGTATAGGAATGCATATGACTAGGCTACTATATTACTTGTCTGTTTCAGTGTCGGACGGATGCTCTGTGACTTCAGTGAAAGGTGCGCCTGAAGCGCAAGGAAAAATATTCCTTTTGTGATCATAAAAATTCGGCAAAGTCGTCTCCTACTAATAAATATTAGCAAAATGTTACCATATCAGTGATAAACCTGTAGTTATACATTAATGTTGTATTTATATTGAGTTCCATGTTAGTTTTTTATATAGCACAACGTCATAAGCTTACATTTCACGAATTTTCTAAACGGGGAAAGATAGGGGCAAGTTCCACTCTGTGTCTCTGTCCTTTTCGGACCCGCATCTGCAATCAACGGTTATACTGTTTCTTACAAAGGTTGTGTTCGTCGGCCACTATGACATGCCAGAAGCCATATTTTAGGTTCCAAGAAATCAAGCAATTATTTTTAACAACGATAAATCTTATAACGTTAATGGTTTCATAGTAAATTTCATAAGTTCAAACGAGTTACCAACTCCTAAATCAATCAAAAATCGCCACTAAAAAACCGTTTTGTGTCTATATGTGTGTGTGGGGAGAAAAGTAGAAGCAGTATGAAAGAAGGAAAGTTTTAATTCAGAACGGGGACTTTGCCAGTAAATACGAAAACTTTGTAAAATCTCTCATAGCATATAACTCTATGAGTTATCACAACAATAAAGTCAACAAGTTTACAAAATTTTCACTATTTCTTTCACAACTCATATGTTCTCGACATGCATAGTGTGTAACCCGCATGTTCCATCATTTCCCATTCTTGTCCTGTATGCATGCAATAATTTTCTGCTAAAGTTGAAGGCTTTCTCTCCCGAGCTTCCGTCCCCCTTTCACTCATCCAAGCGAGATGCAATCACAAGCTTGTCGAAGCCATGGTCGTAACTTTGATGTCAATATTAACAAAGGAATGAATGAGTCATGTGCGTTTTTATCGCGTTGCAATTATTTCATTGCAATTTTCTGTAGGGAATCTTGTGGTCTTCTGGGTAGTTGCTATGGAACTGGGTTCCATAGCAACTACCCTTTACTGTAAACCAACGGACACCCATGGCTCAAGGAATGAATGAGTCATGTGCATTTTTATCGCGTTGCAATTATTTCATTGCAATTTTCTGTAGGAAATCTTGTGGTCTTCTGGGTTCCATGGCAATTACCCTTAACTGTAAACCAACTGACACCGATGGCTACCTGAATTTTAACAGTTCCCATCACATCAGTTTGAAACGATCTATTGTATTTTCTCAATGCATCAGAATCAAGCGTATCTGCTCAACCCAGTCTGAATACGACAAAGTGAAACACGTTGGTAACCTTGTGGATTTTTTTCTCAATAATGACTACCCTCTACCCATTATCAAAGAGGGAATAAGTAAAGCTTTCGTTTACCGCAGGGATAATTTGTTATGTTACAAACCTAAAGTTGGAAATTCACGTATTCCACTTGTCTTTGACTATTCCCCTAAAACTATGGGCCTACATGAATGTATACGTTCAGATTTCAGTATTCTTCGGACAGACAAATCCATTTCCGAACTTTTTGAACCTTCCCCTTTAACTGCGAGACGGCAACACCCCAACCTCAAATCTCTCCTTACATCCTCCAGGCTTCTTACTATTGGGAACATAGGCAATAAAAAGTGTGGCAAGCCTAGGTGTCAAGTGTGTCGGTTCATTATCACGGACGAAACATTTACTCCTCCCGGCACTATTTGCAACATCCGTCCCCCTCCCCTGGACTGTGACACGCCTAATGTAGTATATTTATTATGCTGCAATTTGTGTGACAAAGGCAACTATGTCGGTCAGACCGGTGTAGCGGGAAGAAGTGTCTTCTTTTGGAAATGCTGTCTTCTCTACAGTACTTCCACTTTTGAACGTCATGATACTTTCTGACAAATTACAATTCCTACCAAAGACCAGATGCATGAAGTTCATGTAATCAGTGGTGTGATACTGTAAGACCTATACACACACGATGACTCAATTGTTATTCCCGTGCACCTTGCGGCGCTAACAATAATGCAAGTGAACGTGTTTAGATGAAATAAGGCCGAAGTGATAACTGTAGTAAAATGGAAAAGATTAATTTAATGTTATCTGCAATGCTAAGTACCCTACGGTACCTGTTGTACTCTCTGCAAGATTATGTCGTCTCCATATTTGCTGGTAAGGTGTGGAGAAGTCAGGCCTGCTTCTGTAAGGAATCCAGCGCTGCAGTGTAGTACAGTAAGACTGCAGAACTCGTAGTGCGCGCAAGTAGAGTGTGGGCTGGATATACTGTTGACAGCCGTACTTAAGAGTGGCCTATAATTAACATAATATATGCAGGTATGCTGGTATGGTCTGTAGCGGAAGAGTCCATTCAGGAATGAGGTTGCTACAAGCTAACATGGGGTTTGATGTCATGGCATTGGCGTAAACCCCCTTATTTGTTCTCTCTGTAAGTGTCAAAATTTTGCCTTGAGTTTGTTTAAAATTCGTCCAGTATGTTGCACCAAATTGCAGTAAGAACCCTATATCCGATGTATTTCAAAGGTGATAACTGGATAGGGGTATTGAAAATTAAAGAATTTTTGTGTTACTTTACCTCTAAAAGAGGGGGGGGGGGCTTTTTAAGTGCATCGAAACGGCACATACAAACAAAAAACAAAACTCAAACCGGATCGGACAGGAACATAAAGGCAAAACTATCCACACACCACCAAATCAAACAGAAAATTATGTTCATTACAACAATAGAACCACACACACACTGACAACAACCCAAAGACCCCACAGACCAACCTCCCCCCGGCCACACTAAAAACAAAGCCCCACAAAAAACAAAGCCCCACAAAGACCACACACCCAAACCCACCACACACCCAAATCCAACACCACGCCCGACGGCAACACCAAGCCCGAAGGCAACACCACGCCCGAAGGCACCACCACGCCCGACGGCAACACCACGCCCGAAGGCAACACCACGCCCGAAGGCAACACCAAGCCCGAAGGCAACACCACGCCCGAAGGCAACACCACGCCCGAAGGGAAAACCACGCCCGAAGGCAACACTACGCCCGAAGGCAACACTAAGCCCGAAGGCAAAACCACGCCCGAAGGCAACACTACGCCCGAAGGCAACACTACGCCCGAAGGCAAACACCACGCCCGAAGGCAACACTACGCCCAAAGGCAACAGCACTTAAAAAGCACCGGGGCAAATACAGGTGCACCTTGCCCAAGGGTGCCCGGAGGCAGTTGTGGCAAAGGGTAACCTCATTACTCCCACGTTTAAACAAACTCCACAACCGGATGCAGTTTTAAGTCCTACCCAGGACCTCTAAAAGATCCTAACGCAATCATTGAATAGCTTCAGACCTTTGGAACGAGGAACAGTGCCTCATTTGTGATGACTATGACAAGATGGTATTACGTGGTAACAACGTTTTTCCTAAACAATTCCTCCGGTATTAACTTTGAGGTGCAAACTTTACAAACTAACAAATTAAATGTTAGATTTCAACAACGCAAAATTTTATCTCATTGTTTTTAATCATCAATTGATCCCGATTTGGAATGGAAGACTGTCACCCTCCCCCCCCCCAAAAAAAAAGAGGAAATAATTGGAAAAATCATTTACATAATTAGAATGAACAATTTAACCATCGACCTGTTAATATGGAATACAACATTTGATTTTAACACAGTTCCTTTTGTATATCACGTTCTCACCTTGCCAGGTGAGCAAATAAACAGGTGGCGCTGTTTCCATAGTACATCTTAACTACAAGTTAAAATGATTATACCAATGTATGATGTGGCTCAAAAGGAGCTTATTAAATACACTTCTTCATTCCGAGCGAAGATCATAGTTACTTTGTATATTTATCTGCTGTCGAATTTCAAGGCTGTGTTTGTTACCTATCATAAGAACAGAGCTTGACTATTCTACTTTAAGTGTTCCATTTTTATGGTATATATTTGATCAGTCCCTCAGATTCTCCCCTTTGGGGAAAACCAAAATTTATGCAACACATTGTATAGGCTTGCATGCCTAACAAGGACAAGGTTTACACCCAAAAGACACACTCAAAAACTTGCTTTGTAATCAAACAACTGTGTGTTGAGCTACCGAATTTGGCGTGGCTTTTCGGTAGCTATAACAATACACCTACTGAACATGCATTTACTACCATACATTACACCGAAAAAAATTTGTAAGGGGTTTCCGAAACCAATTTGCCAATGGCAATGTACACAAAGAACCTATAGAATTGTGGGTCAAACAGGCAATATTGCGGCACCCCTGATCATTTTTTTCCCGATTGTGAGAAAGCCACTTTGGAAAATCTCCCGAACTGTGTTCATGTTGCATAACTTCAAAAGCGTGGGATAATTGTTTAGAACAGGGTCTTTTTGATTCTGTCACAGCATGTACACGAGGACAATATCTAGATGCTTATTCTCATTCAAAACAGCTGTTTCATTTTCAGTTGTACCCTAAGTTATTGTAAAAAGGCAAGCGGTGCAGTAAATGTGGTACTGGAGAAAGGAGTCCCCCCAGAAATGATTGAAATAATTAAATAAAGAAAAACTTTCAGTGTGTTATAATTGTTTAGATATAAATTCTGCATATCTTCAAGACACAACTAAATATAGAGAACACGGGGATCCAGGTAAGACTTTAAGAAGCACATGCTGTTAAAGTTTTTTGCCTCTCATCAGGTAATGTTGTAAGGACATTATATTTTGGGCGGCTTGTATTTTAAAAATATACGGAACGACATTATCAGTTGACGAGTAACGTATCCAGACGTTTCTGCATAGATTCCAACTCCTGATTGAAAAAAGTGCCTTAGAAGGGCGGATAGCTGGCATTAATCAAAGTAAGTGCAAAGGTCCCTATGATTTTGTTGCCCCAAAAAATAAGATTAAATATTTTTCTTTACTTCTGACTCATTGCTATACTTTGTAATGGCAGCCTTCCGACACGATTTCCAGTGCAGACAAAATTTTTACCGTCAGTAGAATTTCGCACTGTTTAAGGATCTGGCACTGTTTTGTCGTGTCCAAATTCTGAACTAACATCGTGGTATGATGTGCTTCCTTCTTTTAACGATGTAACTATCTTTGACTTTTTATTTTTCCCCTGACGAATAATATACTTGCTCGTGTAATGAAAAGGCAGGCTGCTTCGTCCCAATGGTTAACTTTAAGGCAACATTACTTATCATAGCTGCAGGTTATGATTGCCACTTGAAAAGACCGATCGCTCCCACTCTTTTGTTTGGTAAATCGTCTTTTGTAAAAATGCATGCAGATGTTTCCGACTCTTCTATCCAGCAGTCGCCAAATGCAGTACAAGAACAACCTTTATTTCCGTACTTAGTCAAGACATTTCATGTTCCAGATGAATTCTCAAGTTTCTTGCGAAATGCTATTAAGAATGCGCAAAGGCCAATTTATAACGATAAATGCAGTCAGAGCTTGTGCTTGTGGTCGAAGCGTCCTTCTCAACTGAGGAAGTCATGCAAGTAATCAGCTAATCAGCCATGTCCAAGATTGCTGATTGCAGAGAATATCTCGGTGATTGACATGGAGAGGTTGGTCTTCAGACTCTAACCCAGTTGTTCACCTTATTCAACATTAATACTAAGTTCACACTTAACTCGATTACAGTGTGCTTACTGTGCCATATCGGCCAATACTATAACAAACTCAAGCCAGAACCAGTTTCGCTCTCCTCGGTCACCCCTTTTGCTACCCTCGTCCCATTGCCATCTTCAACGCATCCTCAGTTGTGGGGAGATGTCATCTTAGAAATATGTAGATGCTCCTTATCCGCAAGGAAAAACTCCTTGATACATAACCGCTGGTCCTTTTACGCGTCTTAAATGCTGAATGGTAGGCTATTGCGTGCTACCATACAAATATTACATTGCTATTTGTTCAGCCATATATAACGTCGTTAAAACAAAGAACAAAACAAAGACCTTTCCCCCTTCAAAGTAATTTTACCAGATACAATTTTTATTCTTGGTATTTGTGAAATTTCTGAATAATGAGATCTAAAAATGAAGAATATTTAAATGCAATTTAAAAGTTCTGGGAAGAAGGCCTTAACAGAAGCAATATTCATCTCCGCACAATTTGTTATTTCTGGCACAATTTAAGAGGAGCGCCCCAATCCAATGGCGCAAACTGTACCAAGAAAAGAAAGTCACTAATGAGCTGCCCTTAGTGTCTTAATCTGAAGGCCATTTATATATTTATGTTTGTGACTAAAATTTCTCGCGTGTGTCTACGAATGTCTAAGAAATCAAGTGTGTAATTGCTCGGCCTAGTGAATGGATGTTTAGATCATGTGAGCCAAACATTGCAGTCGTTGACAAAATATCCAAGGGAAGACCAATCTTTTTGCTCCATCCAACTTAACCAGGGACTACAAATATCAGTAAGTATTACAGAGGTGGAAAACTTTATCCACTGGGGATAAACATAGATATTCCGTTCCCACCCAAATTTAGCGGGGGTGATCTCTGCCCTTGTATAAAGTATGCGAGATGTTTCTGCTCGAATGTCTTGTCAATAACCAAACATGTACGTTGATAAAAGTGCACGTGAAGCGCGCCGGAAAAAATAGTTTTCCACACCATTGACTATTTCTAAGTAATGAAACCGTCTCAAAAATATCAGAAAATATTACGGTTCCTGAATATTAAAAGGTATTCCGTTCTCATCAACCAAATTATTGGCAGGGACTATATGTCTAACACTAACAGACACCAGAAACCATTGCGGACTAAAGGGATCTATCCCCAAACCGAACTAATGGAAGGAGGATCTTGTACCCAAGTTCTCAATTATCGCCATCATTGTCCCACTCATTGCATTAATGCGAGAGTCGTGTACATGTGTTATTGATTTGTACAAAGCTGTAGATAGGACATGGTAAAAAATAAATTTATTTCGTACGAAATAATTATAACGGACGTACGAAATATTCTTACGTACGTTCCTGAAGATGTAGTACGTACGTACGTACGTACGTAAGTAATAATTATCACCTACGTATGCGATAGTCATTAAGTACGTGCGTACGTAATAATTATCACGTTCGTAGGTTGTGACACTTACTATGTACGTACGCAGATACAGTGCTATGGTTATCACCCCATCTATTATGAAGAGTTTTATGGGATTAACTTGGACACTTCAATTGTGTAGTAAAGGCTTTCATAAAAAAAGGTTACTGGTTTGTTCATCCACGAAGATGAAAGGGGTTTTCGTAATGAATTAGATTTTATCGTTAAATGGTGCTCTGAAAACAACTTCATTTTGAATGTAAACAAAACCAAGGAATTTATTAATGGATTAATGGATCTGTAGTGGAACGAGTACAGGCATTTAAGTTGCTAGGCACAGTTGTAATCCATAATTTATCACGGAACGCAAACACAACAGAGATTATGAAAAAGGGTCGCCGAAGACTATTCTTTTTACGAGCTCTTAAATCTTACGGTGTGAATAAAAGTATTTTAATTAATTTTTATCGTTGCATCAATGAAAATGTCTTAACTACAAATATTTTAGTCTGGTTTGGTAGGACTAGTAAAAATGATATTAGGAAACTACGATCAGAGATAAGAACCGCTGAGGGCTTTTTTTTTACGGACTGTCATCCCTTCATTCTCTTTACCAAGAGCAGACATTGAATCGTGTTTCTAATATAATGAACGATTATTTCCATCCAGCAATTAATTATTTTAAGTTACTTTCTTCTGGAAAAAGATTTCGTTGTTTTATGGGCTCTAAGAGATTGACCGACAGCTTTTATCCTTCTGCTCTTAAGTATTTGATGCTCATTATAACCGTCGATTACTTTAACTACTGTCTTTGATAAATGTTTATTTTTTTATTATTTTTCTGATTTTATGTTAAGGTCTGTGGTTATTTGTTTTCTTTTCATGCTTTTTACTTTTTAATTACCTATTTTATTCACCTTTTGACCTTTTTACTTTTTACGCTTGTACGTATTATGTCTTAACTTTTTATTCGTCACTCTTGTATTTTTCATGGTAACACTGTGTCGTCTTAGTTTAGTGTTCATTTCCTCACTTTATGTACGTGTACCCGTTTTAGGTCTTAGGTAATGTTCTATTGTATTTTTAAGATTGGCTGAATATCAATCAATCAAGGTGGTGAACCGCCTGAAATAACTAGGTATACCACTAACGGGAATATCTTACATTACCGCAGTGATTCCAAAACTTTCTGAGGCGGAAGGGCCAAATACGTACGCTGGGCTGAGATCGATGGCCGCAATTAGAGAGAATCTCAGGATTAGAGAGTAGACGCTCTCGCAAAGGCAAAATTCATACATAAGAGGTCCCGCAGCTGTATCTGTAGCAAACAGTGGAAGAGCCTTGGAGGTACAAAATTTTCATAGAAAGAAGTTCCTTAAGAGAGCAAACTGCATCTTTGTAGCGTCTACGGCACCAGCCTAACCTCAGCCCGACCATGGTTGGGGTTGAGCTTAGAAAATTTAACTTTTCAGAAGCCCTAGATGGCAGAAAATTGCACTTTCAACCACAAATTTCTGTCAACAACTTCGTGTGGCGAAAGGATAATTCAGTGGCACGGTAGTATGGGGGCTTGCTGCCAATCGACCCATGAAAAAAATCTGAAAATTTTAAAATGACCCCCAAAGGCGTTTAGGCTGTAGATTTCTGTAGGGGGTTAGGTGAGGTGCGTTTTCGACCCCATGATGGAACTATTTTTACCATACCGCAACACAAATGGTTTTCAAGCTATCAGAATCCTTCGCAAACTACCAAAATTTTCGCGCTCTCCGCTCGCAAACCTTACCTCGAAAATGTCCTTACATCAATTTCTTCCGATAACTACTCCGGGAGAAGCACACAGAAAAATTGAAATCTTTTTACGAATTCCCATGCAAAAGACTGGCTTTTTGGTTGTCAGATAGGTTTTTGTTGGGGAAGTGAAATGTCTCGATGCAAAGCCTGCATGCAGGTTTTCTCATAGAAATCATATTTAATGAAAAATTTCTGTGCTTTTTGCGTGCATTCGTCACGATTTGCACTCCATCTCATGACCATTATTAAGGTAATGATACTTGAAACTATTCTTATCTCAACACTTTTCCGAAAAACAGAGGGACATCTTCAACCTCTTTAGGGGCTTCTCATCAATATGGTATCTTTCAATCTAATTTGTAGCATGGTGTGGGAGGTGGGTACGTATTTGCCGTTATACATTTTTCAAAAACATTTACCGAGCGCTTTGCGAACAACCATTGCCGGTAAAGGAGGGGAATGTTAATACACCAACGATGAAAAAGCAGTCTGAAACGCGCTTGTTAGTCCTTCACCCCTTTTTTATACCTTTCAGGGTGGTATAATGTCACCTCCTTCCCCCCAATACCCTCCATCTCTCCCATTCCTTCATTGCTGGAAGCTGTTCGTCTGGATTTTCATTCAAACTTAGAAAAATAAGATCGTTGTAAAGTACTCAGGGCCAAACTATATAGGATCATTTGGATGTCGGGTAATAAGCATCTTGCCAGTGCCCCATTTTATATAATTAACTCAGAGCTTCAAGGAGATCCTATACCGGTGTCTGCCAGACTCGGATACCATTTCATAATGCAAAGAAAAATTTTCCTAATAGTCCAGGAATGCTTCTGTGGACTCCACGCAGGTATTTTTTTGTAAAAACTTTCCCTGAATAGAAGGCAGCAAAGTAGCCAAAAGGGGGCTTCAGGAGGTTTGTTGACAACATACCGTTCTCTTACACAACATATCCATCCCTTTCACCTAACCATAACTTACAATTACTAAATTATAGATAATTTCCAACCATTAGATTAGTTAAAAAATATCCCAAAGATAGCACCATTTTGCATCTAAGCAACCTTAAATTAAGGAGCATTTCTCAGAGGGGAGTAGGACGCATGGGGACACCCTCCTCATACACCCCTCCCCACGACGGCACCTTTATGTAGTGACAATGAAGGATCTTCCACTGGTGTACATAGCAAAGACGCATAAAACGGTACAATTTACGCAGACTTGGATGTTAACTGAGCTGGCATTCGACTTCATCTGTGGTGCCCCCATCGCCAAATCCTTTGGTGCCCAGTAAGCCCCCCTTCAGTAATTCTCTCTTACAGCTCCCAGGTCAGAAAGAGCAGAGGGGCTGAGGTCAAGGGCCCCATTCCAGAATTTCGGTAAAAAACCTTAAAGTTTATTTCATGATTCTGCTTCCTGTATCACAGCTGTGGAAACAGCGATCGCGTGTACAACGTCACTAACGCATTGTTAGGTGATGTCATGCAGCAATTACCTTTGATTTAGTTCCTACAAGTATTGAAAAATGAGCTGCAGAAATTTAATTTCAGTGATCAATCAATACACGTTTAAAACAATACATTCATGAATTGTACAATCACCACAGGTAGAAATTAGGATTTGAGGGGTATAGTTTACTACAAACTAAAAATGCATACATTCCGCAATGCACCACTGTATAACTTTATGCCACAGTGTATAAAATATGACTGGCACAAACACCGTCAGGGTCGTAGTCTGGGCGAAACCCCTAGGGGGCCTTTCATGACAGCGTCCAGTGGCGTACCTAGAATAGTTGGCACCCAGCTGGATCCTTTCATTGTCACCCAGTGCTGCCATAACGGGGGAGGGGATTATTAGGAGAGGATTTAAATGGAGGACGTGACATTTAAAGCTTTGAACTGACTACATGTTTAGAAATTTCATTCTTTCTAAAGGCGGAGGAGTGGGGTAAATAATAGCAGGGGTGGTACACCTACTCTTTGACATATTTTTGTGCATGTAAGGTGGCTAAGATGCAAAATGGTACTATTTTGGGAAAGCCTTGAACTGGTCACACTTTTTACAAATTCCAAATTGCAGGGCCTTTTTTTCTTTTTGACTGAGTGAAACGAAGGGGGTGCTGTTCAAGGCCCCTCTCCTTTGAGAAATGTTTGTCTTAGTAAGGTTGACTGGATACAAAATGGTGCTATCTTTGACAAAGGCTTGGCATGATGCAGTGCCACAGAAGAAAACTTGGTGGGGACCTTTCCCCTTTTAGTGCATTTCCTTGAAGGTCACCATCGTTTGTGCGTAGCGTATAGGTCTACTTTTTGTTTAATGTACCTCCCAGACTGTGTAAAAGTAGATAGTGTCCGGGATACTATCCCCTGAGAAGAAAATGTCGGGGACAGAATATCCTGGGTTAAAACTATCTTACCGGACACATTCTACCTAGGTTGGGATATTCTGTCCTGGACGGTTTTCGCTTTGAGAAAGTGTCCAGGAAAATTGTGTCCGGGACCATTTCTCCCGGGAACTTTAAGTCCGCGACTAACTGTACAGCAATAACGGGGAGCACATCGGCCATAGATATGTATATTAATACCCCATTTTATGACTTTGACAATATCACCAAGAGGAGACAATAAGACATTTTTGATATGTTAGCAAACAGGATGAGAACTTCTGTCAATATGATAAGAAAGTAGACAAGATGAAGTATCACTGATGCCAAAGAAGGATCACATGAATCAATTTTTAGGAAATTGTAGGCTTAGAAGGTGGCGGTTGTATATCAGGCTCTGAGTTAGTAAAAAGGCTAGGGTAAATGTACGACTAAACTTAATTTGAGCTTCCGTAGAAAAGACCTTTATAGTCCTGGTATGGTAAATTGATATTGGCATGAACTTTCAACTTGTCAGCTTTGTAACTTGTACCTGACGACCACTTTAACAATTTTTAGAGGCCACTTTACTTTTTCAAATTAGTGTATAAGTCAATGGAGGATTTATTGAGGGTGTGCTACCTACGGGGAATATGTGATCTATTTTCGGAGATGCTTGGTCCGTGGCTGCTTTGACTCATACGTTTTAGTATAGAGTGATGGTGGATAAGTATACATCTGAGAGTTCAAGAAGGGGATGGACATAGGGTAAGAAGGTAGGAGAATGCAGGGCATGATATCAAGGGGCCGACTGAATCAGGGATGTTTTGTCAGTCACACCGCAGTGAGTATGAACGATTTTACATCCGTGCAGTCACTACTTACGCACGGATTGTCGCAGAAGTCCTGGTAGATATTTAACGTTAGTGATATTATTTCAGTTAAGTAATACCATGGATCAAAGTCTACCGAGACTATGTGAAGCAAGAAAAATAGGCCTAAGTACCGAAGGCGATAGCACTTGATCTTTTCTGCCCCAGTGTCAGACAATGAGATAACATTAGCTAAGTGTTTAACACTGTGGAATTTCGAATTCCGATAAATATGAGAAGGAAGAAAGTGAATGAAATATTAATATTACATGAAATAGGCTGTGTTGCCAGCTTATATGGATCCCCGAGAATTTTTGTGAAATGTGCGTGATACGGTTAAAAAAAGGTAACAAAAAACACAATTTACTATCTAGAGGGAAAGAGATGAAGGTGTCTCAGGTGCATTTTGTACAGCCACTCCGTGCAAAGTTGTATCAAATTTGAAACTGAGAAGTAGCCAAGGCAAAATTATGGGCATTCAATCATTTAAAACCTCTAACAATCCAAACCCATGGGTACTTTGAAGGGAACTTATTTGGAACCACATGTATGAACGTCGAATTGATGTACTTGTCAATCGGCATTTGAAATATAGAATTCACGGTTTTTAATTAAGGCACCATGTTCTAAAGCAGTGTAAGTTAATGAAATGTGACACGGTCAAGAAATTGAAACGAGTAGTGTCACCTGTTAGCGTGTATTCAAAGAGTGTACACTTCACCAAAACATAGCCGTAGGAAGGTGTTTTGAGTTGATGCTAAACTTTATTTCGAACCACTATCGGGAGGAGGTGTTTAATAAGAGGGGGTGTCAGACAGACAGACAGACTAAAAGACAGACAGACAGACTAAAATACAGACAGATATATATATATATATATATACAATATAATGAAATTTCGATCACCCTGTGATCTTCAGAAATGACCACTCAGTTGGCTAATAGAACTTGACCGGGAAAAATCAGCTTTAACTATGAATGCGATAAAAAGGACGTTTCCTTATTTAGGCCATTTACATGAAATTGCAACTTAAAGGAGCTATGGCACTCCCAAATACATTTAGACATACCCCCATGGTTCTACATCCAGTTGGTGACTGTAGGCCTACTTTGTTCGGCATTCATTCAAACAACAATAGCACCACCCTGTATTGTAATGACTTGGACAGTTAGTTGTGTTCCTAATTAGGCTCACAGTCATACAAAGTTTGTTTTTCAATATTGCCTCGAGCCAATTGAAACTCAGTGCAGGCTACTGTGGCTCTGTCTTGGAAGTGTGATACTACTAGACAGTTGTTTGCACAGGCGTACGAGGCCGGGCAGGGGACACACTGCCCCCCCCCCCAATTTTCGCAAGACCTAAATCTCGGGCAGGGGTCTGGAAAAATGCGGGCAGCTTTGAGTCATAAAAATCTGGCATGTTTTTTAATTACTTAGAAAACTTCTAAGCGTGCCCGAATTCTTTCAAAAATTTGGCCGAAAAACAAAACAGCATCATAGTCATGGCACAATTTTAATGACAAATTAAAAAGATAAAAAAAAAACGCAACGCATTCGCGCAGCTTATACAGAACATTTGTTCCTCAGCCTCACTTCATAGTCTTGCGCAACACTGCCCAAAATGGCCGAATATTCGAATTTTTTTAAAAATTTGCCCCAAAATTTAAGGCATTATAGTCACGGTAAAATTTTCATCAAAACTCAAAAAGATTACAAAAATTTGCGAAATACATTGCGATTTCATTGGAAGTACAGCTGATTAGGTGACGATACTGCATATGGGGTAAACCGGAATACTCAAAGTGGGTTAAATCGGACCCCAGGTTCCCTTTCACCCAACAAAATGTTCCGTTTGCCCCTTATTTAATTATAATATATGATAAGAGTTTTGTGTTCAATCATATTACTATGAAGATACAGTGATTATTGCTTGGTTATTCCTAGGTTAAGATACCACGTGAGTATAAGAGAAGGTCGAACAGGAACTCTTGGGACAGCAAGGCAATAAAAAATGTAGTTGCGTTCGTAAGAAGTGGTGACATGGTACTCAAAGAGCTAGAAAAGTGGTTGGAGTTCCTAAAACTACTTCAGGACGTCGAATGAAAGGAACAAACAAATACCCAAAAGGTGGTGACAAGTCCCTGGGTAGTTTTAAGGCATCGTATTTTTACTCCCTGTGTAATGAGATGTACAAAATCATATTGGTAAACTCACATAAAGCTGTTGAAAAGAGATAGCACGTGGTTATGTACCTTTTCTGCTTTTCTATATGTGAGAAAGGCTTGGCCTTTTAAATAGGAGACAGGTCAACCTATCTGCACATTAGGCGGACTGATTTTGTTTTTGTCACTACGTATTTTGCAAGGATGCATCTTTGTTATGTAAGTACTGCAACATGTACATGTCTTGGTGCTTCTTTTAATTTCAGATAACTTTCCCGCCCGAGATCGAAAGCGAACTGGTGTCTTACATCATGAACATGGAAGAAATGATGTTCGGTATAGTTAGTTAGTTAGATGAGGTTTAACGTCCCAGTTTCCAACCAATTGGTTCAAGTCGAGACGACCACGGCCTTTTTTTCCAGTTCCAGGGTCACTGGCTTGTTTTTCCTATTCCATTGCTTATGCTGAGCACCAAGCACAAAGGTAGTAGGTTCCATTTTTAAAGTCTTTGGTATGACCCGGCCAGGATTTGAACCCTAGACCTTCCGGCTGCAAGTCGGATGCTATCACCACTTGACCACTGCGGATGTTCGGTATAACAACTAGATGTCCGACGTCTCGCTTATCAGCTGGGAGTCCAACATCAAATTCCACACGAATTTGACTATGAGAAACAAACGACTGGTTTGGACTGGTTGGCTGAGTTTATGAAGCGCCACTCATTAGAACACCTGAAGCTACATCTGCTGCCAGGGCAAGAGGGTTTAACAAACAGCCGTTGAGAAGTTTTCAACCCGTTGCAGTCCCTGATAGAACAGCATCATTTTGAACCGCACAACATTTATAACGTTGATGGGACTGGCATGTCCACAGTTCAAAAGAAGCCATCAAAAATCATCGCAAAGAAGGGACACCGGCAGGTGGGGACTTTAACTTCAGCAGAGCGTGGGACTCTGGTTACAGTCGAAATATGCGTGAACGTTACAGGGTCTTCCATCCCCCCCCCCTTGTTCATTTTCCCGAGGGTAAGGATGAAGCCAGAATTGATGGATGGTACACCAGTGGGATCAATATATGAGTGCCATAAGTCTGGGTGGATGCAACTTTCGATATTTACAAAGTGGTTCCGTCAATTTATTGTTACAAGACGACCCGTCAGGAACACCGGATTGAATCCATCGACGAGCGAATGGAAAGCTCCAGAGAATTCAACTTCAGCGCAGCCTTTCTAGAATTGTCTAGAGGTGAGAACTGTTTACGCGGCCTGACGACACTTCTAAGAAATAGTATTATTGTTTACTACAGTGCATACAAGGAACGTTCTCGTAATTGCTCGACTGGGTGCTCTAGAAGTTTCTGTTAAATTCTGGAGAGTTCTCGATTAAAAGCCTGGCGTATAAAAGGCAGTTCAACAACTGTTATAGGTGAGAGACATCATAACACTTCATCAAGTCCAGACGCTGTTGAGAAGTTATTCTCTGACAGAATCACCTGAAGCCAGCCACTTGTGATAAATTGCCTTACGCCGTTTCTACACTGTGTATTGAGATCGTTATCATTCATCATCGCCTAGCCTTGTCATTATTCGCTCGTGAAACTAGTTCCTACGCTACAGCACGCTGCAGGTCTACTACTGTACCATCGTCAACGTGCATGCACTACCAGCCCTTGGACCAGACCAGGCAAATATTAAGTAAAGGATTGTGAGTAAGTCTAATTAATTATTGTAAATTTAAGTAAGATAAGGAGATTGTAAATAATCATTAAGTTGTTGAATTTTAATCTCGTTCTTCTGTGATCTTTCGCTGTTATTGGTTTGATTTGCGACCACAAGCCGTAACATTATAAAGATTTCTGGAGCATCGAAAGATAACATGGTGCTTTTGATACTTGACGGCCATGCTACACACACTAAGAATCTGGAAGTCATCAACCTGGCCCGACAAAATAGCGTGTTCTTACTGTGCCTGCAATCTCATTGTTCCCACAGGATTCAACCACTTGACGTAGCTTTCATTAAGCAGTTGTCAACGTTCTACCAGGGAGGTGTTACCTTGACAGGAGATCCAACTAAAAAGTAATTTATTCTAATCCTGTTTGATCCAATTAAGAGAGAGGAGATAATCATTTAATGACAGATCATAGGACTTCAGAACCTTCAGTTCTTTTGTCAAATACTTACAATTAGTACTACTGCCTGTCCCAGTCAACCTTTGTTAACGACTCTACTACGCTCACAATAAGATTATCAGGAACAATGGTGTGATGTTTAGCAAGTTACCGACAGCCAAGTGAGCACCAATGTTTTAAAATTCAAAACGACTGTTTGTCGCTACTAAGCCTAAAGATCCTTGTGGTGAAAACACTGCTTATGCTATTTGCAAATGCAAAAAAAAGAGGTATGAGGCTATAAGTTACTGTTAATTTTTCATCAATTTGCGCATTATTTCGCAACTTGAAGGTGATGTATTCGTGTTCAAAATGTAACACTGGATGACAATGGAGTATTTTTGAAAGTGGCACAACGCGCCATAAAGGCGCAAATTAATTTGCAACTTGAACGATTGGCAATGTAAAATAAATGGGCAAATATTCATGTGCCGCTCTTCAAGATTTAGCAGACGACGTGAACCTTTGTGTTTAGTTTCTTAAGTACCCTTAAGCCTATTATACATGGAAGATTACTACAAAGAGGGAATTACAGTCGGCAACTAGCACAGTTCAAAGAAAGGATTGAAGATGTGTCTCCTGTCAAGGTAACACCTCCCTGGTTCTACACACAAGCAATTGAGAAATGGCTAAGAAACCATCCTGGACGAAACGTCACTGTATTTCGCAGTTGTTTAACTATGCCCATCAGAAATCTGCAACAGCCTTGAATGCAGCAAATTCTTTTCGAAAAACAGATAAATACCCTTTGAACAGGAACGTTTTTGAGGACTATGAATTTGCGGCCGCAGAAGTAACTGATTCCCCACTGCCTGAACAACCTTCCACACGTGGACCCTCACATGATGATTCAGTCAACGAAAAGGGAACAACTGACGAGCTTGCCTCCAATCAGCAAAGCACAGCTGAGCCCATAGTGGCAGTCTCCACAGAAGGAGCAAAACCAGCAAAAGCACAAGGAACAGCTGAAACAACAACGGTAACAACACCACAACGACACCGACAACAACACCGGTTGCGATACCTGTAACAACAACAGCATCTGTACTGAATGGTACTCAGCAGCCACCACTTGACATTCAAAGACAAATCCAGGGTATTTGTGACAGCAATGTCCACACGATTGCAGTTTTTGCTGAGGTTCACTCCCAGCCAAGACCAGAGAAAGACCAACCTAACTTTATCATACCAGTGGACATCCCACCACCCCACCCTCGCACCTGTACCAAATACACCAACAAACAAGAAGAGGACAGGAGGTGTCCAAATTTTGACTAGCATAAAAGAACAATTAACAGAAGCAGAAGCAGAAAAATCACGAGCTCTGAACAAGGAGGAAGCAAAATCGAGAAAAAGAGAAAAGCTGACAAAGAAAGAGATATTAAGACAAAAATAAAGGGCCTGTTCCCACATTAAAAGCCACACTAAAACCGAACGCTGCAATGTGAATCGCCTGCACACCTGGTAGTAAGACAGCAGCTGCGGTTTTTACGTTACTTCCAGGTGAAGTGAACCATGATAGTCAAGCACCCAGTAATCAAGATGACACAGAATGTCTGTTTTGTGGCCAGGCCGGCGTCAATGCACTGATTACAGGAGGCTTGCGTAACGTCCGATATCAGCTTCAGTATTGCGGGTATAATTAAGCAGTTCAAAAGTGTTAACCCCTACAAAGCTAGTGGTCCCGATCACATGCCTGCTAGGTTACTCAAAGAATCTGCTGAATATGGTGATATGTTTCATCATTAATTTACCCAGTCCTACCAGTGTGGAACACTGTCAACGTCCTGGAAACGTGCACTTATATGCCCAGTACTCAAAAAGGGCGATAAGTCTGTGCGCCTGTTAATTATAGGCCAGTCTCGTTGACTGCTATCCCTTGTTATATCCCTTGTAAAATTATGGAACATTGTGCTATTTCTACGATGTGGGCACATTTAAATCACCACCATGTCATAACCACTAAGCAGCATAGTTTTAGAAATGGTATGTCTTGTGAAACTCAGTTGATTGAAGCTATGAATGATTGGACAAGCACATTAGACAAAGGAAAGGGCCAAATTGATGTTTTCTTCTCGATTTTAGTAATGCGTTCGATATTGTCCTACACCAACACCTCCTCCTTAAACTACGCAGTTATGGGGTATCTGGGAAAACTAATGTTTGGATTGACGGATTTCTGATAGGCAAGTCTCAAGAAGTTGTTGTTAATGGAACTCAATCTACCCTTAGGTCAGTTAGGTCAGGAGTGCCCCAAGGTACCGTTCTGGGCCCACTCTTGTTTCTCATCTATATAAATGATATTGAAAAAATCTCTCTAGCTCTATTCGTCCCTTTGCTGATGATAGTGCACTTTACAGGCCTATTAAATCCTTAAAGGATGCAGTTTTACTTCAGGAAGACCTATTAAAGTTACAAAATTGTGCTATCACTTGGCAAATGGCATTCAATGTTTCCAAGTGTAAACTACTGCGTATTACATACCGTAAATCCTTCCTATTATTACCCCTTCGGTCAGGCATGCCCACTGTTATAACTACATACAGGCCCTGCACTCTGAGGCGTTCAAATACCAGTTCTTCGTTAGAAAAGTTCACCTTTGGAATACAGTTCCCCAACAAACACTAATTAAACCGTCTGTTTCATCCTTCAGTGCTGCTACCTTCAAATGGATCCTCCCCTTTAGTTGGATCAGAGACCCTGCTACAAACACCCGGTCAGCTCACTAGTGCCCTTGACGTTTGCTTTTACTTGCACCCGGTACTTACTTAGTGGTTTCCTAGTTTTGTGGTCTTGTATATATATTTAGCACTTTTGCGCTTTTTGTGGTAGTTGTCGCTCCCATATTGGCTTTTCAATTTGACTGTGTACTCTGTGATGGCGTTTTTTGCCTTTTTGGAGTTTAATACTGAAGACTGAAGACTGAAGGCTTGTGTTTGAAAGAACCTCAAAGTATGGCGAGCCACTGGCCTGATGCCTTCACGGGCAAACTTATAGAGATGTTTGAGAGTTGGCCTGTCCTATACAATCTCCAGCATCTCCAGCATCGGGACTTCAAGAAAGCGACATTGGAAGAAATGTTTTGAAAAGGGGAAGGGGTTAGGCGGCTCACTATCTGACGTTACCAAGTCGGTGACCTGTTATAATTTTTAGGGAAAAATACCCGATCATGTTACAAATGATATGAGCAAAAACTTAAGCAAAGTTCCACTTTTTTTGGAGGAATGTAGGTTGTTCTGAAGTTCAATTAAAGGGAAATATTGCGTTTAAAAAATACCACGACGTGACTCTAATTTAATCCCATTGTGGTCTTTTACCCTTTCCAAACATGGAACACAAATAACTTGCAGCAGATCAACACTAATCTTACGAAATATGGGAAGAAAGAAGCAGCAATTTTTGTATCTAACGTGCTCATTATAGAACGATAAGCCTCGCCCACACTATGCAACGTTCGTACTACTGCATATTTATTTAGGAAGAGTGGTCATGTCAGGTCATATATGCACGCATTACGCAATACGTGTTGACCTTGCTTACCGTAATTCCAACGACCCTGCTCACAACAAACTACCACCACCTGTACCTCCCCGTGCTGTATAAAGGATATTGGAATTCAAAACTCACACATGGAGACGCAGCGTCATCTCCCTGGTTTACTTTGAGTGTGCGTTATTAGTCGTTCAAGTTACAGGAGAGTCACTACAATCGTGTTAATTTATCTGCGAAAGACTTGTAGGCCCTGCATATTTCTTTTGTTTTGGACAAGTGGCAACCACTGGCATCACAGTTTCGTAAAATTTTCATTTTGTACCATTGTCGAAGTACCAACGGTCTCTTTTACATCCCGCTGTTTCGAAAGTACGTCAAACCTGCTAAGGCTGAAGGGCTCAATTCGAATTACGGAATAACTGTAACTTTGTGTATAGTATACCAGGGAGGTGATAAGTCCACCTACTGTAATATAACAGTAGTTCCGTTAGGCTGTCAAATAGAAACTCCCTGGCTCAGTGATACAGACATAATGTAGTAATAATTCCCACTAATGTACTGTACTGTACTTAGTTCGTATTTTCCGAACTTTTTGTACATGATGTAGAAGGCGTTTGTTATTGTCTGACGCAATGTGATAGAAATGATTTGATTGGTGGATTTCAGATCAGGGGTGATGAAGGTGTGGTTTTGCATGCATAATTGTTTGGGCGAACAAATCTATAAGTTGTTACACAAAGTTTAATTACTCGTTAATTAGTGCTCGGAGGGTAGAATGTTTTTCTTAGTTACCTCTCTTTAATCGAACAAGACCCGATCGCAAGTAAACGAGGATAAATTCAATAAAAAGCCAGACAAACGCAATATTTCCCTTTAATGAAGACGTTTTTTTTTTTCAAAACTTGCAACTAGACCGGTTTCTATTCTTCGTGCTGTAGGCAGAACGTCATCAGTAGTAGCCTTTGTATATTTAGGCAGGGTTTGTCAATATTTATAATGCAGCTATGAGCGCATCAAGCAATATATCGTCATAAGGTGGGATACTTTTTAAGATTAAAAGTTTAGTTGGCTTTGGTAAAACCTCTTAATTGTCAATTTCAGAACAACCCACACTCCTCCAAGAGTGGAATTCATTAAAGCTTTTCTTCTGTCATGCTTAACATATTGGATATTTTTCCCTAAAAAAGATAGCAGTTCACGGACTTAGTAACGTCAGAAAGTGAACCACCTAGACCCCCGTTCACTTTCCCCTGAAGGTTTCGTCACAAAGCATCGCCATCTTGTATGGGCTAAATCGGCAGACCAAATCGGTCGACAAAGTAAAAACGGCCGACCCCACAAAATCGGTCAGTGTAACCACGGATTATGGGACTGAGGTAAACTCCAAGAGCAAAGGTTGCATAAATTGTAACAGCGAAGATAACTGGTAATTACCATTACGAATCATTGTTACATACATTTTGATAGTTCTAAAATGTATTCGAATATGCACAGGGTTCTCTTTTAAGGGTTTTTTGTTTTTCACAGCATTCTTAAAGTATCTGGTAGAATTACTTGCGTGCTAACGGTGCAATGCAAGCAACTTAGTATCTACCGATTCTAATGGCATTCTAGGTCAATCATCCAGGGACTTCTCAATCACCTTGAAAAACAGTGTATTTTAATTATTTCAGTTTGATATGATATTTCTCATTCCTTTGTAAATACTGTTTACAGGCTTTGGTTTTGTCATTGGTCGTTCCCTAATAAATTGGCTTTCTACTTGAGTTTATAAGGTATTCAACCAGATAATTGGGAAAATCGTCAGACGCTTTGAATGGTGCAACCGTCTGGATGGGATTGAATACGTTGTGATAATAATTAATACATAGAAATCAGGGAAATACGATGGCCAAACTGAATCTACCACTGGTCAATGTATTTCTACTTCTCGGAATTATTGTTTTGGTCAAGGTTTTCCTATGTCGTTTCATCTGGGGAGCGCAAACATTTGATAAGGATACTAATATTTGTTATGTAAATTATGTCTTTGTTTTTAAATATACGAACATATTGCACAGACACATAAGATTAGCAATACCGGTACTAAAGAACGTACCCATAGTGGGGCTTTTGTTGCAATGTGGAGGGGGATAGAGATCCCATACAGCAAAATTTGCTTTGTTAAAATATGAATGCCAGTAGGAGCATATCCAAAAAATATTAAAAATATATCCCCCATACTAATTAGGGATTGTCTCCGATAAAAAGTATGACTGGTGGGGTAATCTCTTGTGTTGATGACGCTTCTATGCCGTGACAAATTTTGGAAAATTTGTGAACTCTGAATGAAAGTAGTTTTGTGTGGAATTGAAAGCTTCCTGTAGTTAGGTAGTAAAAATTTCATTTTCATTTTACTTTCTCAAGGTAATTCCCCAATTCACCATGTACACCATGTATATTATACAACATCACATCAACTTCTGATTGTCCTTTTAAGTGCCTGTGACCTTCGGTTTGAAAAACCCACATATGACAGTATGAAATGGTTTAAAACATAGACTTTTTTCTGAAGATCACTAAGGAAAGCTTTATCTACCAACACTGAACTGTTGGAGTATTCCTCTGATAAATTCCCATCAAAATAAGGAAGCTTATCATCTCCTATTAGTTAAGACATTCCAGGATAGCATATTAGCAATGCTTTATAATATTTTGTCTTTTGAAAACAAAATATACCAAGTTATGAAGAATATATCGGAATTAGATTGAATAGCATTTTACTTTATTCATATTGAATTTGCACTTAGCAAAATAAAATAACAATGCAAGTGAGAGTATTTTATAGTGCAGGGTTGATGTATTCAAACAAAAGAAAATGTCTTTTGTATGTTCACATTGAGAACGCAAGTGGAAGAAGACATGTACGAGACATCTTTAAATGTCTCAGAGAAAAGTTTGAAAGGCACTACCTATCAACGTAGGAGGTTGCAACCCCACAAACAAATATTTTTGTGAAAACTCCGGCAATATTTTGAGAAGTTTTGTGGCAAGTACTGAAAGAAAAATAATGCAATGATGTTGCTAAAGGTGATTAATAGGTGAAAAAAACTTCCTTGGTAATTAAAATAAAGTTCTTATTTGAATTGCACCAGCACATGTTTATTCGGTATTAATTCACCAGTGTGGTTTTGAATGGTTAAGCTTATACTAGGAGGGGACACCCCATCCCCTCAGACCACTCCTCAACGCCAGCGATCACATAAAACGCATGCCCCCACCCCATGAGAGAAATCCTGGCTCCCATTGATTAGTATCATTATAATTGTTACGACTTCCCAAAAATTATAACTAATATGGAAGAGTAGTAACCTGTAGAAATTGACATGCGGTGTGATAAAACCGATGAATGCCTATATGATATGTACATTAACATGTTAAACGCGCGTGGAGCGCGCGAACATTTTGGGTTATATTTTTCGGGCAAGTCGCTACAGCCCACCCATCCCCCCACCCCATCAACTTGGGCTCCTGTGCCCATGGCACTCCCATTGGGGTATGATAAATTGATAAGTGTATCACGGCTGAGTTACCCTGGAACATTGTCCATCTGTGTCATTTAAAAACATAATGAATATGTGGTTTACTTCACCAGCACGGAAAAATTTCGGAGATTGAGTTTATACATGTATTGTTTTAGCTTTTGGTGTGCGTGTACATTTTGATGTATTAAAACTGTATGCAAGTTCATTCAACAGAATTCAGTGCTTCCACTGTTACGATGTTGCATGCAGTGTAACGTAAAGATTTTGATTCTCACTGGTTGAATTTGTAGCTGAATTGACAATAATATCCCTCGGAGATAGACGTCTGCATTGGCAAATTTAAATTGCAAGTACCAAACTCTCCGCCTGCATAACGAAAGGTTATTCAGATTAATAACTTATTTAAAAAATATGTAATAACTTTAATAAAACGTCAAGAATTGACAACCACGCTTTTATCTAACCGGTACTGTTTTGTAGATTTAAGTAAAGCGTTCTCGTTAAATCATACATTTTCATATATACATTACGAGTGTGTTGTAAAGGCTGGTAACATATTAAAGATTTTAGTACTTTAATAATAAAATTTCAAATCTTTACCTAGCCCACATCTTTTCTCCCTATTAGTTTTTATATTTGGTAGATTTTAATCAAGCGTTCTGTCCAAAATACAAAAAACAAATACTGCACGATTTGAATTTTCTGAGTTCGTTCACGGCCAGGAAAGCAGGACAACTGTTGCTGGTCTTTGTTTTACTTATAGGCTGCATTGCCTTAATTTTTAAGGACTTCTGGAAAAAATTGTTTTTGTTTCACAACTGTGCAGGAGATTTCGTAGTGTAAGCAAATCTAGAGAATAGGAGAATGATATGAGAAACAGGGAGAATGCCCGTTGATGATGGCATGGTAGCACTAAAGTAAAATAGTATATACTACAGCATGTGGCAACTTCTTAGATATTTCCCATCTTAGGCAATACTTAAAGTATGCCGTCGTGAGGCGAGTAAGGAAGTGAATAGTTAAAATGTTATTTACGTATCGTTTTGTCCATGCAGAGCGAACTGTTCTGAGGTGAGGCTAATAGCTGGCAAATTCTAGTAACCGTAGACAGAATACCACTAACGGTAGACGGGTTAGTGATTTAATAAAAAAGAAAAGTTAGTAGTAGTTCCATGACGGTTCAAAAGCTGGAGTTTCATAAGAATAGTTTAACATTAAAACGTTTTGGTGTCTATACAGGTAAAGCAATAGATTCTTGTCACGATATTTGCAACACTTAAAAGTTTGACAGCATTCCAATAAGTAAGGGTGGCCATAAGTACTTACTTGAGAAAAATCCGTGGTCACTATTTTGGGTCGTTTTAAACTGAAAAGTAGGAGATAGTCTTTTTTCCTTTAAAATGGTTACCGCGTAGAAGTTGTTTTAGTTTCTCTACAGAACATAGAATGTTCACAAGGATTCCCACAAAAGATGCCGTACGTTTAGTGGATGAAGTTCAAAAAGGTCCATCTCTAGGTGAACTTCATTAGACTATCTCATAAAGATAGGTTCACACGTTAGTGAAGTTCGAAAAAGTCGATCTCTAGGTGAACTTCATTAGACTATCTCCTACAAAAAATATGGCGAACCAATTGTGGTTTTGAGTTTAATCAAGATAGAGGAAACCGTTGCTTCTAATTAGCTTTTCTGTCAAATTGACGACATTTCAAGCTCCATTACTTTCATGAAGTTTTGGAGGGAGGGCGAGATCTAGTCTAATGCATCAAGGCAATGGAAATTTCAATTCTGTAAGGGTGAAGCCTCCCTGCCCTCTCCTTGGCCACGGGGTTGAATACGTTACACCCAATGTAAATATAATGGATAATTGTTTACGTAAAATGTGCCTAGATTTCGTTGCATCCAACACAAACATGAGTCATATACATTTCCCAATATGAGCTATCCATTCGAAAGACACAATGAACTATTAACGGATATGCTTCACAAATATGCATCGAGATTCAAGCGTCACGAGATATTAAGGGCAAAAAAGAGCAAGGATGAAGATCATCTAAGTTTTTTTTTGTTAATCATCTAGTATAAGAGAACAAACGAGGTAAGGTTAGCAGCCACATAATCAAATGCACAATCGATGCACATTGCGTTTGCAGCGAGTGACAATACAGTGACATCATTTGCTTCCGGTCATATTTCACAACCTGGATAATCCCCATCAAATTCACTTGAGAATTCATACAGGTATTGTGGACTTAACAATTTCTCATCCGTAAAATTTGGACAATTAAAGATAAGCCAGACCAAATTTTCCACTGCTTTTTGCAATTTTTGATTCATATGACACACGTCACACAATACAACTGGCAATATCATTTGAGTCTCACTATGTGAATTTCACCCACTTGACACCCTGTTTACGTGGTACTACTACATCATACAAAAGTTCTCTAGAAACGGTGGGGACTGTGTTGGGGACACCTCAAATTGCTGTTAATACCACAATCCCTTTATTAGCATTCCTGAAGCCATGAATCTACAGACCTGTATGAAATTTGTCTTTTCTTGGCCAATCAATTGAACGCAATGTGTTTAGTCTACTTAACTATCACCTAACTGTGAGTAAATTGCATGAACCACTTTAATCCGCATAAACAAAGAGGCATTCCACAAAGGAGAAAGTCCCCATAAACACTGTATGCATAGTAAAGCTGCTTTTCTTCTACCGTGACGCTTCTTTTTTGTACTATCTAAGGAATATAGGAAGAATTAACCCCAATCTTGGGGGTGGGGTAGTCGAAGACGGTCATGCAAAGTCTACAGATATCTGAAATTGACAATGGTACCCTACTTCAAGGTCAGCTACATAACAGAAAAAAGAACGAAAGGATTATCACATTAATTCGATTGTAGAGCAAATAATTTGGCTTACTTGTATATACAAACTGCTTTGTGGGATTATTACTTATATAATCTAAAGTTTTCACCATCTTTTCCAACTTACATAAAACTCCTGTGCACCCTTAAAAACATGGTATATGCCAATTTAATACTTTATTTTGTTAATTGTGTATCTCGTATGAAAACCGGTAAACTTTCTTTCTTTCTTGTTAAATTAAGTCTGCAGGGTGTAGTCCAAAATGGTGTCATGCAATCTCCATCAGTTCATGATTTCCAAGACTCATTCATGAGTTATCTCTTCGCCAGCTTTTTTAGCTTATCTGCAACGCTTATTCAGTCATTTGAATACGAGCTATTTAAACACTGGTCATTATCATTTTATCATTATTGCAAGTGCACGTAACATCTTTGGCATGACACATTGGCAGTTGATTTCATCCACTTTTAGCTGCCTTTCGTTCTTTCCACTGAAAAGAGAAATTATTTATCTCCACAGATGTACATCAGATGTAGGCGAGCTCTCAAATAAGACCTGCAGCAAGGGCAAACCAATGCAGGAAGCACCGATGTTGCTATAAATGTTGTAGCTCTGACTAGAATTTTAACCAAGCCATAAAACTTGACATGATACATCTTCAGAAGCAAGGGAGGTAGCAATAAAAACAGGAACTGGCTAAACTGGTGGGTTTTATTCACTATGTTTTAATTCCATTTAAAATGAAACAGTGCTATTCGTTTGGTTTTGTAGGTTGAAGTGCATCAATATGTCAGACAACTATCACGTACACGTTCATTACTTTACGTTCAAAGCCTTTACATATAAGGCAGCAAGATGTGGCTTTCATGTGTTCTTTAATTTTAGGACTTGGTTTTAAAAAGAATTTATTTATGGCACAGGAATAGAAAACGCTTATACCAAATAAGCTGGAACCTCGTGACGACCTTTACGCACAACAGGCACAAGTAATAAAATTTAAGGCTTTTATAGGAACTGATATGCTAAGGTAATCGCAGAACGTGCAAAATGTTTTTGTATGATCTACTTGCTTTGGTCTTCCATGTCTCTCTTATCCATACCTTGGTCATTTTTGTCGCAATGAGTCGGCTCACATGTTAAGCAAACCACATTCTACACACTGAATTTATTCACAGAGAAGAGGGCCCAATTCGTAACTCACAATTTAGTTATAGAAATTGAATTTATAACATACAACACTTACATGAAAATAGTTTTTAAACATCGAATACCCAAATTTAAAATTAAATTCGTTCATTTTTGTGAGTATTCTCCCAAACTTGATCCTTTTATGTTATATATTTCTTCACTCTTGGTGTGATTTTATCACTAATTAATAGAACAGCCCCCCCCCCCCCTGCTACTAAAGATGATTATGTGCAGTGGTTTGTGTCTAGTTACACAATGAGGAATCAAGTTGAGTTTTTTGCAAGTAGACTTCAGCATCGTCGACACCACATAACTTTGTTCTCGAGTCAGACTCAGGCTCTGATATCAAGATCAGAGCCATAATTGAGTAGTGTCAATTGCTCGAGCCACGACACCAATGGAAGTTTACTCTCAAGGTACAAAAGATTAAGTGGTTCTAAATCACACAGCCTAATTACATACTCTCTTGACTTCAAACATTTTCCCTAATATGACACCGCAATCACACACTCACGAAATTTATCTACTGTACGGCAATTGTACCCGTTTTGGGGAAAAAACTTCAAAATGTCCCAAAGGACTTCAACAGTTTCATCATCTTATTGTTGGTACAACGAACTCGTCGTTGATTTACCAATGTTACAACAAAAACTTTTTATGGTTATTCATACAAAAGAAAGCAAACAATGACGAGATACTGACATCATGATGATCGTCAAAAAGAGCAACTATTAGTTACTCCAGAATGATCAGAGAAGAAAATTTATCAATTTATGCCTTAATTTCGTTCTAGGCAGAGTAGATAATGGTTTGCACTCTTCGTGTAGAATTTTTCCCACTTATCTTTATTGTGTCGGTGATATAGCAGCACACAAAATTATGGTAGAAAATTTTGAGGTGTACAAATTCGTTCTAATGCTAATTAATCTACCAATGTAATATTGACACATATGCCCCTTTACCTGTTACAGTAAAATCTACCTCTTAAAAAAATACATCGATGAATGCCTACTCTAAATGCCTAACCCCAGAGATAAAGGGCTTATTCGTCACATATGAAAACCAAGGACAGGCAGACTTGTCCTGTACTCAAGATGACAACTTCTGTAATGTGATCATGAACAATGTCTCCATTTTATTAAACCTTGTCGTTACAAATGTCGTATATGTACTGTTATTGCAGCTTCATCTGAATTAAGATACGAAGATAGTAATGTATTAATGTAGCAACTATGTTGATTTGAAAGATGATAGTAGCTCGAGAATGTACGCGGGTAAGTTTTTTGTTCGAACTAGTAGCCTATACGAGCGTAGGCCTTAAGTAAAACTTGTTGAGCGTCTCTGAAGGGAAGAGAACTTCCGTCTCACCATATTTTTCTGGGGTTTCGGGGCCCTCACTCCCTAAGCCTGTGGTATATAAGTGTAAGATTTCCTTTATTGTGCTTATAGTTTTGTTATATTTCGTCCTCGGAGAGCTAAATCGGCTTTGCTTGTCACTTTGGCTTCCCAAATAATCGAATTCCTTGTTCTTCTTCCAGGTTAGTTATTGAACTTTCTGCGAAGTGCCAAGGCTTTGTTTGTACATAACAAATAATACGTCGATATAGGCCTACATGTTGTAGCTTGGTGATCAACAACTTGTCACTGTAAGCCGTCGACTTACACGGCAAATTGACGTAATATGAGCTACATGCTTGTTTCTACAGAGTAGAAATATTCTGAATTGCCAAACATGTGGCGTTTAACTGTTTTATGAATCTTTAAGTACGAGTACTGTCTACTGTCCGAAGGGGGCCCATGTTTAAGTATCGGCAGCCATCTTGAAGGAGTATGGTTTTGCGTTAAGGGCAGCAGGCATGCTGCTGTGACTACATTCCAGTGTATGAATGTCGTACGTTCATTCAGTGTGTAAATTTAGGCGCGGATCCAAGAGGGGGGGGGGCTTTCCCGGAGGCAGCCCCCCTTTTTGGCCACATCAACAATAACAAATACGCGAAAATTAGCATAATGTAAATTTAGGAGAATATTCAAGTTGGCTTTCAGCCCCCCCCCCCCCCCTTTTTCGAAATGTCTGGATTTGCGCCTGAAAGCCATTGCCGTGATGAATCCAGTCTGGCCTTTGAAGGTTTAAGGTCACTGTATTGTTCATAAGTTTTAATCTTCTCCTGATCTAAGTGTGTGATCTTTCATATACTCAGAGACCGGGTCAAAAACATGTAAGCTGAATTTTGTACTTTCCTGCATACTTTACATTTTAAAGCAGAAGGTGACATTTTACTTTGCCTGTTACATTTAACCATTGATTTAACAATCCTGCAATGCAAATATCACAATAATTTGAACCCACTTACCAATTTGAGTGCTTCAAGGAAATTAGCAAAAAGGAGTGTGAGGTATTTTTTAGTTTATGTTAATCGAAATCAAAACCAAAACAAAAACTACAATGATGCTGTGCAAGTGCGCTGTTCTTTTACACTGTAAAAGTGAAAAGTAGGAAATCACAAGATTTGACCTTGCATGCACCCGTAACCATTGAACTTGCGAGTTTAAACCAAACACCCTTCAACAAGTTTCAAGTCTATTTTATTATCAGTGCAGACTTTGACAAAACAACTTTGCCTGCAAAAGCACGGGCGAAGACAAGACATCGATGAAAAGACGTCTTGTCTCGTGAAAAGTTTTCTAAGTGATCACAAATTCTTCCAAAGCTACCACTGGTTACCCGTGGTTCACCCGTACATGCACTTCTATGGTTACTTTTTCTAAGGTCACTGATAAGGATAAATTTGAGCACATATCAAGGTTTGAATGTAAGTCTACATACCATGATAATTGAATAAAAAGTTATCAAGAAACTAATACTGTATATTAATCTTATTGATCCGTCCCTAGCCAAAAAATTAAAAGGAAAGCAACTGTTCAAACCTCAAGCTCCATGCACCTTTTTAAGCAAGTGAAATTTTCCAACTGTTCCAAAGACTGCTCCAGCATTGTTTATAAGTTTACCGTCTAACTACTTAAAACATATGAAAATGTTCTTCATATTCGGTTCTTCACCTGAGTACACCTGCTATACGCAGGCCGATAGCTAGAATAGTTGGTGGAGGTGGAACAGCTTTCAAAGGCGAGATATTTGTCTGGTACAAAAGATATGGTGCTGACAATAATTTTGGTAAGAAATCCTTTTCAAAGGGCGGGATTTTTTGTAAGGATGCCCCCCATTCACCCCCTTGTCCAAGAGCCTGACGTAATATTTTTGTTCCTACATTTCATGCAACCCTGTCACCAAATAAAGCGTACCTTATTGACTTCAATCTTTCCTATACAAGCGATAAGGTTACACGTCACTCTATGCAGGGGGATACTATTCTAATATGGAAAGTTCCACTTTGGAATGCCGCCTCTATCACCTGTTCATCTTCGTTAAGGAGGAGGAGCTCTTTCATTGCATTGGACATGGAAGCTACATGGAAGGTGGCCTCGCAGCTCTGTACGTCATCAGTTGGCACCCAATATATGCATACGTTATTACCTGCTTCTTTGAGTACCGAACTGTATTCCGGATCTCTGTAGAAATCGCAAAGGTCCATCTGAAGATCTGGATATTGATCACAGATGGAAAAGTCAGGGCCATATTGCGAGATTTGAAATTCGTTCTCATACTCCTGTGTATCTGCGACCCCATGCTTACCATATGATTGACACGATTTCGCGCGTTCTCCGACCACGCGTAATTGCAGGTCACCTTTTTCAAATTGGATATCGGTGGTGTTTCCTTTAATGACTCTAACAAACCTATCAGCCACAATGGGTGGAGGTAGAATTACATTTGGTTCAATTTGATGTCCACCTTTGGAAGTGAAGACATTTACCTGAAGAGTGACCTTTTTCATATCACCGTTTTTTGACGTTAAAAACGGAACATTGATTGCCAAACCTTCGATTAAAGTTGACTCTCTCGCTTTTTGTTCATTTGACAAAACGTCATTAAACGCTACAGCCTTCATTGTTCCGAAGCCAACATTGATGACGTGCTCATCGCACCCGATTACATCTTGTAAGACGGGTTCAGATGGAAGAAACAGGTTAACATCTGTATGTGATTAAGGCAATACAAAAAATAGGATAGCTAACGAATCTCTTGAAGGGTTAATGATATAGATAATTACGTTCTTTAACTCCAAGTAAAATCCTTCCACATCAATAGTTACCACAAGAGAGGTAGTGGGGGTCTCATTTCAGTTCTAAATCGACAGCATTTATTTATTTATTTTTTTTTTCATTTTTGCTATTTGAGTTGTTTCCAAAAACATTGTCTTTTGAATTTCTTTTCGCAAGTTCAACAGATAGAAAAGATATAACAAGAAGATATGTATGACTGAGTTGGTTTTACCGTCTGTGATAAAACACCCATTTTAGAATTATTATTGTTATCTCACTTTAATTCAGCTTTTACAAAACATAAACGTACGATTTGTCATGTCGTTTGTACCAGAACAAGTAAGTGTTAAGTGTTAAGTAACAAAATTTTAATGTCAAATGCGCTTCATTTTTCGAGGTGGGACAAGAAATAAATTAATAATATTGTTTTGAAGTAATGCCCCAAAAAAGATTTAACACGAACCTTTATCGTCAAACTGGCAGTTGATCTCATCAAGAAGTTGTTGCACTTTTGCTCGTTTAACAGGAAAAATCAGAAATCCACCATCAATGAAAGCTTTTGAAAGCTTGACATCAAACTTAGCCATGCCATAGCACAATAATATTAAAAACCAGACCACTAAGAGAACCAATTTCCTAGCCATGTTATTTCACGTAATTGCTCAATAGCCGGTAATCACTCAGAGATGTGTGTTTCTGAAGTGAGTGGTTAGCAAATTTTATACAAAGATTCTATCTCAATGATATTGTTATGAGAAGTATACCAGCAATTTTTAGAGTCTGCATTAAAACTTAATTCGCTTCAAAGTTTGTTGCACATCGTGTGGAGCAATTACGTATCACAGTTGCAGGGAAGTAGGCATACGGGATACTTTTTCCTTTTTTCGGGGGTTGAGTCCTTTTGCTCAGGAAAATTTCGGATTTTTTTCTAAAATTGGCCTGAGACGTGACTTTATTTGGCTACTCGCCAAGGAGGGTCGATGGAACTTCGTAGGGTACCAAAGAGACGATATAGGCCTTGCAATTGATTTCATTTAATACGGCAAACGCTTAGAGCAAAGGTTGCATAAATTGTAACAACCAAGATAACTGGTGGTTACCACTGCAAATCAGTGTGAGATATGATAGTTCTAAAATGCATCAGATGATGCAAAGGGCTTTTCATGTTTAGCGGGTATTTATTTTCATTAGGCTGCATTCTTAAAGCTTCGTGTAAAGTTACCTGCATGCTAACGGTACCATGCAAGCAACTTAACAACTATCAATTCTGAAGGCATTGTAAGTCCCTCATCCAGAGACTTCTCATTCACCTTGAAAACAGTGGTTTCATTACTACTTTTTGATTTCTTGCCGATGGCGAGAGAAATTCCTGCAATCACACTAGAGAGTGTGTGCTTATTTATGTTTTTGTGACGCTTAGCTTGTAAACACTATATCTCAAGGTCGCAATGATGGATACTTTTCATACATGGCATATGGTTTTCCCATATTAAGAGGAAGAACCTTATTGTTTTCGGTTGAAGTCAAAGTCGTGTGAGGTCACCAGAGGTCATAAACCAAAAACCTTGTAAACACGATATCTCTAAGTAGGAATTATTGATATTTTTTACACTTGGCATGTAAATTTGTTATACTGGGTAGTCAGAAAATGAGCTCTATTGTTTTTAGTAGAGGTTAAAGCTTATCGGAGGTCACCGTAGTAAAAATACGGGTAAAAATACGGAATGTATGAAAAATGCTTGTAAAAACGATGTCTTAGGATAGCAATGATGGACATTTTCATTCTTGGTGTGGAGATGTTTCATGTTTTGAGGAAGAGCCATTTTTGCAGTGGAGGTAAGAGGTCATTTGAGGTCACCAGAGGTCAAAAACCGAAAACTTGATAAGCACGATATTTCAAGACAGGGATGATGAATACCCTCATACGTGGTATATAGATTAAAAAGAGAGAGAACCTAAGGGTTTTGTTGGAGGTCAGAGGTCACCTGAGGTCAACAGAAGTGGAAACTATGGAAACTCGTAAACTAAATAGTCAGTGGGCTGAACTGTGTCATTTTGTGACCGCCGAAAGTTAGAGGTGAATTTTTGTACCATTCCAAAGATAAAATTATATAAAACAACTTATATTTTTTCAAAAGCATAACTATTACAGTAACTGGGGATTCTAATTTTAATTACTGTTATTACGTAGTGTGCATTAACATTTTCTCACTTTGGGTTGTGTATTTTAGCTAAATGCGGTTTCTTTCTTGTAGTTCTTCTTAATATTAAGATGCACTACTGGAACAATGAACTCCACCCCTGCCATGGAGGGAACCGCCTGCAAGTGGTGTATCTGTGGTGCCGACGGAAACTTCAGATGTGAGATCTTACTGGAGTCGTGCTAGAACAGGGGTGGGGAACCTTTTCCCTTGAAGGGCCGTTTTGATAGTCATAATCCACACGGCAGATAGTGAGGGCCCAAAAAGCTTTCCCCAAAGGGCGCGGGCCAAGGAGCCCCCAAAAGGCCCTGGTGGGGTTAGGGGAATAGCCCAGGTAAGGAACTAGTGCGATGCCCCCAGAAGCTATTGAGTACTTGTTCACGGATCCAAGTCATTGGTATATTACTTCGTCAGACCTATAATACCAACAGTAAATCTTTCAAACTATGTAACCCGCAAAGCAGAAGTAGGGATCATGTGGGAAACACATGAAATCCGGACCTTGTTGGCAATTTTACAAATCCTCCCAGACGCCAGTGCGAACTAGTAAAAAGAGGACTTGTCGAAAACAATCTTTCTGCAGTGCACTTGTCATGGGCAAGGGGAGAGACGCGACATACTTGTTAAGGATAGAAGAATTATTCGAACGCAGTACTTTACCGTATACGGCATATTTTGTGTATGATACCGTATAGAAATGGTCGTGTAAGAATGGTCTTCAGTCTATGGTTGCCATGTTTTCAGTAAATCAGCCAGCCATCCGAAACTTACCTGGCGCAGGAGTATCCGTGATCACGACGGCGGAGCTCCCAAAGGTGGGACCTGTTTTATTCAGCCAGTCTAGAACGGGACCACTGTCGGGTGGTGTCAGTTAAGTCAAAGTTTGTCCCTTGGGGACGTTTTTACTCCTTCGGGAGTATTGTTTGGTTATCGCCCCTGGCTCTTCACCAGAGGCCAGAGAGTTGAGGGGACTTTTGGAAAAAAAAGCCATCCGAAAGGCAGAAAGGGTCTAAACCTGACAATGTCACATCCGAATTTGTCGTCGGGACGTTCGTTTCATCGTCCAAGTGAATTGTATGCGAATTAAACGACAGTGCAGATTATATACCTAATTTAGTGAAAGTAGGCATTTAAAAGTGGTAAGTTGATTTCATACGTGAGCAAAATGTGTTTTTCACAAATGTACTCTTTCTTAATTCTTACACATTTTATTTGCTTATTTATTTTTTGTATTTTTTGAAGGAAATACTTCAAAGTTTATTTCCGTTCAAACATTTATTTTTCCTTAATTCTTACACATTTTATTAGGACAGAAAAAATCTGGGGGGCTGACGAATATCTGGGGGAATAGGCCCCCAGCCCCCCGTAGCTACGTCACTTCTCCCCTTCACTGCAATCTCAGGCTTTTAACTTTTGAAAATGAAGCAGTTACAGAGCCCATTCTGGCGTTCAAAACATATTTTGAACGCTTGTGTTAAGATTCTGAACACTTTTTCTCCCTTTTTGAACAACGGACGCCTATTTGAACACTAACCGTATTTGAACGCGTGACGCGTCTAGTGTTCAAATGCTGAACGCATAGTGTTCCAATTCTGAACGACAGGTTCAGCTCCTGAAGTAAAGTGGCATGACGGGAGGAATAGGCTAATAAATTAACATTATCCGGAATTTTTGCATTGGATAATGTATTATGAGCCAAAATATACCTATATCCTGCATGAGACTTATTTTTTTACACAGAGATTATGCTAAAACATCAGAGCTTTCGGTGGCGAAGCCCCCTGGACCCCCACCAGGGGCCCTAAGGCGGGTCCAGTGTTTTAGCCAGCCCCTATTTGTGCGACAATGTCGCATAAACGGCGACAAATGTCGCACAAAAAATCTGACAAGCAAATTCTACCTGGGTGTAAATTTTGAGGTTCCTCATTAGGGCAGAAATCCACTCAAATATTGCACCATTTGCGATCTAGACACCTTTCAAATTCCAAAAATTTCCAAAGGGGAGGGGGACACCACTCCCCTTAGACCCCTCCCCCAAGCCACAGATCAGTAAATGTCGCATTGAGAAAACGTCCTATCTAGAACACAGGCGGGGGCTAGGGATCCCAACCGCTTAAAACTATAGCGGCCTGACGAGAGGGATACATTAAACATTAAAATTTTCTGGAATCTTTGCATTTGATGATGCATTATGAAACAAAACGTATCCATCCTGAGACTTAATTTTTCACCCAGAGATATGGTTAAACCTCAGAGCTTCCGGGGGCTACGTCCCTAAACCCCCAGCAGGGCTTTGCCCCTGCCCCCCATCAGGGGGGCCTAAGGAGGGCCCCTGGATCCCACCCACTAAAGCACGTTTTCGCGCTACACATTACCAGATCTGTCAGCAAATCATAATGTCTACACCCCCAAAGATGACACCTTTGCTACGCAAACAAAGAGCTGCTTCTAGAATTAATGACAGCTCCCTGATTCAACTTTGGTAGTAACTACACTATAGAGCAAATAAATTGGCACCACGGCGACATTTCCAACCTGGGTGACATGTACTAAGTAATGAAACTGTAATGCAGTCGGGGTGTGATCTGTCTAAAACCATAGCCTACGTTCCATTGTTTCTAAACATTACAATACGACTTTGTCATTCCATATTTGTTTCTCAAGAACAATGGAAAATTTTCTGCTTGCCTTTGTCAAACAAATATATTTTACTGTTTCATCCGTAAAGTATCCTGTTTAAGCTAATCTTCATAATTAAAAGGGAACTTAAAATAACTAAGTTTCCTTTATCCTTGTGAGTGGGGTTATATAGGTGCTACCCCTTATTTCTGCGGTAATCAATAAAGAATCTATTAACGAAATCCGACAAGCGGTTCCAAAATATTCAGCGACATGGCAACCACTGTAGAATTCCCCTAATTCCTCAGTCACCACACTGTTCTAATTAGCAAAGCTCCTGCATTATGAATTTTAAGAGTATTTACGAGTTCATCTTCACACAGATATCTTCAACTGGTACCCGTTCCTTCCAACTGTTACAGCGATTAAGAAGTACCGCACTCAAAAAATGTAATAAAGTTCATAGGCATACGGGAAGATATTTTACGGGGGGGGGGGCGGAGGGTGTTTGCCCTGAAAATTTTGCAAATTGCCCTGCATCATTACATCAGTCAGTGTCGAAAATTGGTTTTCCCCCTACCAGGCTACCAATCCCCTGCTAACCCCATCCTACATTCAGAAGAAATAGGTATGCCTCTGTTTGTGTTTTGCAAAGGTGTCTTTAACCTTTTCAATGTTATTTTTAAGTACCTCGTTTGCATAACACCATTCAATATTAATTAAAGCTACCAGCCGCACTGCCCACTGCACTGCCCCCTTGCCCTGAAAATACAATTGTCAGTGCCCTGAAATAAGCATTCTCCCTGCTCTGGGAGGGCTGCAGCCCCCAGACCCCCCCCCCCCCACCTCGTACGCCTATGATAAAGTTGCTCAAACAGTAACATCTAGCACATCAATATAAAAAACATTATAAACCACATACACAGTACACATGTAACTATCAAAGAATGGCAAACCGTGTGCAGGGGAATCCCCTAAATTACCAACTTGGGATTATGAGAGCGCCCTACCTGAATGTTCTGACAGCAGCACATCAGGCCGTTTTGTTTCACAATATGTCAGGCCCACGTTTAAAAAATTGTTGCCAATGGGTAAAACCATGCTCATATTTGTCTAAACATGCTTATATATACTTCATGGAACATAATTCAAGTTACTTACCCAAATATTGACAAGAGTATACTCTTTGCTAGGCTAATAGAAAGAAATTATTAATCAGCATTAAGGACAACAAATCCATCACTTCTTGAAAGCGAATCTCAAGTTGATGCATCCCACTGTGTTTAAAGTTTTTTGAAACCACTTTGTCTTGCACTTTGCATCTGTACATGTTTACGCACGCACATGCAATGTACCGTTTTAAAATTAATAACGGAAAGACTAGGCTTACATACGTCATGAAATTTCAGCCCTCCCACAACGCATCCTTCCAAAGATTAAGCTACAATGCTACTGCTAAATCATTTCTTTACCGTTATATCACAATTTCGGTAACAGACAAAGATTATTGCAAGATACTCATCCTATTACAAGCTAGGGAAAAGACAAGAACAAGCAAGGTTATCTTCTACGTTCGACGTGTTATAACATGGTAATAAGCGATTCCGTAGCATTTTGAATTTGCCTCATTAGATATTCTACTAGCGCCCTCATTTATTGAAAGTAGGGTGTAATTCGAAGTACTGAAATTGTTGTCTACTTGAAATCGTAGCGCTAGTCATAGGTAGAACAAAGAAGCAGCCAATCCTCTGTCCTAAAAGTCTGTCTTACACTAAAGAATTCAAGGTGTGATTAAATAGTTACAAAAGAAATTCTCCCAAGACTGTGCAGAATCTAGGTGCTTGGAGAGTGGACCTAGTCAATATTTTCTCAGGAATATTATAGTAATACTTTAAAAATTTGTTTTTATATAGCGCTCTCTATTAACGATAAGACTCAAAGCGCTTTTCAAATATTACCCTGCTGAACGGTAAATCATCCCCGAGACCATCCTTCCAGTGTGTCAGCAGCTCTAACGGCGGGCCCAATGACGATATAATGACCCAGGTGGGACTCGAACCATTAATCTTTTTATCAAAGTCCAGCTCCTTAACCAATACGCTCTGATGATCAATTACCGCTCTCAAAGATCTCAACGCAATGCCTTACTGAAAATGTCACTGGGCCCACTTAAAGTACTCTAGCATTCGAAGATCCTTGGATCACTAGTAAAAGGCCACGAATATTGTCATCATGAGTTGGGAAGGAAACTTTTACAAAAAATAAGGACTCCCAGGATTACATCAGCAAAATTGAATGGGGTAGTGTTTTATTTATGTTACTCACCCGAATCCACACACTGCTTTAGCGAGTCGTACATTTGGTGTGATTGCATCTGTTCTCCCACCGCCTTGTATTCGATTTTTTGATGTGTCATATAGATCACAGTGTACAAAAACCAAAATACACTTTGCTTTTATTTTACAAAAAATGCATCTGTTAGTACGAGGGGAATAGCTCATCCCAAAGTAGTACTGTCGTTGAGGTGACACAACCCCAGTCCACAAGTAAGACTGACTTTTGTGGATCCGAGGCACAAGCCGATTGTTTTCAATCCAAGACAGGGCCATTTCCATTAGAGACTAAAATCGAGTTATCTGCGACCAAGAATAGTAAAGGCAAGACCGGTCTCGACACCGAGACCTGTCTTTTTACTACAAAGTATATGGGCAGTTGTGGTGGAACCTTTTAAAAGATGGAGCAGAGGGCAGGGTAAGTTTCAGGAAGGGACGACTCACAGGCGAAAGAGGCGACTCAGGCACGATTAGCCATTCTCCAGGCGAATGGGTGTCTAGGGTCAGCTTCAAGGGCCAGAGGCAGCGCCCCGATGTGGTACAAAGATCAGCCTCCAATCTTAGAAATTCTTTGAGCGCACTTAGTGAAGAGCGGATATAGGGCACCGATAGGAGAATCTACACAAATTAATAGAAAGCACAATTAGACCGATCAACTGCTGTGTAGCCGCCCTCTATGTACGTAGTATTGTGTCCAACCCGTATGCCCAAAATAATCAAAAACCCCGAGAGTCCACCTGTAAATACAAGAAAACTACAGGGCTTCTTAAGTGTTCTCGGCCACTGGCCATATTGAGTTCATGTATATAATTTTTTATTAACCAACAAATGGGGGCCATAGGGAAGGTTGAGGCTGAGGTGAGAAAATTTGACGCAAAATTGCCAGGATTAAATCTTCGTCGCCCATTCGTGCGTCATTAATATGGGGGAGAAAATTTGGCATCCCAACCGCTCTTAATTAAAGGAAATTGCACTTTATAAACACACATTGGTCATTAGAACTCCCACGTCCACCATGCCAGTACGCCAGGACGGAGGAAAATTGACAATCAAAACACTCTAGATTTGAGGAATCCCCCTTTACGCATATATTTGTAACTCGGCATTTACATCCAGCATGTGGTTATCGCCAGTAAGTCTATGAGAGAAAATATGGGATCAAAATGCTCTAGACAGATTTTAGGAAATTCATCCTCGTATCCTCCGTGGGCCATATTAATGTACGTCGCGGGCCGCAAATAGCCTCTAGCTTCCCCCTCGAGAACTTAGAAACTGTTTTTAGTGGTGAAATTACCGACCTTTACAGAAATTTTTGTAGGCTACCGAATCTTTACTTGGGAGGGAGGATGGTGACAATATAAAGTCTGTCTGGAACACAACTATGGAAGAAACTGAAACAACGAAACCCCTAGTGCGAAAATTTGGAGTTCCTGTTGATGAGTATACCCTCCTCTGCTAAAACTAGTGAACCGTCCGGGCACGTCGGGGGTTACATGTTTTATTGCAGCCGGTGGGGTAACCCTACTAAACTAGAAAAATCCCCGTAGTGGAGGAGATGGCCGTCCCCTTGCTGCAACCTGTCAGTCCCTGGAACAGCATGCGTTGTAACGTAGGTTAATCAGTTGTCATGATTGATAGTAATCTGGTACACCAAATGAGAGACTCGAAACCCACTGCCAAATGTAAAGCCTATGTTACTTGACCAAATATTCCTTGTGTGCATTAGCGGCTCTCCACAGGGGCACGGGGAGCACTTGCCCCCCTCCCAAAAAAGTTTGCAAAGCATGGTCTTCAATTTTCCAAAAAATAATAAATAAATAAAACATGTAATTCGAGATGGGTTAGGCCCTCCCTTTTCCTTGACTCGGTTAAAAATTAAAGAAGTGAATAACTTTCCAATGCAATGCGAAGGTTAAACATTAATCAAGTGCTTTCAAAACGTCATTTTTTCGGCGCGCTTCGCCCGCGTTTTCTTAGTTGCTTGTTTGTTACTATACGTACTTCAGACATCACAAATGGACCTACCATTAGAGCGAGCTAAGGTAATCAAGACAAATGATCATGCTGAGATATTTATAATCTGACTAGCTTAGGCATCACAATGTCATTTACAGAGGGTAACGGTAATGCTGGAGTTAAATGCCCATAATTTTGCAGACACTTCAGAGCTTTCGGGGTCATTAGATACACAACACATTAGCCGTGCTGATTATCATCCATGACTAAAAGCAATTTTTCCCGGGTTGTCACCTGGCCAGATTAGCATAGTTATCTGTCTACAAAAATTTGTAACGGGCATATAGCCTAAACGTATTGTGTTTCCCGTAGAAGGAGAGGTTTCCCTTCCCTTGTCCAAATTGACAGCACCGTTGGCCCACGAGTGGTCTTATGACTTTCAAATGGCCTGTTATAAGCAAAAGGTTTCCCCCTTTGTGCTAAAGTATTCCGTTTCCGTTGATTTAAAATAAACACACCAGACAGTCAATCTAAGCTCAGTGTAGTGAGACTTTTTTTCCTAGCTATTTGTATATAGGATGAGACGTCGTTCTGAGTTAGGGGAATTCCCCTCCCCCCTTTAAGAAATTTCGTTTCGGAACGGTACCGAGATCCAAAATAGTACTATCATTCCATTGTTTTCCAGTGTCTTCAGTGCTCGAAATTTTCGTTAGTTTAAGAAAACAATCCAGAAAACCAACATTTTATAGCTTTTTGGCAAAGCTGAAACATATTGTGAAACAATGAAAGAAAAAGCAAAATATTCAAAGGTGGGGATCATTTTATACAAATGGATCAAACCACTTTGCCCATTTCACCTGCCTCTTACTCCCCCTATGTCGTAGCGATCGGCTGATATGGTTATACTTTTATTTTTAAAGTAGTCATCTCATAACTGGCTGCCTGAAATGGTTTTTGAAGAGCTCTTGAAAACTACATGGCGTAGCCACGGGGAGGGTTTTGGGGGTTGAAACCCCCCACGACCCAACCTTGAAAAAAGAAATAATTGCAAAAAACACATGATTAATATAAACTTTATTACATTTGAGGCCCAAACATTGCACCATTTTGCATCTGGGAACCTAAAATGGCAGTTTTTTTTTCTCCCTCCCCTTAGACCTTTCCCTCATGTCGTACTCCAAAACCCTCCCCATGACACAATCCTGGCTACGCTACTGGGCATCGCTGTAATACATAATTATAACCATACTCCTATTGTACTATCCGGAGCTGACCTATAACATTGCCGAGGGGGTCTTTCGAACCTCCCTGAATACGGACTTGAGTTCCCCCCCCCCCCCAAGCAAAATTTCTTAGAGCCGCCCATGCTTGTGTGCGTGTATTTTTATTACATACCTTTACAAGAATATCATACTGGAAGCCGCTTTGTCTGTTTATGTTTGGTGTCCACCAAATTGGGGGGGGGGGGGTGCGCTCCAAGCGCGCCGGAAAATACTCGCCTTCACGTGATCATAAATCTGAGGATAAATCGTCTTGTACTCATTAATATCAGCAAAATTTGCATGTCGGACAAACATTACGTGAGCAAGTATGTTAATGTAAGTGTAAAGAAACGCATATGCGTAGGCTGTATTACTTGTCTGTTTCAGTGTCGGACGGATGCACTGTGACTTCAGTGAAAGGTGCGCCTGAAGCTCAAGGGAAAATATTCCTTTTGTGATAAAAAAATTCGGCAAAGTCGTCTCCTACTAATAAATATTAGCAAAATGTTACCATATCAGTGATAAACCTTTAGGTATACATTAGTGTCATGTTTATATTTAGTTCTATTGTAGTATTTTATATCGCACAACGTCATAAACCTACATTACACTAATTTTCTGACCGGAGAAAGATAGGGGCAATTTCCATTCTGTGTTTCTGTCCTCTCCGGACCCGCACCTGCAATCAACGTTAATGCTGTTTTGACAAAGGTTGTGTTCATCGGCCACTATAAAATGCCAGAAACCATCTTTTAGGTCCCAAATAATCAAGTAATTATTCTCAACAACTCTATATCTAATAACGTCAATGGTTTCATAGTAAATTTCATACGTTCAAACGAGATACCAACTCCTAAATCAATTATAAATCGCCACTGAGACACCGTTTTGTGTGTGTATGTGTGTGTTGAGAATAAAGTTGAAACGTGTTGGAAAGAGCTAAACTTTTAATTCAGAATAGAAAATCAGCAGGTGGCCTTATTATGGATTCAAAATGATATTTTAAGATATAAATGGTAACTGAAACGTATAACAAAACTGTTTGCCAGTAAATATGAAAACTTTGAAGAATTTCGCATAGCATATGACTTTATGAGTTATTACAGCAATAAAGTCACAAAGTTTACAAAATTTTCATTGTTTCACATCTCATGTGTTCTCAACATTCATAGTGTGTACCTGAATGTTCCACCATTTCACATTCTTGTCCTGTATACGTACAATTATTCTCTGCCAAGGTTGCAAGCTTTCTCTCCCTAGCTTCCTTCCCCCTTTCACTCATCTCAGCGGAATGCAATCACAAGCTTGTTAAAGCCATGGGAGTAACTTTAATGTCAAGTTTAACTAGAAAATGTGGTTACAAAAATCGTGACCACTTACTGCCCATGATTGTTTCAGTACTGGTATTTTGAAACGATCCTCAGTGGTTATGCTAGCTCAGTAGCGTAGCCAGGATTGTGTCATGGGGAGGGTTTTGGAGTACGACATGAGGGAAAGGTCTAAGGGGAGGGAGAAAAACGGCTATTTTAGGTCTCCAGATGCAAAATGGTGCAATGTTTGGGCCTCAAATGTAATAAAGTTTATAGTGATCATCTGTTTTTGCAATTATATTTTTCAAGGTTGGGTCATGGGGGGGGGTTTCAATCCCCAAAACCCTCCCCGTGGCTACACCACTGTGCTAGCTTTAGAATATCGCTCTTTCAATTTTCAGTGTTGGCACAGTGAAGATGTGAGAAAGATCAACCAAATCCGTCAGACAATAGGCCTGTATGTACTTGAAGATAATTAAATCCTCTTCATGCACCGAAATTTGAGTGACAGATCACTTTGCTTTTACTGTTTGACTTCGAGAAGCACAAATTTTGGGCTTTGCATGCAGGAAATGGTAGGCTACTCTCAAGGTCTTGTGGGAAGTATTCAAAAATATTTCACGTCTAAACAAATAAGCCTATAGCTGTACTTCTCCGCAGATATCATCACAATGGACTTATAGTAGGCTGCAAGCTTCATTTCCTGCTTCAAAATGCTTCAAGAAATCTCACCTTTCGTGATTGACCGTGCCTACATACTCTAAGCAATCGACCAATCAGCAAACGCGACAGCACTTATAGCCGTACAGTGTGTGTGTCAATGGCAGCTCCCTGGTTTTACGACATAAGAAGCGTGCGTAGAGTAGGCCTACTGTGTGCGAAATTCGACAGTACGACCATGTGCCACAATATAATGTAGGCCTACTACTGTTTAGGTAGTTTGACTTACTCAAGCCATTCTTAACAAAACAATAAAATACAAAACTGCTAAAATAAAAACCAATCATGCTCAGCCCCACTCCAACCAAAAGTGACCAAGAAGTATCGTTCCTATCTACATGATTCACTCTACATAATGAGCTCAATGGTAGAACAAAGCACTCAATGAGAATCAAGAAACATTGAACGAAAGAACTGCTTCTCGAAAATGAGAAGCGTGCCTAGGGTACTGTCCATGACGTCATGGACAGTACAATAAGGAAATGAATGAATGATGTGCGTTCCTATCGCGTGGCAACAATGATTTCATTGCAATTTTTTGTAGGAAATTTTATGTGGATTTAAGTTCCAAAGCCCCATGCAAACCCTACCACCTTCGGTCTTCTAACCCACAAGCCACCTGCATCATCAAGATGACCGGCCCATGTTAGAACATGTTAGTTATGAAAAGTGGTCAACTTGTTATATTTGGTCCATTTAGTGCCATGATATGGCTAGTATTTTTATACTTATCTTTGCAAATTTTACATTTCAACACCATAATGTAAACGAAGTACCTATAAAATCACGCTTGGAAGTACTTGTGTAACTAATTAATATAAAAAATAATATTATAAATATATATTTGTGTGTGTGCGTGTGTGTAAGGTTTTATTGTGTTTTAGATACAAAAAAAACCCTTTTATATACACATGTCAAAACGCCACCAGTCTTTCCTGTTCGTTAATGCTATGTCCAGCATGAATGCCCTATTTCTGAACTCTCCTTAATAATGTTCCTTTGGGGTTACTTTGTTTTTATCAACGATACTATACTTTAAATGATCTTGAAATCCTACTTTTACTTACTCTTAAAGAATACGCTTACAAGATTTCACGGATATCTTACCTCAACCTGGATAAATTACTCCTCCCACTTTTTAAATTTTTGAACTTTCTTACAATCATCTCTTGTTGCCTTTAATTACCTTAGCAATAAAACCGGACAATACTTCACACGCTTGACCTGCAATCCGGTAACCTTCAAATTACAGAGGAGAAGTAAAACTCAATAACTTTTCATCGAGTAATTTATTGACCTTTTTCCTTCTTCATTTCCAAACTATACATGTAGATGCATTTTGGTAGAAAAATACTCGAAACGTTATATGTCACTGAGTGAGGATGATTGCTTTGTCCTCTTGGGCGAATCGGTCTACAGTTAAAATTCCTAAAAACAGAAAAAACTCAAGAAAAATATACCCCCACGGTGGCTTTTATATTGTGACGACTCTACAGGGGGTAAGGGAACATTCGAGTGTTTGTTTCATCCCTCAACCACCTCCTACGACCACTGGTACAACCTCGAATTTTCAATTGACACGTTATTACTATAAGTTTCAATTTTGAACTGTCTCTAATTAGTTTCCTTTGGGGTCACGTTGTTTTTATCAACGTAATTAAAACCCTTTAGCGATAGTCACTTTGGAAGTAGGCCACAGTGGACTATCTGCTGTATATGAAGAACAGTATTAATTTTTCTGGCTACAAAAAGCTATTACCCAATATTATGCCACAGTTGCTTTTTCAAATTAGGCGTGGTTTTTCCACTTTTTCCCCTTCGGATTATATAAGGATGTTTCCCTCGTCTGATCGTTGCCAGTGGAATGATTATTGATGCAAATCTAATTCGTTATTCTTTTTTGTTACACACTATAGCCTGTGAATATGTATTATGAACTGTGTCCCATCAAGTTGAAAATCTGAACATATGCGATGATCGACGATACAAGGGAGGGATTCAAATATGATTATTCTTGAGAAAATGATTTAAAATAAGTTCATCAGTTATGTTAACCCTGCATAAACACCCTGCACATATTTTTAAAAATATGACTACGAACGGATTCAGAATGCGTCCTTAAAATATACCCATGCTTAAGGGAAGAGAAGCTGGCTTGGATTGAACAGGGAGTTGTTATTTAGAAGGAGATAAAACGGCAGCTCTCCCATTTGTCCACACCTAGTCGCCGCCAAGGTCACTTGCTTTGTATAGCACTTGAAAATACAATGGGCTTAAAGCTATTGCTAGTATATAACAAAAGGTTCATGTCGTCTACTACGTTAAAAGGAAATGTCAGCAAATTTTGTCTATATGCTATAGCATTGCCAGTCGCTTTCCTTGAAAATTTATTTGCAGCTCTCAACGCGATGCAACGCTTATCACAATAGGCTAGTTAAATTTTATGCAACATGTTAATCACGTACTATTCGGAAATTGCGAAAGTTTGCGGAAAGTAATATAATGTTAAAACAAATTATAGTCTTACACCTCTCTTTAGTCCTTTACGCATTGTTCCAGTGTAAGACCTTGTTATAAGATAGTCCTTCTAGACTCCTTAGGAATTACCAGTCGTTTTGATTTATTAGACAGTGTTTCTTACTTGACTGTCGGTAAAAACCTTCGGATCAAAGCATCGTTCCTCCTAATCTTATTCATACGGTATAAGTAGGTGTATAAAAGGTTTAATTGGGTATCGTGTACCAATTGGAAGGATCAGACAAAAGAAGTGAGTACCCTAAGCTCTAATAATCACTCATGAATTGAAACTATGCAGACGATGAGGTGGATCAAATCAGATTACCATAAATTAAAGTTTCCGATGTATCTCCTTCTAAATAACAACTCCCTGGATTGAAATTCTGAAACCCGTTTATGATACAGCATATGGGGTCCTTTTCACGGACACAAAATTTGCAAGTAAAATCACACTACTTGAATTTCATCAATTGCATATTTTACAGTTATTTTCCATTTACATTTCTGAGTTCTCTTCAGGCCGGTAGCCAGGCAAGGTACTAGAGGGGCCGCACGGCTTTCAGGGAGTAAATTATTACTCTAGATTGGGGAGATACACTATAATAGGCAATGTGGATTTTGAAATTTGTGGGGGAATTTTCTATGGGGCGTAGTCCCCCTCCCCGGCCACCCCACCCTTAGCTACTGCATGACTCTCTTATGCCATCAATGTTATTGCCAGATGTACATCTTGACATGTGTAAATTAGCAACACGAGTTAGACTAGGTAACTTCGTTAACGTTTCGATTGTTACACATACAGGAGAAATATGTGTAAATATTTCAGTATGACTTAAACGAATGTCACTGTTGTTAATCTATACGAAAAATGGGCTGTAATATCCACAATATGTCAACAATTAGTCATCAAGAAAAAAGGTTATCGTAAGACTCACCAATGGGCTGTTTAAAATTTTGCGCTCCTTGCTTTAATTAAAGTAGCTAATTAGTAATATTATTGGAGCGTATGACAGGCAATACACCTGAGAGCACCAGTGGACAAACAAAGAAAATCTCAAGGACCGGATTCTATAAAAAGCGGGAAAGCTTGACGTCCACGATAACAAAGCTTTCTCATCCCACCAAGATCACCCCGATCAGCGAAGATATCTTTTTGCTCAGGAGACTTGCTGCAAGGTATGTGATATTTGATGCTTTTACTATCGATACTAAGATTCTGTCAGAATGCTATTTTGACCGTGAATATCTTTGTACCAGTAAATTTCGTCCTGTTTAAATTTCGTTTTGTACGAGAAGTTTGAAATATTCTATTTTTTACTAAGTTTTGTATAAGCATTCTTGCTGTATTTAAGAAAATTTGTTACTTTGACACTTTGAAAACATCGATTCCTTATTAAGAAGTAATTTCTGTTCCATCAATTACATTTGTCTTTTGCTTCGCACATAGGAATTGGTACTGATTTTCTTATACATGTGCTATTTCAAACAGTTCTCTGAATAGCTTGTTTCCACAAGGGGGTGGTATTAAGTCAGCTTTATGTTTCAAAGGAAAGATGGGACATGATAATTGTAACTCAGTGTCCTTACTCACACACAAAGAAGTGAATGGGACTTATGTTAATCCTACGTAGTCTTCATAGGCACCCTCTAATTTGGGAAAGAACTGGACCAAATAGACCAATATCATCACATCAAAATCTTTACTTTTTATGCAAAACACCACCTGAAGGTTTTACCAGAGGAAAGCCATGATGACCTTAAAAGACCATTTTACATGGACGATTGGTCGAAGGATAATATGTTTGCTAGTGTCAGTCAAGTAAATTACCTGTTTGGCAATTCTGCTTAAAATTTGAGCTTCATATGCCATGTGAGTTACTTTAAAATATGACAAATAATTAGTTAAATGTTCACATAATTGAGGATAAAAATATGTTTACTTTGAACGGATCAATTATGGAATACCTAGGCTGCGGAGGATCCTAACAGGCCCTTAGTCTCGAAAGTGTGGAAATGTTATGTTAAGGAACAAACTTACCGTGCATGCATGCTGAATAGCAAAAGTACCCAACAGTTTTAGGAGTAACTGTGGTCAAGGCTCCCTTCTCCTAGGACTGGAGTGTTGAACTTAATCAAAAATGTTCCTTACCAACAGCTCTTATCTCTTTCGTAGATTTTTGCCTACCTCACACAAAATGGCTTCCATTCGTTTCGTCTGCCTTGCTCTCCTAGTGCTGACAGCAGCTGTCATGATTGTCACGGTAAATGCAGGTAAGCGATTATTAATCGAAGTCTTCCACTTTGGTTGTAGGAATTGTACATCTTGTCCCGAACTTTTGCACCTTCATATGTAGCTTAGACGTTATCAATTTAACATTCCATAACCAGAAGGTCCACATTGTTATACGTACGCTCATAACGGACGGGTTGCACACTTGGGCAGCTATCCCGTTAATTTAACTAGATTATATTACTACGAGAATTTCTGGATAAAAGAAGTGTGCTTTTAGAAATCTTATTGTGTGAATATGCATCACAGGCAAATAGATCTATAAGTGAGCGTCGCTGCACCCAACGACTATTTTTTTGAAATGCTCATACCTGCAATACGCAAATTTGACGCTCAGTTTGTATGCGTGTTACATACAAGCAGGCTTGCTTTATACTCAACGTTTTTATTTTGATATTTAATAGTAATCGGATGTCCACTTACGGCATAAGTAGTAAACATTTATCCTGATGGTTAGGTTTAAAAAAACGTTAGTAGGGATTACCAGTGTCAGGTGGGGCCCTTTGGACCGCACGCCCTTGTAGAGGTCTATGCAGTCTTTCTATGCTTCTAGACTTATTGGTATGTGGTCTGAACACGTCCACCTTACAGGAACGCATCTGAACCACACGTCCGTCAATAAACGCCCTCCTTACGGCTGTTTCACTTCCATCGTGAAAGTAAGACTGATCCTTAACTATTTAATATTCCCCTTACTATCATGAATGAGAGGTGCTTTTACTTGTTGGCAATTAGTGGGTCCTTTTATGGAATATGTGTACAAATTTTAATCTATATTCATTTACTTTGGAGTAAATTATTTCATCTCCGAGATGAGGATCAGATTGTTGCAAATTACTCTACTGTTTGTTGTATCTCTTTTCATATTAGCGTGCACTACTGGAACCTTGACCTTCACCCCTGTTAAGAAGGGTACCGCCTGTAAGCAGTGTATCTGTGGCTCTGACGGTAACTTCGAATGTGAAATCCTACAGGGGCCGTGCTAGTAGGTATGTTTGTCCCGTTTTATGCCCTTCACATGGTACGAAGCACGATACTAGACAAACGTCACAAGGACCATTCACTTCACCGGCGAGGTTTTCTTTCTGTTTTAACAATATTCCATTGCTCATTATGTCATGTGATCAAAGAAAATGTAAATTCTGCATTTTGATTGGTCTTATGAAATATCGCTCGGAGACTAGCAGGTTGAAGTTGATTTTGCTTCAACTCAATTTGATGGCAACGTATTGCCGGTGTCCTCTCGCAGCTATAGTGAAAGAGCCTTTGGATATTGAAGCAAAGTTCTGTTTCGTCACAACCATTGGGAGGCAACAAAAATCAATCAATCATTACTGTCATACCCAGATTAATATAACAAATGTTTTCTCTCTTTTGTTTATTTTTGCTTAGTATTTTTATTTATTTATTTATTTTTTTGGTTAATTTAGATCCAGGTGAGGAGTGGATTGGTTATTTGTTAATTTTTTGTTTATATTATTCTTTCTGAGTGGGTGAGTGGGTCATCCTCAGATGACTAGTTTAAGTGCGTTTCTTTTGCTTTTTATTATTTATTTTATAATTGGGGTGTGTTTCCAACGTTAGCCTTCGGTGTGGTTAGGCGAATTATCTAAACTTACGAGGTATAAGTGATGAGAAATTTCAAGAAGTCGTAACAGATTCGTTCACCTAAATCCGTTTTACAGGGTCAACCAGAAGCTACTTTCATATTAACTATTGCATAAGTTTCTCGTTCCATCTTAAAACCTGCATGTGTTTCTTCTTTCTTTGGGCATCCATAAAGATTTTTGCTTTTAGCGCTAGAATCTGTAGATTTTGTCCATGTTTTCTCCTAGATCTTCTCAATCAGTCAACTGAAAGTTTCAATCTTTATAATTTTTAAGTACTCTGTAACATTTTTATTGTGCAGGCTCTTTGATAAATCCATATAACAAAGGGAAAATATAAGCGTTATTTTGTAATTTGAAAGCGGAACTTGTCCCAGTAATGGAGGTTAAACTCGTTTAGCCCCGATACATATGTAATGTTTCGTGTATGTTTTACCAGACGTTAATGTTACCATCCAACTTGAACCCAATCATTTTCTTACTGTATTGATTTATATCACAGGTACAGCAACAGTCAAGCCAGATTCTTTACGTCGGCCGACAACGAAAAAAGTAGTTTGACTTTATTTTAATACTCGTTTTGTTTCACCAATTCATCGACTGCCGGTGTTGTTGTTTCAATTAAGAGATATGCAATATAACTGTAGTTTTAGTAATCGTTTCCGTATTCCAATCTAATTTGAAACCCGTTTCACTATTTCACTGTGCCTCCGTTTGATAAGATTTCACGGACAACTTTCTTCTGGAATTCCAAAACTTGATGTATTAAACTTAGTAAGAATCATAACTGAATCATAAATTCAAAATATCATTTAAAGGGAAGGAGCAGTCACCCCAAATTTATTTAGAAACATTAGCTAAATTAAACGCATATCCTCGTATTACCTTTACAAATTTCATTATTATCCGCACGAACATGTTTCATTTTAAAGATAAACTAATTAGTTGTTTAGCATGAATTGAACAATTTAGTAACAACACATCATCACATGACTTAAACAGAGCCATTCATAAATAAGGATACCAAGGTATACTTATTCAAGTTGGGGTGACTGCATTTTCCCTTTAAGGTACGTTCATCATCAACTCATGAAGTTCTTATAGCAACTACCAGCTTATGTATAAATACTCATAAGGTCAAAATATCTTCGAGGTGTATGTACACCGTACATCATTTCTTCATTTAATACAGTGATTCTATGAAGGGACTATGACCTGACTTTCCATAAATGTTTATATTACAGTATATGAGAGAATACCAAGCGTTTACTGCAGTCACGAAAAACTAGGACTTACAATCCAAGCAATGTGTGCATGCAGTAACATTGTATAAGATACGAATATAGTTATTGTTCTTCACTTCACACCTCATTGAAAATGTCACTTTTTGATTTGTTACAAATCATGCACATAAGTGAATACATTTGTTAAGTTGTCAATCAAAAAAGATTTTATGCTATTTCCTTCTATCTTCCTTTGTGTTTTATTCGTTCTGATTATTTGCTGCTCTAAAGGGTCAAAAAGGAATTTTCTTTCCCCCGTCCAGTCAAATTTCGCATCTCCACCGTTTCCCCCAGTTACTGGGCCTAATGTAGGGTAATTATGTAAATTTGCCCGACCCCACCCATTGATAAGCAAACCGGGAAATGGATTCACAAACCTTGCAGCACGAAAATCAACCAGAAACGAAATAACCAAAAACAAGAAACTGATCCAGCAAATGTTTATTTCAAGCTGCTTTGTCACAATTGCAGAGGAGTAATAGACCTATAAATAATCCGGGGAGCCCAAACGCTCATTTGAAGGGCAGTTTATTCTACTTGCCTCAATTTCTCAACTTGGCCTATAGTAAGGAAGCATTAATCTCATCTCATTATTAAACGAACTTAATATGAAGTTGATACTTCGTCAAACCATATGTATGCATGAAAAAATCTCGTGACAGCTCGTTGAGTGACTGTTCAACCATTTTGAAACCCCAATGCATGTGTTTACAACCGAAACCAATGGTTTGATAGGAAAATATATTTTAATCATATGCGTCGGAAGCTGTTCTCGACTTGGGGCTGAACGTTTTTTCGGACCCTCCGGGGAAGGATTTAAGGGGAGGGTGTCTATCTTCCCTTTGAAATGTTGTAACATTGTAGGGTCCTTAGATGAAATTTGGTGCAATATACAGGACAAATTTTAAGGAAAATTGCTGCCAATTTTTGAAATTTTTACAGAGGGAACAAGTAAGTGGTTTTCGTCGTTGAATTTAACGGTTGGAAGCCAGTGGTTTTAGTACCATTCTAATACCATAAGGATGTTATAGAGTCGTACATAATTCCTTCATGCAAGTGTATGACTCGACATAATCTCAAAGTTCACGTAAAGTCCGTTTAATTATGAGATTATGTTCTATCACATGATTTTCATACCGCAACTACTTGAGATTTTGAAGCAACAGATGTGAATTCAAGAGTAGACAACATGTACCCGAATGGCCTTCCTCTCTTCAATTGAACGCCGTAGTATGATTAACTGTTGCTTTCAACGTACTGCAAAGCATTTCTGAACTTAAAACTTTCTTCAAGTTGAAATACAACGTATTGATTCAGTGTAGTAATAAACTTAATTCAAAAGCATTGTGTGAATTGGTAACGGAAACTTCACAAATGTCTTGGCATTTCTCTAGCCTGCTGTGCTTAATACGTGATAGGCTGGTTCACATCTTTCACTGCCTGATGAAGAATATGTATGCTGTGCTCTTACTACGGGATTTAAACGCTTTACTGTAGTACACCAAAGACAGTTAACACTACCTTAATCCATCTATTAACATCTTTGTATATACTCAGAGGCGGATCCAGGATTTCACACTCCCTGAGAGCAAAGTTCGCACCTACGAGCAACAAATGTAATACTCGATAGGGTGGGGTTCTAGGGAGAAACATGAAATTTAGACACTTGAATGGTATTTTCTGCCATCTGGCTATCAAACCAAACATATAATGTGCAGCAGCTTTGAGACGGTTTCAAAAAAGAAAGTCGTACCCAAAAGGGGAACTGGAGCCGGGAAACGCTCCCATCTGGATCCGCGCCTGATACTGGTCTACGGGTTTCCTGCAACTAGTGAATAAATTGGATTTAGACCTAACACCTTTTCTCAATAAAACAGTCCGGGACATTTTACTGCTTGGGAAATGATCAGACTTCTCCGGAGAATGAAAGAAAACTTAAGTAACACAATAAATAGGCTTGCCAGCCTGATATGGGCAAGATTTAGTAAGAACGAAGACCGGTCCGGAAGTGGCGGTTTCCTCAAAAACAGCATGGTAAACCACCGGTTAGGGCGTTACGTATCTTTTCGGTAGCTATTACAATACACCTACTGAATATGAATTTTATTCCATTCCATTAGATCTATAAACTTTACAAAGGGTTCAAAAAGCCATACGCCTTTAAAAATACACACAGAACGCCCGGAATTGCAGGTAATACAGGCAAAATGGCAGCCCCCATGACCATTTTTCCCAATCAGGAAAACGCTACTATCTCCCCAACGGAGGCCGGGATCTTCCGAACGTATAAATGGCTCCAAAGCAAGGTAAACACGTACACATTCATCCTCGTAGCATTTTAAACAAATTCTAACCCAAAATATCCTGAATGGGTTTACTTGACATTGCCTAGGAGACAAAAGTAAACGATTAACAAATCCACATTATACAATTTTTGTACACATTGAGCAGAAACTGATGTGCTTCAAGAATAAATAAATTGTGTAACGTGAGTTAAATGTTTGATCTAAAGGATCGTAGATAGTCAAGTGCATTTAAGGGAGAATGCATTTCCAAAATTTGAATTTGTCTACCCAGTCGTCCTAATTCAGGAATTGCTCCTATCAATCATGTAACAATCTTTTTGTTACTTATTTGTAAAAATTATGCAAAATAACTCCTTGGTTTGCCTTTAGTGTTTAATGTTTTTGTACAGAAATATAATGAAAGATACCTATGAGGGAAATAAGAAGAGAATTGTCAGATTTACCAGATTTTTTAGAAATATTCTTGGGTCGACTGCTTTCTCCCTTTAGCAGAGATGTCCTAGATGTATCTCGACTGAGGTCCTCTCAACTCGAATACTACGTTTAAAAGCTATTCGATAAGTCTCTTTTCCATCCTCTCGAGGAACCAAAAGAAACTATGTCTTTACTACTACGGCTAAGGTCACTGCCTTTAAACTAGAAACTGCAGGACGCCATTTTCAGAGGCCATAGTGGACCAAGTCTTCTCTTGCCGCAAAAAATAGAAATCTCGATAAGTAAACTGACTGTAGTTTTCTGGTGCGTCGTCCCCAATTAGCGTAATGGAACTCTCCATGGGCAGGAGGGACAACTGCAGTATTTTAGTCCAAAATTTATACGCATGTTTACCAGGAAACTACATGTAATTTGGCAAATTTTCTACGCCAATGGGGAGCTGCAGCCCCAGACTCGTTCACCTCGCTTATCTGCGACGATGATTTCGAGTACCCATGATGAAAAGATATCTGACATATAAACGATATCTTAACATTTCATGTGAAATTATCACTAGCATACATTTGATTAAGGCTTACTAAGGCTTACTGTTCTAAAGCGTTATCACGAAATACCCAGTGGCGTAGCTAGAGGGGGGCGGTCGCCCCCCACAAAGCCTCCGAAGGCCTCTGTCGGAAATTTCTAGTCTCTGTCGGAAATAAATAAAAACTAAATAAAAACAATTCATTTGAAACACTTACAACACTTCTTATGTTTTTAAGCAGAATTACACATCGATATGTCAACGTGAAAATCAAAAGTTGGCCTCAACATTGCCCGGAAAGCAAAACAAAAAAAAAAAAAGGTACCCAGAATTTCAACGTACAACTATCAAGATAATAATCTGTCGGAATTTTTTGCTTTTGCCCACCCCCCCCCCACCCCCACAAAAAATATCTAGCTACGCCACTGGAAATACCAGTTTTAGTCTTTTGGGTCATGTGAAATGCACGAAGTGAAAAGAAAGCAAAAAATGAGTCTCGCCAAATTGTGAGTGCAAAAAATGTAATATCTCGAGAAAGGGGGCATCACAAATGGATTTCTTCGTAACTAATGGTGCATACGAAACGATTATGACTTAACATAGAAAGTGCAAGTAATGAGTAGGGTTTACCGCCTTCAAAGATAGAATCTCAGGCCGGAATGTGATGTGCAGTTAACAGGAACTTCAAAAGCTGGTATCAAGGTTTAATTGGTCATATAAATATTCAGACCAATGAACAAGTCTTTTCATCATGCCATATTGGCCCGACTAGCTGATGGCAATTCAACGCTTCACCTGTTTTTCTAACCACCATCATGTCGGCTCTTCTTTCTCCTTTTAACATTTCTGTTCTGCCTGATTGCACATGGTCAGTTACTTTTGACAAGTTTTTGATATAACAGTAAAGACTTCCCTAAGGAGCAGTTTGTCAAACTGCGGAATGATGAAAAATAAAGGCAATTTTTCCTTTTAAAGGAAGGTTGTGTCGCTATTCTTTAGAATCTCCGCCAGAACCAACGCGTCGCCCATCAGTCGGTCTGTCTGTTAAAAAATATCACCACCGGTAAGTGCTAAAAGCTTATTTTTGGTAGTTAAGATAGAACATGTTGTTACATTTTCTTTTATGGCATCCTTTTGTAGAGGAAAGGTTGCAGACAAATAGTTGTAGATATGAGTTTTCTAGCAAAACTTTTTTGGCAAGATATGAGAAATATTAATTGTGCACTTCGCTTTGATTGCCCATGTGTATATAATGACATATTGCTAAATGTGTTCCTCTTTATAACAAAATAAGTCTTGCCACCCTTGGCTCTACCAGTCATAAGCCTACGAGGGTAGGGCAGGGAGGGCATATGCCCTCCCACTTCGGGCAAAAATAGTGGATCCATTCGGGCAAATGATACAGCCAAGAAAATAAATTATGTCCTATTGCCGGCCAAAATTCTGGCAACTTGGTCCAAAATTTTAAATCTGGGCAAATCTTATCCCTGTTCCTCCCCCCCCCCCTTCGAAATATCGATCCCGTGCGCCTATGCCACCAGTACTTCAAAAGTTGGGGAAGGGCCGGGTAAGTGGGGTACAAGCAGCAGGCGCGGATCCAAGGAGGGAGGGCTTTCCCGGCCTCAGCCACCCCCCCCCCCTTTTCGCTACATCAACATAACAAATACGCGAAAATGAGCATAATGTTAATCTTGGAGAATATTCAAGGGGGCTTTCAGCCCCCCCCCCCCTTTTCGAAATGTCTGGACCCGCGCCTGAGCAGATAGGTTGAAGACAAAAGTTGTGAGCGTGCTTACTCCTGTAAACTGTGTAACTGTACAGAAGCGGTTCAAGGAAAAGTGGGGAAAGGCATGTACTGGAGGATAATGCCCCATGTCCCTCTTGGCAGTCCCATTGCTAGTCGCAAGTGTAAAATATCAGTCTTATGACAAAATAGTTCGTCCATACAAACATTCCAGACTACTTACGTAATATTAAATATATAAAATTTGCAAGATCAAGAACGTTGTGGACAATAGCTAATGCATTAACTTGTCGTCAGAAGTGGTGTAAGGACAAGAGGAATATTCCCCACTCTCAAATCCGGAGTGTTTCAATGTTTCGTCTTAAAGGCAAATTTAGGCAATTTTGCAGTACGATTCTACACAAAAGGGTCACACATCATTTGACCTAATGTTGACCAAATGCTTTTAGAGTGAAAATATACCCCCCCCCCCCCTTCCCGTGTGCCCAGGCAGATTTCTCTATAATACGCAATGCTTGTGATCGAATCAGGAGCAGTGGTCCCGCGCCTCTTCCTTCATTAATTTCGACAGATCTGTAATACTGGGGGTTGATAAACAATCTACTAAGAATGGCATAACGGATTTTGACATGGTTGAATAAAGGATTTTGACAACATTCGCGTACGGGATTTGGACATGATAATGCGCATCTGCTTCCTCAGTATGAGCCTTATAAATCCCAAGACTTCAATCGTTTCTGCAAGCTTTCTAAGTGCACCTTGCAGCAGCCTGCAATTGTTGTTTACCAATTCATACGTTAACGAAGATCTACTCTTCTTGTTGCATCTTGGCTGACTATTTAGGCTATATCTTTCTGTCAGTTTTCATCCTGTCCAGAATTTTTCTGTTATTTCTTCATCATTCGGCAGCATAAATATCTACTGAAATAAATGTGGTACAGACAACCCTTGTACACCGACTGTTAGGTTTGTAGCTAGGCGAGTGAGAGGCAAGCCCTCAGCCAAGGGGAGCCAGGGAGGCCAACCCCCCCCCCCGAAAAATTTTCGCTTCATACATCAAGAATTACCTTTGCCTTAATGCATTTTAGTATATCTCGCCAGTTGAAAAATATTTCGTCTCCCTGAAAACTATCCTGCCCCCTTCACAAACTTGCCCGGGGGTTGCAAGAGGAGTTTTGGGAGTCATGTTGTGAGCTGTTGTAGGTTTTTAAACGTGTTTGAAAATTTTTCAGTTGTAGGCTTATGTTTAGTCTCTAAAGGATTAGTGATAGAGGGCGAGAAAGTTTCGCATCGTGAGAGGCAGGCAAAAATAGCATCGCAACACTCGTTTGCTTATCTGGTGAAAAAGTAGAAATGTTTATTATAAACTTTATCATTTAAAACAAACTTGATATGAAACAATTCACCGTTCGTTTGTAAGATTATATCAGTAAATTCTTTACAATAGGCGTACCAGACGGGGATGTCCTCCCCCTCCCCCCTCCCCCTCCCCTCCCCACTTTCATAAAATTTGCTATTTCGGGCAAAGCATGTATCATTTTCCGACATACGTGCTTAAAATTTCGGGCGACCGGTCACCCCCACTCCACTCCACCCCACCCCCGCCACCCCCATGCAAATGGTCCCTAATACAATATATTCTTCACTCAATTGATGTACTGGTTGGATAAATATTGTTTTTTTTTTCAGATTAAACATACTTTATACAGGAAATCATGTCTTCCTTGCGACTTGCCTCTTTCATCCTGCTTGTTCTCACAGTGTCTGCAATGACTGCTGGTGTAAGCGCAGAAACAGGTAAGCAGTGGGTATTGACTGCTTGTTTTAAAGTTATCAGGGCCATTGACTTTCCTGTTTTAAAAAACTGGTAACGGGGCATTCTATTTTTACAATGGCCATTACAGGTTTCAGACGGAATTTGAAAATTCTCAAAGCAAGGTTCCTAAATATTAATCCAAGATGTCATTTCTATCACGGAATACGATTCTCGTTTTGCGCACAATCGTTCCTCTCTGTACTAAATAACCGATGATTATTATACACGGGAGTATTTACCGGTACTGTGGCCGAGTGGATAAAGGCGGCAGTATTTGAAGCGATGAGGCTTAGCAACTGGAAGGTTTGATTCCATCCCTGCCCTTATCAAACAATGGTAGGTTTTTCATCCAAGAGCAATCTACGGTTTTCCCACCTGAACTGGCCTTTCGAAGGAAACCAAATTTGATCTAAATTGTTGAGTTGGCTAGCCACCCAACTTGAAGGTGTAATTTATTCTCACATTTTTTGGTCGCCTAGCGTAGTAAAACAACTGCCATTCAAGGCCTGAATTATCATTACCATCACCATCACCATCACCACCATCGTCATCGTCACCGTCACCGTCACCGTCACCGTCGTCGTCATCATCATCGTCACTGTCACCGTCACCGTCACCGTCACCGTCATCGTCATCGTCATCGTCATCGTCATCGTCATCGTCATCGTCATCATCATCGCCATCGCCATCGCCATCGCCATCGCCATCGCCATCGCCATCGCCATCGCCATCGCCATCGCCATCGCCATCGCCATCGCCATCGTCATCGTCATCGCCATCGTCATCGTCATCGTCATCGCCATCATCATCATCACCATCACCATATTATCATCACCATCACCATCATTCATCATTATCATCACCATCATCATCATAGAGCAATCTGATATTATCAGTAATATTTATCGTGATGTTCATTACATGAAGCAAGTTTCAACCGTTCATGCATTTTTTTTTCTAAAATACCATAGTTCTGACTCATTTTTCATTGATTCATAATAATTGGTTATTAGCATAGTACATTATTTTTTAAAAAAATATGTATTCTGGACTTTCCTTATCTCCCTTCCCTTTGAGTTGGTTAGACTCAAATCTACCTAAATCGTTTGTTCCTCGGGCTTTCTTGCAGGCTTTTTCTCTTATTTTTCGTTTACTTAGTTCTAGTGAGCTTTATTGACAGTAGCCTGCTGTAAGCAGGCTATTGTTGAGTTTTATCAGCTACAAGTACAATTCTTAATATTTGCTTACCCCTTATGATAATGTACAGGTGATGTATGATGATTTCTGAGACAGCGCCATCTTTTGCACTGAAAACCTAAACTGGTCAGGTTGGTGCCTCTCCCGACTAATTTGACTGACTAGCGTAAAAATTAGTCGGTTGATTCGTCAGTGATCACAAACTAGTCAGTTGATTAGTCCGTAAGACGCCGGCTAATCAACTGACTAGTTTGTGATCACTGACTAATCCATCGACTAATTTTTACGCTAGTCAGTCAAATTAGTAGGAAGAGGCACCATCCTGACTAGTTTAGGTTTTCAGTGCATGGAAGGCTGTTACAGAGTCTGCTCCACAGGCTATATTGGCAGCTGATCGGTACGAATTTCCTTTAAGTTTTCCCTTGCCCCAAATGTCCTTTGGATGTTTGCGAAAAGTTCCGTTCTTTTTTACCCATGTACTATCATTCATTGTATTATCTTTCAATCAATAAACATCACAATTTTAACAGATAATTCCATACACGTTGACATGACATTATGAGATAAAGCAGTCATTCATTACTGCAATGATGATATATTACAGAAAAACAACTTTTGTAACGTGATTGTTTATAGAAATCCAAGCACAGTAAAGTAAGACTGGAAAATAATAACGCCCCAAATCGTCACTCCTAACGGTTCCTTTAATACATAGGAGTAAAACGTGAAATTGTGTATTAAATATAAGTAATTTTACAACCCCAGAGTCGAATGAAGTATTTTCTTGTGCTTGCGGCCAAATATATTGTTCTAGTAAGTAAATGAGCGAAATTTCCACTGTGTTATTTTTGGTGCACATTTTGGGCTCCACTTGTTTCTCCGCCACTGCCCTAACCGACCATTCAGTTGCCCCCCCCCCCTAGAAAAATTCTGGATACGTTACTGAATAAGATGAGATTATGGTGGAGATGAGTGGTTGTAAGGTTTGAAGCAAAAAAGTGACCTCATAACAGTGAGGTTATAGATGTCACGTGTGCTTATTTCAACTTCACCTGGGGGTGAACATGTGACAATCATCTGCTAATAGCTCGTCAACTAAACATCGTATCTCATAGACGTAGGAAGCGGAGGGGGTGGGGGGCCTTAGCCCCCCGGTAAAAAATGTGGGGGGCTGAAGTATGCTTCCGCCACCCCCACACCCCCAAGATCCAAGGCCAAAAAACCTTATTTGTAAGAAATGTCAACAATCTGCAGTAATTTTCCTTAAAATTTGTCCAAAATGTTGCACCAAATTGCATCTGAGGACCCTAAAATACCCCAAAATTTTCCCCCTCCACAGGCCGGCGATTCGAAACAAGGCTCAGCCCCCCAGTCTCGAAAAGCTTCCTACGCCTATGTCGTATCTCAATGCAAATTTCACCAGAATGCATTGAGTACTCCTTTAAATATCAAAACCCGATTCAAGCTTGAATCCTCTCTTAAGTTTCTGTTATGACAATTTTCGAATTCTTTGTGAAATGTCATTAGTAACAAACTTGCTTGTTCTGATTCTACAGACTCATTTAGTGCAGTAAAACCTCGTGACTCTTAAGTGAAAGAGCTGGTGAGACCCTCTTAGAACCCGACATATCAAAACTCGCAAGAGTGATAAAGTGCGTTTGTCGAGGGTCGATGAAAAGATTTTTCTGATTGACCAAGCCTAGAAACAATAAAAATTAATAAAATGAAATTTTATTCTATTTCCGAGGCTGCAGTCCTGGACAATCGAAGTTCTCCGATATAGAGAATAGTCAAGCCTGCACAGAATGTCACTGCAGTGAAAACGGAATCTACGAATGCCAGGAGAGGAAATCACCGGTAAAGTAGCTTTCAATTATCTCATCAATATCTCGCCATGTGCTCTGTTCTTATTCACAGGTTTTGTTTTTCTTAGAAACTCTCACAGTTTGTTATTACCAGCCATGCATGTATATAATATACATATATATAGTCCAAAGAACAGGACGGGTAAAAGTACTCCTTTTTTAAATAGGCCCATATAAGTGTGTTGAGCTGTGGGTGCACCCGTGGTGTGTACAGTCTGTGGGGTGGGTGCACCCGTTGTGTGTGCAGTCATGATATGTGTGTGTGTGGGTGAGTGTGTGTGTGTGTAGCACTGATTGGGGTAGAACTTCAAAGGTAGTCCATCATTTGATTATCACATTACGCTTGTGCTGACTGGTATATGCTCAGCCAACCAGGGAGTTATTTACAACTCCCTGAGCAAACAGCGGTGACTCTGCTAGAAGGTTATGGTTCTGCATAAGGCCCCTGTGTTGTAGGTTATCCATGTCACTCATGCGTGGCTATTAAAGGGAATAAACAGTCGCCCCAAACTTACTTTGACAGATGAAGTAAATGTTACAAATTTCGACTTATCTATGTGGCAAGTATCTTTCATAATGTTTCAGAACAAGTAAATGTGGTATTCTTGAGGTAAACAAACTGGTTGTTTTGCATAAATTTAAACATTCAGTGACAAACCTGTTTTCACATGATTTAAACCAACAATTTATGAAATAGGATTGCCCGGTATGCTAACTCAGTTTGAGATGGCCGCAGTTTCCCTTTAACCAATTACGTGAATTGTAATTCTGTAGTCAAGAGACGCAAAGTTAGAACTTTTTGCAGGCCTGTTTAAATTCCTAGTATCATCTAGACGGGGAGAGAGTTTGTGTGTATCAACCTTTTGGCAAGGGGACGTTCAAACTTTAAATATCGTAGGCAAGAAAAACAATTTCTTGTACACGTCTCCCATTTTTCCTACAACAAAACAACGACGAAGGCATAGGCGTGGTTAAGTAACATGCAGTTTGAGGCGGGAGTGTTACGCGCTGGTCAATGGAATACCTGTCAGGATACTTTGATACCAATATGGACTGGCTATTGCAGAGAAAATATGGCACACATTTTTGGCATGACGAATAAGTTGCTCCCCTAAAAATGGTTCAACTCATCGCCAAGTTACAATTAACAGCCCCTGTGACGGTAGATACACAGGGCAACTCCCTGGGCTGAAGTGGCATTGGTTGTGTGTCGCTTTTCGCTAAGTTGACCATCACCGAGGTCTTCCCCAGCTATTAACCTAGTCCCATCCGATTCTGCCCGGCCTAGCAAAATGTAAGATTGGAGCGAGTTATAGCTATGCAAAAATACATTATTCTAAATCTCTTTAATAAACATATTTAATAACGCTTGACACACTGGTGTGGACCCCTGTACGATTAAACATGCCTTGTGTTTCTAAGATTTCACAGACATAGGTGAAGTAGATTTAGTTTGTCTATGGGTGTGCATCTTTGTGTATGTGTGTTTCTCTGACATGTACCAACATTCTCAGATAGAATCTCAAATATAGGTTTAGACTTTTCCCTGCAGAAGTCGGGTTGTTGGTAAATTGCACCATTAGAGTTTGGGATAAAGACTTTGTAAAGTAAATGTTTGTTTTGCATCGAATTGGCCACTTGATCATATTTAAGTGTTTGTGATGCTCGTTCACGTTGCTTAGTCCTTATTTATAATTCTATCTTTTACTCACTTTTTGTCGTTCTTTGTAACTATGGCCAAAGCCCTACATCGTTAATAGAATAATCTCTACTTTATTACTCTTATTTTTATCTACAGAAATGTGATTTCCTTTTTGGGTACGATAAAAAATGATGAATCTCCACTAGGACCTATTCCTTTGGTAAGCATCCTTTAATAATAGACTCTTCGTACAGACTTTTTGGCGAATTACCAAACTGGAAATATTTCACGGAGTGTGGCATAGAACAGTAAACTACATGATATATTCCATTTTCCTTTTTATCTCTCTGGAACTATTACTACTAACCAGCTACTTAACGATTGCAACAAAGTTTTTATTCACTACAGAAGAGTATACAAACAATTTTATTTTCCTTTCCGTTTTCCTTAACTCCATGGTAAATTGTCTAAACTGACGAAATGGGGGATTCGAGGAAATCGCTTAATAACATGAATTTGTAAATAACGACAACGTTAGAGCTCTCATAAAGTAAAAAACTGAAAACACTGCATGTGCACGGTTAGCTGATAAGTGTATCCTATGACATCGCCCAGCAACTGAACGAGTGCTCATTATAAGGTATACCACTGGTTTGTTTTAACAATATCACAATATTATTTTTAATCCTTGGTTGACAGAATTTCTTATATACTAGCGATTATATTGCAGTAATTTTTCTTCGTTTCTCCTCGTACTGCTTATGAGTCAAATAAAACCACATACCCGGTGGCCATTTTCGCAGTTCAGTCATAAACTCTTTGGCGTATCCTTCTTTACAACACCTTTGTAAATCTCACATCTCTTGCTCCAGTGCGATACGATTATACATTAGTAGCCGTAGTAATGAATATCCTAAGCCCAAACTTTTATCACTTTTCCAATCACCACTGCAGTTTGAACATTCCTTTCCTTGTAACATTAGTGTATGGATGAGTTGTGGATTTAAATAATCCAACAAGTATTCAAAGTTTGGTGACAATACGTGATAGTCATGTCCAGTACACAGTAAAAAACGTGTTCAGAAATTGCATACTTCTTTCCAACACTTTTTAAACACGTTTAAAGAACGAAAATATTTATAAATAAGACAATATATATAAAGGCATTTATCAAACACAGAACTTTTAGGATTTTTGCACCTGTGTTTATGTTAAACATGTATACAAGTAGGGCAGTAACGTGTTTAGAACAATTACAGTTCATAAAGTATAGGGCAAATACAAAAAAATATCTTTCTTTTTTAAGTGGGTATGTCAGCAAACATGTAAAGAAATATTATAGCATTTTAATGATTTTCACCTAAAGATCAGGTTTCTTCTCAAATTATTAACTTTTCTTGGATATTTTGTTTACAGATGGTGACGTAACTTCAAATATTCATTTACCCCGTTGGAGTGTAAATGTCTCTGGTCTACAACTACAAGTACTCTTTCATGGAACGCCTTTATTGCTAAATGTCGAGAAACCACATGCCAATTGAAGTCGACCTGTGTAGTATTCTAGTAACCTGATAGGATAACTTACCAATGGAGATTTACATAAAACTATGATAGGGGTCATTTAGTCCGACATGACCTTATATGGTAATGTTGTCACATATGGGCATGGAGATGGGATCTGTACGTAAAATTTGATAAGTTCTATCTTGGTTCAAATGTAAAGGTAACTAATTAAGTGACAAAAATTGATTTTACTTTTCATCTCTAACGAAATATTGTGTTAGTAAGCTCCTGAATTCAATGCTTTTGTTGTTTGTTGTTTTTTGTTTTTTGTTTTTTTTTTAATTTGTGATTTTTCATGACAAAATTATTGTACAGTACCTTTCATACTCAAACCCATTCATGACGATTGCATGTAGTGCACATTTAACAATAAATGACGTCACGAGGTCAGCATACGCTCGTCCAGGCTTGCTATCCCTAGTGTCCTTTATTAATGTAATGCACTCTAAAATGCACGTCCAAAAATTTGATTATAGGTGTTTTTGAAGTGAGGTTCATTCGTGCATTTGCTAATAACAAAATAAATGTACCATGAGCAATTTAAGTGACCATGGTTTTAAGGATAAACAAATGTCAAAATGTCACAATTTAGTGTAACTAGACAGGAATATACTTGCAGACAAGTTACATAGATGCCCCTAAAGGTCATTTAGATCAGGGATGGGGAACCTCCGTCCAGCTTACCCAAGAACCCATTTGATCCGGCCTACGAGGTAGTCCAAGTAATGTATTTCAGAAGCACATGATATGTAATTAGTGATAAGTTATCAACCCACCAGTTATCTTACTTACCGTTTTCAGAAAGTGCATAATCACTTGATGAAGTCCACATTTTTTATTATCTTAGAGGAAAGTCTTCGATTTAGTAATCTAATAGTAAAATCCTAAAACCACTATGGGTTGCGCAAATAGAGCATTCCAATGACACGTCACGCAGTCAGGATAGTGAATATGCATGTTTGAAAGCCCACCTCTGTGCAAAATCCAAAATATTCATGTTTCATTTTCACAAGAGAGAAAAGCAAGAAATGATACCATGGAACTTGCACCAATATATCCTGAAAGCGGGTGTTCACAGCGGCAGAAGAAGAGCACATGTTTGAGCGAGCGTAAAACATGTCGAATTTTCCGCATTCTGTCAGGCTACGTGGAGAACAGGTGTCTCCTTTAGTTCACCTACGTCTTTATGAAAAAATACTGGAAAATTTATTTGGCCAAACTTTTCTTGAGGAAAGATTCCAACCAAGATTCGGTGGTTGCAATAAGAGGGACACATTTTAGAGATTTTGAGTGGTCACAATTTTTCCACAAGCTCCCTCATGGACTTTTCCAGAAATCCCCTTTTCCACGCAAACAATAGCTAGCCCTCAGCTGTTCAGTCGGCCTAAAAAATGGCCTTTTAAAGGCCGACCAGCGGCGTCTGTATCCGTAACATTAGAGAATAGTAAAAAGGGTCACCCCTCTTAATATTTGAGGGCATATGTAACATCCCCTGAGATCTACGCAAAAGGCTATATTGTCGTTGTCCTCAATATTATATTTCACCTTTGCAAAAGAATCATAAAACATCTTGTTCTTCTAGATTTCCTCCCTAAATAACGAAAATATCGAGCAGGGACATTTCGAAACAAGCGCAACAATGTTGCCGAAGCTCAGCTTTTCCTGTTGACCTAAAAGTCTGCAGTCAATATTTTGGTTGGGTCTGTAACTCATGTTGTTCATACGTACGTTAGTAAACAAAGAGATAAATATAAACTGAATGCAATGAAATATGTATTGAACTCCCGAAGTCTCTGAAAGACTAAATCTGGTATACAAAGTTAACTTTATATACTGCACAGATGTTAGTATATGAAATAATGAATGTTTATGAGTGTGCTGCTTTGTAGACCTCATTTGTTTTCCATAATTAGACCCAGATAGTAACTTCCGATGAAGAAATTTTACAAATGGTTAAAGGTCTTAAAAGCGGTACTTTGCCCCAAAGATATTCCTTGAACTTGTCCAGGGACAAAAGTTCAAATACGTGTTGTCACTATGATTTGGAAAAGCAAAACTGCTCAATTACTCAATATAAAGGGATAATTTCTAAATTAAATTCTTTACGCGCCTAATTCTGAGTACTCTTTAGTCCCGTTTTCCCCTACAAAATTATTTTACTGCATAACATTTTTATGACTGGGATCTACCAGGTATAAATCGTCGATCGCTTTTAGGACCGGTGAATGTGTTGCAACAGCCAGAGGGTAACTACAGTTCGTGGAGAGCATTGGGAAAATATGCACACTTATACTAAGTCTAAGGCTATCGAAATATCATCCTCCATGGCTTCCCCTTAACAACTTGGTGGGGCTTTCGGCAATGGAGAACAAGACTGGGGCGGTTCCTGCAATGTCGACACCCATGTGACTGCACCAGGCTCGTAGCCTGACAAGGTACTGAATGGGGGCAAAATGGCTTCCAGGGGCTAACAAATTTTTAAGGGGACCAAATGTATACAAATGCCGTTAAGCCAATGGTAACTTGAAAACTTGCTAGGGGCGAACAAATTTCAAAGAGGGATTCGCCCCCTTGGCCCGCTTGACTGGAAGCCTGAGCTGCACAATTCCTGCAGGCACAGAGACTGACATATGGCACACGCCTTCAAAAAGCACGTTTTCCATTTCAAACCGAAAATTGTTTTTGGAATGTTAGCACAACCGTCAAGCTTAAACCATATGAAGCATTGTATTTTCAATCAATGTGCTATGTTCTTTGTTTAAAAGAAAGGGGGTTGGTTCCTCTTTCCTCTTACGACATTTCCTAGACAACATTCACCTGGCTTAACTTGAAGTAGTGTACCCCGAGCCGGCATCCCAATTCACGCGGCGAGTCGCTTCTTTCCTTCATGTGAAAATATAACCTAATTTGCTATTAAGGAAGGATAAGTCATTTGTTTACCTTTCATACTAAATAGTTTTTGTCCAGAAATGTTGAGAAAAATGTTTGTAAAGGAGATACAAGAAGATTTGAAAGATTAAGGTAATGTTTGCAAATAACTTGAAATTTGAGGCGACTGGATATATTCTCTTTAAACTTTAAGCCAAACTCCTTACACCATTCAGACATCAGGCTAAATTGAATACTTGTTTCTGCCTCAACACAAAAATGTGTAGGCCTAGCTTATACCACTGTTTCGCACAAGGCCATATATTCGCAAGAACGTGCACGACTTTCAATCTTCCAGTATTTCTTTTCGAGTAGGCCTTTCGAGTAGGTCTATTATTAAAACACCTGAATGAGATCAGCGCCACATGTTCACGTAACGCCTCCATAGTAGGCTGTATGGTATATTCCTTATTCAGGTCATATCCCTGGTTTGGAAAGCAAAGAGCTGAGCAAACATAGTCTGACATATAGGGGTAGCCCACGTACGGTATTCAAAAATCGATACACTGCACTTTGCGTAAACACTTCCACACGATTTAGCACGAGACGTCCTGTACATTTATATATATTCAGTATACTTTTGTACCTCGTTTCGTTGTACACAGTCTCTCAAATGATAACAACTGGGATTCTCGATGTATTCCCGAACATGAGGACTTCGCCAGAATTTGTTTCAAAAAGTGCTCTTTTCATGCCTTTAATGATTGCAGAAACGAAAAAAATTAACTTTTGTTCAGCACAAATTGAACTATCTATATGAAACATATTATCAAGATTGGTGCAAAACTGAAAGACAAGTAGGGAATTTTATGTTTTCAAACAAAGCCCCCTCCCGAGGTCAAATAGCGGTCAAATTAATCGAAAAGAGTCGCAGCATACAGATATTACTTTCGCTAACATCTCTACTAAATTTCAGCCAAATCTAACGAAACACAGCGAAATGTCAGGCACTTAAACGCAAATGTTATGGTGACAGACGTTTGCCTTGCACGACAGCAATAGCTAAGCTGAAAGCTTTCAGCTGAGCTAAAAAGGGTGTTACTGATACCATCAGTATACACCTCTTCCGCTTTTGAGAGTAAAGTGTGTCTGTCACCTCTCTAAAGACAACGATTCTCCACCTATTCGATTGAGCAACTCAGACGTGTCACCTTAGTTTTATCAACTTTTCATTGCTATTGATACAGCAGATTAAATTTCGTCCGAGTTAATGCTGTCCAGGAAAAAGGCAGTAACCCACCCACCCCCAAATAAACTGACCCCAGTACTCGTATGCTTAGGGATTAAGGTAAGATGAAAATGTCAAGTCCCCCAACCAAATTCAACACGGGATTATACCATTTAATTTACTCGTTCTTTTCAAACCAGGAGTGAGAGAGTTACGTGTCGTGTGAATTTGTTTAAACTTCAATATCAGGGCCAGAACTGACCCCCTCCTTTCCGTATTAACTCCCGTATGTTATGCCAAGAAATTTTTATGTTTCCCCATACTTTGACAGGGATGTCGGCCCTTTAAATTTTTTTATTTCCTGCCCTGCCGGAAACAATGTTTCAGGCGAACATACGGTCTTTTTACTTTCCCAACCCCACCCACGTCTATAAAATGTTTAGCACTAAATGCAGTGACACAGTTATTCATTTCAACAAAGCGTTAAATTTATGCCCTATTCAGATTCTTAAAAATACGTCAAACTTCTGACTTCTTGGGCTTCACCTCAGTACTCGCTACGTCATCCTCCCCATTGGAAGGGATCCCTTGCCCAGGAAATCCTGAATTTTTAAAACTAGGCAATTGGCTATTCTGATGAGTACTTCGTCATTCTCGCCAGATATCGAAGGCTTGTAGCAATATTACATTAAAGAAGGTGTGTTCTGAAGATAGCACGCCCCTATTAATTCCTCAATTTGTTTACCGTCACACTTATTCTGATCATAATAGTAAAGTGGCTTCTAAAACCTTGCTACTCCTCACAAGATAGCTGACAATTCAGCCATTTATGGCATTTTCACTTAATATAACACGACCGTGCAAATTTTTTGACAGAAGAACTCAAACTTTTGTAACCTTTACCAAGTTCTTATATCACTTACTTAAAGCTCCTTTTACCACCGCCGGCTTCTGAGTCCACACTTTCCCTCCATTCCTTCAATTTACCCCATATTTGCACCACTGATACTATATTTAGTCTAAATTGATATCAAAGTAACAAAAGGTGAATATGGTAATTGGTAATATCTAAGCAGCTGTCCCAGTCTCTCCTCTTTGTGATGTGAAGCTAAACAACTATTCATATTAATACGCAGTAATGGACGTGGTATGCTGAAAGCACTGAATAGGCTTAATATTGTCAAAGTTTACAATTTTGCAATACTGCCACCCCTACACATCGAATCTACCATGTAATACATATAGATTGAGGTGTATCTTGGTAAATTACAAACAGTTCACAGTAAGGGTATAAGCTGTCGCCTGGCCTTATTTAGCATATCAGCTAGCTCTTACCAGAGTGGTGTTGGGAAGTTAGGAAGGAGACACAACAACCAAATCTGCCTGACAATAAGTACTTGAAAATAATCCAGTTCCATTTTCTGGTATCAAACTTCATGATTGACAGGTCTCTTTTATTCCTAGTGTTTAGCCATGTTGACTTCCCCCTTCCTAATAACGATCTGTTTCTTTCACACCCAAGTAATCCCGGAAGAATTACCATTGTTAATTAAGACATACTTTGATTTAAGGTTTGTTACCGACAGGGCCAAGCTTTAATTAAGATTTTTAGCTGAACGACTGTCAATGAAAGTTTAAATAATGTCCTTCCTTGGTGTTCTTACGACTTTGATGCATCGTCTGCCTTAATTATTGTTCAAGCCTAAATCCTTTTTTCCCAGTTTTGGCAAATTTCCTCATCACTTAGAAAAGAACTCGAAATGTAAGTTGTGCGGTAATTTTTCAATGAAGTTAACAGAAATGACATCAATTGCGACCAAATAACGACAAAAGTGTAAAATTTTATATGTTTGTGTGACGACTGGTTAAGTGTTTAGAGTAAGGAGCAGAAGTGTTCAGTGCAAGGACTAGAATTATTTATTGTCATATAAACAAGAGTTAACTAAATCCTAGTTGATCCTGATATTGTTATAGACATTTTAAGGAAAAAAGCAAGATTACCATGTTGGGTCTCCTTCCTAACAGCTCCCTGCACTTACACATCAAATTTATTCCCACTGCGACGCAGGCCTATCTTTCACAGTGCTTTCAGGGTATAAACATGGCATAGCCTTTTTAAAGGTGAAAAGCACTTATCCTGTATAATTAAAGTATTCAGTCACAAAAATATCCTTACCGTCACGTGGCTTATAATACCTGGTAAACTTCAGATAACTTCAGATAACTACATTTGACCTAAATAAAATCATAATCAGTCTTAGAAATTGCCCTCCCAGTAAGTAGTAAAACTCCCGGTAGGTCTATCCAACTTTTTGTCCTCTTTTTGAACTCTCCTGAGTTGAATCTTCACATCCTCTACCATCCTCACAGATGAGAGGGTCAACTTAATTTGCTTATCATTTCCTACGATCCCAGGAGACAAAGGTATTATATTAAGTTCAGGACGAGTTTAACGTCAGGAAATGAAAATTTGACCATCTAATACCTTCTCCGGCTGTTAATTTCCTCTTTTAGGTTAAATTAGATCACTATTTACACACTTGACCGAAGGACTAAATGGTCAATTCGTCTTGAAACCAATACCATGCTGTCGCCATAGTGACAAGTGTTTTTTATTGTCTTCGTCGTTGATGATGTCAAATCAATCATATGCATATGTTTGACATTTTAAATATTATTGAAATGAAAGTTGACCTCAAGGTAAGCAACGAAACAACCCCATATTTTGAATGTACTATGTAACCATCATTCTTACATGACGAGATTTTAAACTTTATCTGAAAGAGGGAGATGCCATAGTGACAGCTTCTTGATTGAAACATTTTAATTTGAAGATGACATAAATGTATTATTATGGTTTGTTATTGCCAAAAAAATTCAATTTCAGTAACGAATTAGTTATTCTTTGTTTCTCAATGACACAGCTGTAAGTAACTGTTTGACAATGGCAAACTTCTAGAGACTCCCTTCTCAGCGAATACAAGAGTAGGAAAGAATGCGAGGGTTCGGAACACTCTCTATCAAACTGGTTGCACACAAGAGAATCGCCAACTTACATCAGGACAGTATTACCTCTGAGGTAGTACTTTAAAGCAGGGCACTACTCAGTGACGGCGGAACCCTTTTGAAAGTGAACAAAGATGCTGAACGATTTCAGGTCGAAATAGCTACACGACGACTAGGGAGTTATGATGACCCCCCCCCCCCTCCCCGCGTAATTTTCAGGGTAGGTCTAGAGCCCGTGGTGGCTTTGTAGGACATCTCCAACGACGTGTTGCCCTTGAATGAGCAGATGACTTCTGTCTTATTGTTAACAAAATGATGGGCGTTAGAATAAAACATAAACTATCTTCAAATGGTATTGTATGCGAATTAAGAAAACATACAAATTACAGTTTGACATTAAAATTTGGACTGACGGTGATCGATTTGATGATGCAGAGGGCTAGATGATACGACTATAATGGATGATGACAAGGGTTGCACGGGGCTTTGACAAAACAAAATCAGCTCCAGAAATTCTGCTTACAGGAAGTTATAATGAAACAAATCGTACATCTGCGGCTAATATCTGTGAAGGGCACCCAAACATAACAGCATTGTTTTTTACCAAGTTTTACCCCAACAATTATCTGTTACACAACAGTTCCCTTCTATTTTCTCTCGTTTGTACTCCCTTTCAATGTTTTCTTTTTCTTTCTTTCTTTCTTTCTTTCTTTCTTTCTTTCTTTCTTTCTTTCTTTCTTTCTTTCTTTCTTTCTTTCTTTCTTTCTTTCTTTCTTTCTTTCTTTCTTTCTGTTTCATTCTTTTTTTCTGACTTTCTTTCTTTCTTTCTTACTTTCTGTCTGTCTGTCTGTCTGTCCGTTTTCCTTCCTTTCTTTCTTTCGTTCTTTCTTCCATCCTTTCTGTCTTTCTTTCTTTCCTTCTTTCTTCGCTAGGGAAGGGGGTGCTAACGATGTACAGCTATCTGCTGTCTGAAAAATTCGATTCACTAGGCATTTATGGATGTACACATGAATAACTCATTACTAATACGTAGGATATGTACATGGTGGCCTGCCTTATACAGTAGTTGTGCAATTGGGGCAATGCTCGTACTGCTGCGTGGCCTGCTTGTCATGGGTCTAGCGGTGTTATATCTGGAACGATTCTTCTACAAGGATTCAACCTTTTTTGAGCCTTCTACCATGTATGACGTCGATGACGATGTAGGCAAGTACATATCACAGCCATATCTACAAAAACTTGCAAATCTTCTACACGAGCCCACGGTGTTAATGAGGGGAATGAACTTAATTCTTAAAGACAGACACTCATCACCCCAAACAAACACTTTACCTAGGGAAAGGCAAAAGTCGTAACTGGTGATTGCTCTTTGATTTGACATCAAATTCAAAAGATGCAGAGTAGCTCACATTAAACGACATACGCATAGAGTGTTCTGATTACACATTATGGCCTTATATGCTCACCAGGATATGCTCTCAAGCAATAAACTAGCTTTGTGTATGCATAAGCAGGAGATAACGACAGTTATGGGAGGGGCAAGAAGTGACTTAGGTGGGAGAATTGGAACTGTCTGGGATGAGAAGATTGGCCCTTTAAATAAAACAAATATCACCTTTTTGCACTTGGTTCCTCACATAAACAGCAAGAAAAGTACATTCGCAGCAACTCTGGGTGCAATTCGGTGACTGAGGATTCTATAAATTGCAGGTCAAAGCCTCCTAGCCCCTTGTTGCTTATTTTCCTTTCACTAATTATTCCTCAATTGATTTACACACTAGACAGGTCCTCTTCTTAAAGTCTTGTAGAATTTCTGCAAAGGTACAAATTACCCGGGATATAAGGGATTGCAAGTAACATTTCGCTCTGTTTCCAGATTTGTGTGTCATGACCATTGGAATTTTTATGCTACGAAGATTCCGTAAATAAGGAATCGATTGCCCTCTTTGATTCTTCACTCAAAATGCGGAATATTGCTCAATAGAAGGATATTCCAAAATTACCTAAAAAATTTCTGATATGTTTGTGACAGGACATTCTTTTGACAAGGGACTGTACAGTCTTTTCCAGGAGAAAACCTATGGAAAGCCTCGGAAAATGTACCCAAATGTTTCCAATATTATGCCCGAGAAATTGGTTTTACCACAATTGTAGGGGTCTGTACCACCCCACTGGCTCGTAAGTCTAAATTGAGTGCATCTCATCAGTTACTTGCTCTACAATTCTCATCCTCCCACCACAGTAGACTTATAGGGCCTACAATTGTTCAAAAGCATTCTTGGTCAAGGAAATCACTCTTGAATCGAGAAGCACTTCTTCTTAAATAGGCAAAAACGTTTCAGCATATGTTATATCCATTATGTCTTTAAAATAACCAAAAAATTTAGAACAAAAAGAATCCTGTCAAGTTTCACTGATTGTTATAGAAACGACAACATTCAGAACCCAGACAAACCCCAAGACGGACAAAAAGAGGGGAGAAGCGTTAGCTACGACAAAAACAGAATCATTTCGACAAAACGATGTTTGTTTACTAGGCATGCAGAGTCTCAACTTTACATTAAACTTTGACAGAAGGTATCTGTAGTCTGCATGTGAAAGATTTGTCTTTTGATTACCGAAATTTAACATGTTCTCCTAAGTCTCGCACCAGCCAGTAGTTGGTGGCCAGGCCACGAATGTTTCATGGGATATCAATAGGAACTGAACCATCTCAAGGAGAACGTGACACATACGTAGCCAGGATTTTGTGATAGACGTCACAGGTCAACACACCCTTGCAAGGGATCCCGGGGTCTGCCTTAGAGCTCTGGTAGGGTGTAGAAGCATAACCCCGCTAGGGACCAGGGAACGAACCACTCGAACTTACCCTTAATAAGTTACAATATGACAAATACGGTAGGTGCGAAAGAAGAGGGCCGAAAGTAGAATTTTTCTGGACCCAGTTTAAGTAGTGTTTTTAACATGTGACCCATTAAACTTAAGTTTACCACTTAAGTAAAGCAGTAGTGTTTTTTGAATGAAACTTCCAGTGGGGAGGAGGCTTTTCGAGGCATAGCTTTAATTAGGTGCACACGGAAAATAAAATTTACATTACATTGTAAACAAAATGAGTAAACGTAAATTGCAGGTTTACAGATTGTCATTTGCAAGTAGAACATATCCTCGTTGTCACTAGGTATTTGAGCTAATAATGATACAGTGATATGTGTAATGATGATAGTGATGGTAGAGAACTTTGAGAAAACAGTGAACTAATGTTTGGCTTTGATGGATGTCAAAACAATCATGAATAAACGTTATAGATGATTACTTTGATGTCAAATTATGAAACATTTAAAACGTATGTCACCTTGACTCTCTTTATCTGTTGGACCATGTTATATCTGTAGTTGCTCAAAAAACTCAAGTAAATAGGAAGACAATTTATTGTAAACAAATTCCTTCTTTTTTATTTCCTTTTTTTTCTTTTTTAAAATATCATCCATAAACTGTTTAATATTTCACGCGTTATGCTCTTATAGCAGCTGCTAATTACAACTATCATTGAAGCGAGTGACGGATGATACTCTTGAGGGAATCAGTGGACAGCGTTAAAGAAAAATAAGAGTCTGAATTTCTTTAAATAGGGAGCGTCCACCGTCCGGAGTGGTAAAATTCTTTCACCACTCAAAGATCACCACACCCAGTGAAGGCTACTTCTGTTGCAGAAACTTGCCAGAAAGGTATGCTTGTCATTTTAACCGTAAATACAAATATCTTTTGTTATTTGTTTAGTCGGTAATTTTAATAAGTCAGGATTAAATTTTGTGTATAATCTTGATTTTAAGTTACTTGACAATTTAAGGACGTTGCCCCTTTTCTTCTAAATGTACGCCCACAGGGCTACTTTCAAATGGGCTGACGAACTTCCCAGAAATTTTAATACATGTTTGTCAGCAAGTGTGTAGCCTATATTTAGCTCGAAATAGTAATACTTGGTTCACATGATTGTCCCCCTCCTTGCACGCCTAATATGCTAATAACAGTCTTCAAGCTATGTACCCATTCTTGGCTCTACGTAGTGGCGGCGAACCAATTTAAAAGTCAGGGATACTGATTGGACAGTTAACTGACTTCTTTAGTATCCGTCAGTGTGCTTACGGATGCTTGAACTACAGCAGGTATACTGTACAAACAGTTGGGTAAACTTTTACCCAGGTTGGTTACTTATGCCTCCTGCTAAAAACAGTTTAGCAGGAGGCATACGTACCCAGCAGTTTTTAGAGTGTATAGGGAGGTTCACGCGTGCAAAAGTCATGTAACGCAGCCACGTTGTAAAGGGCAAACAATCCGACGCGGACTAAGGCAATGTGGTGCGTGGCGCAGTGTCCTCCGGAACAACTAGTGCGTCCACTGAATTTAACCTTTTGACCTTTGGTACAAGCTTCCTCTAGGAAAGTAAGGAAAAAGGCGGTGGATAGTTGTGAGCATTATGAAAAACTTAAATTAGGAGCCAGACGCCTGCCCAAGATTCTGAGCTCAGCGGGCATTGACCCTAGTGTAAATGCGACGCAAGTTTGATTTTGTAAATAAGCTTCTAAAAAAGTCCATCTTACTTATATATAAATTATTTTTTATAAGTAAAAGCCCTAAGTGTAGCAATATTTTCAGTTTTAGTTTATTTCTCTCCCTTTGCAAAGGAAAACTTTAAATTGCATACATACAAACATGTTAGCTTTATTTGTTCCTCTTTGTCGTTGTTCAGACGTTCAGGTGTCATTATTAGTTTTATCGTATACTACATCTACACAGTCTTTTTCTCAAATACTATACATGCTTTACAAAGCAATTAAGTCTTAATAGGTAATGGTTAAAAGTTTCGCTAAGTAATACCAAAAATAAAATTCAATGTGTATAGCAGAAGTGTAGCAGGCTAGGCATGAAAAGTTGGGCATAACAAAGCAAGGACTAGCAAGCAGGGCTTAGCCTGGTTCTAAAGTTAAAAGTTAAAACAAAACATTTCGCCACCGTGCGTTATTAATATCCCAGATGCAGGCTAATAGGGCAAGCTTCAGTCAGTAAACTTTGAAGGGTAATTTAAGCATCAACAATGGCAACAAAAATAACCTGGTAAACCATTGTGATACTTAAGTCCTAGTCCTCCTGAGTATGATGGAAGCTTTCCATGCAGTGGCGTAGCAAGTATTGTTTGAGCAGGGAGTACTGGGGGTCATAAAACTTTTCTAGGGGGCACAATTTCTGAATTCTCTTCCTCTCTATAGGGCTTATATACAGAAATGTACATTCCAAAAATTTTCAACGGGGGGCACCTGGGGTGGCACGGCTTTGTCGTGGGGGCACGTGCCCCGTAGCTACGCCACTGTTTCCATGTGTCTGTATTTGAAATCAAATTTCAAATGAAAACGAAAAATAACAAAAGGAGAAATATTAGAAACACAGACATTGTTATATAAAAGAACAGTATCAACGCATTGGCCTATGTAATTTCACTTTTTGTATGTATTACAACATGCGTAAGATCAGCTTCAGTTTACCGAAGTGCTGAGAAAGGGAAGGTCAGTCTAGTCAACTTCCGTAAGTCTTAAGGTCAATGGTAACACCAAGTTTTCCTTATCCCAAGCTTATCCTTTCCTTTGCTTCAGATTTTGATTACGTCAAAATGGCTTCCGTACGTTTCGTCTGCTTTGTTCTCCTGGTACTGACCGCTGCTACCATGATTGCGATGGTCAATGCAGGTAAGAGTAGTATGCGTCACTCTTTGTACGCGTATTATGGTATTTGGATGAGAGTCAACAGGTCGGGGACAGAAGGACATCCCCCACACTTTTGAAAGTGGAGGGGTATTATATCGTTTGTCGCCCTCACTTTTTCCAGAACCTTAACGAAAGCAGCAGGCACATGTGTGATGCCATAGTTTTCAGTGTAGCTGATTCAATGAAATCAAACTAGAAAATGTACCATTTAATGGATAAAATTGTGGAAAAATGGTTCAGATTGTTTCACAGACAAAAGTAAAATCCAAATTTATCCGGGGCCCTCAAGCTGCCCCTGGAGTCCTCCTGTCTAGAACTTCGAGGTTTGTGTTTGAACTAGTTTGGTAAAGGTTATGTCCCCCTCACTTTTGAGAAGCCGTTGACGCTCTTGGGTATTCATTCTAAAAATAGCCTTACAAGTACTCGCCTATTCGCTCAGGCTGTGTAGGCTAATCGTATCTCAACCACAACACAGCTCCAGGTACAGGTGTCTGCAGAGCCACTAATCCCTATTAACTAGGGTTTCATGGCATGTTATGTACCCTCTTATCTGCGTGTAATTAGGTTAGGTTAGGTTAGATGAGGTTTAACGTCCCAGTTTCCAACCAATTGGTTCAAGTCGAGACGACCACGGCCTTTTTCCAGTTGTGGCTCACTGGCTAGTTTTCCCTACTCCATTGTTTATGCTGAGAACCAAGCACAAAGGCAGTAGGTTCCATTTTTAAAGTCTTTGGTATGAAAATGGAACCTACCGTGTAATTAGGAACCCTAACGTAAATAACTTTGACTTACACCTTTATAGAGGCACCAATCAAACGACTTCTGGGTACAACTTAGACTCTGGGGATGATACAGATCCGGTAACCATGGAGGGGTGCAGGCATTCTGTGGCAGCCCAGGTTACCCAGTTCTATAGACCTTATGCATATGACGTCACAGAACAACAAATGCGTCCCCTCCCCCTTTATGTAGGCAAGGGCATATCCTTGCAACTTAACACCAACAAATGCACACAGCTGATTTGTTTACCCGTCGGATACGCCTGATAGTCTACTACGCGCGAGTCCAAAGTCTACGTTCACCCATTGCTCACCCATTGCTCACCCTTCAGAATGACGTAGCGTGATGTCATGATGCATAAGGTCTATTTGGTATAAAGAGCTATGTGTACTTAAATGACAGAAAAATGTGAACGATTAGTCGCTTGAAGAAGAAGGGCCATTTTCTCCTTTTTCTTTTTCTTACGTGAGACTCAAGGCATCTTAATTACTTTACGACAAAGCGCTATATTTATTTCCATTCCTTCCGAAACCACAGGTTTTTTTCTTTTTACTTCTTGTTGTGCTACAATATTTCCACTGTTTTAAATAGCGCCACATTTAAATGGACTTGGTCTATAGACAGGAAGGGCAAGTACGTGATTTTCTATTGCAGTCTACACCAGTAAATCTTCAAACACCAGGCAAGATTTCTTTAGGGACATAAGAAGTGAAAGTGGAATCATAGTATTAAGTACCACCAAAGGGTCTGGGGTCACATGAGGACTAATGAAACTAATCAGGCATGACCTGACAAGTTAAGGTGAACCTTAAGCTAAATGTTGTGTGGAAATAGAAGCTAAACTTGGGGAAGCAGTAGTAGCGTCTCATGGAAATTGTTGCGGGCATATAGAGTAATAGAGGGCGTTATCACCTCCCAAAAGTAACATAACCGAAGATAACCCTTTGTTGTACACGGGATGAAAAGAAAAGCATCCCCCCTCACCCTACCCTCGAATATTTTGTAGTAAAGCTATCGAATTTCTCAAATGCGCCAATCAGGGAAAGCTTTGAAAAAGAACGTATTACCCAGAATTCTGTATGGATCTATCGTCTGTGGCCTTAAGTTGACTGTTCAGCTCAGTGTAATGTAAATATATATCGTGGAATGTGGGGCGCTAAGCTTTTTTAGTTCAAAATTCTTCTTCCTTTTTATTTAAGCATGCAATCCTGGATCCATGAGTTTCACGTCTGTCAGGGGAGGCACCGCTTGTAAGGAATGTGTCTGCAACAGCGATGGCGACTACGAGTGCCAGGTTGTTGAAGGGGCGTGCTAGCAGGTATGGTTCCTTGTTCTTAATTTGAAAGCCTCATTTGCTCTCTCTTAATTCATTTCTTAATTAACCTCTTTCTTGAAATTCGTCTTTCTCTTAATCTCTGTGATGCTCTTTCTTGATTTTGTATTTTTAATTGTTCTTTAGTTGTTCTCTCTTAAGCATCCGACACCTCGCTTAGTCTCTTTTATACACCTATATAACTAAGAAACCATATATATATATATATATATATATATATATATAACACTAAATTAAACATTTGGGAGACATTGGGATAAATCCTTCCTTAGGGAGACAATCGGTTATATTCATAAAATTTAATATATTTCCATATCTAAGCATACAAATATTCATACAAAAATACCAATAATTCTTCATGAATGCCTTTAACTCATGGTACGTTTGTTTTAACTGTATCTTTTACACACAAGGTTTAATTAAATAAACAAAATATTACAAAGTATTTCGCAATACTTACTTGTCTCCCTATAATACATATAAATTACATGTAACACATGACACACCTGTATTTCTATGGTAAATAACAGCACCTATGATGTATTTATGCACCTTACACAGTGGCATAATAAAGAGGGCGCTAATACGCTACCATAGAAATAAAATTCTTTTAGAACGAAAGTAGAGAAGGGGTTTAAATAATGGTGCAAAGAATTAGGGAGACATAAATTTGTCTCCTTAGTGAAAATGTCTCCTTAATATACCAATTATAACTGCAATTTGTCTCCCTAATAGCTAATAGGGTATTAACAGAAATATATATATATATATATATATATATATATATATATATATATATATATATATATGTATGTATATATATATGTATAAATATATATGTATATATATATATATATATATTATATATATATATATATATATATATATGTATATATATATATATATATATATATATATAGGTGCCTGCACAGGAGGTGAATTGCGATTGCTTCATATGGTGTTTGAACAAAGGCCAGACCAACTTGGCTTCATAGCTCAGTGGTCAGAGCATCCGCACTAGCAAGCGGGAGGTCCCGAGTTCTAATCCCGGTGGAGTCAACTTTGCTTTTCACCTCAGCCAGATTTTTCAGCTTTGCCGATATGTATATATATATATATAAATATATATATATATATAATCTATATATATATATATATATATATATATATATATATATATATCACGCTTGTTCGTTCGTCAGGGAGGAGAGATTTTTTTTTTCATTTCTTATTTATCTATCTTAGGCTCTTTATTCCTTCTTTTTTATCTCTTGATGTGTCTGTTTCTTGATCTCTGTATCTTCCATTGATTACTTGGTATATCTCTTTTAATCATTTGACGTCTTGATGCGCATGTGTCATACTTTACAATGTTCTGTACACAAGAATTTTCCTAATCAGCAAGCTTGAGCGAATAATTTGTAGGCTTTCTGCGGCAATTAACAATTTATGCAAGGTATTTTACCTCTCACAGACAGACTGGCACTGGTCATATATGTACACTTTCCTAAGAATGTATGTGATATTAACTCGTAAATGGGTTAACGTATGTAATAATGACTCATAAATGCTTTTTGGTAACTGTCATGGTTTCTACTAGTTGTCTGGATGCATATAATTACATGGTACTGAGTAACCTGCCGGGTTACTATTTTCTTCTCAAGGTATTTTGTTTCTTCTTTTAAAGAGTACTTCCAAATTAAGCACACCCCCCCCCCCCCCAAAGAATTGAAAAACGTCTGAAACGTATACAAAGCATTGTAGTCTACCATCCTTGGCTTAGTCAGACCGGTAGCAGATGGGTCAGTGTAGAGGGTCCTTCTATTGAAGATGGGAGGCAGTGTTTAGATAAATTTGACCTTTAGCAACGAAGACGGATTTACTTTTAGGAGATACTTCATAGTATCAAATTGCCAAAGCTACATAACTCCTACAAGAGTGACCTATACTATAGAATGTTTCACACACAGTACTGATTTATTCCCCTTGAACGAGAAAAAAGTTCCATTTTAGTAAAAAATGTTGCCTGAACATTTCTAATGTCTGTGAATTTCTTCATAAAGCAGCTTGGGTTATATATGTAATAAATATGCAAATGCATATCGCAAAAAAGTACTACTATACATCTTGAAAGCTTACGTTAGCATCTATGAAACGTCAGTGCAAGAAGGAACGACTTTATGTTGTGAATTTTGATCGGTAGAGACCCATTTAATCCTAAGTGACTGTCCTATTAGCAACTCAAAAATGTGGTATATTGGAGAAATGAGGCTTAAATGTACATGTACACGGGTACACAAAGTAATCAACCTATCAATGTCAGGCAGATGAGCCGCTGGTGAGGGTACATTATATCTGGTATGCAGGAAGTTTGTTGGGCCCCACAGTGTGGGGGAAATCAGGTGCTAAAACGTTTGTGTAGTTTATTTTTTAATTGTAAAATAAGACACCAATGTTTGTATTCATACATCTTCTCGAAGAGGGATCCCCTCTACAAGGGCCCAGCGCAATTGCCCATTACTACCCTTTTAACACGGGCCTTACTTTGGCAGCCGTATAAGTGCAGTGTGTACGTCATGTTGTACCTTCGCATACCAAGGCAAGGTCAGTCTTCATGCATTCATTCTAAATCGTTTGTCATTTTCTTTTATTGTTTCTTTTCAGAATACACAAGAAGCAGCCAAGTATCGTTCCTTTTGCTTCATCTGTCCTTTATTTGCTGAAGACTTGAGTGGTCACTCGTTTCTGTTTCTTTTTAAATATCGATGTTTTAAATTAATTCATTCTTGTTAAAATACTTTAGCTTTGATTCTTGTCAGTTCATTAGCCATAATGGTCAAACAGACAATGGATTCTGGCTAGTTCATTGCCCATAGTATTGTTTGAACGGACATCTTAAAAAAGAATCCGTAAATGTAAAAGTACAGGCACAGATGGCTTGATCTAAACGATCACAATTACTCGTCACAGTGAACGAATCACAGTGCAAGCATATTTATGTAGTTTGTACTTCCTTGTGTAATGTTATCATGAACTGCAGTGGAGCATGTAATGAACACTCAAGAAAAACAGTAACTTCAATTTACTGTGTGGATGTTATTATTTTGACTTCAACTTTAAGTTTAACTTACTTTTTGGGCTTGTACTCAAGAAATTTGGTATAAGTGTCTCCCAAAAGCATTGATTCTTTGACGAGATCCTGAGACCTTAGCTGTTACCAAAACGACTCGGTGTGGGTACACCATAAGCGCACAGGACTGTTTTCAATTGGGGTGACTGAGGGCTGAGCACTTTTGGTAAACTTTTACTGTGTTTGTAAGTACAAAATCTTTATCTAACAAACAAGTTTGTATATTGCCCGAATGAAGAGTTACAGCCATTCCACAGCCGTACTCCCGTGGAAACTATAACGGCCGATTCATACTTGAGAATAGCACTATAAACCTGGCAAAGTTGAACACTGCTCAACTCAACTCTGAGATATATCCGTGATTGGACTGGAAGAGCAAGGGATGACCATATCGGTTTTTATATAGCTTTATACCCCGTAAAAATTTTGAAATATAAACCGGCGTCAAATCTTCTCAAGATGAATATAAAAGGTCACAGGGCGAAGGTCAAATGCTCATCCTGTCCTTAAACAAAGCCCACCAACAGGAATCGAATTAATATAAAACTTCAGGTCACTCTAGAAAATATTTGCGTAATTACGAGGAATCGGAAGGGGGTGTAAAATATCTGCAGATGTATGATAGCAAACGTTTATGAGAGTATTTTGCTTTGTAAAACTCTTTTGAAAAGTTGTTAAAATATTCACTTGTGGAGGTGAACACTGAACAAGCCACCATTCTCTCGAAGTCGGACCTCTCGAGGAATTTTCGTAAACCCTTAGGTCAACAATGACTTAAATGACTTCAACTCATAATGTACGGTAGCTTCGGGGGCATAGGGGTGTGAGCCCAAATCTCTCCTCCGTTTCGATGAAATTTCACTGCAGAAAAAATGGTACCCTTTCGCCTCTAAAATTGGCAATACTAATGCAATGCTCCGACTCACAACCCAGGGGCGTAGCTAGGATAAAATTTTTAAGGGCCCTGGGTACCAAATGGGGGTCACGACATTGATCGCGGTCCTTAATTCTTACAAATTTTACTAGGACACACACAATTTCTGGGGGGCATAGTAAACATCTGGGGGCAGTCCCCCGACCCCCGTAGCTACGCGCCTGTCACAACTCCATAACATAATGTGATTTCTGTCGTTATAACATCCTCTATACTTGGCGTTGTGCTCCATTCATGGGCTCAGTGCAGCTCTGGCGTGGGTCACTGTGAGTCGGAAGTCATATGAGGAAGCGGGTGATCTACCAAGGGTTTGCACAAGCATAAAGCGTTTCTCTTCTGACTTGGGCTCAAGAGATTGATCTGACAAACCAATGAACAAACACACTGAAGGTACCCTGGCGTCCTGTAATTTGCAGTTGGTCGGTAAGTTGTGTCCGTGAAGTAGAACTGGTAAGTTATGAACACCGTGTGGCACTTGAAAACGTTACATTTTCATAATCAATAACTAATAAACGATGATATAAATATTGTATCTGATCAAAATTAAAACCCAGGGGCACTTTATAAGACTTTATATCTTGGTGAAACCACCTAAGAACAACATGACAATGGCTATTGATATCAAAGAAACATTCTCCTGTCAAAGTTAAAACCAGTCGATTTCATAAATGATACTCGCACATGGCTAGTCGCCAGGGTCGTGGTCTCGACAGTAAATGGCGCAAAACCCGACTTGCAACTGACCGTCAAAATTACATCAACAGTAAGATTTGACCAACCACATGATTGACACAGATCGAAACAGGAGTTGCACAGAGGTCGGCTTAAAAATACGGACAGTAAGACCATATTTATGAAGGTCAATAACATGTTAACAAAGGTTAACAGTACTTCCTTGTCATGATTCTACAGTAAGACGGACCAAAAACTTTGAAACATTCTTTGAAAATAAGAAACCGTACCAAACTGGTATTGTATAAATCACAGATAGAGACAGTAAGAATACACAGTGGTACACATTTTGTCAATAATATATCTATAAGTGTTTTCGAAGCTCCCCCCCCCCCTCCCAAAATAAAACACTGTGAGGGCTAAATATCAAAGAAGCATCCTTGCTTCACTTCATTGGAAATAAAAACTAGTGCCCTCTGCATTTTGATGTAACTTCATAATTACTTCACACCTTGGAACAGTAGTGTAGCCCCGAAATTTTTCCTGTGGGAGAAGATGATGGCTCAGTCTATACTTTATCATAGAAGCTTCGAAATGGAAGCGGTACATTTTTTCCATGGAGTTTCCGGTATGGGTACATGGGAGCATGACACTTTTGTACTAGGAGGTGGGGCGGGCTCGCCTTTTTCTAGCCTCCTCTTTGGTTGCACTACTTCCTTGGGACGGTTGTCGTACAAAAAATGAGTTTTATTATTATAGTAGCCAGTTGAGTCATCTTTGATTCTTTCAAACACCGGAAGCTGACCAAAACTAATCTTAAATTTCATGAAAACTAAATTCAATTATTTTTAGCAGAGTTGGAAGGAAATGATCTCACATAAAACATGACCGGCATGTTCAAAGTACTTTTAAAACATGCTGTCATGACAACCAGTAAACACACGGCACGTCGTACACCTGAAAAGAGTGCAACGTCACCGTTCTTGTTCTTTTATATGTGATCAAATACTTTCATAATTCAGGGAGAAAGTCGCCAAATTTCGATAAAAATTTCATTGAACTAAACAGACACGTAATCCTCTCCCTGTCTAGTTAAACGTTTTAATATGTGAACCGACCTTTATGTAAAGAAACCTCATTTTCCACAAACACTGCACTTCAAAAACAACGCAAAATAACAACTTACATTTACAATAAAAGCAAGCGGCTGTTTACAGAGATGTTTTAACATTCATAGTTGGTACACTCCAATAAAATAAGTCTTGTTTATTCCTTTAACTTCAATAAACTTCTTAAAACATTCACCGCTCGATGTCGTATTATGCAATTTGACAATTATTGCAAGACCAAGTGAAACCGACACGGTTGGTAATCTAACGAATTTTATTAAAAATGGATAAACATTAGCAGCCGGTCATAAAATTGTAGCTCTACCAGAGGATATCGGAACAAAAGGTAAAGACCAGTGAAAGTTTTTAAAAGGGTGTAAGCCTTACTCAGGACATCAGAGAAGTTCCTGCTTCAATCAAGACAAGTTCTCGCAATACGGTAGTTACCAGCGATCCCGTTGCAAGGTAAGAGGCTTGTAGGTTATATTGTTTCATATTGTACTAACAATAAATTTCAAAATATTTATGTTCCTTCTTACTAGAGTTTTTATTGTTTAAATGTATTGCAAAAATTTGATTATTAGTATTTGTCACACACTTCACTTTTTCAAACAGGCATATGTCCTTAAAAATCTTAAAGATAATCTTTGATAACCATTTCTGAAATGTTTCAAAGTTTTAATTAAAATAAACTTTTGTAAAAGTTTATCATTTAAAGCAGGTAAATATTACCCATGAATTGGCAACCATCGTATCGACAGTAAATTATAACGCACCAATTTAAGATAATTTTACATTTTTCTGGGAACCTCATGCAAACAGATTAAATTTCTAAAATTGCAAATTTATCCTTTGACTGAACTTTCCAAATCATCACTTTGCGAACTTGAACCAGGGAGGAGTTAGGAAGGCGATACAACGTTCTTTAGACTCTTTGAAGCAATGTTCGTTTCCAACAGTAATCTTGCTTTTCTTTTCAAAGTTCTTATCTCAATACCTAGATCAACTAGGATAAGTAAGGCATTGTCAAAATAACCTTGAGAACATACACTCCTTACGTTGAGCTCGTTAACTTTGTGTTGCCAGCCGTCATGCAAAAATGTAACTTAAGTTGAACCTTTCGTCGTTATTCGTCACACTAAATATCATTTCATTTAAAGTCAGCTAAGAATTTCTTTACGATTTACTTTTAAAATATGTTTCTTAATTATGGGAAAATTTGCAAAAAAAAACTAAGAGAAATGTATAGGCTTGAACAATGCTTCCAGCAGGTGTTGTATTACAATCGAGGGGGCACAATTGGAGTACATGGTTTAAACGTTAGTTGCCAGTCGTTTAACTGAAAATCCTGATTAAAATTTGTTCATTGGCGGAAGCAAACCTTACTTCAAAGCATGTATAGACAATGGCCATTGTTTCGAGATTACTTGAAAAAGAAAGGAGGAGACCGTCATTAAAAGGGTTTAGTCAACAGGGACTTAACAATAGGAACATAGAGACCATCAATCAACAGCAGTGCCTGAAAAGAATTAAATCATTTTCAAGTACATATTGTCTGACACATTTGGTCAATATATCTCCTTCGTCACAACCCCCTGCTTGAACACACAAGAACGTGTAAAGATTATACCTTTGACTGGGAATACGAGTTGCTTAGAAACAACGGATCACACATGAGCCTGTCAATGAATTAGTCTGTGACCCCAGTTAAGTAATTGAAACAAGCCACTCTTAGCTTCTTGGGTAAACTTTTCAAGAATGACTCGAGACAGTTTACTTTGAAAGACTTTAAAATCTGTGCATACTCTGTTCTTAATTAAGATCATTTTAATGCTACCAATCATTCGCATTAAATTGTTGAATTTCATGGTAGCATGAATTGTCAAACTAGAATTAGAAATAGCTGAATGGAAAATACTGTATAATATTACTCAAATAATGAGATCTAAACATACATAACAGTAACACTGGAAATTTAATCTTTGGTGATCCCGATCGTTATGGAAATATACATCCCGCAACAATGTATGTTACAGGGATTGAAAATTAAATCCCATTAGAGAAACTTCCATCCTCCAAGGAAATTCCTGTGCTGATACAGAAAATATTAAAGTTTGTTCTCTCAATATAAAACAGTAAATTGGGCCAAAATAATTTGTGATGTCACTTTAAAGACTCAGATTACAATCTATGGTTCTCCTTGTTTTTTTTTTTTTTGACCCCACTGTACCTTGTCCCGAGTTGATCAAAGTTTTATAATTATAGTGTAACTTAAGCATATAAGTCCTCTCATTACAACATGCTTTGCAAGAAAAGGTTGATTTATTTGAAAGTCATGTAATATTCTATTTTAATAGGAAACAAAGCAGGTATTGTGAGTGGTTCAAGAAGGATTTCAGGAAACTAAGTTGAGCAATTGTTTTTTTTTTTCAAATGGGGTCAATAAAATGTCACATTTTTGTATCGAAGCAAAGTAGTAAGCTACGAAGAATGGATTTCGATGAATGAAATTAATTTTCCACTTGTGTAACATATCTTCTAATAATTGGATACTTTAGGTATACTTTAAGGAGTATGATATTACTTATGTAGACTTGACTGTTCGATTTTTTGTAACATTTAAACAATGTTTTATAAATTAAACCATTTTTTTTATGAAAGTTAGCCACTTTGTCATGTAAATCCTCTAAATAACCCGATTCGAACCTAACACTTTGTGTTTCACTTCCAGGGGAATCTCCTGATTCATGCCCATCGTGGCCGATATAACCATAATGTGAACATCACTTGATAGTCTGTTTAGAATTACAGAATGATTACACTGACTAAAATGCAAAACTTAGTTACATGTTTCTTGGTGTAGGTATCTTTCCTGCAAGTTGCCAGTTTATTTTATCTATGAGTGTTTATCATAAACAATGTCCTGTGGGAGGACTCCCACATTCAACGTCTTGACGTGTTGACAGGCATTTGATCATTAATGGCAATTCTATTCCAAACTGACGATGGTCAAATTACCTTACCCAAATTATTTTACGCTGATAGCCAGATGCTAGACAATCGCGGCTTACGAAGTGCATTTCTTAGGGAGGACATCTAACCCCCTTAGAGGCTCACGTACACAGCCCCCAATAAGCACACACAAAATGATCCCCCTACTTGTTTGAAAACATAGATACGGGCAGGCCCGTAGCTAGACAAGGTGCTGAAGGGGGTCGAAAAAGCTTCTAGGGGGAGCGAAAAATTTTCCAGAGGGGCGAAACATACTAAAATGCATTACGGCAATGCTAATTTTTGATCTGGGGGGGGGGGGAATCAAGTATCAAGTATGCTAAGAAATCCAGCAGGATTAAGTGGGAAGTCTCAAAGACTCGTTTAGTAGGTTAGGCTGGGTGCATATATATTCTTTGACCCTTATTACACTAAATCGTGTGTCTTTGTTATGATTCTATTTTTTCGAGTTCGTAATATTTCTCTATCTACCAGGGAACACAGGCCCTCATGTAGCCCCCCTCTGCCAGAAAACCTTTACAGTTGATATTTTGGGACAAAAATAACACCACTTTGCATGATTTAAGTTGTTTCAACCAATCCAAAGTTTGCAAAGGAGGGGACCCTCTGCTTTTCCCCAGGACACGAATCAGTAATACATCACAGATCTTGCCCCCTCCCTACTTTAGGAGGTCGGAGTTGTTCGTGACTGAGGGACACAGAGCAGACTTGCATGTCGAACCCCTTCTTGTTCAATAGTTAGGAATAAACTCTTTTTCCGCTGTTTTAACAGCTGTACCTGATCATATTTCACTGACACCTTTGAATTTATCTGGTCGTGAGGAATTTCAAATACTGCCATCATTTATCACTGAAGGAGGCAACGTAGCCCCACTCATAGTTATTAGAATGTAAAATATTTGGGACAGAAAATTTTCCTACGTCATTTTCCACTATGGGGCTTAGATCAGCGTTGGTCCCTTATTCCCCCCCCCCCCCCACATGCTATAGTGGAAAAGGGATTTGTTAAAAAATATTACACACACACTTGTAGTTTGTGCATATCTGTAGGTCATGTACTGTGCAGACCAGTAACCAAAGGGGTAGAGAGAGAGGTGGGATGACCCTCCCACAGACAGTCCCAAATCGGCCAACTCTTAGACAAACATAAACTTCAAAAATGCAAAATTCTGCAAAAATGCAAAATTCTGCTACAGTAGCATGTAGGTATTCTCTAGGATTAAAATTTTTTCGAAGTAAACTCCCCTTTAACAAGACCCCACTCCCAGGAAGGAATTCACATCCTGAAGTTTATTTAAATTTTACAAATTTTACATCAAGTACCGTCCGAATGAGGGCGCTATCTTTCCCGTAAGACAAAATGGGTCCTGCTGTCGTTACCGTCCCATTAATTCTTTCAGCGATAATCCTGGCTACTAATGTCAATCTAAGCGAGAATTTTTACCGATCCAACAACGCTTGAAAATGTTTGCCATCATCACTCTCTCGTTCCCAGGTTTTACCACCATACGTCATACAAAATGGCTTCCGTACGCTTTGTCTGCTTCGTTCTGCTTGTTCTGACAGCCGCTGTCATGATATCTATGGTGAATGCAGGTAAGTTTATATCACTCTAGGGGGTGTTTGAACCCAAACTTTTTAGAACTTCATACCTTTTACAATCCTTATGCAACAAAGGGTTCACTGGATGATTATGTCCTCCTTAACACATCAAACCGACTTAATGATTCCGCTATATTTTGAAAGGAGGATAAAGTCTCCCCCAGCTACATGATTTAATTCAGCAATAAGAAAGGATTGATCAGTAAAATAAATTCTTCAGATATTATCAAATTCTTTGGGTCTTACTACTGACTTGTTTGTAAAGGACAAACAATGTTGGAGACAGAAACGATTTCTCGCAAAAATCTCCATGACAACTCTAACCTTCTATCCGCTCTTCCCCTCTTTTCGACGTTTTAAGGTTTTACTAGTAAGTAACCAGTTCTTGCATGGGCAGCATACGTGGGAGTTCATTTTTCTGAAGAGAGTCCGATTGAGGATTGAAGCCAAGCTTGTCCGATTGTCCGAGTTTAGAGGCGACAATACTCAGTTGTGTATTTGGTAATGGGGGACTTTGGGCCATGCCCATCGTTGATGCCGAAAATTAATGTAAGAACCTGAAAAACATAATTTCTTGAACACAAAGGTAATTGATAACAACCCAGCACAAGATTGCATGTTAGGATACCTAAATTAATCATTCAAAATTACTCAAAAAGAATGGGACACGTCTTTTCCCTTATACCCCTTCTCCATGCTGGTAATCACAAAACATTAATTCCTCTTAGTCAATTTCTGGCTATGCCGCTTGTGACACCCCTGGTTTTCATTCGACTGGTAGGCCTAATTGTTTGCATGAAAAGATTACATAAACGCTGCAGTGTACTGTACTTACGTTCATGGGCCGCTCTAAGAAATTTTGTTTGGGGGGGGGCAAACTCAAGTCCGTATTCAGGGAGGTTCGGAAGACCCCCCCCCCCGCAATATTAATGGTCAGCTCCGGATAGTAAAATAGGAGTATGGTTATTATTATGTATTATTATGTATTTCAGCGATGCCCCCATGTAGTTTTCAAGAGCTCTTCAAAAACCATTTCAGGCAGTCAATCATACTTTAAAAATAAAAATACAACCATATCAGCCGATCGCTTCTCCATAGGGGGAGTAAGAGGCAGGTGAAATGGGCAAAGCGGATTGATCTATTTGTATAAAATGAGCCCCACCTTTTAAATAATTTGTTGTTTCTTTCATTGTGTGACAATATGTTTCAGCTTTGCCAGGAAGCCATAAAATGTTGGTTTTCTGGATTGTTTTCTTAAACTAACAAAAATTTCGAGCACTGAAGACACTTGAAAACGATGAAATGATAGCACTATTTTGGATCTCAGTACCGTTCCGAAACGAAATTTTTAGAGGGAGGGGAATTCCTCTAACTCAGAACGACGTCTCATCCCATATACAAATAGCTAGACCCAAAAGTCTCACAACACTTAGCTTAGATTGACTGTTTGGTGTGTTTATTTTAAATCAACTGAAACGGTATACTTTTAATTAGCAGAGAGGTGGAGAACCTTTTGCTTATAACATGCCATTTGACCGTCGTAAGACCGCTCGTGGGCCAACGGCGCTGTCAATTTGGACAAGGGAAGGGAAACCTCTTCTTCTATGGGAAACACAATACGTTTAGGCTACATGCCCGTTACAACTTTTTGTAGACAGATACCTATGCTAATCTGGCCAGGTGACACCCGGGCAATACTACTTTTTTTGTCGTGGATGATAATCAGCACGGCTAATGGGTTGTGTATCGAATGACCCCCGAAAGCTCTGAAGTGTCTGCAAAATTATGGGCAATTAACTCCAGGTTTACCGTTACCCTCTGTAAATGACATTATGATGCCTGACCTAATCAGATTACAAGTATCACAACGTGATCATTTGTTTTGATTACCTTAGCTCGCACTAATGGTAGGTCGTACATATAGTAGTATACAAGCAACTAAGAAAACGCGCGCGAAGCGCGCCGAAAAATTGTCGTTTTGAAAGCACTTTATTAATGTTTAACCTTCTCATTGCATTGGAAAGTTATTCACTTCTTTAATTTTAAACCGATTCAAGGAAAAGGGAGGGCCTAACCTATCTCGAAATACATGTTTATTTATTTATTATTTTTTGGAAAATTTAAGACCATGCTTTGCAAACTTTGGGGGGCAAGTGCCCCCCGTGCCCCTATGGCGAGCAGCTAATGCTTACGTTACTAAGTAGAAATACATTGCAACTTATGATTTGCATTCCTTTCTGGAAACATCTCATTAAAGGCAATAGGCAGTTGCCCAAAATTTGCATTGAAAAATCAGCAAATTCTTGCAAATCTCCTCTTGTTGCATCATAAGCACCTCTGAAGATGTTTTGAACATAACTATTACAAACAATGGGTAAAGCAAGGAGAAATTCTCCTTGAATTTCACAATTCACTAATAGAAACATTGTCACATGATCAAAATAGGTCATTCATGAACTATAGTGACGGAGCATACTAACTCTGAATGGGGTGACTGCATTTTCCCTTTAATATTAGAACTTCTAGTTTAAAATTTCGAATATAATTATGTTTTCATGATGTTCTTGAATTGTTTTGGTTTATTCTGTTTGGTTTAGGTCTTTCCCATTTCCACGGACCTTAGTTACCACATTAGTAACTTAATGTGCTTTTTCCTCGACAGGCTGCCAACCTGGAACGATATCTTACACAACAGTGGGCGATCAATGCAAGCAGTGTGTCTGCAACGACAACGGACAATCAACGTGTACAACTGTTGACGGTGTGTGCTAATAGGTAAGGGTCAGTATATTATATGATTGACCCCACGGGCAACTATTTGTGTTCCCCATTGTAGGATGGGGGTCGTGTAATCATGGTGCAATTGATATACGTCTATATATTACGTTTATATATAAATATATATATATATGTGTGTGTGTGTGCGTGTGTGTGTTTATGAATACGTATAAGGGTATGTTTACCTGAAGGTATCATACTTTAATTAACATACACCCATCGATGTATACATACGTATGTGCTTCGTGAAAATGCACCTGTGTCTGAAAGTGTTAATGTCCATAGGCCATCTTGACATACATAATAAACTTGGCCATGCATCGTCAGCAGTGATAAAGGCATCACATTATGTTCACAAATATCAGCGAAATATGAGGCTTACAGTTATTTTTCTTTCTTGGAGGGGCGGGAGGTTAAAAAGCAAATTATGTGGGGAACCGTGTTCCTTTAATCCCAACTCATCATTCCTGATCACCTCACTTGATTGGTGTCAGCACATGGTGACGTACACATCACTAGATGGCAGTTGCATAGTTGTGTGCGTCACTGACGTAACCTACTTATTGCACACCGATATTACTTTAAAAAATTATTTGCAGACGTATTATTGTGATATCGTGAACATTTCCTTATCACACACCGAATTTGATGTAGAGACTTCTTGACAGAAAACGAAACGAAATCATGTAATTCCTAAGATAAGCACGGTACCATGAAAATGAGTAAACCAAGCAAGTCTCATACAATCGGGAATTCATCCACTAACCTAGACTTAAATAACAGTTTTCTCGAATCATGAAACCACGTACAGTTACATGGTTATTCGATTTTGATAATATAAGAGGGGATTATTACCCTTCCCTGCCCCTGCCCCTATGACTTAGGGCATGGGAAGGGAAGCAAGTGCTGTCAAAAAGATAAAAATTTGGGACTTGATCTTTAAGTGATCGTTCGTCGTGGATGCCGAAAATGTTTTAAGTGGTTTGCATTGCTTTGATAGAGATTTCGCGAACACCCGTTCTCATATTTGTTCAACTTATCGCCGCTTTCACTGTAAAAAGGATTCTATAATGAGGACGTTATGAAATATCCGTCCAGGAACTATGGTGATCAGTATAGTGAAAACTAAAACAATGGAAAAATGGGACTGACGTCATACACCTCTGCAGATTATGCCGAAGTAGTTTTCATACCACCCAATCCTCAATGTGATATCATGCATGATAATAACTCTCGAGACATCTAACTCTAACCTTATGTCATGTCTCTAACCCTAACCTAAACTGAAAACATGATATCAGTCATGATATGCATGTCTTGAGACACAAATGTGACACCTTACAAAACAAAACCTAAGGCTTTGCTGTTTCATACCTGTGCTGTCATGCATATTCATATGTATATAAGTATGTTAATTGTGTTAAAAGCTGAAATCGGCATTCTTTTATGAAACCTTTTCGTTGCGATGCTTGATAAATTTACAAGGATATATTCCTTTTCTCCTATTTTACAGATTGCTCTTCTCCCAGGGGAATATGGCATCCTTACCGTCTCTCTGGGATAACTGCTTCATATTTCCTCCCTAATTCATGACGTCAGCCTTGGTGACATTACTTTCAGAAAATGCAACTCTTCTTACTACCATACTCGTACGACTCTATCATCTATACCTAATTCCTAACAATGTTACTGTGTATCTTCCTCAATAACACTCATCTGATGATAATGGTAATCAAACTTCTTGTAAAACCTTAAGTCACCACACACAATCAGAATAATTTCTGTTCTCCAAACACAAGCGTTCGTAATACAGAAGATGAATAAAATCATTGTGTCGGAAATTGGAAAGAACAACTTTGGAAAAGGACATAGCCTTGCTCAAAATGAGCAAAGTCGGATGTCTTAGTGCCCCTTCTGGGGACATATAGCTTCTTCGATCC